>OZ005598.1:29737388-30937388 GCA_963930655.1 Myrica gale
CTATTCTAGGAAGTCTAAATATAATAGGCAACTAAACAAATATACAGCAAATACAATATTCGTCAATGAATGTCCTGATATTTTGTCAATGAATGGCAGGAATGGCAGGATATTTTGTCATTGAATGTCCGGATATTTAGTCAATGAATGGCAGAATATCATTGATTTCTCAACATCTTCCTCTTCCAAATCTTTCTCTACTGATCAAAAGCCTTACTCTCATTTGTGCTATAAGTTCCTCTTCCAGCAAAAACACGCTTTGGTAATCATAGCTCAAAATATTTTCAGCTGATATATAACCAACTATCATTTCCCATCATCCAAGCATGGCCTTAAGGTACAGTGCTGCAAGATTCAGGCTTCCGAACTATTTTCTAGCTCAACAGCTTGCTAATTCTGAGTTCTATAGCAAAACCACAAGCATGTAGATCTTATATATTGAACTGAAGTTCTTGTTTGAGGCTTAATAAAAATTGGGCTTTTAAGAAAAACGGGGCTGGAAACTTAACATTCACGAATCACGATGTAACAGGAGAACAATCAAATACAGATCACATAGAACATATCGAGATAAACCCAGGTCTCGTCCTTGAATTTAAGAGAAAAAACAATGGATATCGCAATCATTTTTTCAGCGCTAGCTAGTTAACAACACGTCATCTTGGGAGACTGCTTCAAATTTTTATGGAAGTTGGGCACTAGCTACTTCAAGAAGATGTACATGGGGACCCCGGGTTTGGTTTTAGCCCTGTAGAAAACCCTCTTCTTCTTGAAGTTCTGGTTTTCAATGGTTAGCAGTATTCTCCCGGGTTCAGTAATGTAGAAAGAATTTCTAATACTCTCTCCCATTTTCTTTTGATTTTGGACTAAAATTCTGTACGAGCCTTCGTCGTCTGGAATGAACTCCTCCTTGTAGGATACCTCCCATCCGACTACAGTTATATCCCACACCACTGTTACCCCGTTTTAACCACAACCCAAAACCAAAAAGAAAAATCATTGAAAGGGGTTCAGGAACAAAGTAATTACTAGCTTAATTTCAATTTATTTGGCAAATGTTCTCTGCAATTTACTCTGGTCATGGAATCTAATCAGGTTAAATATTTATGTACCTCAGTGGCTGGAAATTCGATATACGTAGTTGAACCTCGTCTGATTATTAGTTCTGAAGCCTTCTCTGCAGGGGAGAATTCATCATCGTTCTCTCTCTTGAGACCACCATAGTCCGCTGGAAGATCTTCTGGAGCTACAAACCTTTTTGGGTTTTTAAGCAAACTTGCATCAAAAAAATTTGCTAAGACAGAACAAGATCTAATTAATTATCAACTTGAAGTCAGTGTGCTCACTTGAGAAGTGTCTTTGTAACTTTTGATGGTCTGACAAAGATGAACTTTCTTTTGTTTCTCTGATATATGAACCGTGAAAGCAGCAAATGGGATGCGTAGTACCAAAATGGTACATTTATGACAATCTGCACAGCTTGATAAGTAAATAACTCAAGATTATGCAATCTTTGGGAGGCATTTTCTAATAGCTAAGTTAATATCATTGGAGTTAATTACTTACGACTTTGTGAATGATCTCGGGATAATAGTCTTGAACCAGCATAATCGTTTCCTTGTTAATAGAACGAAGCTCTTTCATTCCAGGTCCTAGAGAGTTGTTTAAATCAATGATTTGCACTGCAGAGTCCATGCCTCCATTGCTGAAGCTCAGCTTCTTGATTCCCTTCTCCATGTATTGCACCCACCACCTTAGAAACTCTTTGCACTTCTCTTCTGTTCCAAATGCTTTCTTGTACAATTCCTTGTCCTTGAAAGTCCCATAGACGATGTAAAACAGAGGGTGGCCGTCCCTGTCTCTGCCTTTCTGGTGCATTACATTTGCAAGATCGGAGCCCAACTGCTCTTCAAGTATTCCATCCGTCTTGTAGTCTCTACGCCATATAAACGTCTTGCGAAGCATCTCAAAGGCGTCCTGAACATTGAACTCCGTGGCTCTTAAGAATTTCAGAAGCACAAGATCAGTCTCTGCGTGACCTTTACTCGGCAATATCTCTAAGTTTTTCCCTCGCCTTTCTACGTTTTTTCGCTGAAAGGTATTTGCCTGGTTTCCCTAGAAGATAAATCCCAAGAATCGCGTCTTCGACCCTGCACCGGAATTCCAACAATGCCTTCTTCCTTTCGTATGTCATTTCAATACAAGTGTTTCCATCTTCTAATTGATCGGTTTGTTGGTCTATGAATACGTTTTCATTGCCAGTCTCATCGCCGTTGTCATTGTAATCAACCTCCTTGCCATCGTGGGTCTTCTCATTTTCATCAACATTGTGGGCTGTCTCATTTTTCTCCACCATTGTTAGGTTGATCTGGAGCTCCTCCCTGATCAGATTCCGGCTACCTGACTCACTGACTCGCCAGAGACTGGAGGTGGGAGGTGCCCAGATTCTATATTTGGAGTCTCAGAGATAATACGACAGTTTTTACTCGGAGATTTTCTCTCGAGTATATATGGAACCAACAAGATGATTCTGTCCATAAAAGCGTTTTGACTGTAGCGTGACTCGTCCAAATACCGACCATTGGTTGCCAGGTCCCAAATTTGGGGTCTACATTCTTATTTTAGAATGGAGGCACTGGCCTTTTTCCTCCCTCTGTACTTAACTGTGTGTTGGTATTTGGTTGCCAGGCCCCAAATTTGGGGTCTTTTTTTTTTTTGTTTCTTGGCAGGTCTATATTCTTATTTTGGAATGGAGGCACTAGACTTTTTCCCTTCCTCTGGACTTAACTGTGTTTGGTATTGTAGGTCTCCTTAATTGTAGTGTGGGTTTATAGGATGAGAATTTCATACAATTTGCTGTCCGACAAGATCTCATGGTAGGACCGAAAATATATATGGACAATATTAAATAGTATAGGTCTACTTATTGTGTCTCTATTTCATAATTGTACCGTGTGATTCGGACTTCAAATTGCAGAGGATCCAAATCATGAATTTATAATACTTCTGTACTTTGGTCTAGAAAAAAAAACTGTTGTACGGAATTTTGTTTTATTGTAATGCGGAAAATAGTAGCTGCTACCCCTAATGATCAATACGAGTGCCAGCAATAAAAGTAAAATAGTTGGCTTGTTGGAAAGAGTGTTAGGCTGTGGAACAAATTAGATGTTTTTGCATTGATAGAGATCCTCTAATTAAATGGTCAGATTCCGAGACTAATAGAAATATGAATCGAAATCTACACTGACGAGTAATTAATACGGACAATAATTAAATGTTATAAGAGACATATATTGTGCTAAATTAAATGGTCCAATTCATACAACAAATTGAGGAGAATCCTGCTCCGTTTTTGCGTACCATTAAACTCCCACTGCATAATGTGTTCCTTGAATTTTCCAACATTTGAGAAGGCGACTGGAAAAATTGGTAGCCCATGAACCAAACCAGAAGACTAACAAGAGGAATAGACAAACAAGAGGAGTGGAGGAAGAGGAATGTCTCAAATGAAACTTGCAGCACCAGTCGAGCATTGTGAGGCTCTTAACGCAATTGTCATGAAGTGAAAAAAGAAACCACGCAATGCAAACTAACGTACACAAAAGTCGACTGAGCAATATCCCAAGGCTGCATTTGCAAGATAAGAGAAGAAAATCTTTTGTGTGCACTTCTGTTCTATCCGGCTTCATCCAAAACTTCTCTATTCGATTTTGGACCGAACCCCCCCTTCTAACCCTATAAATTAAGTCCTTTTTTTAGCACCATAAATTAGTCCTTGCACCTACTCTCATTGCTCCGACATCAGCTGCACTCAATCAAAATAAATCCCTATGTGAAATACGAACAGAAGCTCTAACATTGCCCTGCACATCACGATCTTAAATAGAAGGGCTGCTGTCAAACATGGTCTTGAATATCACTAAAGAATACATCCAACGCCGGTTATCCTTAAATTCCTAGCAAGACTAACAATGGCTATGCAATTAGTCATAATTTACAGAAATTCTAGGGGTTAAAGGGTTAACAAAATTATCTACATAAGCAGCAATAACCAGCCGGAGCGAGTAGTCGACCATTTATGACTCCCGATATTTGGTCAGGTCAAATGTCAAGGTTCTTGAGCAGCTGCAACGGGTAAGAAAATTTACCATGCCCCACGTTAATTTGGTTGAGATTATGGATCAAATCCAAAATGAAGGAAAAAAAATTGTGCGCTAAATATTTAAAAATATATCACTATTATATGTGAAGAAGCTCACCCCCTCTCAGAGTCCCTGTAGACGCCAACCAAAGCTTCGGCCTTATCATAAAAGGTATCTTTCAGTGAGATCACAATACTTTGAAATCCACTGCCACCCTCAGGATCTTGATTACCCCTGGCTCCTTCGCACGATTTTGAACGAATGAACCCGGCAACCTTGGCCACATTTAAGTTATCCAATGCAGCATCGACTTCATCCAATATGAAAAATGGCGAAGGCCTATAACTGAAACCATTCATACAAAGAAAGTGAAAGCTCATTAATTAATCAAGTAATTGTAGCTGTCTCCTAATGAGAATACTTCCTGTCTGGTCTGTATTGATGCAACAGAACTCTAGCTAAAAAGCAAAGCAAACAGCAACTACCAAAAGGAAAATGGAGGATGGAAATGTAGAGAACATTAAAAAAGGCAAAAACAAGTCAGAAACCAATAAAGAGAGTGAAATTAGATTCTAAGGATGACTCCATGCCAGTATCTACTAAACCTGTTAACTTTAAATGTTGAGCCAAATGTAATTTTCTGATCAGAGGCATTAGAAAATTGGGTCAGGAACTCACAACTCCACAACCAGGATTAATAATCTAAGAAATACAGTCGGCTATTTGCACATCTTGGAAAGTTCCAGAGAGTATCTTCTATGTGTGCACACATGCACAAGCATGCGGGGTTAGTATGTGTGTGACAAATATTAACAAATGTTATGTTGTTCTAAGGCATACCTGTGGATGGAAAACAGTAACGCAAGTGCTGCAACAGTCTTCTCCCCACCAGATAGTTGTTCCATATCACGAAAGCGCTTTGTCGGGGGCATAGCGGTGTACTTGATGCCATGTAAAAATGGATCATCCTCATTTTCTAGGTTCAGATATGCTGTTCCACCTAATGGGTGCGTGTGGCTCTTTGTCAATTGCTTGTAAATTTTATCAATGTTGTTAGCAATATGATTGAAGGCATCCATAAACAACTTGTACCTGCGTCAACAAAAAAAAATCAGCAACATTTATTTGGCAGGTAAATACAACTAAAACACTCGTATGCAATAGAACCTGTGACCTCATCCTACACCCTTACTTAAGGTAGAAGGAGATGCCATTTGCTCAAAGACAATCGACCAAAATATGCACAGCTGATTGTTGCAGGGACAACAAATAAAAAGACTCACATTGCTTAAAACAGTGTCAGCTATGATATATGGCACCATCTACGGAATTGCCGTAGTTTTCAGGAGTAAACAAACTTCATCAACCAAGCCCAAAGCCAGGAACCAACAGTGTGCTAGCGCAATACATGATTTTATCTAGGAGTACAAGAATGATAAAATTTGAAGAAGCTCAAACAAGCATCAAAATCAAAACATCGTATGATTAAAAACAAGTCAGAACAAAACTAGATGCAGGTTTAAGACAAGGAACTTAAGAAGCTCTAAAGGAGGCACAAGCAGGTGAAGCATCTCAAAGGAAAACATCAAACATCGGGTGTCAATTACCAAAAACGACTTGACCACTGACTCAGTCCCACGGAAAAAAATGCCCTCGAAGGAATGCGAGGAATATTTGAAACAGCCGTCAGGTTTTGCATAGAGGATCCGCACAATCCTTATTGTCGTTTGAGCAACCATCTGTATTGCCTTGGGCAAAGTTTAAAATCCAGCATTCCTTCTTTCTATCTTAAAGAGTTATTGACTCTAATGAAAGCGGCATAGTGTAGTAGTATAATCACCTATATTCTATAGCAATAATATATATGATAAATAGTACCTCTCCTCCTTGACAGAGTTGAACTTATCAGCTTTATCTTTTTCTACTTTTCTGGCTGCTTCGAACTCTTCCGTTACAGCTCTTTCTTTTTCTAGTAGAGCCTCATATTGATCTAGGGCCTTCAAATTTGGAGCCGTTCTTTCAATTTCTGATATAAGGGCGTCCATTTTTTGTTTAAAATCTACCTCAATCTTCTCTCGTTCACTAGGTCTCTTGTCCTGCAGAAGAGATCTATTTAGCTGACTAAAATTGAAAACCAGGCCCGCTTCTGAGGATCCTGTCTCCATCGGAAGGCTTATATGTTCTAATTCACACTTATCTACTATTTCCTGCCTACGCGACTTCAGCTGCTCAATCTGTGTCTCCTGTAATGTCAATGAACGGTTGTTAGCATTTGAATTCTTAAAACATGTTAAAAACAATATTGTCATCAGAATCTAACTTTAGAAGATATCTGTCGGTTAATTTTCGATATGCTTGTCGTGGCTTTAGAAGTCTTATTCTTCCATTCCTGCATCTCCTTCTCACACTCTTCCAACTTAGTTTTCCACTCTACAAAAGTAGAAAGGGGAGAAGCTATTAGACAAACTGCCAACAATTTAGTTACACCAAAAACAATATATATATTAAGGAATTAGAAGCAGTAGATTCACATCTAAAGTTTGAAGCTAAACTAGGTCCCCACTTTTTGCCAAAACAATAACAATGACTACAGGCTACAAGCAGATTATCTTGCAAGCAATATTTGTCTCCTCAATCAATTCCTAAATGACCAAAACCTAAGACAATGCTCTCAGAGAACAAGAAAACTCCCATGTATCTGGGAATACCATATGAGTCTCATTGACAACCAAAATTTAGAACAAAAAAAGGTGGAAAAACAAAGCCTGGATCAATTCGTTCAGCAGTCTCTTCTTGCTTTTTCCAACGAGAGTAAACCTTTGGAAATGGTTAAGTTCCTATTGCTAAGGTGCCTCCCAATGAAACCCAAGAAATACATGGAACTAGAAGCCCTACTAAAGTAGTCCTTTACTACATCTAGTAACAAATAAAATACGAAAAATCAACCACACTGCACAAATCTTTCAAGATTGAACCTTTGGAAAGGCATGCACTGCCTCACTGCTCGTACAATGGCACCCAGCTGCAACCAAACACCTTTTACATAGCTGTGGCAAATGGTGGCCTAGGCTGTAATTTTATTTCCCCCTTTCATCCAAGCATAACAATTTTCACTGCTTTCTGCCTTCATTCAAGACAGTCAAACCAAATGGAAACCTAGTTCCACTTTACATGACAAGCAGAAGAATTTGCAATTTATCCCTCTCACGTCATCCTAGATAGTAACTTGACCAACAATTAAATCAGGCAGACAATTTTTGCTGACTAAAACTTACTATCAAAGACCATTATATAAGAAAGCACAGACAATCGAATCACAAAAACAGAAAGGAAATAAAGAAGGACAAGAACACAAACTAAAAGTGAAAAAAGATAAGCTTCTATGACATTACACTTCAGAATAACAGATAACCAACATATGCGGCTCAAATAAGGCAGCAGAGAAAGAGACCAACAAACCAACATGATATAAGAGGTGCAGGACATGGACATGGGGTCAACATCAACATTGCTTATAAAACTTATTAAAAAGTATTCAATCCTATCAGCGAATCTTTTAATGAAATTAAAGTTTATTATTTGTGGAACTAAAACTAGTGAGAAATAACAGTTGTACAACGCATGGTGCTTCTGGATTTATCTTCCTATCCCATTTGGTTCATACCTTGCACTTCTTCCTTAAATTGACTGATCTCGTCAGTAACTTCCTCTGTTGATGACTTTGCATTCTCCTCTTTATCCTTAACCTGTTCTAAATCACTTTTGAGTGCACTAATAGAAGCTTCCAGCTCTTTAATTCGCGATTCCATATCCCGGTTTTGCTCATACTCCAACCTGGCCAAAAACCAAAAAAGTAAAAGCGCATAATATGGGGAAAATGCTCAAGCCGCTAAAGAAATCATGTTAAAGCTACTCTGTGGAGCTTCTGGAGAAAAATTATGTCTTCGTATAAATGGATGTAATAAAAAAACTCAAAAGACCTGCATCCTGAGAACATTCATAAGCAGTAAGGGAATTAATCTAGTCAGATACAACATTTAAAGATTCTGAAACATATAGGCATTGTATTGTCTTTGAGATTCAAGCATATTAGCTAAATGTTCACAATTGTCACCTACCATCCAAATTAACATATGACACAAGGTTCAAGACTAGAAAAAGAACAATAATGATGCCCACAACACAGATAGTGTTAAGAACTTGATTAAAAGAAGCAGTGGATGTTTATTGTTGTGCCATGTCAGGACACTTTGCTTGTTGCATACAAACTACTAAGGAGGAGAACACAACGGGCAGTGCAAGAAGCCACAATTATCGGTTATTCACAACTCAGAACCCAAGTGCTCGCATGTCCACCAAATGGATCAGATATATTAGCTCTTTGGGTACTTCTAACTACATTGACTCTTAATCATCCGCACTATTTAGCAACTTACACTCTGCAAAGCAAATATGGTGCTCAAGGAAAAGCACTGAGCTAGGCTACGTGACAGGTTTTTCGGCAAAATAAAATATAGCCAGACCACCTAGATTTTGTGGAGGAACCAAGTGCAGTGGTAACACTCTCAGGTACGATGCTCAATGAAACTTGCATCATGCTAGGTTGATTGCTTTTCTTTCTCGTCCATTTAATTGTTACATGCCGGTTTCAAAACCTCTACGCAGATTTTCCTGTCCAAGACACAAGCATTCCAGCCCCAAATACACCCTATAAACCTTTATATAAGGATATAAGGTCTCTATGTATGCACTAAGCAATCCTAAAAACCTCAAGTCCTTAGCGATTTAGATTCTTACTTAAAAGACCGTCCGTCAGCTTTACCACTGGCACTTCCCTCTTTGTGCTTTAAGCATGCCTGGATGCACTTTCAATAACACTCTTCTTATGCCACCAAATTAACAAGAATGTCGCGAAGTCTCAGATCATAAATCTAGAGTCATTCTTCTTTTTCATTCTCTAATTATAAACAGGAAAACAACACTCGGCACTTCCAGCAATTGCCCAAGAGGCATTCTTAACATAGATAATCATAAAATGATGGCAAAGAATTGCATGTAATCCAAGTTACTCAAATGGCTAAAGTCTGATTTCACAAAAAGCTGCAAGATCAGTAGGTGATAGCTAGCTAGGATGCTTTGCTCTGTTCCAAGTGAAGGAAAGGTAATTCTTTTGGTCAGATCGTCTCTCAGCACAGCATCCATAATTGGGAGGCTCGTTATTTCAACTAGTCCCTACATTCCTACCTAACATGCATAAATGCATGCACGCAAAAATTGAAACATTTAGATATACAAACACACGCAGAGAGCATAAATTTAAACATATGCGGGCACTAAACATCACTGCATTTTTTTTATAAATAAACATCACTGTATATATATTTATATATACATACATATGCAAACACACATGCCTCCATTAATGTACCTCATAATGTACACCAATCTTATGTTTAACAATATGGACATGGAATTAAAACTTATTTACAGAGTAAGAAAAACATACTGGTATTTCAACTTGGCCAGCTGTCCGCTCACGCTAAGCCTTTCTTCGGCCATATCCTGTGCAGCCTTTAGTTGATTTTCTTCATACTCACGGATGTTTGCCACCCCAACGGATTTACTAAAGTCTTTGTATATACGGTCAACAATTTCATTGATCCTCTTCTCCAGTTTATTAATTTGAACACTCCTTTTGTCAACAGCACCTCTTAACTGCATGCAAAAAATAAAAGCAATCAGAATCCATAGCGATAAAGGAAGATACCCCTCGAAACTAGATGAAGAGTGACATGATATACTTTCTGCAGCTCAGGATTGAGACGGTTGATTTCTTCTTCAATGTTCTGCTTCTCCTGACTCAAATTTGCAAGTTTGTCCTCAATGCTTCGCTGGAAGAAAACTTTGTTTAGACAATCAATTCTCCCACCAAAGTGCTTAAATTGCAGAAGCAAAATAAGAAATTACCGAAGTAAAATGTATAAGCATAAGATTACTTGGGCAGCCAAACCAAAAAAACCTTATCAGCTTATGCTACTCATTGAAATGAGATATACAAGATGATATTTCATTCATCGTACTTAGTAAACCATATCTAACAACAGATAAACAGCCATAATTCAATGGCCACTCAGCCTTAGGCTCAATTGGCACCCCCTCACTTTGGGGAGGGGCTGATCCTGGGTTCTCATCCCCACAACCACAGGTTTGGTCCTGCAATATGAAATTTCCTCAAAAAAAAACCACAATTCAATAGTTCAGTCATGTTTCCTTCCAGGACCTTCTACGCAGGCCTTACTACTCCTGATAGGAAAACTCTATACTCCTTTCATAAACAAAAGAGAAAGGATTCAAGCTTTTCAGTATTTTAACCTCATAGGCCATTAGAATCATGCAACAAAATTCGTATTCACAAGTCAGTCTGCATCTTATTCTCCCCTGATTTATCTATCCACTTGAGAACATGTTCAGAGACAGCTTAAAAATTGGTGCCACAAAGAAATATAACTTGTCAGAGTGCTGCCTCATGAATATTCCCTAAAACAGAAAAAGCAAATTCTCTGGTTCATGATTCCTCTTAAGTACTCATAAGTAGTTTAGTAGTCAATATGAAACCTCTCCCCTCCTTTTCTTTCCCAAAGGAAAATGCACCCAAGGTCATGTATGAACAAATACCCTTCTGCTAACAACAGTGCAAAAATATTCTTTAGCTCGTGATTTCAAGAACTTCCATTTTTTTTTCTAAGTTCAAGAAATTCCACTTTATGTATGATGAAATTCAATTCCCAAGGGTAGTCCATACTTGAGAGATTAAACTTACGCGTTAAAATTCCCAAAGAATGTCAATGTTAGTATTTGTATTTTCTCCTCCTGAACTCGGCACATATTTTGCATAATCACTAGCCTCATACTTTTGAGTCTTTTTAAGGATTGTCTTTACAATTATTAAAAAAAAAAATTATAATGAGACACATCCCTGAATGAGAATCAACACCTATTGGATGGAATCTAGACATTAATTTCAGTAACTGTTTTCAGATATCTGTCTTTAAACTTTTTGAAAAAAGTGTATCACATCAGAAAATGCCTATAGATGCTTTTTTTTGGCTTTTGTTTGTGTGTGCGTGTTCGTGTTCCGGGGACGCAATAGAGCAAAGCAAAGAGGGGTTTATTGCTTCCCTCTCCACAGTATGCTCAATATTCCACCCATAGCCCCTCCCCCCCCCCCCAAAAAAAAAATGCTTTAGTGTATAACAGGGGTCTTGCGGAATGGGAACAAGGATCCAGGTTAGTGGATACAAAATGTACCAAACAGTACAGAAATTTTGCCCCATTCTATAAGAGCTTTTTGTTGGATATCTACACCATTGAACCAGTCTATTTTGGATCGGATTGCTTACTTCCATGATGCCCACAAAGTATTTTAGGTGAATCAATGCAAAGGGACAAATACTGACTTCACTTTCATGCCTCCTCTCTTCCTCTTAAAACTGCAAAGTTTGGAACAGAGAACCGTGGAGCATAACAAGTGGCCATGAGAAAGCTCCAAAGCCCAAGAAAAGGACAAAAAAAACTGAAACCCTTGTTCACCATCCTCTCCCGTGGCTTTGTGTTCTTAGGATAAGTCTTCAGTAATGGTACCACTGGCCTACTACAAGAACCCCGTATTATTTTAGCCAATATGGCTTCATATAGTAAAAAGAGCACATGGATGCTCTCTCTCGTATGATGTCTAAGTTGGTTTTGGTTGATATTATTAAGGGTTTCAGGGCTTCTGGGGTTAATCGGGAAGGAGTTTGTGTTTCTCACTTGCTGTTTGCTGATGATACTTTAATATTTTGTGGGGCTGAGGAGTATCAGTTTCGTAGTCTCCGGTGCTTGTTTCTTTGCTTTGAGGCAGTTTCTGGATTGAAGATTAATTTGGCTAAGTCTGAGGTGATACCTGTTGGGGCGGTTAGCAATGTGGAGGATTTGGCTTCTATTTTGGGTTGTAGGGTTTCCGCTTTGCCTATGACGTATTTGGGTCTTCCATTAGGTGCTCGTTTTAAAAGTGTTCATATTTTGGATGAGATTTTAGAAAGGATGGAAAGAAGGTTGGCTGGGTGGAAGAGAATGTACAAGGGAGGCCGTGTTACTTTGATAAAATCTACCATTTCGTGTCTTCCTACTTACTTTCTTTCTCTTTTCCCTCTTGCTCATAACATTGCTTCGAAAATGGAGAAGTTGCAACGAGATTTTTTGTGGGGTAGTGATGGTGAGACTCATAGGTTTCATCTTCTCAATTGGAAAACGGTTTGTTCCCCTATCGCTTGTGGTGGTTTGGGCATCAGGGGTCTTTCAACGTTCAATAAAACCCTGTTGGGAAAGTGGTTATGGAGGTTTGCTTCGGAGAGAAATTGTACGTGGAGGAGTCTTATTAAGGAGAAATATGGCACCATTGTGGGAGAGTGGTGCACTTTACCTACTGCTGGTTCTTAAGGGTCACGCTTTGGAAGCATATCAGCAAGTGTTGGGAGTCTTTCCGAGGGCATTCTCGGGTGGTGGTGGGTAATGGTCGAAGGACGAGGTTTTGGCACGATGTGTGGTGCGGGGATCGTCCTTTGCGTTGTTCTTTCCCAACAGTTTTTTCCTTGTCTAGGTATCCCGATGGGTTGGTGGTGGACTGTATGGAGGCAGATGTTCGCTCTGTTGTTTGGAATGTTCAGTTCTTAAGAAGTGCAAATGATTGGGAGTTGGAAGAGTTTTTATCCTTCTTCTCCACTCTTTATGAGTTGAAGCTTCACAGGGGGGACGAGGATAAGTTGTGTTGGGTGGATAGCAAGGATGGTATTTTTTCTGTAAAGTCGTTCTATGTTATGCTTGTTGGTGGCAGCTCAATGTCGTTCCCCTGGCGTCGGGTTTGGAGATCTAAAGTCCCTACTAGGGTGTCCTTCTTTGTTTGGGAGGCTTTGCATGGTCGAATTTTGACTACGGATAATCTCAGGCGTAGAGGGATTTATGTGGTTGATTGGTGCTATTTATGCAAGGGGGATGGAGAATCGATTAACCATGTTTTATTACATTGTTCGGTGGCAAGAGGTTTGTGGAACCATGTCTTTTCTATGGTAGATCTTCCTTGGGTTATGCCGGAGGGGGTTGGGGATGTCTTGCTTTGTTGGGGGCGGCAGTTTAAGGATCCTAGAGCTAAGTTCATTTGGATGATGGTTCCTTATTGCATCTGGTGGTGTCTTTGGAAGGAGAGGAATAGGCGGTGTTTTGAGGACTCTTCTCTGTCTATGGCAAGCCTGATGGGTGGTCTGATGAATGATCTTTTTTTCTGGTCTAATGTGATGTTGGATGGCCCTTCTCTAGATTTTCACGACTTCTTGAACTTTTTCGTTTGTATGCTGTAATTTCTGTTATGTTGTATTTTCAGTACAATCTTTGTACTGATTCTCTTTTTCTCTTTCGTTAATAATATTGCTTATTTATCAAAAAAAAAAAAGAGGACCAATAGGCCAAGATTCACAATGGAGCTGTCATTTACAGGTAAGGTTATAGATAGGCAGTTTGGTTTTCGTTTTCAGGAAAAAGGGAGCCTGACTAAGAACTCTTTCCTTTGCATCCATGAGCCTTTTTTTTCCTTTTTTTTCTTTTTTTACCTTTTACTTCTTAGCTCCTTGGGTTGGAAGATGAAGCAATTGTGCCCAGAATTCCAACCACCCATTGGAATACGATCTTGTAACCATACCCGTATCAAGTCATGTCACAACACAGTTGATGGTGATAAAATGCAAAGTCTATGAAACCAAGAATATAACATATAAAACAATAATTGAAATTACCTTCTCGATATCTGCATACTGAATCTTCTTCTCTAGTCCACTAATTTTCCCAGATGCTTCAGACTCTTTTACCTGCATCTCTCTAATTGAACCAAGCTCTTCCAACTCCAACTCGAGTTGTTCCTTCAGTTTCTGACATCCTACAGAACAGCAATATCAATGCTACAACCAAAAAACTTGAAACAAACTTTCAAACATTTTATCCTCCCATTGTTTGACTTGAACTAGTTGCAAATGAAACCTTCAATCTTTTTATCATCCCACTTGTTCGACCTTGCTTCCATTCCACCACTCGTACCACCAGTCATTGTGCCAGACTTCGTAAGCAGAATTCCATCAACAGTTACAACTGATTTAACCATAATAACTACAGTTTTAATACATAATGACAATTGTGATATGGAACAAGTGAAGAACTTAAGAATAAGTGTCGATCACCTTTAAGCCTCTCACCACTCCAGCTTAGAACCTTTGCCTCAGCAAGGTCATCACAAACGATAATATTCCCCACAGCAAAAAGAATTGCTTTTTCCAAGGCAGGATCAAACGTGTATCAGTTAAGGTTTATAAACACTAGACATTCATTTATACTCTCTTCCTAACATAAACTGAAAAAGATATAGGCAAGAAAATAAAAGGAAAGAAGTTGGTGTGAGTTACAGCAGGACACAATCATAAGATATGTTAACAATGAGCGCTGACACAAACAACAAATTAAGATTGAAGTCCAGAAAAGGGAAATCACTTGAGCTATCCAAGGTCAGTGCAAAGGACAACGCACATGAAATTTCAATAGCAGAATGCATAGGTAAAAGTAAAAAAAACCTTCAGTAAAGGATATTGGATAACATCAAACACCAGCCTAGCAGTACCACCTAATGTGCGTAATCTCTCAGTGATTGGCTTTACACGAATGGACTGAAGAGGTATAAATGTCTGAGGAGGTAGCCTTTGTTCTTTCAAATACTGTAAAGAAGCAAGAGAATTGTTAGTTGTATTGTTAAGCACATAACTAGAAATCTCACTGAAATCAATAAAACTTAAAGAGTGGTAAATCAAGAAATGGACTGAAGAGGTATAAATGTCTGAGGAGGTAGTCTTTGTTCTTTCAAATACTGTACAGAAGCAAGAGAATTGATAGTTGTATGTTATGCACATAACTAGCAATCTCACTGAAATCAATAGAACTTAAAGAGTGCTAAGTCAAGAAATCAACAAAAGAACCACTCAGAGAATACCATACATTCTAACATGATTAGCACATAGCTATGGTACAATTTTTCGAAGAATGGTAGGTTCATAAGAGTCCTCATGAAACACGGTTACACAAACAGCACTGGCACATAACAAGGTCAAGGAGGGGTTACGAAGGTTCCATACTGTGTTCAAGCCTGGAAGATGACATGTACCCATCTATGCAACGAAACAAGCAACAGAACATAATAGCCAGCTATAGTGTGATGTGGATATCACAGTAACTACAGAAGCAGTAGGGATTTTTATTATAGGTGAAGTATAGAAAGCCATTCAATAACTTTTGGAACCCCAACTCTGCATTTGGTTCAACAAAACCCGAAAAAAGTCTACAAAATTCACCTAAACATTGCATTCATTCAGACACAAATTATTACACCAACACGACATGTCCCTACAAGATGAATGTAGCAAAGCCTACAACATAAAATGGTACAGGAAGCTTCCGGGTATTGAGATTACAAAGAGTGAGGGAAAGGGAATTAAGTTATAGATTGAAAAGGAGAGGAAACAAGGGGCAGAGAAATTCATTACCGTTAAGGGGCTTCATGCACAGGTGGCATGTACAATAACACAGAGAAAGAACAAAGATAAGAAAGAGAGAGAGAGAGAGAGATTCACTTTTTTTATATAAGTAAGCCAATCTTATTAAAGAAAAAGAGAAGTGACAATACAAGAGACTATACTGACAAAAACTAAAGCATACAAGCTAAGAAACTAAGAAAATCCAAAAAACCCACAAAAGGATAACCCAAAACCGAATTAGCCCACAGAAAAAGAGCATGCAACATAGAACCCCTCAAACTAGACAAAGACCCAGCCCTGTCTTCAAAACATCTGTCATTCCGTTCCCTCCACAAACTCCACCAAATGCAAGCAGGGATCATCTTCCAGATGGTCAACGCTATAGGGTCCCCAAACTTCCTCTTCCAACAAAGCATAACATCCACTACCTTTCAAGGCATAACTCAATCATAGCAGGGATCATCTTCCGATACAAAATTGGAGAACTCCTCCATAGCTGAAACTACCCCTCCGCCCCCCAACCTTTCACTAGGGAAACGAGTGACATTAAAATCCCCCCCAAGGCACCAAGGAAGATCCCACAGAGCTCGAACCCCCGCCAACTCATCCCATAACAAACTCCTACTACGATCAGCGTTGGGACCTAAACACCTGAGAACATCCACTCTACCTCATCCACTAAGTTCTTAAAGATCGCAGTCACATAAAAAGAGCCAATGCAAGAATCCATCAACTCCATCATCCTTGTGTCCCACAATAACAAAATACCCCCCGAGGCACCATCCGCCTCCAAATTACACCACTTCACATGAGGACCCCCCATACCCTTTTAATCACATCCCTAGTCATAACAGCCACCTTGGTTTCTTGAAGACAAACCAAGTCCGGTTTTCATCCCCTTAATAAGTTCCCCACACCTCTACACTTTGTTCTATCATTGAGCCCCCAAACGTTCCAAGAAAGAATTTTGGGCATCATCTAATCACCAACAGTGCCCTCCCCTCACTTTTACCCATCTTAGAGGTCACGGTCTTCCCCTCGTAATTAATACATGACTCTAAACCCTTAAGCTCTCGCAGTGGCTTTCCTCCCTTCTTACATGGTCACGGTCTTCCGGATTTTCTTAGTTTTTTAGCGTGTTTGCTTTAGTTTTTGTCAGTATAGTCTCTTGTACTGTCAGCTTTCTTTTTCTTTAATAAAATTGTCTTACTTATCAAAAGAAAAAGTTCCTAGCAAGAGCCAATTACTCTAACGCACATGGAAATGAATTCCTAAAAATAAAAGTCTAGTAACTACATAAATAGGATAAGGCCTAAAGGAATAACACTGGATAGCAGCAAGTTGACAATGAACAGATGCCAGAAACGTGGAAGATTCCTTAAAGATGCAATCTGAAGTATGAAAATGAAACCATCAGCCTCTTACAAAGAGTAAAGGACCAAAGTTGAGCAAATAACAAGTTAAGGAAAGTATTATATCTTTGGTATCATGTGTTTAGCATTATGAACTTTTGTTGGGTTATGCCCCCCAGGGTGATTGAAGTGTTGTGTGGCTGGAAGAGGAAGTTTGTTGACCCCTTTGCTTCGGTTGTGTGGAAGATGATCCCTTTGTGCATTTGGTGGGTTATTTGGAGGGAGAGGAATGACAGATGCTTCAATGATACTTTTTCATCTCTCGATGGGTTGAAGGGCAAACTGATGAGTTCTCTTTTTTTATGGGCCAATGTTGTGTTTGGCTATCTTTTCTCGGATTTTTCAGATTTCATTAGTTTTGTAGCTTGTATGACTTAGATGTTACAGTAAAGCTCTTTTGTACTGTCATCTTTTTTGGTTCCTTAATAAAATCTTTCTTACTTCTCAAAAAAAAATGATTGCTGAGTTTCAATCCAAATACATCAAGCTGTCAATAGTGTAGTATAATTATTTGTATCCATAATTCAAAGAAGAACAAATTCAACCAGGAAAAACACCAAATAGGAAAATCGTTCTGTACCTTGATGCATTCCTTTCCCGTATTTTCATCCTCAACAACTACTGCATCCATAAATTTACCCATAGCAACAGTGACAGCAAGATTATACTTCTTCTGTGTTGGCCTACAAAGATCTGTCGTGCGACCATGGACTCCTTGAAACAGACGTTTGAGAGTCTCGACCGCTTGAGACAACCTGACATCCCTCTCATTTTCATATCTATCTGCCTTCAATTCACGCAGTTGATCTTCTGTTTCGGTAAGTCTTTTCTTTAAATTTTCATATTTAGATCTGTAAGGGTAAAACAAACAAATATATACAAAATATTCGAAGAACAAAAAGGTCAATAAGAAAGATCCAAGCTAAGGAACAAACAGGAACATAGGGAAGAATATATGCTGGCCAGAGCCTAAAATAACATATAAAGCTAATGAATACATTAACCAGGGAAAGGTATGACCTTGACAAAAACATCCAAGATGCCAACAACCAACACACCTGTTATTTCGATGTTTCTCTTGCATCGCGCGTAGTTGATTCTTTAGTTCTTCAAGGCTAGCCTTATGTTTTGCAGATGAATCAGAAATTTTTTTAAGTCTTGTGCGCATCTGCTCATGCTGCAAGTCCAGCTCCCGCTCTCGATTTTTCAGCTGCTGAAGGTTTTCTTCCAGATTCTTTTGAACTTCAATATCAGCATGCTGTTGTCTGTCAAGAACTTCTTTCTCATCTCTTAGCTTTGCAGTTTTCATTCCAGCATCCTCTTTACTGCAAGATCAGCATTCCAGTAAAAGTATAACGCCTCTTCAAATAGAAACTTCATTGCTAAACTATCTGTTATGTAGATGAATATACTAAGAAGGATTTTCAGTACTTTGTTTCTTTAATTAGGGAAGGAAGGGGTTCAGGGATTTAACATGCAGCACAGACAACAGCAGCTGCAATGGAAAAATCCAATACAGGAAAATTTTATTGACAACCACACTTTCCCGTGAAACTCCTCATTAACTATGATTGATCTGACCTTTTTTTTTAGGCAGAAGCTGAAAAGAGATTTGAACAGCAGTCTGAAATAATGTTTTATCACAATCCAATTTATCCACCTCCAACCCACTAGCAATATTCATAGTATTTGCTGGGATGTTTATCTCTAACAAACACTAGGTAGGACCGCCATCAACAAGCAAAACAAATGAAATGCCCAAATAAAAAACATGTTGGCTATAGACAAACTCACCAGAGTTACAAAGTATACCAAAACTGTGCACAATGCTAGAAAATGTCAGAGCCCAGTAAGGAACCTTTCACAGTACATCCTCTTAATATGCTCTAGTATACGTCACGACAATGACCACCTCACACTATAGAACCCAAAACAGTTCCTCAAACTAAATAGTTCCCCCGAACCCTTAAATAAAGGACGCATCAAAAGGGTTGTCACAAAATGTGTCTAAACCAGCAACAATGAAAAGATGCAATTTCAAGAAGTGTCCCATCCTAAAAACTCTTTCAAACCCCCCACCCCCCTGGGGGGGGGGGTCTCTCTCTTATTAAGCCACAGGAGAAAAATTTGCAAACTTCTTCCGTCCATCTATACACTATGACATCCAGAACCTCTATTGATTTGCAATAATCTGATGAACCAGTGTCAACATCGGACCCTACCTGGACTTTGTTAGGAGAGGGGTATCGGATAAGATGGTTTGGTTGGGCTCAAAAGATGGTGGTTTCACAGTCAAATCTTTTTATGCCTTTCTCTGTGGTGTTAGAGCGGCTACGTTCCCGTGGCGTGGGGTGTGGAGGTCTAAAGTCCCCACGCGAGTTGCGTTTTTTGTGTGGGAAGCGGTGCATGGCAGGATTTTGACGATAGATAACTTACGCCGCAGGGGTATTTGTATGCTTGATTGGTGTTATTTGTGTCGTGGGAATGCTGAATCTGTTGATCATTTGCTCCTTCATTGCTCGGTTGCGAGAGGATTGTGGGCTTATGTCCTCCGTATTTTTCAGATTCCGTGGGTTATGCCTGGTGGGGTGGGGGATGTGTTGGCGTGTTGGGGTAGGATTTTTGAGGATCCTTTGGCTAACGTGGTTTGGAAGATGATTCCTCTATGTATTTGGTGGTTTTTGTGGAGGGAACGTAAACGTCGATGTTTTGATGATTCTGCTAGTTCTTCTTCTCAGTTGCAAGAGTCTTTTTTACTTTCCATTTATCTTTGGGCTAATGCTGTGATGGGGGGGCCTTTTCTAGATCTTGTGGACTTTGTTAGCTATTTTCTTTGTATGCTTTGAGTGAGATTAGTACAGCCTTTGTACTGTTCTCTCTTTTTTTCCTTTCTTTTAATAAAAGCTGTTTATTCATCAAAAAAAAAAACATCGGACCCTACCTGGCAAACTGGAACTGAGTGTAGTAGTCAGAAAATTGACATATATGCTCAACTCTATGCAATGTTACTTTCAATATGCATCACCAGAATACATAATACAGTAACAGGTACAAGGAATGCCATCTGGCTTATATTTACATAAACAGCTTGAATAGTATCCAGAATGTAATTCCAATCCATTCCAACATCAATTCTCTCCATCCAACAAATGACGACCATGAAAATCATCTTCAGTATGTTAGAGTTCTCTGTCCACCTTTGAAGGCGCTCATATATGACATAACCATGTGCAAAACTAAACTACCTAACTGCATTGATTCTTTACAGTCACATACTTGTTGCCTCTTTCTTAGAAAAAATGCTACACGCTAAAACTTTTCGGATTCAGAACTTCCAACACTACATAGATCCCCTAATTATCACTACGATATGCCTTCAAACATGGGATTATAACAAAGCAAGAGCTCCAAACAGATGTTTACGACTTTCCGCACATCAGTTCAATACAAATCATTAGTTTTTTTGTTTTTTTATTTAATTTTTTTTATAATTCACTTTTTATAGTACATTTCTTTTTTATATATATAAATACTTTTTATAGTACATTTCTTTTTAAAAAAATTATTTTAATTTATTTTAGCAATTCCAAATTCAAAACTTCATGGAGAGGGAGAGAAAATATATATTCTTCTTTTTTTGATAAGTAAGAAAAAATATATCTTCAATATTAATTCGTATTGACATGAATCTCAATGGCCAAAAATTGGAAATTGACATGGTAAGAAGAAAGAAATATCAATTTATTCCTATAAACCATCAATGAATAAGAACTTCTAATCATACAATAAGTTGTATCAACATGGACAAACCTTTTTAAGCTCAAATTTATACTGCAAATTTATAGGCAACTGGACACTTCAAAGTTGAACATAGAATGGTGAACTTATGTAGTCAGCCTTGTTGTTTTTCTCTCTTTGGTATACTTCATGTGCCACTAAAAAAGGATCAACAGGATATTAAGTGCAAGCCTCAACTAAAAATTGAAAGAGAACATGTGTTCTTATGACAAAGATATACTAGCAATAAAGCAGGAAAAAGTTGGATGCAAGGAGTACTTACATTCGAAAGTATTCCCTCAGTTCATTGTCATCTAACTTAAGTTTTTCACCACTATCACAAGCTTTCGCTTGCAAATCTTCTAGTTTTGCAGTCAAATCCTGTATACCAATATTTAGCTCTTCTATATCGCGGTCATGTTTCCTCTTTTCTTCTCTTTTCTTATCAAGTTCCTTGTGCAATTTCCTTATTTTTGAATTTATACGAGACATTTCCTCCTTCAATTTTAGAAGCTCGGGTTGCTGCAAACAGTGAAATAAAAGAACAAGTAACTAGATGGACATGAATATTGAAAAATCATGAACTCCAAATAATCCACCAAAACCTAACATGTCACGGATAATCTCACAATATGCCAAAGATTGTACAACATGATCATCCAAAACCTATCAAAATGTAGCACATATATGCTACAGAATCATTGAAAATTTTTTAAAAAATCCTACTATACATGTAAGCCAAATTAACAAAGTTTTGCTTCATTAAGTTCAATAAAGAGCTTCATAGAAGGTGTCCAGTAAAACTGCTCCAACCTCAACTGTCATCCATCAGAATTCAACCCTTGATTGATGGTAACACTAAGTTCCAAATGCCAAACTCATTCCAATAAACACACATCTCAAAGTGTGTTCCTGTTCATCTGGTAAAGTGACCAATCATGTCTCCATAGTCTGGCCCAAGAATTATTAAAACCACAAGGAACCACCAAAAAGGACAGCAAAAAAAGATACTAGGAGAAAAACACAATGGCCATGGATCAGTGCTGTACTTGAAGTTGTATTCATTTCACAAATTCCAATTGATAACACAACACTAAAACAAAGCTATGAAATTGCAAAGCATTCTTTTCAATCTTTTAGCAAGGTACACTTAACACTAACTAAGCCTCAAACCAACCACCAATTTCTATTTCCACTTGCTGATGGCATATCCTGCAACATACACACATGGTGGGAGCCAAAAAACTCACCTAATTCCTAGCAGAAAATTGTGTATGACAAATCAACTAACAATTGTACCTAACCCGTCTGGATTTACATTTTGACTAACCAACCCCCCCCCCAAAAAAAAAGGAAATGCCTAAACATAGAAAAACTCACATTCTTGTCAAGTTTATTACTTCTCTCAGCAATCTTCTTTTCCAACTGTGTAATCTCTTTGGAATACTTCGACAGTTCCTTCTTCTTTCGACCTGCTTCACGCTCATACTTCTCTAGATCTTTTATGACATCTTCACGGGCTTTTATTTCATCTTCAAGCTCCTCAGTTGTTTTTGCAATGTCTTTATCTATGTTGAACAATTGCCATAAGAAGTGTTCTTTCTTCAAGGATTTCTGAAGAAGAAAAATAAAGGACAATTGAGTAATCTGAAAATGCTACAATAGATTCTACAGTTAGAAGATTCAAAGAGACTGAAAAGAATAATATAATATACAGAAAACAATTTTCAAGTCGCAAGATTTCAGGCCGAACTCACTTTCAACAATATTATCACATCTCGTTATTTAAGTGATCAACATATTTAGATATGACCACAATAAATATCTACCAATAAATGCAATCCTAACCAAGCCCCCATTAGTTGTGCGGCGTGAGCATGTATGTGTTCAAAGAGTGTGTGACTGGGAACAAGCAAAGTAGTGTGGGTGTGTGTGTTTGTGCACAATAGAGAGAGAGTTTTCACAAAAACCGCATATAAAATGATAAGGGGAAAAGAAAACAAAACCATGACAAAATTCTTAGATTTATTCTCAAAAACTCTGAGCAAAGATTGATAATCAGATTCCATCGTGAATCGAAGAAACCATCCAAACAAAAAAACATGAAATTCATTCAATTGTAAAGATAAAATAACAATATTTACTTGAAACTGGGCATAAGGAAGCTTAAGAAGGATTCTGTAATTAGCACCCATATAGCTTACATATATGCAACCTGGGCACGTTTGCAAACCAAGAATTTTAAGAAAATTTTCAGATTTTAAGAATTGTTAGATGCAAACATAAATTTTCTGTCCAGGAATTTTTTAACTTTTTTGGTTTTCACACCAAATCAAGGACCCACAACAAATTTATTTCTCTTTTTATTTTAATTCATATAAATTTGATATTAAAAATAATATTAATAAAACTTCAAAATCATCTCTCTCCCATCAAATCATCTCACTCCATCAAAATAAACATAAAAATTCAATCAAATCATCTCCCTTCACTTTTTCACCAACTCCCATAACACTCCACAATTTTCCAACATCTCTCAAAAATACTTCAAAATTTTCACTACTTTTTCTCAAAATCCAATAAAACTCTAAGCTACCTCAATTTTCACACCACCACCCAAAAATTTCTAAAATATATAAATACAAACATGACCTAAAAGACTGGAACCATGGAACCATGGAAACAAGACCTTATGTCGGCCAATTCCAAACATGAGGACCAAACACAAGTTAAACAGTTTCCAGAAGCTATATGATGAAACTTCAATTTGGCTAGGTACTTGAACAATAGGAAAAGTTACATAGATGAAAGGAATGAGGGCCTCTAATAGGGTTACTGCCCAGTGGTTAATTACTTTAACCCAACACCACTCAATTTTTGACACCTACCTTGTCACATAGAGGGGGTAAGGGGTAAGAAAAAACTGAACAATACAAATTAATCCGAATTGAGGAAAAATGAAGTTCAGAAGAATCGGGATTAACTTATGGGTGCTAGCAAAATGGAAACCTACAATTGCCAAAGAGGAATTTCAAAACTACGATAAACAAACTATTTATACAATCAATATAAAATACATACAAAACACAGGTAAACAGACATGCATGCAGGAATATGCACACATTTCAAACTAGAAAACCACAAAGAAACCTGCTAATGCGTACCAATTGATTTTGCAAGCGTAGATGCTTCTCTGCTTCTTCTTTTTGTTCTTTTTTTTGCTTTCTCTCCATCACTATTGTTCTTTTCTTCTGATAAGCAAGTGCTGATTTTTCTTCAGCTGAGGCTTTTTCTTCTTCACATTTATCATATTCTCTCTTCAGTTCATCAGACCCAGATATCTGCTCAAGAAGTGCAGTAAGCTCTTTGGGATTTTTAGATGCAATGGACTCCACATCACCCTACATAAAAGAGTCAACAGGGCATTACAAGAAAGCTCCAACTTTCAAGAAAATCAATAACCAACCCACTTCCGAGAGTACTTGGAAGATTCAAGCAATGAAGTAGACACTGGTAATCTAGTGCCCTTACATACCCTGCAACAAAGTAACCCCCTTTAGACCATCATATCCTAAGACTAGTGCTTCTTACATCCCTCTCTAATACCTCTCCTAAGACCACTAAAAAAACAATCAATTTTCTGCTACCACTACATCCACATAATAAGGCAAAGATAGGCTGCATTCAAAATAAAACTACTTCTATCCATCAAAGAATCCTTTGCAACAAAATACACATCAACCTCTTTCTTAAATATTACCCATTAATGTCAAACACCGAAAAAAGAAAAGACCTCAGGTTGCTAGAGACTGAACATGAAGTAACAAGTGAAAATTTAAGTAACAACTGTCCTTCCAATGACAGTGGTCCAAACAAGGAGGGGAGGGGAACTATGCACACTTTGCTATTCCATATACACCTCAAAAGGAACCACGTGTCATTACCTGTTAATGCCAAATAGTAAAAGCAAACATTGAATTGACCACCACAGTCATGACACATTGGCATATTAGAATATGAGATAAAAAAAAATGTATTAACTCCAACTCCCACTTATGAAAGGCACAAATAGATCTAACATGGCAAGATTGGATCCTTCTATTAAAAGACTGCACACACAATTATATCCTCAGCAATCAGGAATAACTAGAGTAGGACGGTATCCTCAAAAAACTCATCATGCACCCTTCTACCACAAATTTAATGCCCTACGCTGTCTTAATACCCCTCTAATACCCAAAAAATGAAGTCTCATGCCTCCTTATGTAATCAGAGGTACATTAGCCCATGCTTCCCCATATCCAAACAGATTCCTTTCTTCACCATATCACCATGACCATTTTCCTAAGTGTGTTTGTTAACAAATTCACAGTATTTCTCACCCCTAATTACTAGGAAAGAGAAAATTTCAATCACCAAACATTTAAATTTCTCAATTGCCTTGCCCTATAAGGAAATCTCATTGCAACTTCTTCAACCTGTTTGCCACTTATAGGAATAGTCAATAGCAGAGTAAATATGCAGATAAATGAGAGTTTGCTCTTAATAAGAGTGAACCCGCTTCCATTAACATAATAATTTCTCACATCCTGCTAGTCCGTCCTTTCTCCATTCTTTTTATGACTGCATTCCAAATTAAGGGTTGAAGAACCAAACAATACCTTCACATTACAATTTGGGGAAATTTTGGTAAATTCAAAACAGCGGTCACAATTATAGACAATGGGCTCAAGGGATCGAACAAAGAAGTATTTGCAATGATAAAAGTCATTGGAAACGGCACGACTATATCAATTTGACGTTATAAACACAAAAAGCAGACGTTTCAGAAAAAACCTGAAAAACCAGGAAATTCCGGGCCTTGACGAGAATTCCAAGGTCCCTGAGCTTGCCATTGTACACGTCCCACGAGACAGTCGCCCCGTCGAGCCGGTATTCGCTACTACCAGAGCTCGTGATGGTCCGCGTGAAGTGGAGCTCCGAACCGTTCCCCAGATGGTAGACCAAGCGGACGAAAGCTCGGCGGCCCTTCTGCTCCTTCTCCTTGTCGTCGTACGCGTAGATCAGGTCCTTGAGCTGGGCCCCACGGAGTTGCCCCGTGCGGACGCCGAGGACAAAGCTTATGGCGTCCATGAGGTTGGACTTGCCGGCACCATTGGGCCCGATAATCGCCGTGAAGTCGTAGAAAGGCCCGATGGTCTGAAGGCCTTTGTAGGACTTGAAATTCTCGAGCTCTAAGCGGAGAATTTTGCCCGGGGAGGCTAGGGCTGGCATCGTTCGGTTGAAACCCCAGAGTTAGAGTTTCGATTAGAATTTTGTTGGCTAATGGAGGGAAAGGTTTGTGTGAAATTGGAAAAATCTTGAGGGAGAAAGTCCAAATTTTCTAGGAAAGTGTATGTTTTGGCGTGTGCGAGTGTCCTGAAAGGAGAGAAGTTTGTTACAGTGGAGGGAATTGGCGGGAGGAAGAGTTGGGAACTTTAGGGAGGGTGAGCTTCCATCTTCAACGGCGAAGTGCCAAAATTGGAATGACGAATCTTTTTGGGAACACTCTTTTCAGTTGAATAGAACCAAAAAAATAATAATAAATAATATGATATCTTGTTTAAGCCCAGTAATTTGGCCCTTAATAATAAAAAATTTTTATAACATATCTTTGCTGTAATATATTATTATAATATTTATTAAAAATCTTCTGTCTCTTCACTTTTTACTAACTCATAACATATCTTTACTTCTTTACTTTATAATATTTCTCAAACTTAAATACCTAAAATTTCCACCATCAAATAAACAAAAGAAAAAAAAAAAACAAATCGTGTAACAAAAGGCCATTTTGGAAATAACAATAGAACCCAAAAAAAACAAAAGAAAAAAAAACCAAATCGTGTAGCAAAAGGCCACTTTAAAAAAAAATCCAATGCCGGGACTCGACCCGGGATAATCGGATGAGAGCCGAATATCCTAACCACCTAGACTATAACGGATATTTGTCATCATGTTAGGAAACTTAATAATTATTTTAATAAATAATTCAACTAATGCTGAAAAGATTATCTAACTAAAATTTTAACACAATAAAAAATTACAGTATAATCTCTCTTTATTTTTTTATCAAATTTAATACTCAAACACAGTCGAGCCCTTAAATTATCAAGCAAATTACAAATAGGGTCTCAAACTAATAATCTTGACACATTGAACCCATGAACTACTAAATTTTATCAATTTGCACACTGAACTAAAATCTGACAGTCAAAATTGTCAGATTTGAGCCACGTGATACGATTTTGACCGTCAGCTTTTAGTTCAGGACGTGATTTGATAAAATTTGGTAGTTCGGGAACTTAATGTGTCAAGATTGGTAGTTTGGACCCCTATTTGTAATTTTCTTGATAGTTTAAGGGCTCAAAGTGACTTTATCCCTAAAAAATATTTTACAACTAAATATTCTCAAACTTTTTCACACACGTTTTACAAACTTGTATAAAAAAAATTAAAACTTAAAAATTCGAAATTTTTAAAATTTTTGCTAACTTCCAGGCAAAGATCTTCTTTAGCAGCATTAAGGATCATTTTGTGCGCTGCTAGTTGAAATAAGTTGGACAGACACTTGGATACCGCGTAAACAGACCAGACCATAGGATGTATCATGTATGAGATGGGTTTTATGAAAAGTCGGCAAGGATAAGATTCATTTGAAATCCAAGTTCCACAAAAGGAACATGAAAACGGTAAAACATGACCGGAGGGGAAGGTTTTCTATCAATCCATCGCATTAAAATGATGTTTTGGGAAGGGGGAAGAGGGAGGGAGAGAAGCTTTTAAGTTTTGGGAAAAGAAACAGCTACACTAAAAATGAAAAATAATTGCCTGGCTTACAAAAGAAAATAAATAGACTTGTCTACTAGTGCAAGGATGAAAGATCCAAATAACTTATACACAGACAGAAAGGGAAAGATAAACCACTCCATGGATTCTAGTATGTCTAGGGAAACCCTGAAAATATTGAATTATACCAGATTCTACTCCTAGCCAACTACATTTATCTGATGCTCAAGCGGTTGGCATGAAAGAAGCTATGAGTCAGAATGCCCCAGATACACGTTGAGAAAGCATATATCCAAGCAGAGAACCCATTTTCTCTTCTAGCAGCTGGACTCGGCGCCATCTACTTTTGGGAGATCCATCATATTGCTATGGCTGTGAGTTCCTACCTGAGCAGGTGATTTGGCCTCAGAGTGATGAGACTTTTCTGGCAGTTCTCCTCCAAACTTTTGAGCATTTTCTAACCCCTCACGCTTAGAGGCATCAGAATTCTCAGCCAATTCTGCTCCGGGGGTTTGAATAGCTTCCACATCTTCACATTTGACATGGTCAGAGTTTTCTAGTTGTTCTTCTCCAGACTTTTGAGCAGCTTCCAACTGCTCATACTTGGTGATTATTTGTTGAAGCTCATCATTCAGATATAGTACCTCAAAGAGCATCCCTTCATCATCAGTAGTGCTTTCTACAATCCCCTTAATGATCGGCCGTGACTCCTTGCACTTTTCCAACATGCTTATTGTAAGATCATCCTGCAATAAATAGCAAGAGAGGTTGTATTAGTTTCTCATTTTATATTCCGTCTATATAAGTATCTGGAGACTGGCGATTTAGGTAAGGAGTTACACAACCACTGGATTACAGGAAAAGGCCAAAAACTTCCCTACACATTCATAAGTATGCACTCAAGGTAAATGCTATAGATATCAAAAAACGGAGACATACACCATTCTAAAGTACCCAAACACTGAAAAGATTGCAATTTGTATTACGTGGGTATACTCCATTATAATGCAGAACAGGATCTTCTCTTTGAGATTGGGTACTAAGAATTGTTCCTTTATGTGACGTTGAGAGAGATATTTAATGCTAAATAGGAGAAGACCTGAATAAGCGACTGAAATTTTGGATAGAATGGAAATTATGTAAAACGATTACTGCTTTCTGTTTAGAACTCAGAAAAATACCTTCAAAGGCTTTGGCTCTGTCTCAGAGTTCAAAATGCTGGAGAGCAGTTCAAGACTGTTTCGAGTTACAACAAGATATTCTCTCTTTTCTTCAATTGATAGGCTTCGATAATGAAAGGGGAATGCACTACCAATTGTGCCATGCATTCCTGCATCGGGAACAGGGTAGCTTCCAGGTGGAGACAGAGGCTGCTGATGAAGATATGACTCCAGAGAGTACTCAGTGGGGAGTGAATTCCCTCCTTGCAACAGTGGAGCTATGCTTCTTCCTTTCAAGCTCTGTCATCAGATCGAGAAAAAAAAATAGGACATCAATGTCCTCAGATGTGTGAGAACTAGGCATGCTATACAACAAAGCGCCAAGAGTTGTGACATTCTGACAACTGTAAACAAAACATGTATAATTTTCAGGAACCATCTGTGAGGAAAACCAAATAGAGAAAAAACTTAGTACCTCTAACAGGCTGAAGCCAACAGATTTTCAGTCCAACTTACCATGTTTATGTTCAACTCCAGTTTTTTGCTCATAAAAAAGAGGGGAAAACAGATTAAACAGTTCGAAAGCATTAAAATCTTGGTCAAATTAATAAAAGCTTATAAGTTAGCTGTTTCAGTTAAGAAAGTTGGACCTGTCCAGCAGGCCAGCTGTAATCTAAAAGTGCCCTAGGTTCTACTGAATCTGAAATACACTTCTGCCTTGGTTTTTTATTGAGTACTGAGGTAGATATACCAGGTTGATCCACTTCAGAAAATTCTCTGAAGAGCTTCTGGGGGACAAGATACAGGCCAGTGTAATCATCCGACAAATGGAACATGGATACAAGATCGCAGTCATGTAATCACCAGGAACAACTCAATGAAGCCACATTTGGGTCTCAAGAAATCTTTTACATCAAGATGTGCTTCAAATCATGGCTGAACGCATCCATCAGAAGCGCAATTCTTCTTTGCTAAGTGCACCCAAGCAGCATTCTAGTGAAAACATCCCAAATGTTTTTGGAGGTTCCATTAACCTCATTACACATATGCCTCATATTGAAGATTAGTTAAAGAGTTGAAAATTTTCCATATGTTTAGCATATATGGTACCAAATACTGATGCATTCCAAATATTGCGCAGTTGCCCTCTGTGTTCCTGAAAGTCAATACGCAAGCGATACTAGGCTAGGTTCTCTCAGTACTTTAAGGGAATGCACAACCATAGTTTATACTCAAGAGTCACCTAGCATTGTTAAGTATCTCACAAGCACAAAAATTTCATAGACAGAAGACTAAAAATAAGTATACTACTAAAGCAACTCAGATATACGGTAAGTATGACAACTTATTCTATAAGCATGACAATACCGTTCTCAAAATAACTGTGACACACTGTATTAATAAGAATGACAACATATTCTCTCAGTGATAACATTACCATTCTCAACTGTGGGTAGTTTCGTTTAGCCATGCTAACGAAATAAGTTCTGTTTACCACAATGGCAGTAGCATCCTTGACATAGCTTTTAGATTCATCAACGTTAGCAAATATCTATGAACTCTCGCTCTTTCAATGAAAATTGCATATACAAAGCAACACTATAGTATCTCACACGAAGTGGATATAAACAACCCCAAGAAACATACAAGATAATCAAAACCATATATATCGAGGGAATAATGATAGAACACAGAAGAAGAAAAAAATGTTAGGATCGTCAAATCCGAACGATTAATGAATAAGGTATATATAGTTACTAAGGAAGGAATTGAGAATGTTTTTCGAGCACCGCACAAACATAAAACTTAACGAGGTGCTCACCATGTAAGTCTGATGAAACACAGGCAAATACGCGAGCTCCTCGGACTCCCCCCAAGCCTTAATCAAACTCATCGCCTTTGTCCTATTACTATGATCCGTCTGCGGGTTCTCGATCATCTTCACCATCTCATCCAATAGCTTCTCCGACGCCACCTCGGAGAACACCTTCTCGCAGTTCATGGCGCAAGCCTCCAGTAAATCCAGGCTCAGCCTCTGGGTCACCGCGCTCTTCCCACCAGAAACCTTCTTCTTTATCGCCCTGACGATCTCCGTCCCACTCAGCTCCTCGCCGTTGATCATCTTGCATATCCGCAAGTTCGTTCCCCAGTTCGGCTCCTCCATGGTCTCCAACGTGGCCTCGTCTACCATCTTTGACTCCGGCGTTGGCGCCTGAAGGATTTCCTTCACTTTTCCGCTCACGATTCTGCCCATTTGAGCTCCTCCAGTCTTCAAACGCTCACCCAATTGAGCTAGTTTCAACTTGTCCATTACTCGAGTCCTATTTGTCCGCTGATAAGATCAAAGCTGACGAAATGGAAACGAAAAGTTGGAATTAGTCTCAAGTACCCAGCCTAACCCAGCAGATTAGTCTCATTCTTCAACCAAAACGACTGTGCTGTTTGGTTACTGAGAAAACTGAAAGGAAAAACACAAAACTAATCGAAGCCACGCTTTTTCTACAGCACTATAGAGCCCGGACAAAAGAAAAATCAAAATGCTATTAGCAAACCTCGGTTTAGATAGTTCAAGAATCTGAAGATTTGCTTAGGCCCCAAAATCTTTTTCTCCTATTGTTTCTGGGATTTTACAGAGAGAGAGACGGACAAGAGACAAGAGGTGGGAATAGTCAAAATCTGAAGATACGCGTGTCCTGGTGTGCGCAGTGGCGCCGGATCCAAGCGAACAGATAAAAAAAAAATTCAAAATAGTATAAAAACTGTTTCAGAGTTAAAATATCGAAAATTAAGCATTAAAAATTATAAAAATTTTAAAATACACGTATATATTATTTACTAAAATTAAAAGTGACAATTAAATCCTACTAATTTGCATATTATATATATATATAAGAAAATATTAATTTGAGAAACAGGAACTCCACCGAAATTCAAGGGCATGAAAAATCCTAAACAAACAAAAATCAGCTAAATAATTAATTCAGGACCCAAAAATATGAGTGGGTTTCTATTTATTTTCGAAAAAAATTAAAAAATATATAAATTTCTAGGTAGAAACCTCTATAGCCCTAAGATATCCAAACCAATTCAATCTTATCCTCCAACAATTTCACAACTCACAAAATTTCAAACCCTAAAGCATTTTTAGCATACTAAATAAATGAATTTTTCTACTGAATTGTAGAGAGAGAATCTTGGATAGAGGGACATACTAGGGGTCGGAGGTCCAGCAATTTTCAAGTGTAAAATCTCGAGTATCATGCAAAAATTAAAACCGTCAAAAATCTAAATAATGTGATTAAGAGAGAGTTGAGAGTTAAGGGGGATATACACTATAATTTTCAGTATCAAGTACTACAAAAATAGTATGGACAAAAATAACTGAGAAGTATTGCATTATAATTCCTATAATAGTATGGAAAATTTTCTGTTAAATATAAATTGCTCAAATTGTTCAATAAATTGGCAGTGTCCTATAGGCTACCAGGGGATTTACCATCGTTAGTGTTCAACTGCAAAGACATTAATTAGGTTTGATCAAAGCACTAGTTGCCTCACAATGTCCAGTTAAGATGCAAATATCAAATTGTTAAATCTTCCACTCCAAATAAACTATACTTTAAAAGCTAAAAGAAATAAGTAATAAAGAGGCAGCATGTATAACTAAGATACACGTATACTCATTTACAGGAAAAAAAAACCCAAAAAACTTGATTTCTCTAGCACCAGGTGGTCCAGGTTCACGTAGAAGGAGGTCCACATTTGCCAAGTAAAAATCATCTTACGATTTCACTAGCACATTTAACCGACCGAGGCTACTGGAAGTAGAGGCAATTAATACACATTTAAAACCAGGTCATGCAAGCTTAAAATCAAGGTTTGTCCTGGGCCTATGGGGATCGGGCTCCCATAGGGCCATACCAACTTATGATAAAAATATAAAAAAATTAAATTTTTTACAAGTAAAAATTATTTTTGGCCGATCCAATGGGGGGCGGCCGCCCAGGGCCGCACCCCCTGGATTCGCCTTTGGGTGTGCGGCCTCTACTCGTGAAGATACGCGAGTCTTGGTGTATTAACTCACCATATTTGCGAGATTTATATGGTATTTGGATTGTAAGACAATTCTAAGGGTTCAGAGATTATTTTTGTATTAACTCCATTCCACTCCCATAGATCATAAACCCTGCCGATTTTACATCACCATTCAATTAGAATCAGCAAAAGCAATGTCTCCTTGCATAATATGGATTTTAAACATTCATGATCTAGATTTGAAGAAGTTGAATTATTTATCCCTCAATCTATTAATGAACTATCTCTCCAGGAATTGTGAAAGACGTTCCATTAGAAAAATTCTTGCTATTGCTTCGACTCATATTTCTCAAAAAATAGATATCGTTCTAATAGCTCCCAATAAATTAAGATACGAAGGTTTCATATTCCACAATAACAAAAAAAAACTTGTTCACTCTTTCGTATACTAAGAGATTTTACTTAGAAAAGAAAATGTTTCATATTAATGGATTCGAGTCAATAACCATGGATTATAACGTACGAGAGATCTCACTTATCAACGAGCCCTATCTATTATTGTTGCGCGTAGAGTCAGTGCCCGTGACCCACCTAAAAGAAAGTTTCAGTCGGTTAGTTAAGTGTTGGTCATTAAGAAAGTCCTTTTATGGTTGTTGGCCTTTTTTTGTTAAACAATAAATTTGGATAAGAATGTCAACTATCATATATAGATGCTTTTCTTGTGTTGTTTAGAAAAATAAAAATAAATGAATGCTTTCTTTGTGTGTTGATAACGATGGTTTTATAAGAAGTAAATTTATTAGGCTATTTTAATAATAGTGAATATCTTTTAATAGAAGGTGAAAAATACAATTGAACTGATGTAATTAGAAATATCTCCCTTATCCTCCAAAGAGTTAGGGGTGGGCACGTAGGATTCAGGGGGCGGCTCAGGCTACAAGAAAATAAAACACAATCATCTAAAGTCGCCAAAAACATTTATTTTGACAAAACACAATTATAATAAAATTTTAACTTTAAAAAAAAATTAGTCTTTCAAGCACACTTATATATAATTTTGAGCGAAATTTACAATTTAGTCACTAAATTTTAGTACAGCTCGACTGCCTCCCACCAGGCAAAAATGAATAACATCAAAATATATCCATAGGCTTCGTCGTGGTGAGCTGGAAAAACTTATTACCTTAAACGCATATCCAAAACATGATGAAACAACATAAAACCCATGTTTTTTTTTTTTAAAAAAAAGCATCATGTTTCCTAACATTACGACCAAGTATCAAACTTCTAGACCATTCATCACTCGATATTATCCGCATCCAAAACCCAGCAGGGAAACATTAAAGGGATTAAAAGAGCAATAACCCCAGAGCATCCACCCACGGCCTCTCACCAGCCCAAGAAGCTCTCTTGGATTGGTGATCAGCTCCGGCTCAGTTAGCTCGCAAAGCATCGAGAGGGTGTGACCGTGCGACGGAGAGTACTGAAAAGTGGAATCTCACAAAATTCACTAACCCATTAACAGACACATATTGAGAGAGAGAGAGAGAGAGAGTGGGAATTACATGCGGAAGCTCTCAAACCACCTGAAATTCATGGAAGCAAAGCTTTGCATTTAAGGCTTATTGAAATTCAAACCCTAGTTAGCTGAGAGAAAAAGGGAGAGAGGCTGGTCGAACCTGGTGGCTGGTGAGCGGCTGGGAGAGAGAGAGAGAGGTCGAAAGTCTTTTTTTTTTTTTTTTTTTTAAGTCAGTAGTTTTGCTAAGTCGTTTTGTTGCATTTCAAATGAAGATATTCAAACTTTTTGTGTTTGTGTTGTAAAATTTTAGTGTTGTTAAAATTTTAGGTATTGGGTTTAGTAAAAAAGTGAAGAGAGAGATAATTTTTTATATTTTTGTAGTAAATAGTAATGATTTGATGGGGAGAGAGAGATTATATTGTAATATTTAATTATGTTAAAATTTTAGAGGGGGTAAAATTTTGGTACACAAACGCATCCTATGTCGATTTATAGTTCTCCTCTTGACCGGGTATGCTGACGTGAATTAATGATGCTAATATGGAGAACGTGCTGACATGTCGATTCCGTTAAAAATTTAATGGGAAGTTTATAGATTAAGTGAAAAATCACAACTATATATTTAATTAAAAAATAAAAATAAAGTTAAATTACCATTTTGTCTGTGATATTAAAACCTAATTATCAAATTGTCAATGTCTCGAATTTTAAAGCTATAGAATTTGAAGTATGACTAAAATGTCCCTCAAAATGGACTATAAATTGTCTATTTTGACCTCCTCCACCGTTAAAAGCTTAAATGTAGGCAAGGGGTAATTTTGACCGTTTGACATGAGGTAGGTCCCAGACGTACAATAGAGAATTTATTCCTTCCCCAAAAAATTACTGAATTGGACATGGTTCTCTACATAATAAGGCATGGTTGGACCGGGCAAGATTGTCTTTTTTACCAATTCGTGAAGACAACGTCTGCAATAGCGGACACCTGCAGCATGTGTGCAGACCATTGCAAATACGCGGCTGACCCTGAGCAGAAATGAGAAAAAAAAAAACGTCGTCGGTAACGTGCAATGAGAAGTTAGGGAAAAAAAACTTCACAGTTGTAAATATGAAACACGTAAAAGGCAAAGGCAAACCAACATCAAAGGTTTGAGCAACGTTCTCAGGTCAGCAACATCCATAATTTGTTTCCTGTTTTTGGTTATTTGAAAAAAAAAGCACAACAAATTACACACATCCCAAACTAACAACCCATCAATTATTATCCTTCCAAACACACTTCAAAAAAATTTATCACATTTTCACCAATTCTAAAACCACATAAATTTTAACACCAACAACAAAATTTTAATAAAATTTTGAAATCAAACGCTATGTTACACAATCATCTAAAGTCACCAAAATAAACATCCTCACCACACCCACAACAATCTCCATACTCTATAAACAAAACTCACGCACAAATTCAAGAATTAGCAATATTTGCCAAATATTTCGCTATCTTAAATATTTGGCTTAGTATAATAACTATAACATAATTTCTCTCCTTCCATTCAATCATTTATTTTTATCAAAATTTCAATAAAAAAAATTTGTAAACTCCCAAATTTTTGGCAGCCAACTCTCATAGTCACAAAAAGAAACAAAAACAACCCAGAAATAAACAAATATCAATAACAGGGAGCAAGGGAGTGTTTAACTACATTGTAGCGGACTCAAAATCTGAAGATATTTAACTCTAGCATACTTTTACCTTAAGTGAGATTTTTTTTGTCATTTTTTATTAAAAGTTTAACTCCTTAACCTTAGTCCTGCTTCGCTGTCGGTGAGAATAGTCAAAATCTGAAGATACGCATGTCCTGGGTTATGTTGTTTCCTACATTTTTTCAGTATTCAAATACATTCACAAATTACTACCAAATATATTCAGAATTCAAGCACAAACACCAATACATTTGACACAATCTCCAACAATTTTTTACTTTTTTATTTAACATAAATTTTCTCTCTTTATATTTTTTCACATAACTCCAATATTTTTTTATTAAACAATTACATCAAATCATTTCTCTCTCCACTTTACACAAACACCAATAAAATACTATTCAACATAAATACTCACAACTTCTCTAAAATCTTACATTTTTACTCAAACCGAACATATCCATGATATGCGGTCTCGACTCGTGGACTGTGGGAGGTCCCATTAGCATGTAATCTACATCGTTTTTTACTTTTAAAAAAATATACATCGTTTTTGTAGTTTTTTTTCAGCAAAAAAACTATCTCGGATATTTAATTTTAAAAGTTTGAGCCCTAATGAAAAAATAACTTAGTATGGTCAACATTTTATTTATTATTCATAACAATTATCAAAGTGATAAAATCACATGCATTTATGATGATTTTTTTTTATTGTAAATAGTGTTGTAGCAGATGATTAACTTATAAAGGGTATAATAGGCTCAAAAATTAAAGTATTTTAATTTAAATTCATAAACTCCATTTGACCCAAATTTTTTAAAATTGGGCTCAAAATGCCTAACAATAGTATTAGACTCATGACCTTATTACCTTTACGGTCGTATAAAATTTAACCAAAAAAAAAACTCAATTATTAAAACCGGAAATTCCGGTTCCATCTACCCACGCCTACCAATTCTTATATACTGTCACCTTATTAGGCTGCTTTGAAAGAGCCCCTTGCCGGCCCATTTTGAGCCTATAAAACGTTGGAAGTGAAATTGGGTAGCCTTGTCAACTTGTGAAGCTAATCTAACGTCAATTTGTAAGGCTTGCAAAAATAAAATGTTATGGAAATACAATTTGTATAACTATATTGTCCGTCAACTCACGAGTGAAGAACAAAGCCACAATCGCTGTCCTCGCATGGATTACAACAGAGAATATGGATTTCAGCCTATAAAACGTTGAAAATGTAGCTCTCATATTTCAGCGAATAGGGATTTCAGCCTACTATATTGTATGTCAACTCACGAGTGAAGAACATGTAAGTCCTAGATTTCAGGATTAAGGCAACTTAAGAGGGGGTGAATTGATTTTCTAAACTATTCGATATTAACCCCCCAAAACCGTGTTTGCAAAGTAAATACTAATTTAGCACAAGTATAATAATAAAACAAGTATGTAAGTGCTAAATGTAAATAGTAGGGATAGAGAAAACAAACACGTGATTTTTTAGGTGGTTCGGCAAACCCGCCTACATCCACCCCTCAAGCTCCTTCACCGAGTCTTGAGGTTTCCCACTATCTTCCAATAGCTCTACACACTAGCTTCCGGGTGCTAGTGAACCGTACAAGTGTTTTCCCTGAATCAACACTCAAACCCTCCCAAGTGGTTTTTTGGCTCACCACTCACAACCTCACCAAGCTTGAGATATACACTCTCAAAGCTTCTTCTTTAGTGAACAACTTCACTAAAGGAAACACATCTTATGATAGGTAGATGAAAGAAAAAAAAACTCTCTTGATAGAGTAGATATGAAAATGAAAGGTTCTATCTCTTTATTCACACAAAGACAAAGATATGAAAGTGTGTTTTGTGTGAATGCTATTAGAAATATAAAATAGGAAGGTTTACCCCCAAGGGTTTGGTGTGGTGGTAAGGCTTCGGCTTGGGTTCTAACATGTCTCAAGTTCGAGCCCCAACACCCCCATTATCGCCCTTGACTTATCCGCTCCCTGGGTTGTGGAGTCGGTCCAGGAGGCCGGAGTTTGTACTTCAGGGTTGGGCCAAAAGGGTCCGGCTTTGGGGGATTTCCTCGTCATAAAAAAAAATATATATTTCTCAAGTAGTAGAAATGATATGTGGTCGTTGGGTTCTCATTTTAGACGAAATGAGGTGTATTTATAGGTCACATATGAAAACTAACCGTTTATAGCCGTTGAGAGTTTTTGCTAAAACGAGCCGGTCGACCGCTTCAAGTTACCGTTGCTCCAACGGTTATATTGTCAGAAGCTCAACGGCTCTTTTGTCAAAATCAACCGTTCGACTGCTACATGAGGCGGTTACCGGTCGACCGCTTGAACAACCGGTCGACCTCCTCAACTTAAGCATGATCCGGTTCTTTCAAAAACAAGGTTTTTGACCACTTTTAAACACCAAATTTTGAAGACATACTTCCCATAAGTATATGAAAGGTTTGAGAATATATTTGAGGTGTTTTGAAACCTTTAAAAAACATTATAATCTTTCAAACAAAAGGTAAAACGGTTTATGCACATTTTGAAAGATATGCAAGTGCGTGATTCAAATCCTTGTCAAATGTGAAATAAAGAGTTACAAGGATTATACCCTAAGGTCTTGAATCTTCACTTTAAGCTCCTTGTATCTTCTCGTTCTTCTTTCTTCAAGGTTTGACTCTTTTCGTCAAGTGTCTTTGTCTTTGAAGATGTTCATTTTGTAAATTCATCCATTTATTGAAATCATCAAAACCTCGATTGTGCACAAAAGCCAACAGAACACAGCCACAGTCGGTGTGAAATCGAACTTGCAAATTTTTAGTTAATTATATTGGCACCTAGAGTTTTTGAATGGACAATGTAGCTTTTCCCTATTCTCTAGTGGTTTTAAAGCAAGATACGTGTATATTATCTCGTCTACTCAATATCAACAGTGGGTTGAAACAATTGAAAAGATTTAATTTGGTCATTTTCGTGAGAAAATGCTAGTATTAAAATGTATGAATTAAAAAATAAATAAAAAATAATTTTGTTTAGAACTAGGCTATAACAGCTCATTGATATTAGCCTTTCATATTTCAGCGAGATAAAAAAAAATATAATTTTTCTTTGTGGTTATATGGCTTTAGTTTGACAAAATTTCCTTTTGTTTTGTTATGCAAAATAATTTGATGCGTTTGTCAACTAAAAAAAGATAAATTTTTTAAAAAAATAATAAAATAAAGAAAAATATGGCGTGATTGGAAGTCATTTTTCTTCTATTACAAAGACAATGGTATACGGTTTAGCTTATTGTTAATTATTATAGGCCATAATAGGAAAAAGGGGAGAAAGTTCCATCCGTATTCGGGGGTATAGTAAAATAAAAGAGGGGTTAAATTATAAAAAGCGTAACAATCTGCTGGAACTATAAAAATAATATAAATGGATGAGGACAAAATATTAAAAACAAAAAACTTTAGGGGTTTTGTTCCTTTTGGAAATCCATGAACCTGTAGCAAATTAGAAATAGAACAAACCCAGGGGAGACCAACAACAGCAGCAAGCTCTAGCAGCAGAACCTGAATCTTTGTTTGCGATGGTTTCTCTCTCGTCGTGGTTCCGGTACATAGCCCACAAGCTCGAGTACTCCGCCTCTCTCAGCTGGAAGGTCGTTTACTTCATTTACATTTTCCACATGTGATTTTCGCTCTTGCGTTTTGTTGATTTTGATTCGCTCCTCTCCTTGCAAAATATTTATGCGGGTTCCTGTTGATTTTCCATTTTTTTTCTTTTGGTTCTGTGGAGTTTGGTCTGAATGGCGAATAGGATATCTGGGCCATGTGCGGATAATCGTTTTAGCTCTCATTTTGGTCGAAGTTTCGAAAGGTTGAACATTTACATCAAGGAAGTGTTAGTCAAAGCAATCTAAAATGGAAAAAAACGAAGGCGATGGTTTCGCCACTTAAATTTTTTAGCTTACAGATTAAATAGTTGCCCTATGGAATACATGAAAAATGAGACTGTGCTATATGAGGGCTTTATCTTTACCATATGCTATTTGCGAGATCTAAAGAGGAGCCCGAAAGTTGAGACATCTTTGAGGTTTGTGTCATTGTATAATCCTGAAAAAACTTTTTAGACCATGTTAGGGAAAACAATTCTTCCGCTGAATGGAGGTTATGCACGTTTAATAAATGATTCCTTCGTGCATTTGGTGGTGCATTTGGAGGGAACGAAATAATAGATGTTTTGAGGATTGTTCATTGTCTTTGGTGAAGTTGCAAAAATGTTTTTCTCTATCTTTGTTTAGTTGGGCTAACGCGGTGCTTGGCTGCCCTTTTGTTGATTTTGATGATCTCCTTAGTTTTGTGTCTTGTTTAGACTAAGTGGTATCGGTATAGTCTTTTGTACTGTTATCGCTTTTTTAATAAAATTGGTTACTTATCAAAAAAATAAAAATAAATGCTAAGTTTTCTTGTTGGGTTTACTGCAATTGTTCGTTTTTTTTTTTCTTTCTGTATCTGTTTTATGAGTACAATAGTGTTCATCGGACTGTTTTCATTAGAGATTTAATTTGACCATCCATGCACGATGATGCAGAGCTATAAAAGAGGCCAAATAACAGACAGAGAAGTGGCGGACTCCATGTGGAAGAATCTACTTCAGGGAAAATTGACATACTTGCACTGGAATAAGGGAGAGGAAATGGCCCCCACTATTGGTACACAAGGGGGAACTCTTCTTGTCCGGAAATTACCAGCTGCAGATCCAACGTAATTTTGCTTTTGGTTTTAGTGAGAACAGTTCTCCTGTTATGTTTGCAATTTAAGGTTATTTATTTTCCCATTTGATATATGTTTACCCTCGTTATGGTCAAGTATGCACATATTCCTTCTGAATTTACCCAATAAATTTTAACAATTACTGTGCCATGACTTAATAATGTTGTCAAGCTACCTATCTAAAGGAGGCAATTACTCTGGTGACTTGTTGACTGCTTAGACGACATCAATAGGAGGCATTTCAAATGTTTGTGTCCGAAGGAGGCAATTACACTGGTAACTTGTTGACTGCTTAGATGACATCTACAGGAGGCATTTCAAGTGTTTGTGGGGTTTAAAACGTGGATATTGAGTTCATAATTTGCTACAGTAACTTATTCATAAAATATAAATACAAGGTTTTTTCCTCTGATATTTCCTTTCAATTTATGCAAGCATTAAGAAGGATCATCGCTGGACTTACCACCATATGACTACTTTAGGTTTGCAGTGCAAGCCATTTTCATGCAGTATGACTATATGCATAGTCTTAGTGTGCACATTGGCCCATAACTTAATTGAGTCAACATGGCATGCTCATTTCAGTAATCTTTGGATATAGTTAAAGCAACATTCTGTAGTCTCGGTCTGCAGCGGAAGGTTCCACACCTGAGCCTCATTAGACTCAGAAGCTTAAGATGTAAGTAAAAAGGATCAAAGAGGTGAAGTCTGTACATCCCGGTGGCATTGGCTTACTAATCAATGATAATATAAAGAATCATTCTGCCCTTTACTGGAAAAACATAAATGTATCCATCTTTCTTACTTACTTTAATTCTTTTTATACTTGCCAAAAGAGTATGTCTTTTGATCTTAGGTTTGTCGTTCTCTATTGTTTACTGTATGAGGAATTTCGAGGGAGGTTCTCAACCAATTATACCATTTGTGGGTCAGTTAATATGGAGGTGGTGTACATATAGTTCTAAACGTGTACCACATTGCACTGGGTATATTTTCCTTAGACTTGTTGGTTGTTGCCTGAAATTATGAGTGGATGGAAACCTGCTTCTCTTGCCCAAACAATTTAATTGTCAAATGATGTGAAAAACAGACGAGGCAACTCTGGAAATTTTTGTTTAGGAGTTATGTGAACATATATGCAAAAGAGATTGAAACTTCACCATAGTTATTGGAAGAATTGTTGTCAATTAGAACTAGCTTATTCAGCCTTTCCTTTTTCAAGGATGGTACTTTTGAACTCATCTCCTTAAATGTTTCACACATCTGTGACTTGAAAAACAAAGACAACCCCCACAGAAGTTAAGCAAGTTAAGATATGGGTTGCCGATCCCATTGTATTTATTGAGATAGGGTATTTATACTGACTTATCAAAAAAAAAGAGAGGGTATTTATACTGACAACTAATAGTCACGGTAACTAGTTCACTGTATTAGCTTGCTGCTGAAACCATGGATTGATACATAGTCATGTCATCAGCTTTAGAAAGTTTACTGGCTTCCAACCTGAAATGAAGAGAGTATCATCCTGTAGTGGGATCTACCCAGGTTCTGATGATATTTTTGTCAAATCACTTGACAAAGGATGATTAGGTCACATTGACTCTTTGTAGCGAATACTAAGGACTCCAATGACCAGTGTCGATTGGTATTGAATATTGGATAGCTTGTAACTTGTTTTAGATTAGTGAAGAAGGCTGAATTTGTGCTGTTGCTTTCAACAGTCATTTTGTGATAATTCTTCCTTGTGCATGATGTGATTTATGTTGTCATATATTTTGTCTATGAAGTTGGAAAGAAACCCTGAAATCATATCTTTTATTTTGGTTCGACCATGCTGCCATCCTTTGTTTCCCATGCCTGGGAATCATTTTGATATCCTACTTGTCTTTTATCTTGTTATCTCATGTTTGATTCACATGTGATTTACAGACGTTCATGTTTTTTTGACAGTCGAGTTTTTGTTGGAGATGTTGTGGTGTTGAAGGACCCCCAGAATACAGATAACCATCTTGTCAGAAGATTGGCTGCTGTTGAAGGGTATGAAATGGTCTCAAAAGATGAAAAGGATGAGCCATTTATTCTTGAAGAGGATCAGTGCTGGGTGTTGGCTGACAATGAAAACTTAAAGCCCAAGGTATAATGGGTCTCTCCTATTTACTGCTTTGAGTCATTGTTTCTGGCCAAGCTGTCTGGTTCATTTACTGGATTTCCCCATTTCTCTTTCATGGCATGTTGGAAAAGCTAATTAGCTAAGAGAAATTACCATGTTTCCAAGCAATGAGTAGGATATGAACAAATAGTTCCACACATCAAATTCAGTTTTTGTCATCTTTCAAGTTTTTCTTTCTTTTGGGGGGGGGGGGGGGGGGGGGTTAGTCCCTCAAACATACTTCATGGAGAAAAAAGATAGTTCACTGGGAGACAACGTTAAGCCTATGTGCTGGTCTTGCCACAGAAGCATAGTTCTAAATCAGCCAACTAGGTGTCTTACAGCATTAGCATTTGATCATTCATAAACATAGAAGCTTTGGATTAAGGCCTTAAGGAAACCTTTCGTATTTGGTCCATGTGTTGAGTTCTGGAAATGATGCCTCGTTCTTAAATTGCCTGGTTTGAGTGGATAATTTTTTATATTCAATTTTTCCCTTTAATAGCAGGAAGCAAACGACAGTCGAACATTTGGTCCAGTTCCCATGACCGACATTGTTGGCAGAGTAATATATTGTTTGAGAACGGCTGTGGATCATGGCCCCGTACAGAACAGGTTAACTTCTCGAATTAAATTTCATTTTACATTACTCATTTCTTTTCCTGAAGTTAGGAAAAGTTCGGGCGATAAATTAAATTTTTGTGTTCTTCTACCAGTCATTTCAGCATGAGAAAGGACTTACCAGTGTTGGAAGTTGAGCTAGATGTTGATGAGATGGCAAAAAATCACAAAGCATAAATTGTTCTCGCATGCGGCAGTGACTGGGTTTGTATGTATATTTTTTGTCCCTTCTCAGTTTCCAATTGAATTACTTTTCCTGTTTTATTCAAACTACAAGCTAAAAATAAAAGAGCAGATTTTGAAATTTTCATTAGCTATGAAAGGGTGGTGTGTTTATGGTAATCCTTGACCAGGTGTGCCATTCGGGTGATCTGGTCTTTATTTCCAATTGAAGCATATGATGCCGCCTGTACTGTATCGAGGTTCAGCTATGTTAAACTTTGCTTTGGAACGACGATTAAGTATAGGTAAAAAACTAGCCAAAAGGGCAGAAGATAATCAATTTTGCTGCTGTTCTGGATGCTTATATTGGAGATGGCTTGCCTTTAATTGCCTATGGGTTTGCCATTGCCAATCATGGAACTGTAAACATCTGATTCTGAAAATTGTTCCTGTTTTTCAGCCCACCTGCCAGTCATGCTTGGGCCTTGACTTGTTTGTTCTCTACAATCACTGTGATTGCCTTGTAGACAGTCTGTAACTCGATTTCTTTCAATCGGAGGATGCATGAAAAGTAAGCAATCGCAGCTGTTCATGACTCGAAAGTGCTCTTTTTTAGATCATTTAAGCTAAACAACAATGAAACGATGAATCCAAAATCGAACATTTATATTTTATCAAAACCAATAAATCTGAGAGGAAAGATTGCGATCGATCATCTCTGTTTTGCGTTAAAGGTGTCATTAGTCATCTTCGTCTACATGCAATCACTGAAAAACATGTGAGCTTGTTTACAAAAATTTTAGGCTTTCTAAGATTTTAAAATAATAAAATAATTACAATATAATCTTTCTTCCCATCAAATCATTACTTTTCACTATAATAAATATAAAAAAATTCATTCAAATCATCTCTCTTTAATTTTTTTCACCAATTCTAATACTCTAAAATTTTAACACTCAAACACAACCAAGTTGGGCTTCGAAAAACCATGAGGACGGAAAAGGTCAAGTCCAACCGTCAAAAGCGATATTCGGTTGTAAATTTTTTTGAAGCAATTTTATTTCAAAGTTTGTAAAAAAAAAAATTAAAGTTAGTCTGAATATTTAGGTAAATTGGAGTTTAAAGCCCTCAAAATTTATAGAATTTTTTTTATAATAGTGTACATATTTTGGTAGATTTAAATTTTATCGGTCCATAAAAAGGTTAGTGATTTGTTTAAAAATATTTGATTAAAAATTAATTTTTATTAGACTGTAAAAAGATGAGAGATTATTTGATGAATTTTTTAATAAAAAATATTAAAGTTTGGTGAATAAAATAAAATTTAATTATTATTTTTTAAATATTAGTTTGTAAATTTTAATTTTTTTTTTTAGTTTCAAAATATTGTATCAATGATGATTTTTTTTTTCTTCCCCATCATTGATTCGTTACCCAAGACCCAAGTCAGACAAATCCGAATCCGAAAATAAATCCGACCCGAAATAGCAAGCCCACTCCGTGGAGCAGATTTGCCCCACAGCAGAACCCCCATATTACCCCATAAGTCGGAGTCCCTTATCAATGGCTATATAATTTTGTAACAGCCTTGCGACTTCGAGAGAAACCCGGACAACGTAAAATGCAAAACAACAGTTGAACCCACTAACGCTAAGCTTTTCGTATACGAGCAATGTTTCAACCAGTCCACCTCATAACCAAGAACGTTCCAGGTACTCATCTTATTTCTTATTGTCCGACAAACAGTTTCCTTTTGCGGCTTTTCTGTTCTGTTTGGTTCCTACATGACGGCGTAAGAAAGAAAGGAAAACTCGGTGCTGTGTGCTCCCATTATCCGTTTTTGTTATTTGATATTGTGAAATTTTAACCCTTCTAAAATGGGTATTCGTATGTTGACTGGTTGGTTTCTGTTTTTCCATTTCTCGCTTTTGTTCGTGAATGTGTGTGTGATTGTTAGCTGTTGCCGTTAAAAGGTTCTGGGAGCTTGGACTGGTCTGGCGTGATTTATGTGGAAAATACGTTTCACATTTGTACTCTGTTTTATATTCTGTGTTGCCTGCAATCTGTTTGTTAAAATGTTTTTCAGTCTTGGATGTTGGTTTACTGAGCTAGTTTATGCCACTAGCACTCTTGCATTGCTTGATTGTTTGAAAGTTTTCTTTTTTTATTTTTGGTTGCTGGGTGAAATTCTGTAAACTTCTAGTTGACTTCGCTATTTAGCATGAATTAGATTAGGCTGTTCTCTTGCAGTTGCAGCATGAATTGTGTGCTAGGCAGAACTTGATATCCACGCTTTTGATACAAGGGATCGTGCTTGGATAAGTTGTGGAGTGAACTGAGTGAGACCTGCAATGCTTTAATTAACATGTTATTAAGACATTTATGAGGGTGAAATGCGGTATTGACCTTTTGTTTGGGGTTTAAATGGTCGTTATCTTGAAGATTTCTGTTTAACGATGGATCCCATCAGATGACTAAGTGGTGAATATGTGCGTGGTAACTACAGAAAGGGAAGCTTCTCGCATTTTGGTTATTGAATTTTCTTTAACAGATTATTGGGTTTCTTGCAGGTTGTGGAGTGGTAGAAGGTGGATGTCTCCCTTGTTCAGGGGTTTCTGGAAGAGCCGCCACTTTATATCCTTCTTCTCCTGTTGACTGTAGATTCCATACACAGCAGCTCAAGATTGGATCACTAAAAGGTGCTTCTAAGAGAGCAGCTTTTGTCTGCAAAGCAAGTACTAGTGGTCATAGGAGAAACCCAGACTTTTCAAGACAAAACAGGCATGGCTTCTCCAGAAACAGGAACAGGCAAAATGAAGAGAGAGAGAGTTTTGATCACCTCAGTGAATCTGATCTGTTATCTTCCAAAAATGGGCCACTACTCTCTCTTTCCAATACCCCGAAGTTTCATGCAACTGCATCCCCTGGACCCAGGGAGAGAGAAATTGTTGAGCTCTTTAGAAAGGTCCAGGCTCAGCTTCGAGAGAGAGCTGCAAGCAAGGAAGAAAAGAAGATTGAAACCTCGCATGGGAAAGGCAAAGAGAGTGAAACTGTGGATTCACTCCTAAAGTTATTAAGGAAACACTCCGTAGAGCAAAGCAAAAGAAACAGCAGGAGCAACGGCAGCAATAAAGACTTCAGTTTGGACCAGACTGTACAGAATGGACCATTGAATGAGGGAAAAAGTACAAGCTACTATAACTCAAATAGCAGTTTGAAGGATGATGCCCCAGAACGGAATGCCTCGTTCTTCACAAGGCCCGTGTCAAGTTTTCAACGCAAGTCTCCTGTCCCGCGTGTTAAATACCAGCCCATTTATTCCGGTGAAGAAACTAGCAGTACTATGCCAAATGCGAATTCTAACCAGAAGAGAGAGGAGAATGAGGTTGAGAGTGGTTTAAAGCCTGAACGGGAGTCAGAGCAAGAGTTAGAGGCAGAGGACCTGGAACTTGAACCCCAGCCCGAGCCCGAGCCCGAGCCCGAGGTTACTTTCCTTGATGGTGGGCTTGCAAAGTTGTCAGAAGGTGAGACTTCAGATATCAACGAACTTTGTAACAACGAGAATGAAGTTATACCTCCAACGAGTGACGATGGGGATTTGAGTGCACTGAAGCTACCAGAATTGAGGGCACTTGCAAAGACTCGTGGTTTAAAAGGGTATTCAAAGATGAAGAAGAGTGAGCTTGTAGAGTTGCTAAGTGAGAGTTTGGTACGATCCATGATGCATGACTGATGCAAAAACAAGAGGCCACTTCTACTTTTTTGGAGTGTTTCAGAATGCTACCTTTTGTTTTGATAGTTTACATTTCTGTTCAGTTTGTTTTGAACTTCTTTTGTCACTTTAAATCCTTCCGAGGGCTCGACAGACTGGCTAGCTGTGAATCTGAGGTCATTCTAATTTCTAGATATGTTATCTTGAGATTATTGTTACTCTTTTCATGTTACGCTTTGATAAAAAAAAAATGCACCAGATTCAACGTGCGAGTGTTCTGGTTCTACTGGTAAGATCATATGGGAGAGATTTGTATCTGGATCGGCAGTTCCATTTTGTTTTGTCTGTGCTGCCAAAGGTGATCTATTTTGCTCGATTCCTTGGTGATACCATGAAACAGACATCGCTCTTGGTTCTCCATTTCTATAATTGAGATCTTAGGTGAAAGATTTTATCTTTTCGTAAGTGTTACTGATTTTGTTAATCTCAGCTAATTGTTACTGTTCTGAACTGTAAAGAGTGTGACGCCACATAATTTTTTTCAAGAAAGTGCACCTATTGTCGTGTGTACTTTTTTTTTTGGGGGTTCTCTTCTAGTATTTCCGTTATCCTGCTTCAACAAGAACAAAATCAAAGGATTCATGCTTAGTGAAAATAAATCATGGCTACTTGGTTAGGGGTCTTATATATCATAAATCCCCTCGTTAATTGACCTTGAATATTTTGAGCCAAAAAAAACCCAATTACCAAGCTTTCTAATTGAAGTGTTCAAGCTTCCAAATAAGGTAATTTCCTTTAATAGATTAAGAAAAAAAAAGAAAAAAAGGTAATTTCCTTTAATAGGGTGATCTGATTTCCAGTACTGCAATTTCTAGCAATTCGTCGAATAAAAAGAGGTAAAAGTGAACTTGAAGACTTGGGATTGAAAAATTATACTTTTATAGAATGGTCGAAAAATGTTATCCTATGGTAAACATTTAGGAATATTTCTCTCAAACATTCCCTTCTCGAAAATCCAATTTCCGTTGAAGAATACTGGAAACCTCTGTGAGACCGCCTCGGACGTCCCTTCTCTGCTAAATTTCTAAAACACTGCTCTGTGCGCGTGTTATTCAAAACTCTGTTTACAATTCAGGAAATTTTTGACTTTGCTCTCCCTTGTATAGACTCCTGCTGCTTTTCTTTGGATTTTTTTCTGGGTTCTCTCTCCCTCTTGTTACAACCTTTCTTTTCCACGTCTTGAATTATGGGCCAAAGCCTTGATTCCATGAACCGACAGCGCCCCAGAGCCGAGTTGCTTTATGAATTGGTCAGCACTGGAAACATAGAAGCCATTAAAGCTCTTTGTAGAGAGGGTGCCAGCCTTGAGGTAAAGCCAACGATGCTTCTCGTCCTTTTTCTTTTCAATACCTTCATGGTCAGAAATTCCCTTTTTTTTTTTATCAGTTTGGGAATCCTGGCATAATGGGTTTTCGTATAGTCGTCAATTTTCGTCACCTTGGGAGCATCAATTCTGGTTATGAGAATTGAGTTTAAGAATAAATGACAAATAACAATATTTTTTCTTCGGCGTAAGGATAAACCAAGTATATTGATATTTTTTGGTCACCAACCGTGGATAGGCTGTCATGGTCTTAGTTGTAGTCATCATTTCGATGAAGAAGATAAGTTGAAGCTGGATTGGCATCAGTTACAATTCTTTGCCCGAATTGTGCAATTCAGAAAAATTTAAACAGAATATGTATTAACCTATACTATTTAATGCTACTTATTAAGATTCAAGTCTTTAGCTCTTTCATCGAGTCGTCTTTGTCTTTGAAGATGTCCATTTTATAAACTTGATCCACTTATTGAAATCATCAAAATCTCGATTGTGCACAAAAGCTAACAACATGGGCCGTATAATATTTAATGTACATTAAAGGTTGTATTTCGGATCAAAATCTTCTATAATTTTTCTAGAATTGCATGGAGAGAGAGAGCAGGCATTTGGCCCTGTAATTTGAATTGGAATCTTCTAGAATTTTCTGCTCGAATTGCATCGAATTTCAGATCAAGATCATTTACAATTTCATGTCCGTGCAATTTGGAAAGAAAGAGAGATATAATAAGCATTAAATATGTCTTAGATACTGTAGGGCTTGCACTACCCAAAACTTAACTCGTGTAGCATTATACACGGTAGGTTTACATTTTTATGTTTATATTTTTTTGAATTGCACCATGTGATTCGGACAGTAAATTATTTAGGATATTAATCCATGTATTTGGTATATTCAGTATTTCAATCCGTATTTTTGACATTGACAAGAAATAACTGTTGGAAAAATTGTATTATTCTACTGGTTCTCAAACACAATTCTGCTTCATATCATTTCTAATGCTTGATAGTTTGGAACAAAGCTTTATGTTGTTGCTCTTTACGTGCCTTTTTGTGGAGAATGTTCTGATATATATATTTCCTGTCACAGTGGATTGACAGAGAAGGAAGGACACCTCTCATTCTGGCATGCATGAATCCGGAGCTGGTTGATGTTGCCAAAACTCTAATTGAATTGGGTGCCAACATCAATTCTTATTGTCCTGGTATGCTTGTGGATGCCTTTGTTGTCCACAGGTCATTCGTTATTATGTTACAAACAGGATAGATGCTATTTGGTTAGATGGCATATCTTGGGAGTCATTACAAATAGCTTGTTGCAAAGCACATGGAAAGTTATTCATGTTGAACTCACTTCATATTAGAATCTTAAACCTGTAATGAGTTATTCATAATGACAGGTAGAAATATTAAAAAAAATTTAAAAAACAAACAATCACAAGTTAAAGTTGTATGACAAATTGACAAATAGCAACACCATGAACATGTAAGATTGATCCTATATTCTTCATTACTGTTGTAATTTATTCCTTTCTGCCAGGGAGTCATGCTGGTACTCCTTTACATCATGCGGCAAAAAGAGGCCTGGAACAGTCTGTTAAGTTGCTTCTTTCCCATGGAGGTTCGTCTTATACTTTCAGTGTTGGTTAAGCCTTTGATGCTGCAATAGACCTTGATATCATCTTTTAGTGTGATCATTATTTTGCTACATCTAAAGGACTAGTTTATGGATTTCTGTTTCAGCAAATGCCCTGGTAAGGAATGATGACTGTCAAACTCCAGTTGATGTTGCTAGAGCAAAAGGGCATGCCAATATTGTCCGTGCAATTGAGGTGTGATATGACAATTTTAAAAGGCATCAGTACTTTGGAGTTCCCAATCAATATCTGTATGTTGTAAATTGTTCAAAGTTTTACTTTTTTCTTTGTGGCTATTCAGAATCATGTTTGCTATTTCTCTGGCTGGCTGCGGGAATTTTATGGTCCAAGCTTTCTTGAAGCATTAGCGCCTCAACTCATGTCAAGAAAAATGTCTGGATACTGTCCACTTCCTCTTATTGTTAATGCATTGTCTTTTACACTCTTTCCATATAAATCTTTTGCTTCATAAAAATGATATGATGTTACACAGTAACTGAACCATTACTTTCCAAGGGAACTTGTGGTGTTTTATTATTGCAAACAATAAGTATAGTTTTGTGGTTGCTGATTCAGTTCGTTGCAATGCAGTTGGGTTGTTGTTATGCCTTTTAATTCCAGTAATTCTACAATGCCTCTCAAAATGGAGCTCATTATATATCCCACTTTGCAGGTACGACAGAAGATAGGGTGAAGTCAATCGTAGTGTTATCATCTGCATTTATTTGCCTGTGGAATATTCTTTTGTTTTTGGCTGGCATTAACTGCTATAAAATTGAGGAAAAGAAAGAATGACGAAGACTATTACAGCATGTAGCTGGCATCAGTCTATTTGTCTTATGATGGCATAGAGATTAATGGAATAGGATGACCTTGACTAACAGCTAACTCTGTTAACATTTCCTCCCAAACTAGAGCATTGATGTCCACGTGCCCAATTGGTTTAAACATTGGACAAATGATTTGTTATTAACTCCTTAGCACAAAGATAACCCTTCGGCATTCTTGAGGGGTTATTGAGGCTATGCCGCAGAAAGTGTGTGTTGGCGTATGGCATATGTGTATGCTTGTGTTTTAGCCTTGCTTTCTTGACATATAAATTACTGCCTTTGTTCTGTACCTAAAAGGAACGAAGTAAAAGTGAATGATTGTTGTGATGCTACATGAAATCTCATCGCCTCTTTCTAGCGGACCTCATTCCCATATTTCATAGGAAAAAGCCTATCAGAAGCATTCTTATATTACTGCCTTCTATTCCCCCCCCCCTTTCTTTCTTAATCTTTCTATTTTGTTTAATTCTACATAATATCTCCTCCGTACATTGCCTTCTTTTATTGCAAAATTTTTCTTTTGGCTGACAGATGGGGCTTTGAGTCCTTGTTCTGCTCTAACCTCCTCCCCAAAACAAAACAAAAAAAGAAAATGTTGGCACATAATATCATTGTAAAATGTTGGTATCTATCATTGTTGAGAGACTTATCCCGATCTAAGCATCCAGTTAGAAAATGGGTTCAATATGACATGCTTCTTGGTCCATTGCCTTTTTACTACATATACCCGTGGATCCACATTTGTTCTTTAATCTTTATAGCAGGCTTCAGATCTAGAGTTCTTAAGCCTTGTGAAGATGGTATATTTGATAGCTCTAATGTCTTAAGTGGGACTGAATGATCGATCTGGTGCTGCAGACAGAAATTAGCATAAAAATATGTCTACCATGAAACCACACTTAATAGAAAAATGATTCTCTGTCAATTCTTTGAATATTTGCTCTCCAGATACTGCATGTCTGGATGCTAATGCAGCATGTCTTTCCATGATTTGCTAATTTGAATTTTGGATTATATGGAAACCCAGCTGGGTCACTGTGGCTGGATTTTCCTCTGAAAATAACTTTTAGGCACTTCTTTTCTATTTCTGCAAGTGTTTTCTAGATCAAAATTGTAGTGCAAGTTGCCACACCCACACGCAGGTGATCCTGTTATTGGGTGGTGGGTGACTGATTATTGTTGCTGCAGCAATATGTTTCTCACTTATCCATGTCGTTCCCTGGCTCTCCTGCATTGATCACATGGCTAGAAGTTGGGTCTTATACCTCTCATTCTGCTGCATCCTGTTCGCCTATATGTTAGTGAGGTGTCTCTTTGAGGGAAAATCAGTGAAATTCACTTTAACAAGTTGTTTTGTACTGATCATTCTGTGTTGTATTATCTTAGAATAGAAGCCACAAGTACTCACTGCCCCCCCGCCTGAAATCTTAGAGTAGATCCTTCTAATAATATAAGTGATATTACTTATAGTTTGTGACAAATTGGTCTGAATGCCCTTTCTCTCGGGTTTCTCTTTCATTATATAGACAGAGATTTACATAGGTTCCCAACAATGCAAGGAATCAACCTACACTATACAAGGAAATAATCGACATACCATACATAATTCATTTCCCGTTACCATAGTTACAGCTAAAACATATAAGGAATCAATCATAGCCCCAAATCAAATCGCATGTAAATATGACCACTGAATCATATCGAATAATATCTCATTGATATCCCCCCACAAATTGATGCTGGCTGATCAAGAAGCATCAATTTGTCAATCAGGAACTGATGGCGATGATGAGTAAGAGCCTTAGTAAACACATTAGCAGTCTGAAGTTCGGTAGAAATGTGAGGAAGATGAATAACATGTTGGTCAAAAGTTTCACGGATGGAGTGACAATCAATCGACTTCAATATGCTTAGTGCGCTCATGAGAAATAGGATTGGCAGCAATTTGAATCGCACTAGTGTTGTCAGCATGAATGAAGAGGGGTAGAAGCAAGCTGAGGAAAACCAAGTTCTGCCAATAGACCACGAAGTCACGTGATCTCAGAACAGGCATAGGACATAGCAAGATACTCAAACTCAGTCGAGGATTTTGATACGCGATACGCGATCCTACTTCTTACTCTTCCAAGAAATGAGTGCAGTGCCTAAGAACATGCATCAACCAGTAACAGATCGACGCGTATCAGCACAACCAGCCCAATCAGCATCACTATACCCCGATAATTGTAAAGAGGACTCCTTAGGGAAGAATAGACCACCAGTAGAAGTGCCCCTGAGATAACAAAGAATATGCCTAACATCTGCCAAGTGCAGATGTCGAGGAGCCTGCATAAATTGACTAACCTGCTGGACAACAAATGAAATGTCAGGCCGAGTAATCGTTAAATAGTTTAAACTCCCGACGAGCTGGCGATACAATGATGGATCAGATAGAAGCTCGCTCTCATCCTGACGAAGTTTCAGGTTCACCTCCAACGGAGTGAGGACCGTGTTGCTGGATTCAAGACCAGCCAAAGAAATAACTTATTGTGCAGCCTCTGATACCATGAAAAATTGGTCTGAATGCCCTTTCTCTCGGGTTTCTCTTTCATTATATAGACAAAAATTTACATAGGTTTACAATAATGCAAGGAATCGACCTACACTATACAAGGAAATAATCAACATCCCATACATAATTCATTTCCCGTTACCATAGTTACAGCTAGAACATATAAGGAAACAATCATAGCCCCAAATCAAATCGCATGTAAATATGACCACCGAATCATATCTATCATATCTCATTGATAGTTTGTACTTCAAAATTCAAAATATGAAAACTGTTTTACACTTGCATGTCCTACTTATTTATTTGTACATCTCTCAAATTGCAATTTTGATCATGAACAGGATGCACAGCCTCGTTCAGTAATTGCTCTTTGGAAGGTCAAATTCGAAGAACCCAAGTTTCAGCAAACAGATCCAGCACTAACTATCTTTGACCAGTCTTCCAGTAAGTTTGGTGTGATGAAACTATCATTTCTTGATCTTTTATTTTTTTTTTCTCTTTTGTGATGGGCTTTCTTTGAGTATAAGGGTAATTAGAGTTATTATGACACAAGGACTCTCTGCCTGTCATGATTTTTTTTTACTCCTGAGTTTTTACTTGTTTAAGGTGGATGTCCTAGGTCATCTGTACTTGAAACTGCAACAATTGAAATACGTACTGTCAAAGAGCATGCTGTAATGAAAAACTATGTTAATTCTGTCTAATGATCATATCTGTCTTATCAGGAACGCGGTATAAGCTTGCATCAGGTGTTGAGGGTGACAAACAGCAACTTCAACGGTTATATAACGCATGCATTGGAATTCCAGAGGTACACCATCAAAAGGTGGTCATAGTGTTGTTCCACACTAAGTCCATGCATGTTACCAGTATCCACCAGTCTTGTGTGGTGTTTATTACTTTTTGAAAGTAGTTGAAACATAAAACACAAGTAACATATACCATGTGCCTGCTCACAATAAATTGTTTGCATATGTATATCAGTGGCTTGGTAAGGATAAATTTTCTTGCATGGTACATACAAGAATATGGTTGCTTCTTTTGGGCACGTGTTTTAACCAAGATGTGCATATGTTGCACTAGCATCCGGATTCTCAAGTTGAACAATAGGGATACAGAATGTAATATCTATTAAAAAGTCTTCTTCTGATATGATAAAATAGTTTTGAGTAGTGGAAATTTCCATCAGTTTGATATGGGACGTTCTGTTTGCAAATTAGAAGTAGTTAGACTTATGGAAGGATGGTGAGTTGGTTTTAAATTAGTCACTTGTGAGGCTTGCCTAAGATCATCCCCCCCCCAAAAAAAAAGACTGCTCATCAAGCTTGGCCCTGTGCAAAAATAAAGTTGCGAGAGTACAGCCTGAGCTCAGCTCGTGGTATTTAGACAGGCTTGGAGCCAGGTTTGGACTGGCCTGTGACTAACACCAAGTTGATTCATAAAGTAATGTCGGCTATGTGTTTTGATGCCTAAGAATTATTATGTGTCATGACCAGCAACCAAAAACGAAGTTGTGATCTAAGGGACCAAATTAAAACATTGAGATTCTTGAGCAATCAGGTGGTCTTCCTTTGGAGTGAGATACCCCCAGTGGAGCTTGGAATGAACTCAAATTTGGCTCTCTCTTTTTCTCCCCTTAAAATAAAAATCACTCCATTATGAAAAATGACAGGAAGCTTAGCCCAATATATTATGGAACAAACAATGGGGGGCCGGGGTTAGCGGAACCCAAGTTGCTTATTCCCAAATCTGAGCAAGAAATTTATTTCTATTTACCACTGATTTTATATGTAAATCTTTCTGGACAAACTTATAACTGTTCTTGGCAGTTAGGTGTGTAGCTTATTCAGTAGTGTGTTACTAATGAAATGGTCTTTTGTTTTCCACATCATTTTTTGGTAATGACTGAGGAAAAAAATCATTGACAAGTTTTGATGCAATGCTGTGCTTGGCTTCATTGGCAATAGAAGTTTTCAGTTGTTGTCCTCTGTGCTTTCTGTGGAGGAAGGAAAAATATTTTCCATTATGGTTTTTGCATTATTAAGTGCTCGCAGTGCCTAAAAAACAGTACTTACAGTTGATTTTAGCTTGTACCGTGGTATACTATTAATAAGATATATCAGTCACCAGAGTGGTATCAGAGTTTGTTGGTTCGTATCTAAAACAGTATTATGTACAGGTCAGAGTATATGGGAAGTGTGTGCCCTGGTCATCTTCCTGTAAATAGAAATCTGGAAAGCACTGAGTTAGACTTTCGATAAATTATGTAAGTCACCTTTGGTTTAATTTTTTTTAAAGAACGTCAAGGTTTTCTTGACTTAGACCCGCGTAACAGGGGAAACTTTCATAGGGTAGTTATTTCATAAATGCAATTGCTATTTATCAAATAATGGGATAGATTGAAAAAGTTGTATTGTCTTGTGCCTTTATTTATAATAGAATTGTTCGTGGTCCTATTCTTTTTTGTTTAACTTAACTTGGGGTTGAATATTAAGACTATATAAGTAAATACATAACAATACTTGGGAAGGAACTTTAAGCAATCTAATGATTTCCTTCTCATTTGCTTCATGATTTTCCATAATCCAATTGAATCATGAAGGTTTCACAGCATCAGCACTCAGTTGTATCATTAGTAAGCTCTTCACTTTTCAGGTTATGCCTTCCCCAGTGCTTCAGGATACTCGAATCTCAACGCTAGAAGCTACACCTCAAACTGCTGCAGAAGCAGTTGAGTTGGCCATGGCAATAAATGCGTCCATTCAGTCTGCTGCAATGGATAGACCACCACTTCCTCCTAATTCACACCAGAGCTCTGAAACACCTAACACAAATGGTTGGGGAGATTCTGATGGGAATGCCAGTCACAGTGGGTGGGGCCCAGCTGTTGTACCCCCAAATTTAAATGCAAGCAGCAGTGGAGGGATTCATGAACCTTCAAAAGAAAGCTACAATGGATGGGATTTTCCCGATTATATGCCCCTTAGCAATACAGCTGGACATGGTGGAAGCAGTGATAATGTTTCTCCTGTTGTTCCAACAAACAATGTCAACTCCACTTCTGTTTCTTCAGATTCAGTTCCATCGGCTCCACCTATTCCTGAGGGGTTTTTGGATGAAGGGCCAATCCACTATCCATCCATTGATTTCAGCCCAGTGGACTGGTCTTCTCCTTCCAGAGAGGATAGAGCTTCTCTGACAAATGATCTGAAAGATGAAGACAGTTCTTCCTCATGTGTCATATGTTGGGAATCTCCAATAGAGGGAGCATGCATTCCTTGTGGCCATATGGTTGGCTGCATGTCTTGTTTGAATGAGATCAAGGCCAAGAAAGGCGATTGCCCTGTATGCCGAGCCAAGATAAATCAGGTTGTAAGGCTTTATGCTGTCTGACTAGTAAACCACTTATGATAGAGCTGGGTTTGGTTCAAGATTTCAACATTAAGTCATTTTTTGTTCATCAGCGTGTGACACTCATTTGATGGGGGGATGTGCAGAGGATTTTAAAGATTGCAACAGGGTCATTTGGTGTCTTGTTTGTGATCTGTTCAGAATGTTGGTGTCCCTTATTTCCTACGAAGCCTTTGTGCAGCCTTCAAGGCCAAAATGTGTCCTAAGCTTTTGATGATGGAGACTTGTAGCCAAATAGCCCACAAGTACCAACATGGATGGCCCTAATTTGTGTGAAACCAGACGGTGAAAATAGCACATGGCATGCTTCATAGAATCTCATGAAAATCTGGTAATTGTCTGAAACTAGCACATGGAACCGAGTCGTATGCTGCAGCTTCCCCCTTTTCATAAGTGAGAGCTTTACCGTCTTTTTCTCCCCACATGGGGAACATATCCTTTATGAATCTGTCCTTTGAACTGGCGACATAGCGTATACGGCACAAACAGGTTCTTTAAATTTATATGATCAAGGAAAAGATATGTTTTAAGCAATGGAATGCCGTAGTAAAGTAGCTACTTGTTGACCTAAGTAATATGAAATTCTAGCATGTGGGTTTTTGAGAAATGATCTGGAGGTCAAAGTAGAGTAAACAAATTGAACGTGGGATTATCTTAGTTAAGATATAATAGTTGGTTGCGTAGTTTGATTTCTTGGTTTGTTTTAGGTCTTCAGTGATCTTTAGATTGACTTTGGGTATTTTATTGTAGCCGGTAAAATTTGATTGTTATTAGGGTATTCTTCCACCAGAAGATGAGGAGTGAGGATATTCTAATAAAATTCAAACGTGCTGACATTACTTCGATAAAAAAACAAAAATTGTGTTTGAATTACTAATAAGTCAATTGTTTCTAGACCTAGCGTTCAAGCCCTACCCTTTGCTTTATTCTACTGAAAAGCTAGGGTCCTCTCTCCTCCACGCCAAGAAAAGGAGGACGAAGTAAGGACATTACAATAATTCAGCTGCTTTCACGTCACTTGTATGAAAATGGGATTATGGGTGTGCCGACATAGTGTGATGTGGGGGTCCATGAAGCAACTGGCTAGAAGACACTCAATTGTAAGGTTTAAGTTGACAAAGGATCATCAGTAGTAAATTGATGGAAGGGATAGGCCATGATTAAGTCAGGGGAGACTCAATTGTCTCTAGGAGTCTTAGGTGTCATATATATATATATAAAAACCGAAGGCTATGTTTGTATAGTATCTGAGAACGTTTTTGAGATACTATTTTGTATCTCGAGACAGTTTTGGTATCCAAACAGTTTTGTTGAAACACTATCTCACGTTACAAATGCACAGACCGCGTTTCTCAATGTCAACTAAATGGTCAACCAGAATGGGCCCACTAATAAATGAATCTGTGTAAGACAATAGACATGATGCATATTTCGTTTATCCCGTAGCTAGTAAGAGCGTTCCACGTCAAAAGTGAGGGTCCCTTGCACAATGGCCGATCGGCGATTCCTTTCTCCCACTCTGTTTTATTTTCTCCTCTTGAGTGTTTGTTCCACTCGCTCATGCTACTCTGTTTATCTATTTCAATTTTTATTTTCTGATAACAGAGAATGAAGTTATATTTAATGGGACAAAACGGGACCAAACACCTTATAAGTTATTTTAAACAAGCAGACAAAAATATTTTGCTTATTTAATATTGCGTTCTTTATCTCGAAATGTTAATTTAAAAAAAGATCCTTAATGTGAATATTAGTATTAGAAAAATTTACTTTGTTTTTTTTAATTTACTTTGTACTAAAAATTTACCCGAACTGAATGTAGGAAATAATCTCTGCAGCCTGATTTGGCGAGAGTAGTACCAATTTGGTAACTACCCTTGAGTTGGCAAGTTCCTTAGATATGGTCCAATTAATTCACATAACAACCCTTGACTTGTATCTTATAACCTTGCATTGGAATAAAACCCTCACAAAACGACAAAAATAACTGATAGTGTGTGCGTTAACTACTGCTACATGAATTTTTAAACAAAAAAAATCACTGCTTTCATTAAAATTAGTAAGAAAACATTTTTGTCATTATTACAAAACGTGTTTCGGAAACAAAATAAAAAAACACATCTCAGTCACGATCCAAACATAGTTATCTTTTGAGGTTTCCCAGTTAAATTAATGCGTGCTCAAGTGGAGCTGTCCAAATGCCAAAGATATGTATTACAAAAGGCGCAACTCATCATGTTCTGTAAAAGTCCCTGTGCCTGTAATCGGAGGTGGTTGGATTTTATAACTGTGGGGAAGGCTACCCAGTTTATCATAATGATTTGGATTCATCATTAATGTGAGAGCTAAAATAATTGGGTTTTATTAGAGGAGCAGAGAATCTTGGTTATATCATGTGATGGAACTATGATCCTCATGAGAGTTTGTTGAGATGTATAAGTAGGGGTGAAAGTCGAACCGCCGTTTCAGTTTGGACCCATTGCCGACCACCGAATCGAGGAGGCCGGTTTCTTGAAATGAAGGGCCGACCACCGAGCCAAGGCTCTCAAAGGCCGGCCGAAGCCAGCCGACCTTCGATGCCTTCGATCGGTTTGGCCAATTGAGCTCCTTTTCAATAAAACTAACATTCGCAATGAAAAATTTCTTCAATCGCAATGAAACCAACAAAATTTCCCCAATTAGAAGATTCACAACAACCAAAAATCATAATCATAATAATCAAAACCGAACCATTTGAACAACCAAGAACTATAATTGTAAGAGAGAAAGAGCGAGAATGAGAGAGCAAGATAGAGATCAGAGACAGGCAACGCCAAGTTCGTAACCGACAGAGATAAGGAAAAGCTATGGCGGTTGTCAAGAGAGAGAAGAGAGAGGCGCCGACTGAGAGAGGGATGGAAAAAACTCACTATCGATTTTTTTTTTCTTTTGGGTGGGAGATTTATTTTTTATTTTTTAATGAAGGGTTGGGCTCCGTCTCGGTACACCGAAGCCTGTATAATTTTTTTGCACCGACAACCGAACCGAGCCTTCCCAAAACTGACTAGACAAGTTGGTTTTCGGTCAGCTTTGGTCGATTTCAGCCCATGGTGAACAACCCTAATGCATACTCTCTGTTTTATTATACTTGTCTCTGGCCCTTTGTCAGAATCTGCAATAATGAGGTCTGCCAATAAGAGAAAGAAAATGCCCCAGACTGTCTTTTGCTCATTTTCTTTTCTGTAAGCAAATGCCAAAACCTCCTTCTCGTTCTAGAATAAGTTGGTTTTGGGAGCTTGTCTAGCACCAGTCAAGAAAAGATATTGAAAATGAGGTGAGTTTACAGTATTCAGAGGCTTACCCGCATCATATAAGCCTATTATTATTGTTTGATAATGGAAGTTACCCCAAAAGATCATCAAAAATGACAAGTAAAATGGTAAGAATCTAACATATTACTGGAGTAATTAAGGTTTCAAACAATGTAAGACAGAAAAGGGTGACTTTAATCACTAACCTTATCAACAAGGATTACTTTTACCGACATAAAGGGCCATATACAAAGGAAAGACAGATTCTAAGTTCGAATAATGCCTCTTTGGGTTAATCATACGTGTGCCTCATTTGCATTGTTTCTTGTTTAGACTGGAATTCACATACCCTGTTCCAGCTAGTCCCAACATAGCATGAGCAAGATCGCTGCTTAATTAAATGAAATTGGTTCAGATGGACCTGTCTATTTATTGGACTAACAGCATGACAGATGGGGTACTAGCACAGGGAAGTAATTGATAAGTTTTGGTTAGGTCAGGTTTTAGCACCTTTTGATCTTTAATGAGATCAACCAATACATCCAGTGAGGGTGCATTGGGTTAAGCTGAACAAAAGCGACAATCCTTCCTAAGGATTTGATTGCAACATTCCCTGAAATGCCAAGTTATTTTGCAGGGACAATTTTACCAAGTACCAAACAAAGAAGTCCAGGACAGAAGTTCCATGACATCCCCCCAAGACAACACTGTTTGGGCAAATAAACATCCTTTCCAAACGTGTAAATACTGATGTGACAAAGGCTGTTTGTCTTTTTCTTGTGAATTCTGGTTTTGCAAGCATAATGTCCCAAAAGGTTAGTGGTTGTCGAGGTTATTTGTGGTTGAAATCAAACTCTACCTTCTGTCATTAGAGTATCTTAATGTCCTTTGACTCATGATTTTTTCATGCTTTTAAGGCACTATTTGGGATCAGCTGACTTAAGGTTCCATCTTTTTTCTTGTCTTGTTATCTTCAGTTCAAACCATCATCACAATACGCTACTTTTACCAAAGATGAGTCCTGTATTGCAATTGCCTTGTCGATCAAAGCTAAACCTAAAGCATAAAATGACCTTAAAAAAGTTTGTTGACCCTCTTGCTTCTTTTAGGTTATTTTCTAATTAGATAGGATCCTTTATTGAATTAGTACTGCTCGGTACAAGATGTAATTTTAGATAACTAATTATCAATACAATATCTGTGTTATGAACTTTTAACGAATAGTTACCCAAAAAAAAACTTTTAACAGATAAGTCATATGTGGTTCATTTTTTAGATATATGAATCATTTCGTCCACTAAAAATTAGCCAACTGACGAGGACTGGATCTATGATAGGTTATCCTACCTCAACAATGGATATCCCTACCCTAACCTTACGTCAATCTTTTGGAGGGCAGAAAGACCAATATGTCTGAAAATGGACTACAAAGACCGGCAAAGTTGTACTCCAAAGACAAATTTGTTAAAATTTAATACCATAGAAACTATAATAATAATTAAGCCTAACTAGTATATCCATAACAAAACAAAGAGACAATAACCTACCATCGTTTTCAAGCCTTTTCATATTCATCATCCCCTCATTTACCCTATTGGTTGGAGGGTCCCTCATATCACTAATACATAGGATACATTGCTCTATTTGGCTGCCAATTGAAAATGTCACAGATCAAGAGTTTGAATCCTAGACATAACCGACTAAAAAAAAGAACCCTAAACATAACCACTAAAAATTCAAATAAAATACTGTAAAATAATCTTCCGGTGCAACAATCATTAGACAAAACGTCATTGAAAGCTAAAGGCAAGGAAAATTCATACATTTAATTTACATTAATTATTAAAGAAATATTTTATTTATTTTAGTCCTACTATGTTAATGGTTTAATGGTCCAATACAATGGGGTAGGTGCTCCAACTTTTCATATTGGTTGGAGTGACGCAAATTGCCAGCTTCCTTGACACCCACTGGTGTGTTTATGTAGGACTGAAGCAGTGAATGTACAAAACCAAAAACAAACTATTTCTTTTTTTTAGTTTTTAGTTTGGCTTTTAAGATAAAAATAGACCATTGACAGAGATCTTACGATTAAGACTAGAGATAGAGAGAAGGAAATCTCCTCAGCAAAGTGAAAAAAAAGAAGAAGGAAATGAAAGAAAAAAAAATGGAATCCATCCAAAAGAATGAAGCCATATGCATCGTGAATTAGGAAACAAGTAAAGGGCATCTTCGTCAGAAAAAGAAAAAGTCCTGAAAACAATCTTGGGTACTTTTTTCTGTCAAATCTTTTGTTTCATCCACTAATAAACAAGTTTGGGCTTCTTTTAACACATTTTTCCTATAACATATGATCCCCAAAAACCCAATATAGTCATTAGTCCCCACGTTCTCTTAATCCTCATGCTTAACATAATCCTATTAGTTTAAATTTCCTCACAAAGCTCAACAAATCTGCAACTACATTGGGCCCCATCAGTTTACCTTTATTAACTTTTCCCCCAAAAAAGGAGTTAAAAATTCTACGTCTAGTTCTTGCTCTCTCTCTCATGCAGCTTTGTAAGGAAAGCAGGGCACGAGGGCCTGTACCTGCGAGTTGTGACCAAAGGTTTGAGATTTATTTGTCACGTATTCGGTTTTCATTTTAAAGTTTCCACCTTTGGGGTTCATCAAGATCTGTTTATGCTTTAACCTGCAAGCTTAAGCCACATGCATACAGGTATGCTTCAATTCAATCTTTCTGGTATTTTTCAACAAAAAATCTTAGGTTTTTCATGAATTTGTGGATGTCTTGTGGACTAGTAGGAGATTAAATGAGCCATGGGATTCCTTTTTTATATATGATGTTAGCGCCAGCGGTGTAGCTCTTCTGGTTCTTGTGTGAAACTCTGAGGACGTGATCGCAGAAATTGGGTGTGGTAAATTGCTAACATCGGTTCTCTTTTGACGAGAAATGTTTCAACTTGGCTTCACAATGTTCCTGTTTCTAACGTTTGAAGCGACGATCGCTGCTATAGCAAATTGCCGCGCCCTGTGGTTTGTGCTGAAAAGGCTGCTTGGAAGTAGAAAAATTAAATGTTTGGACTTTTTTATTCAAATGGTTCCTACAACTGGAAGATTCTTTTCAATCTTTCCAATATAGTTGTTTTAGGCTCAATTCAGTTTGGTTCTTGTTTTCCCAGGTAAACTGTAAAGTGTTAGCCTTCTGTAAATTTCTCCCCACCCAAGCTTTAGAGGGAGGTTGAGAAAGAATTTACTATAAGCTCCAGGCTTCGCTCGAGAGAGCAATGGGCGCGGAATTTGTAGTTCCTGCCGGAAGGTTCTTTTCCTGTTTTCTACATGTGGAATAGCAGTTAGAAAGTTTTTGCCAAAAAAAAAAACGGATGGTTTGACCAATTCGAATTTCCTCATTTTATGTAAGAGACTCAATGGAGAAACTAGGATGAATGACCCAATAAGTATGTTTCACTAACAGGGGTGGCAAAGTTTATTATGGTCTTCTTAGCTTCATGTTCCCCGAACGAGTGTCTTATTTCAGGAATAGTTGCTGAAGGTCATTGTGTCATGTCCACAAGTTTGGAAGCTGAACTTCTAATGATTTTCTGCTAGGTGCCAAAAGGTTTAGGTAGTCACATATCTTTGTCACTGGAACGTGAGATGCATTTCCGAGGAAGGTAAATGTTCGAGTGTATGCTCTATACTTGCTTCCACAGTTACAAGTCCGACATTTGTGAAACCTAGCAATTACGTGATTTACTTCTGCTCAAGCTTATTCTGCCTTTTGTCAGCATTCAGTTCAAAACCAACCTAACTTGGTATGTATTATGTAATTGGAGCCTCAAGATGGGTCATCACTTGTAGCACTAGATGATTTCCATAGTTAGGTTGAGGGGGCTTTTCAAATGCTTCTTTCTTTTAAAGATCACTCATTTCAGACGTATATTCAGTTCATGGGATGACGTCAATGTGGTGACATGGTAGCTAGATTATAAGCTCATTGCAGAGACAATAGCAACAGGCTATAGGAGTTACACATTCTACTTATTCCATTTTATAGTGCTTAGTTTCGTGAGGTCTCTTACGCCTAAATTTCCTACATGGTTATCATCCATGGGTACCAGATTTTCTTCCTCATTCCCCTCAACCTTCTGGGAACTTTATACTGGCTATTCTACAATGATATGACTCTCACATCACTTTCTGCCCCCCTTCAGGCTGCTTTTGTTAGATTGACTCTGTTCGTTTGTTGTTGTGTTTGGTAGTCCTCTGCCTTCCTTGATACTCTCCCATCACTTTCTGATTGGTAGTCCCCTGCCTTCCGACAGACTGAAACTAGGTACTGATTATTTGATCACATTTTTGTTCTTTCATGTTACATTTGCTTGAGCTGCCAGGAAATTCCAGCTGCTTCAAGTTCAATTTTCTTATCCTTGATTGTTTCTTACATATCTTTCTATGAAATCTTTGCCATCCCTTGCCTGCTACATGTAAGAATAATCACTTTGTTGATAAAGGTTTATTTTCTTATCTTTTGAAAGGAAGAGCAGACTTAGCATGACATTTTGGTTGCTAGTTTAAGGAAAATCTTTCTTTTCTCATCCTGTAATAGGTAGTATGTGCTTTTTCCCTTTAGAACCGCAAAGCCATGTTATAATAGTCCAAAGCTCGTCATTGTTAAAGGAAACTCTTGAAATTGTAGACTACTGTTAGCAATATATTCTAACGATCATAAGTATCACTTATGTTCATAAATTTTTGTTGTTTACATTCTATTTAATGTTTCATATTTGCTATCAGAACAGGTCAGATGGACACATCATCGGTAAAATGTTTGATCAACAGCATCTCTCGATTCATTCATCTAGTTTCATGTCAGACAATGAAAACTATGCCTATCCAGACGGATTACAGAGATCTAGTTAGTGTATTAAAGCTTTTGAAAGCAGTGCTTGATGAAGTGGTTGAGAACAAGATTCCTTCTGATGAAATTCTGTTTAAAGAGTGTGAAGAAATGGATATGACGGTTAATGAGACTAGGGAGTTCATAGAGACTTGGTCTCCAAAAACAAGTAAAATTTGCAGTGTAAGTCTTTTTTTTTTTATATAAGCACAAATTTGCAGTGTAAGTCATGTCTTATCAGCTCATTTTCCCTGAATCAATATTAACACCCCCATCCAAAAAGAAAAGAAAAAAAGAGAGAAGAAGATAGAAAGACAGAAAGAGTACTACGTGGGACACACTATTCAATAGCAACAGTATTGCTGGTATATCCAGTTTTTAGTTGTGAAACATCCTTTTTGGCTCGTGCTTGAGGTGTATCTTCAATGGACTTTCTGAAATTATTTTATGATTTGTGTGAATTGAGAAAATAAGAACAAAAGTTGAAAAGGATATTGAACTTTTCACCTCCAAATTGAAATTGTGACCCATTTTGTAATGTGCCCCCTAATTGCCTACCTTAAATCAGTGCACCCCTAAATTATCGAATAGGTTTCAATATGTGACCCTATTAAGATCTGATCGTTAAGATTGTGCTATGTGGCTCACTTGTGATTGATTTTGACTGCCAAATCTTAAAAAAGGATGCACATTACAACCTATTGGGAATTTGGGGTACATTATAAAAAGGGCTTGTAAAGTGTCTTGCTATCAAATTTTAAATATTTGTGGGTATTTTCTTTTCTCTTTTTGGGGGTGGTGACAGCTTCCTATATGAATCTTTTTAAGTATGTTCTGCATCTCCAGGTTCTGCAGAGTGCACCATTGTTGGTGAAAATTCGCAGCTCATCGCTTGAGATTTGTCGCATACTATGTAGATTGCTACAGTCATCTCCATGTACTTCAAGTTTAACTTCTGTGCAGGTATAATGTTTGCATACATTGTTTTCTGTGAAATTGATTGTAGTTTACAAAATTACTTTGTTATATCCCTCAAAAAGTGTTAGTTTAGTAGCTTTACGCCGCTATTGCTTATGTCTGGCATTATTCGTGAAGATCAATTTCGAGACTAAGTTCTGGTGCTGGTTCAGCACTGTGTGCAGGAACTTGAACGTCTGAAGGTGGCAAGAATAACGGAAAATATAGGGGGAGCTCTTAAAAGTCAAAGTGATGAAATTGTTCATTGCAGAGATCATCTTGTGAAGATTATTGAATTGCTTAGTTTGACTTCACATCAGGAACTTTTGAAGGAATGTATTTCTGTGGAGAAAGAGATAATAAATGCCCAGGTCAATAAAGACAAAGGGGAACTCGATCAACTCTACCAAATTGCGAATCTTGTGTCCCACATTCGTGATCACATGGTGAAAATGGGGCAGTTTGAAGCCACAACTGGAGTTGTAGTCCCTTCATACTTCCTCTGTCCTTTATCATCAGAACTCATGCTGGATCCTGTTATCCTGGCTTCAGGTCAAACTTACGAGAGGTCTTCCATTCAGAAGTGGCTTGATCATGGGCTGGCTATTTGCCCAAAGACTCGTCAAACACTCACACACACAAATATCATTCCCAATTATACCGTAAAAGCCATGATAGCAAACTGGTGTGATGAAAACAATATAAAGGTTCAGAACGGTGAGCGCACTAATTTTGTCTATGTGCCATCCCCATCAGATCATGGGTCGCCAGGAGATTTAATCTGTACAGTTAAATTCCCTTGTTCTTTACATGGTAACAATTCAGCAACAAGATCATCTCCTGAAGTTGGAAACAGATTTCAGAAGCCAAAGAGTGATGTCTCAGCTAGATTAAGTGTAGAGAAATCCAATGGATGCCAAAGCAGAGAGACAGAAAAGCTTGACCACCCATCCCCTGAACAATCCTATGTACATAGCAGGAGTGAATCAGGCTCAAGTGTTATTTCTAGTGTTGATTATATGCCTCCACCATCAGATGACGTGTCAAGAATATCTAATGAACAGGAAAATGTGAATGAGCTGTCTGGAGAAATCACAACTGAATGTCCTGCTGCTTCTCCTCAATTTAATGAACCAAGATTTTCTCCTTGGTTATCGAGAAAGAAATTCGACAGTGCCACGACAAAAGTGGATGTTGCAGGGAATGGAAACCATAATTACTTTAGAGCAAGCTCGCTTCCATTTTTGGACTCGGGATCGGATGAGGAGACCACAACTTTCCATGTCAAGAAATTGATTGAGGACCTTAAAAATAAATCAAGTGAAGTAAATGCTACAGCTGCAGAAGAGTTGCGGCTTCTTGCAAAGGACCAAATGCATAATCGCATCATTATAGGGCAGTGTGGGGCTATTGCACCTTTGCTTTCACTGCTGTATTCAGAATCAAAGGTAACACAAGAGCATGCTGTGACAGCCCTTTTAAATTTATCCATCAATGAAGACAATAAGGCCATGATTGCCGAAGCAGGTGCCATAGAACCACTTATCCATGTTCTGAAAACAGGAAATGATGGAGCCAAAGAAAATTCAGCAGCAGCTCTATTCAGCCTCTCTCAATTAGAAGAATACAAGGCGAAAATCGGTCGTTCTGGTGCTGTTAAAGCATTGGTGGATCTTCTACGCTCAGGAACTCTTAGAGGGAAGAAGGATGCTGCAACCGCTTTGTTTAACCTGTCTATTTTCCATGAAAATAAGGCTCGTATAGTTCAAGCAGGAGCTGTGAAGCACCTTGTTGAGTTGATGGATCCTGCTACTGGTATGGTTGACAAGGCTGTTGCTCTTCTAGCAAACCTATCGACAATTGGGGAGGGGCGTATGGAGATTGTGCGGGAAGGGGGTATCCCTTTACTCGTTGAGATTGTTGAATCAGGGTCCAAGAGAGGAAATGAAAACGCTGCTTCTATACTGTTGCAACTCTGCCTCCACAGTCCCGAGTATTGTACCCTGGTTCTGCAAGAAGGAGCCGTCCCTCCTTTGGTTGCCTTGTCTCAATCTGGCACACCAAGAGCAAAGGAAAAGGTACTCAGCTTGCTTCTTCTATTCTTCTATCACCTGCCTCCGCAAATTTTTTTTTATGGTCTTATAATCTGCTTCTCATCTGATGTGCCATTCATGGGCAGTGGTGTTGGTGTCCACTCACCAGTAAGAAAAAGAGTAAAGCATCACAAGTTAATAATGACCATACTACTTGTTGTTCAGAGAGACAAGTCTCCTACCCGAAGATGATCGGCTGCCATTTCCATCTAGAAAGCTCTACTACTTTGTCCATCCATCTAGCATTTCCCAATGGTCAAACCGTAGATGAGTGATTCAGTCATATGGCAGAAGCTAAAAAGCATTACAGGAAGCAGTTTGTTTTCCCATAAGACGTCTTGGAAAACTAAAACGTTTTGAACTATTGGTTTCATATGCATATAGGTAATCTGGAAGTAGGCTGTGTCTGGTTATCATCGTTTTCAGTCGCAAAGGCTGTCATTATACAAAATTAGAGTCCAAACTTCGTGATTGTGTGGAGAACTATCTAAATGTGTGGACGAAAGATGACAATATATGTCTTTTATTGTGCAGGCACAGCAGCTTCTCTGTCACTTCCGGAATCAGCGAGAAGGGGCTGCAGGGAAGGGAAAACCCTGAAGAGACGAGTTTTGTTGGTTTCTTTGGTGCTTTTGTGTTTTATGATTTTCTGTATTTCTCCGCCTCTTCGGTTGCCCGTTTTCAAGATGTTCGTTAGGAATTTATTGTATACATAGAATAGTTTCAATTATGTGGATGTGCAGCATAGTCTTGATTTCTTCTCCTCCTCCAGTATGGCAGGTACAATTGGTTTCCCATGAAGAGCAAAATGGGACTCGGATTTGAACTAGGACTTCTAAGTTTCCCTGGGAACAGAGATAGGCCAAGGATAAAATGTTACTGTGGTTAACGCTCTCTAGGTCCTCCCTCAGTGTTGTACATATCTTGTATATATATGTTACAGTGTTTATGCTATATATATTCGATACTCTTCTCATCTGCAGCCGGTAGGCGATTCTCATTCTCATCTACAGCAGAATCATTTTTGTTTCCCCTACCCAGAATCATGGTTTTAATTGATGTTATTTTCACTTGACCAAGGATCCAGTCTTACGGAGCTTGGGCCCCCCACGCCCTTAGCTCTGCCCCTGGGCTCTGTATTAGGGAAAAATGGTCGAACGCAACGAAGCCCTAGTTGTGCAAACTTGTTTGGCATCTCTGTACAGATAATGACAAAATACTGGTCCAAGCCCTGGAAGCAAAGTATGTCAAAGACACTCCGAGTCCTGCAAGCAGCTACTCTTAAGTTCTGCTTTTCCTTGGGATCAACAAAGTTTTTGGAGAAACTTGGAATCATTCACTTCTCTTTTCAAGATAAACTTTGGTCCACCACGTCGTGTAGGGGCCAAAATCCTCCCAACTTTTTCATCTTGTCGAAAGCTGAAAACCAAGAACATGTTCAACTGGTTGGCAAAGATGATGCTTCTCATCAAACTATGCTTGATGGGCCCTTCTAAAATTTTGTGTTCAAGTTTCTAATGGTCAGCAAAAACAAATCTGTAATCATGCTTCAGTTAGCCCAAGATGAGGCTAAGAAAAAGGAGATTCTTTTCTTTCTCTTCTGAGATGAACATTGGTACATGGGGGTTAGACTAGTGATTTTAAGCATGGATAAATCTAAGGGGGACCAAAAGAATAAGATCTCTAAAGTTTTTGAAAAATTGATGATTCTCGGTCCAAAAGCTTCAGTCCTAACATGTCATAACCAAGGTTTTGACGTTGCATATTAATAATTCCAATCAATGACCCAGATTACATTAAACAATATATTAATGGCTCAATTTTTTTAATTGCACCATTAATACATTAACTAATTTCATCTATGTTATTTATGACATTCATTAATGCGTTGGCAACATCAGAACACTACTTTAGAACATGTTAGGACCGAAGCTTTAGAATCCAAACTTTTTAAAAAAACTAGCAGCTTTGAGATCTTCATAATGTTATCCCTCCTAAAAGCCGATCAGTTGCAAACATTCCGGCCATTGCTGCATCAATTAATTTCTGGCTTCATCCTTAATTTTCTAAGATTCATTTGACCTTTGAAAATTGAAAGTTGCAGATGGTAAGGTGAATGGAAAGGAACTTATATTGTTTAATAAATTTTTTACCACATGATCTATTTGATATTTAGTGCTTGCCTTGGTCCTTTTCCATCGTTTAAAAGGAAAAAGAAGAAAGAAAAAGAACCTTTTTCCTAGAGGTCAATCAACTGTGCATCATTGATATCGATTTTACCACATGTTCCCCCCCCCCCACCCCATAAAGACGTACATAACCAACAAATTTTGGACCAAAAATTGCCTAATTATTGACGTATCAATTTCAACCAACTAAATCGCGCTCTGTCGAACTTAGCATTATATGTTTAGATTTGTTGGACCAACTTCAACCACTTATTTGCAAACCTCTATAATTTCGTTTTCTTCCCCAAAGGCCCAAATAGAAGGACCCGAGTTCAAATGCACCAATGGTCGAACTCGAACCCTATCATATATATATATAGATCCCCACCTCGATCTACGGCTCAGTTAATACCGTGGCTGTCGAAATTAAACAAGTCAGATTCTATAGCCATTAATGCAACGGTACATCAACCTGCTGGGGCCATGCCCAAAGATGACACTATTCAAAAAACCAGTTGAAAACTCCAACAATCTCCTTAACACCTTAAAAGAAACGACACAGCAGCCAAACTTTGGGCAAGCGAAAAGGGCCATGCATGTGCCAGATGGGTGCTACACAGTGGATGGCACACGTCCATTAAATAAGATTAACCACTAACCTTTTAGGAAAATGGGACTCGGAAATAGATTTCATTCGTGGGCTTTAAAATAAAGCTAGGGCTTGTTAGCAGTGCATTCTTTTACTATGAACCGTTATATTAAATGCTCTAGTTGTTAGAACCAACTCATGCGAATCAGAGAAGATGTCTCTGATCTTGTTTGGCCACTAGAATCTAGTTTATAACAAACGCTTCGTTAAATAATCTCTCACAATAGAAAAGCTTGAGACAAAGATATCTGCAATATGCTTTGCTTTTCTCAAGGTAAGAGAAAAGGGCAAATTCGGGCAGGTTTGCCTCTCTTGCCCGCTCTGCCCTGACTTTCATCGGGAACCTTCGACAAAATCACCCATTAGGTCATCACCGTTGTCAGAGGGTTGGCTTTTCTTTTGCAATTAAGAAGTGCTGGGAATTAACAGCCGGCCCTAAACCTAGGAGGAAAAAAAAGTTTGTTGTTTTTGGGCATGTACAGTACTTGGTTAGTTCTCCCTCATCAACATCCCTTAGTGCTAATTAGGTAGGACTATTTGACTAATCGCAGCACAAGAGTTAACCTGTTGTTGGCTTCAAACACGTGTTAACTTTGTGGTTGGTGGACTCATTCTTTTTTTGAATAATCATTTCATGGCATTAGTTTGCTAGTTAGAAGGATGAACCTCCACTAACCGGACAAATCATATCCAGTGCGCTTAGCCTGAATTCGAGCCAACGATGCGAGTCTTTGACTAACTACTGCAAGTATGGTGAGGTAGACGCGGACAATACCATTCAAGATAAGACCTTGCTTAATGGGTTACAGATAAGTCACCAGGCAGATCTTTTTCGGTTGTTAATCATTTTTTTCAATAATAGATCATAACTAAAACTTTTGCTTATGAAAGAATTAGGGTTTCACACATTTTCCATCCACTTTCTCACTGAAATTAACCTTTTGAACATAATTGGGAGCTTTCATAAACATTGTCTCTTGGCTCTCATTCTGTCATGAAGCTGCCTTCCATGCAAATCGTTCATGATTCCCTATTTGTTCTGCAACTAGTAAGTCTTGGTTCCGTTCAGAATCCAAGATCGAGGAAGTATTTATATCCATTAAACTAATTTCTCCCCTAGTTTCTGTGTTCTCTGAAATACCTTCTTGTTCCACCTTATGCTTCTTGCGTCTGGAACAATGGCCAATAGGCAGAAATACCGATTAAATAAACCAATATCATGTGATTAGTGAACAATCTTTACACAAGCTTCATATATGCGCATGTGATTAAATTGATTGATCTCCTAATCTTTATAATTTTAAGGCTGATAAACTATGAGCTATCCTAGTGCTCGTTACACGAACTAATGACTCTTATTTTCAGTCCCCATTCAACTAGTACGTAATTAGTACCCACAATTTCATTGCAATAAGATTATTTATTTGAGGTCGAATCACAAATTTAGGTTAATTAAAGTCCCTTAACCTGCAAAATGGTTCAACAATATTCTGCTCTTAGAGTATATATCTTTATGGTCTACATAAGCTTTAAGAGTGGTTGACATTGATCCCAGCTGCCAACTGACATTAGCATATATCCCGGTCCCTTCTCTCAAAGAGAAAAGGCTTGGCCTGAACTACTCGAATAAGGTTAAGTAGCAGACCCCTAATGCCCTGAGCCAGAGGATTTTAGGCTTGCTCCATTAAATCAGTCCCCATGTCTCGGCAGACCAAAGCCAGATACCTCAATTTGGACCCACCAAAGCAGGTCCTTTATGGTATAAAGTTCTTTTTATAATTGGTGACATCAAGAAATTCACACATAAAATCTATTTGCATAAATGTTAACATTTCCAAGTGAAGAAATTCGATCCTAAGGAGACATGTAAGAGATGATTACTTAGAACAACAATTCTTTATAGATGTTGTAGTATGTGGCGGACGCAGGGGTGGCAAGCCCGGGCGGCTGCTCCTCTTAGTTTTGTAATTTTTTTATACGTGTTTGCCCCCAGGCTGGCTAGGCCCGCTCCTTGGCCCACCCTAGCTTGCTCCCCTTGGGCCTGCCCATTTGCCTCAGCTCACTCCTTGGCCAGCAATTTTTTTTAATTACCAAAGGACGAAACAACGTCATTTTACCTTCTATTTTTTTAAAAAAAAACATATACATAAACGCAGTGGCGGAACCAGGATTGAAATCTATGGGTGTCGAAAGTTAAAGGCGAAATGACAAGAAAAAATTTTCTTTCGTAACACAAAAAATTGTCTTAGAGTTACAATGTTGAAAATTAAGGACTAAAAGTATTGAAAATATTAGAATACATGCACTGTACTATGTACTGTAACTGAAAGGTGACAATTGTATCCATCATACTCTGGTAAAAAATCATAGACCATTTGTTCTTTAACAACACCAATTTTTTCAACTTTCCTTCTCTTCTCGAGTCCATCAGTGTAGACAAGCTTCATTTTTTACTTGCGTATTTTGCTTGGCAGCATTGATCAAGAAGAAATTGCTTTCCCCAAGTCCCTTAATAACAAATATCTTGATAGTTCATGGGTGAATTTTAGAAATTAAAATACAAATTGAGAGATGCACTGTGCACAAATATGTCTAACCAGTTGATCACCAAATCTATGTCCAAAGATGAGCTAGCACATGCAATATGAACAAAAAAAACACTAACTCACCAAGAAAACTTTTTGGTAAAAAATTCACAGCAAAACAATATTATAAAAGATAATTTGAAATTACAGAACCATCAACCAATAACGCAATAAAAATTACAGAATGTCCCTTTTCAATTTAATTGATATATTACATTTAAATTGAGTAGTAGAACCTAAGACTTTAAAAAAAAATTCAAAAATCTTTGTGATTGTAGAGAATAATGATAAGAGGTGTCGAAGTAGCTGGGCTTGGGTTGTGAAATCATATAAGTTAAGATAGTTCGGTTCATTAAGTTAAGCCCGACCCATTTATAATGTTTCTGATCGTCGGCCTGACATCAATTGAATGCAAGTGTCAAAATGCGTATAATTAGTATTGGGCCTTAGAACAGACACTAGTGGCCGCATACTCTTCGGGTGTGGGTTCAGTTCAGGTATGAACGAAACAGATTGTTATCCCAAGTTCGAGGACTCGCAAATCGCAATATCGATGCCAAACAAAAAATGTCTCTTTTCCCAGTTCAAGTTCAAAAAATATATGATATTTCATCCCGCCCAATAGAAAGCTCTAGTTGGCCTGGGCCTGATGGGTATCGGCCCAGGCCAACTAATAATAAAAATTAAAAAAATTAAATTAAATTACATACAAAAATTTGATTTGGGCGGACGAATGGGTATCGACCGCCCTGGGTCAATACCCTCTCGTTCCGCCACTGCATAAACGATGTCGACTTACCAACCCGTCTCTGTCTCCTTCCCAACGTCTCCCTCCTGGGCTCCAAGCAAACCCAATTACCCAGCCCCTCTCCTCCACGACTCTCCACCTCCAGCCTCTCCCTCTCAGCCTCCCACTTTCCTCCACGACTTCACCGACGGCGAAGTCCTCTCAGGCCTCAACTCCTCCACTGGACTCCCTCGCCTCTCAACCTCTCTTTCTCTCTATCAGGATCTCTATCTCTCAGTGCTGCCTAGAGTTTGACTCCCCTCCACTTGAGTCCCGGTTCCTCCACTATTTGCAGAGTTTTAGTTGACCCAGTACATATACTATATTCATTGAGTTGAGGACTACATACAGACAAGTTTACAATCCAGGTACCATACGTGTAACGTGCAGAAAGAGTAGTCACTAAATTTGTACTATCCTTATAACTATCAGAGTCTCTTTATTGAAATCCGAGGTGTACAAAAATAAATTGTGTGAACTGATTCAGAGGGACGGTTATAATTTAAAGAAACCAATTTAAGATTTCAAGACTAATCACGTCATTTAATAGGATAAGGAGACAAAATGGCTAGAAAGCTTGGTTGGTTCGCCTCAACTAAATCACGTGGCCAATTTTAGAATGTTAGGTATATTTTTTTAAAATGATTTCCTATAATTTATCTTTACACCAAATCCATTCTCCTCTTTATTTGGGGCACGCTCCCCCACTTGACTGGTGAAACGGCAGGTAATTTGGAGCTTAATCACTCTATCTTCCTATCTTATTAGTTTTCCATCTCTCTCGCCCATTTCCAGTTTCTCAATCTGTTGGTTGGAAGCGAAAATTCAAGCGAGTGGCATGGTAAGGAGGGAATCGATGCAGTAATAAATTGATTCCTTGACATAGGGCGTGAAATGGGCTTTGGAACTGTCTGCTTCAGAAAGCATTGAGTTACTGACCCAAATTACAACGATAGGTAGGTAGGAGGTTCCTCTCTTTTCTATTGAACCTCGAACAAAAAACCACAATAGCAAATTAATCTCGTGTTTGATTTGGCATATTCTTCAGGTGGCCGGTGAGAGCTTACCGACCTTTGTAAAAAGTTAGAAATTATATATAAATACAAAACAAGTTCTGCTCCCCTTTGTCGAGAAAGCTAGAAAAGAGGGTACGGACAACAAATTAAGGTTTCTCGAAAACTTTGTACATTGTGCATTTCTCAATTTCAATCCTTTGTTTTTTTGGGTGAGCATCTTGTAGGGTACCGGGCACTGTAGGAAAAAGTTTGTGCCTATAGAGAACCGTGCGACCTATTAATGGCGTTGAAATTTCAATTGGGACAGGTGCTTAGAAAGAAAGAAAAAAATAATTTGGTCAGCTTCATATTTTACTAAGTTTCGCACACTACATGCAATGTCATTTGCTATCTTTCCAACTTGCTTGATTTTTTAACAACCTTTTTCCTGCTATGGTATTCGCACAGCCTGCACTATTAGATCCAAATGAACTTTTTGTCCCAAAGTTTCTCTCACTTGCATGTTACATTACCATATATTGATAATTGACATGTAACATTATCAATTTCATTAAGAATCTTAACTAAAATGTGATGGAGTGAGTGATTTTACAAGCATGACCTAAACTTAGTAGTGATTTACTAATTTTAGAAATTTAAGCAATTTTTTTAAATCTCATAAAAACTCGGACATTGATTTTTAAATTTTAGGTGGTAGAATCTCATCCTCTTGACTTATATTATGTGATGTACTTACCAAAGTTTGGCATAGTAATTAAAGTATTTAATTAGGATTCCAATGCCTTGGATTTACCTATACCCTTCACAAAATTCTCTTATGAAAAAAAAGAATATATTCAATTGAAGCACAACAATATTGATGTAGAGTTTTGTCGTGATATTTCAAAGTGGGTGTGCATCGATATTTTTTCTTTTTCTTTTATAGTTTAAGTTCTTACTTCCTCTAGCAAAATGCACAACTCATTGTCACAAAAATTTCATTCAATGCACCTTCCACATCCATCGAGAGAAACAATATTTTTGTTTTTATTTTTAAGCCCTACATCTCTCGTGATTAGTGTTGGAGAGCCCAGTATCCAATGAAATTTTTTTACAATAAATTTATAATTATTTCTACCAAAATTCTAAATAACTAGTTCATTCACCTAACAAACTTCTTGGTATCGTATTTGATTAGACAGATCATAGAACCAACAAATCTGGAATATTCAAGCATAGGGTCATTTAGTAGATTCAATCCTAAACCAATACTACGAAAAATATACCAACTTGCTATTCTTTTTTTCCTAAGCCATCTTACTTGTTATTCAAGATGACTTTTGCAGGAAAAAATAAATTGCATATGAGAAGAAAACAATTAAAAGATCCTGTGAAATTTTAGAGTCTCTTATTAGTTGTGTTAATATTTAATTAAAATTAAGATAAAGTATGAAATCATTTCTTAAATTAAAAAATTTTAATTCTTGTAGTAAAAAAACCTATCATTTATTCTAAAAGTTTAAATTTAATAATATAATTTAAATTATATTATTTAACAACACGAGATGAGGAGAAATTCATGTTACAAAAAATCTAAAGCTTCAATTTTGGAAAAGAAAAAGGGGGGAAATGTAATTTCAGAAGGGGCATTGTGGTCAACCGAGAAAGGAACTGTCATTCGATTCGATACTACAGGTTCAAGAAACAAAATCATGTGTTATTTTTTTTTTATTTGTTTTCTTCAAACTTTTTCCTGTCAGCATCTCAACCTACTGTCCACCCTCTTGCCATTTCCATAAAAGCTCTTGCACGTTTCGTCTGTCTCCCCCCCCCCCCTCTCTCTCTCTCGTTCTATATCAAGAGGAGGAATAGTTTTACCCATCCCTTAACAAGTAAGTGGTGGATTGTTCCAACTTTTTTTAGAAAGAAAAAAAATCAATGGTTTAACATTTTCAGTAAACAAAGCAACCAAATTCCCTGGGAGACATCATTCCAAGTTTTCTAATCCTGCTCAAACAAAGAAAAGGCCTAGAAAGAGAGAGAGAGAGGAGAGAGGCAACAAAGAGAAGTATTCCTCTCACTCTTCAATCACTCTCATCACTAAAATCAATCTTGTGTTACTTCAGCTCCATTCTCATCCATTATTTCTCCTTCTTTTTCTTCTGAGACGGAAATTATGTAATGTCAACAACCAATCAGAGCGTGTATATTTTCTTTTATTTATTTTTCCCTTTTTTCTTCTACCGTCTATGCTCATCCGCTGCTTCACGATAAGAAACCAGAATAACCAGAACATCATCCTCTTCAGAACTCTCTCTCTCTCTCTCACAGAGCGTGTATATTTTCTTTTATTTATTTTTCCCTTTTTTTCCTCTACCGTCTATAAAATAGGCTCATCTGCTGCTTCACAATAAGAAACCAGAATAACCAGAACATCATCCTCTTCAGAACTCTCTCTCTCTCTCTCTCTCAGTCTCAGTTCATGTCCTAAGTCCTAAGATCACCGTCTAGCTCTAGGAAGCAAAACCCTAGTAGCACAGAGCTTAAATGTAAGAGCAGAAGCAAGAAAGACGACCTCAATACATTTTCAAGAACCAGAGGCACTGTTACTCTTAAGATCCAAGAAAACCAGACACATACCCAAAACAGATCCATGGATTCGCTCCCGGAATTAATGGAGAGCTCCAACTCTGAGAACACCAGTATGACTGATTCCAGTACCATCAACAACTGCTTGGCTGCAAGCTCTTCTTCATCAGCTTCTGCTCCTAGCAGCCGCTACGAAAACCAGAAGCGCCGGGACTGGAACACCTTCGGACAATACCTGAAGAACCACCGTCCCCCTCTTTCCCTCTCCAGATGCAGTGGCGCCCACGTTCTTGAATTCCTCAGGTACTACATAAACTAATTACTACTTGTTTGCTTCGAAAGCTTATACTATTTAGAGTTCAGAGTTATAGAGAAATGTCATGTACATCAATTTCAACAGGTACCTTGACCAATTTGGCAAGACCAAGGTGCATACTCCAATCTGCCCCTTCTATGGCCACCCTAACCCTCCAGCTCCTTGCCCATGCCCGCTGCGCCAGGCCTGGGGCAGTCTCGACGCGCTCATCGGACGCCTCCGAGCCGCCTTCGAAGAGAACGGAGGGAAGCCTGAAGCAAATCCATTTGGGGCTCGAGCAGTTAGACTCTATCTTCGTGAGGTTCGTGATTTGCAGTCAAAAGCAAGAGGGATCAGCTATGAGAAAAAGAAGAGGAAGCGCCCCCGGCAACAGTTACCACCACAGCAGCTACCACCCCCAGGTGCAAGTCAATAAGGCAATCCATTATCCATGAAAAATCTACTGTCCGGGCCTCTTTGAATTGCTAAATTTCAAATGGGTACTTCCTTTCCCTTCTTGAGCGTGATATATATGGTGTTTTACTATATTTAGGGTTAGTGATTTTCTACAAGTTGCTAGCTATAATACGCTCTGTGTCTTCTGTTGGCTTTTAAAGAAGCAAGGTTATCCATCTGGGATATCATGAATCAGCTTTTGATGCAACCAATGTTAGTATTACTACCAGTAGAGTAGTATGGGAAAAGAGGTAGACAAAGTAAATGTTACTTCATGTCTATGTGACATAATCTGTATTGCTTATAGTTTATGTACTTGAATTCCCATCTATGCCAAGCTCTATATTCTGCAAATATCATGTGATCTTCTCTCTTTTCTGAAGGTTGTTTTGTTTTTTTCCTGTTTTTTCTCCAATGGGTGTTCTTGGCAATTCAGTTTCATCGGTTGAAAAGTTTGAAAGGACTTTACATAACGATCATACATTTGTCAGATACGTTTAGCACTGCATATACTTTGGTTAATGGTTGTGTTTCAGTCTTGGCCTCCTGTTAATTTTTTTTTTCTGAGAGAATCTTTACTTCTGACTACCCCTTGTCTCCCCTCCTGTGCTGCATCTTTTACCGCTTTACTGTCTGAAAAATAATAGAGATCGGATACAAAACCTTTACAGACGAATGATAACAAGTTTTCTTTTAGGCTTTTGCAAATGAAATCTAGTGAGTGCTTATGACTTGTTCATCGATGTATATGGATTTCGTGGTGTTAGTGCTGTCATTTCGAGAGCAGGAGTGAGGAGAAAATTAATGGCAGACAAGTATAACTTCGTCAAAGCTTAGCGGTAATTTCTATACACTAGCAGCTTTATCTCATGCGTTATTAATAAACTTTAACCTATCTACTTGTAAAGTTTCATAGGTACACCGTAAAAAAGGGCAAAAGACAGGCTGTAGCACTGGGTGAGTGAAACTAGGGTGAGTGAAACTACACCCACTAATTGGACGTTGAAATGGTGAGACTAGTTGGAATTCCAATCATGGAAAAATAGACTAAATATATATAATGCATGTCGATATAAGACAAAGGTTACACCTGACGTTCCATTTATCCTAATTGGAGAACATATATGCACTTTTAAATATCAAATACGAAATGAGTTAGGGTGATTAGAGAGAACACAAATGGATATTTCGGGAGAATTTTGTTAAATCAATCTGGTCTTTGATTTTCCTAGTCCTATTTAGCTTAAAAGAATAATTCGCCGCAATCCTACGTTTGAAGAGCAAAGTGCACAAGACGTGGGAAAAAAAAAAAACGAACACTATTAGTACGCAGGCATGATGATAATGATTCATGATCATCACCCTTTAATTTCCATCTGGTTCTTACTTCTTTTAGTGGGGAATGAGGGACTGGCTCCCACTTCAATGCGTAGAGGATCTATTCGCGATTCCAATCATTTAGGTTTGTCATAGGAGCTAGAACCTAGCTATAACATATTGTAAATTAATTGAAGGGGCCGTCTAAATAGGAAAACAAGATAAAATAATATTTGAAGCCAGCGTTATACCTTTATGATGTCAACACATGTCTACCTAGGATAGCCCAGTAAACATGATTCTTAGTAAATCTACTAAATCAGTAGTAACAAGAGGAAACTGCATGCATTTTTGTTATGCTTTGGTCCAGTTAGCATCGGGAGCCTTCGGCTTTCCATGGATTTCTTGCTTCCTAATAGGAACCAATGTTTGTATAGGTCCCTGCTTTTGTATAATTTCCATATCTTATATGATTATATAGTCCAACAATCCTTCGGGATGGAAACGCCTGCATGTTTTTCGGGATGGTGGTGGTCAATTTACTACCTTGACGATGGCTTGATGAAAATTATTACTTGAGCAGCTCTCTCCTCTTTTGTCTATGAAAATGTAAAAGTGATTTACTAATGACACTACTTAATTAAGGACAGACTTTTCTTGAGCTGACCCTCACTGCTGAGGGCGCGGACGCTTCTGTGGGCTTAGGTCCCATCCTTTGTACAGACTTCTTGAGGAATCAATATATAAACTAAACCGTTAGCCAAAAAAACATAAGACACTACTTAAGCACGTATTTTTTCCTTGCACAGCGACATAACTCAGGAGTTTGCGACTTCGTGATGTTCTTTGTCAATCATTATATTTGCTTGGCTCTGTTTTTTCATCTTCATCTTGGACATAACAGGCTTTCAGTGATTTAGTGGGAGCTTACAGAGAATATCTGTGTTTCCTTCAAAACTAAAGTTAGATTTGTATGCTTCATGAAATCTATGTACGGTCTGTAATCACGGGAATGCATTGGAACTGTTTTACATATCACATAATGTAATAGGTCATGATCTTCCCTCAAGTGTTCCTACTGATTTTCGTACTTTACTGATAGTTTGAGAAGAAAAAACTTTAACCTGCGTTCCTTAATTTAGATATCAATGCCCTTCTATATTTTTGGACTTAATTTCTACTGGCCCGTCTATCGATCGCTTCACCGATGATAAACTGTTGCATTTGTTCCAATTTTCCTGTTTCGAGGTTCCTTGGTAGAGATCCTTTACTAGTTTTCAATTTAGTTAGCTATTTGCTGTTAAGAGTAGTTTAATCCTGCTTTCCCACTGATGCGGGGAATCCTCGATCCTGATGCAGTTTCCCAATATCTTCTTTAATTTGGAAAGTAGTTTGTTGTGTATGTAGGTGATATGCCTATGTACCCGTTTCTATGTGCATTGTCATCATCTGAAAGCAAAATATTCTTCTGAGAGTATTCTATATATCGAGCAATCAAGTGTTATAGAGAGCAGTTTTTCTTCATAGAAAAGTCCCAAGTGGAGTATTTCTTCTCGTGTATGCGTGTGCACGTGTCATGTATGTTTGTGCGAGAGAGATCAGAGAGTCCAAAGGCCTTGTTTTGTAGTTCCAAACTCTGTCAGGAAATTAAGCAATTTCGATTTATTCCTTTGAATCTTCTTGATTAGGTATAACAATTATTGATAAAGATATAGGCAAAGTTCGTTCTACTCTTTTGTTACAACAACGTTTCTTTTATTTCAGCAAGTATGAACTTTGATTACGGAGGCATTATGTTTTTTTTAATCAAGACATGCAATCATTCCATTCATAGTAGAAAAAAATTACAATCATGATGGTTTAGTAACTATAGTCTATATACAACCATGTTAGGTCAAGATAATACTAAAAAACACGGCGATTGTCTCATGAGCTAATCACAGAAGCAGGTTATCGAGCTAAATGGTGTGTTGTCATATTTGCACTCCTATGACGTGTTTAGCTTCCAATTCTGAAATTATACAACTTGGTTGTGAATCTCCATGTTGTGCACTTCATAAGATGTTGGACAAAGCGAAGTTGTTCTACCATCACATACGTGCGTTCTTTGAATAAAAAACGTGCATATTAAGATGAGGGTCAAGCATGAGGGAGGTTTTTTGTTTTGTTGCTATTGCTACTATCATTTGGTCCGTTTATAGAACATCGAGCGCATTAATTCAAAGACTGAATTATTATTATAATATATTCAGATCTTACTTTTAAAATCGAATTCGAATGTATAGTTATTATCTCATTATTAATATCACTGTATCACCGCATAGTAAAATGATCAGCAGACAAAAAGATCACGGATTGCTTTTCAAGCAACAGTGACAGTCAATGGCCAATATTCGCTACCTATTCATGGCTGGTGGCGGTGCTTGAGATGACGGATAAAAGGTGCTGAAACAAAGCTAAATTAAGAAAGGAGGCGATCATCAGTGTTTGCTTTTATAAGCAATATATCTCAGTAGAGCAAAAACAATACAAGATCTTTTTTTTCTTTTCTAGGGTAAAGGAAAATGACATCGAGTTTGAATGAATCAGAAACATTGAAATGTTCAAATGGCAAGACGGGGGTAACCTAGCTATGACAATCGTGATGGTTGATTGACGTAGACAAAAAGTACTTACTACTATCCCCACAGTTTCAGATGTACGGCGAAGTGCAAGAGAGACGTGTGCTTTTAACTTCACAATTGTCTGAGTTCCAGCGCCAAGACTCAAGAGACTGATTTTATCGGATTATGATTTTATGTGTGTTAGAAGCATACTATAATTTAGAAAAAATAAATATAATATATAAATTATAAAATTTGGATAAAAAATTTAAAGAATCTTAGTTCGACTTTATCTCCATTCTCGCCTTTCTTATTATTAATGTCGCTCTTGTTGATTTGGAGGTTTTGGGATATATGCATTTATTAACTAAGCGTTTTGCGGTTTTTACTGAGTAACCGAGAGAGAGAGACGTTTCCCAACAAGATTAGAAGCCCATTGCAACGAAAGGTCGACATTAATTGGAGAGCAAAGCTATACTGATAATTGTGGTATTAGAGAGATTATTGGCTCGTCCTTCAGTAGAAATGATGCAATTTCATGTGTGCTTGTGTGTCCAATGATCGTGCATACGGTTCTTCTAACTTGTAAATCTAAAGATATATATTTGCATAATTGAAAAAAAAGGAAGAAGAATACGTTGGAATAACATTTAATGCACAGGACTATAAAGGAAGGGTGGTTTTACAATGAGGAACTAAACAAGGGCTAATGATTCACTTCGTGAGAGTGAGAGAGTCTTTAGTCAAATTCATTAGTAATAAGACATATCATCTGACTTTGGATACTGTCGATAGCTACACTTAAGTTGACAACATTAACAATTTAACATGATTAATTCGTATACATATATCATAAAGAGATTAATGTGTCATGTTGTGGACACATACTTTTGCAAATTGTCAAATTTGAAGCTCCTTTCATCCTGCATACACTAAACAAGGGGTTCTATGATTGCATATGAGGAAAACTGCTCTCTCTCTCTCTCTCTCTCTCTCTCTCTCTCTCTCTCTCTCTCTCTCTCTCTCTCTCTCTCTCTCCTGCTAAGAATCAAATGGTGGCTAAAACATTTTATCTATGTTTTTATTTCTCTCATGTTGTGGACACATTTCATATATATTTTTATTGCAGCAAAAAAAAGGGGGCAAAAACAGATGCCAAAATTGGCAGAAAGGATGCCCAATATTTACGTTCCCCGTAAGTACTGCATGATTTAAGCTTGCGCCTGCAGATATCTCTGAAAAGAAGGTTCCTCCGATTTTCCCAAACGGCTAACTAGGGCCACCATCTCCCACGTTATCTCTGAAGTAGCACTTGCAAAAGCGCACCCACTTCACGCTGATTTAAACTCCCGGCCTTCTCTGATCATATGCATGGACACATGTTTACTCAGAACCCAAGAACCCATCAATGAACGTTATCTGCTCGAACATTGATTTGATAACCTCAAAGAACATGAATATCCTAGTCATCGTTAACATGTTGCAGAAATAGTTACTTCTGTATTAAGATTAAACAAGTAACAGTACAACCTCCGAGAGTTTTCAAGATATTCCCTGAAGCATTCACGCTTTATGACTAATAAATGGTGTTTCTTCGCATGGGGATGAAGAAAGAATCACAAATCAAATGCCCTCTCTGCTGCAAAATATTTCTTCTTTTCTACTTGAGCAAACCCACTCAGAGTACACAGTTCAAGAAAACCCAGTTTCGTACGAGAATCCGCATTCTGCGGTCAATCCGACGAGACGTTCGATTTGACCAAAAACCTAAACGAAGCCAGCGGGACCCAATCCGGTCCCACAGCAGCGAACCGCCTCACGTGCGTCCCTGTCACCGATGTCGGCTACAGTGACGTCTTCAAAAAAAGATTCCATAATCTCCGTTCACTTGGCTCACTTACTACCGAGAGATGTCGCCACGTGGTGTGTCTAGTCGCTTCGTCAACCGGGAGTCTCGGTGAGCGTGAACCGTACGAAGCCGCTGTCTCGTCCACATCAACACGCTCGGCTTTCTGCCTTTTCTTTTCACGGAAAGGGTCCCATGCATTCCGCATCTTTGGACGTTTGGGTCCCACTTCCGTCCGCTTTTAGTGGCCGGGACTAATCGTTCTCCGTACGGAGACCAACTAGATGAAAATTTTCCTCTTATTTTATGGAATTTTGCCAGAATTATTTAAATTTCAGACAGAAAAAAAGGAAAAATTATATCTAATTCTATATTTGCATTTACCAAATCAGGGCATGGAATGTCACATAGAGGTGACTGTAGTGTTGTAAGAACTGGAACTGGAAGATTCTGCACGTGTCTCAGGACATCTTTTTCTGGCTCGAAATGCCAACTCCATGTTTTGGTTCCTTTTTAATTATTTCATATTCAGCACAATCTACTGGGATAACATTTTTGGTTTTTTTCTTTGACTTCTGCTGTTTTCTCACCACAGGAAGGCTTCATGTATTATAAAAATTGTCTCAGAAACATTAAAAAACAGAGTCACGTAATAGTCTATCTAGAAGCAGTAGTAGCATATCCAAATCTGCCATGAACTTTGTTTAATGGGAGAATTGCAGATGTAGGATATATATAGGTCAAGCACTTGGTTGATCTTTTGAGGAAACTCCAAAATGATTAGGGTTATTGATTATTGGGGCAACAATTATTGGAGGCTTATAGATCAGAGGCCTATATAGGTAGGTAGGTAGGCAATTAATGTGTTGTAACTTGTAGGGTACAAGTAATGAATGTGAGCCAACAGGGGCTGGCCGCTGGGGGCCTTCGAGTCCGAGCACTGTTGCTGCTTGACAAGTGTTTGAAGTTTCGTAGCTTTCTTTCCGTCTCACATGCTTGTAATCTGGGATCGACAGCGAAATGAATATCGGAGACTTTAGTGTCATAAGCAGAAACTTTGGGAGCGTTTCTGTTCAATTCTCTTTGACTGTCAATTTAATCGCTTTTTTCAGTTGAACTGTAGGTTAACGACAAGCTTTCCCTGCACAAGGTGGTACAGTCTGTGACTGTTCGTTATCCTGTTTCATAAATGCAAGGCAACGAGATTTTGGTAATCTCACTGTGCCGTCTTATTCCTTGCTTTCTATATCAGCCCTATTTCAAAAGAAAACTAGCTAGTGTTATCTGACACAGATGGCAATAATATGCCAATTTCGATATCAATGGATTCTTATATAATTTTGAGTGCGCCCACGTTTTCTCCCCCAGAAAATATAAGAGAATGCAAAACTCCACCCGGCTACGACCACGAGAGAGATTGGTATATATAGCCAATTTACTCTATTCCAGTCCAATAACAGCTGGCCCTAGTACTCAAGCATCGATATTGGTGAGACATTGCAGCGTTTGAGCACAGAACATTAACCCTTAATCTCAGAGCTAGTTGAGGAAGAGGAAGAGGAACAGAGGGAAAGAGGCGAAGAGGAGAAGATTTGAATTTTAGAAATCTCTCTGTATTTAAGTACTATTGCAGCACCCTGGGCATCTATGATCAAGGGAGCTTAGTCATGCAGCCCTCGAGCAGCCTAATATGAGGGTCGACAAACATAAAGGGTCGATATATTATCATATATACTCGCTCCCTCAAGACAAGTAACATTAATAATTAGTACGAATACTGGTTAAGATCAGCTTCATCATCTGTAAATAAAGAGTGGATCAACTAACTACACTATGTATTATTTAACAGTACTTAACTTTATTTTTAGAAAAAAATTATATTTATTCACTGGGTTTTAACGTGATTTTGAAAATTTTAGTGGGTTTCTAAATTTTTTTGAAACTCACTAGGTTTTGACAGTAAGTGTAATAGATCACTCAGCCTAACTATTAAAGTGATTTAATATAAATTTTTATCATCCAATCACAACTTGTCATGTGTGATAAAGAACTTTTTTTTTAAAAAAAATTATGACACGCAAGTGAATTACGATTATGTAAAACAAATTTATGTTAAATCAATCTAGCAGAGTTGAATTTAGAAATCTATTATACTAATTAACGGCTAAAACTTATGAGTGAGCTTTATTTTTTTAAAAAAATAATAAAAATATTGCATAAAAATTTAGGCTAAATTACTCTGTACGTCCCTGGGGTTTAAACTTTTCCCAGTTTATTCCTCAGGGTTCGATTTTCCCTAAAACTATACCTGGGGTTTGGACTCATTCCCAAATAGATCATGTCGTCAACCTAGTGGACGGAAATGCACACGTGGCTAACGGCTTACACATGAAAATTGACAGCTCGATTAAAAAAAAATTACCGCCCAATCGCAATGTGACACGTCTCAATAAATAAAAAAGTAAAAAAATCTAAAATTGCTAAAAAAATATAATTTATCTTATTTTTTAAAAGGAAGAAAAAAAAATCGGAGACCTCCGATCCTTTCCCGGTGGAGGCCCCCTCCACTGACCACTGTGGAAATTCGGGGCGGCTCACGGAGGGATTCCCTCCTCCACCCCAGCTCTGGGGCGGCTGGAGGAGGTCCCCCTATCGCCCAGATCACCGACCAGGATGGAGGAGGGTGTCACGCCCTGTGCTCTTACTTACCCTCTAGGGTCACTTAAAGTATTAGTATGCACACAAGACAGGGATTACGACACGAACCAAATTGCTGATGGAAGTCTAAATTGCCTTTGGGAAAAAGCTCAGCGGAAGATTTATAAATAAAAAGAGTAACCACAGGGGTCACAAAAATAGTTAAGAGTTTTAGCACAGATGCACTACTATATTTAGTGAAATAAAGCGTAGGGAAAAAGTTCGATAAAAATTAAGCTTACTAAAACCCAAAACGTGATATATATATATATACACCATGGTTACAAAAGCGTCATTCCGAGGACTACGACAAAAAGACTAGTTAACAAAAAGGTGAGTCTACCGATGCTCACAGAGCCTATACAACCAAGATGTCGACAAAATAAAGTCGTTTGAAATAAAATATGTGTAAAATCAAAATAAAAAGAAAACGGAACCTGCCCACTTTTCGCCAAAGTTTCACCTCCTGTGAAAAGAATTTAAGTATTTTCAAACAATACAAAAGACAGGGTGAGTCATATGGACTCAGTAAGGTCGAGGAGGGGACATGACAATCATAACAGGAAAGAGCACGTGGAGACATGACAATACATAACATATGACAATATGATACGTGATAGAGTATGTGTGCTTTCATACAATCAATACATATATTGATGCACATGTAATGAGATCATGTTGTACACCCAATTGCCATCCATTCTTTTTTGGGGTTGATGTGAGACCCCAACTTTTCATGTGCTCTGATTATTGCGGAAGAGTATTTGGGTATTTAGTGAAATAATTGGAGGATCATAATTGGGGTGTTGGAATAGGAAGATTTTTAGCACCCTGTTTTTAGGTAACATTGCTGTGAGATCCCGACCTTACCTTATTGATGTCGTTTATGATTCCCTCAATATGTACGTATGATTAAATGAGTGATTGTTGGTGTAAGTGTCGACACATTGGAGCATAGTGTCGACACATTAGACTAACACCCGAAAGTTTACCTTTTCTGGAGCCCAAAGTGAATTTTGACTAAGTGTTGTAAGTGTCGACACCTTGGGTCAAAGTGTCGACACATTAGACCGATACCCGAGAGTTCGCCTTTTTTCCAGAACTCCCGTAGATTTTGACCAAGTGATGGAAGTGTCGACACCTTGAGTGATGGTGTAGACACATCTAACTGAAACCCGAGAGTTTACATTTTTTCCCACTTTGGCCAAGTGTTGGAAGTGTCGACACCTTGAGTGATGGTGTCGACACATCCTACTAAATGTGTTGTAAGTGTCGACACCTTTAGTGATGGTGTCGACACATATAACTAAATCCCTAGAAAATACGTGAGGTGGAATTCATGTGAAAAAGGGGGAAATAAGGGAGGGCAGCCTTGTCTTTTCCCCAAGCCCTTTACGTATAAGGCAACCCCCCCTTTCCCACAAGTCATTTTGCCCTAGCTCCCCACCGAAGAAGAGAAGAGAAGAAAAGAAAGAAAGAAGAAGGAGAAAAGAAGAAGAAGAAAGGAAGAAGAGAAAGAAAGAGAGAGAGAAGAAGGTGAGTGCTTATGGCCGGCAAAGCCATACCCATTTTCACCTATGTTCTCTTTTTCTTTTGAATGGTTGATGGTTGTGTGTTGTTAGTTTCTCCTTGGTTGTTGTGATGGTTGTGTGTTGTTAGATTTCTCCTTGAGATTCATGTGTTTTCTTTGAAGAAAATGTAGATCTAGTGAGTTTTAGAGAGTTGTATGGATTGTGCACAAAGCCATGGAGAGTGTGGTTAGATTTGGGAATTTATAAACCCAAGAGAAACCAACTTGCATACTAGGTGTTTGATAAAAGACCAAAGGGAGTGAAATAGATGCAATAACCTTTGTTCTAGTGATGAAATCATTGTTTTTGGTTGGAAGTTTTGAGTTGTATGTGTAAAGTCTACGTCTTGTATATGAGGTTATATGAGGAGGGCACTTGGGGCAAATTTCGTGGGCGTTGGATGATTTTGTACGATGAAGTATGTGTATGACAAAGTATGAGATATTGAACGAGGAATAAGTATGAGATATTGAATGAGGAATAAGGACGATTTTGTATGATGAAGCGTGAGTAATTGATTGATTACTCTATACGTCTAGTAAACCTATGAATAACAATGGTATTATCCAATTGTAGGTAAAGGGGCATTCAACCCACAAGCAAGCAAAGTAAGAGGAGCTTACGTTTGTAAGTGAAAATAGTAAGTAGCAACTTACGCTTTACAAAACTGGAATGATACACAACATGTTTTTATGAATAAGCATAACATGTTTATAACCACGCATGACAAGTTATTTCTCAACAAGCATGACATCGTATACGTATTTGTATGAAAGCATGAAAGAAGTTTTTGTGCAAAGGAAAACATGAAAGGTTTATGAGATATTTGTCATTAAGTACGAACTGTCAAGAGCATTAGAAGCATTTTATGATAAGTTGATTACCAAGCATGACATGAGCACGTCATGAGCAATTGCATTTGCATTTATTTGTCTCATAAGAAAGAAGGAGAAATTTTATGCAAATGAAAGTACCATTTTTATGCTACTTATGACAAGTTTTATGACAAGTTAATTAACGAACGAACCCAAGTCGGTCGGTACCGTACCAAGTCAAGAAGGTGCATCCATACCGAAGGACGTTTACGTAAAGGATGGATGTCACCTAGGACACCCATACCGAAGGATGCTTGCAAGAAGGATGGGTAGTCCAGGAGGTATGTGCAATCACACTGAAGGATGCTTGCAAGAAGGTGTGAACCTCCAAGAGTCGTGTCTAGCCACTGAAGGACATTGAGAAGGTGTGCTAGCTCGACCATATGTAAGGTCCCCAAGGGAAATAGGGGACAGTTCCAACGGGAACGCACAACCCTGATGCCAGGGGTAAATGGAGCTCAAGTAGCCCATAGGATAAGAATGGAAAAGATTTTCCAAAAGAAAGAGTTTTATAAGTATAAGAGATGTTTAAAAGAGCAAGTGCATGTGCATATGCAATCATGAGGCATACACGTGCATCACGATTCATGATCATGCATGAATTATATACGTATACATGATATTTAAAGTTCAAGTTGTGATTATTTAAAGTTAAAGCTCATGATATTTCAAGTTGTACTTGAATTACATTATGTTCAAGTTTGTAATTATTTCAAGTTTAAGCGCATGCTTATGATTTTAAGTCAAGTGCATGCTTATAATTTTAAGTTCATTATGATATCGAGTTCATGATGATTTCAAGTTTAAAAGCAAGTGTATGATTTCAAGTTCAAGATTATGAGTTCAAAGAATAAGTTCATGGTTTCAAACTCACGATTTCAAGTTCATATTTGCAAACCATGATTTCAAGCTCATGTTTTAATTATAATTCCTTACTGAGTCTTTCGACTCACAGATGTTTTCAATTGTATCATTCCAGATAACAATTCAGGTGGGAAAATCTAGAAGAGGGACCGATGGGAACGTCCTCATCCCTCTTTGTTGTTCATTAAAGGTTAGATGTAATTTTGAAGAGTCATCATGAGCCTCCGTCGTGTGGTGGTCATGGGTTATTCGGACTATTAGAGTTCAAGGTTTTTGATGTCTAGTATCTTAGTCGTGGTTATCAGAATCAGAAGTTGAAGAGTTCATAGGAAGTACTATCAGGCATCCTGTGAATGTCTATGTTATGTGTATAAGGATTCAAGATGTATTACTTATATGTTATGAGTAGGTCCATATAAAGGTTTTGTTGGAATCCCTTAGGACTTGTACTTCAGTCATGCAGACATGACATGTAATTTGGATGCTTTCACTATTGCCGTTGTAGTCAATTGTGTAAGTTGAAGTTTATGTAAATCTCTTTGGCCCATCTCTCTCAGTTGTAGGTGTTTTATGTATTTGTATAAAAAAAAAATCTGCTGCATGATTAAGAGAAACGCTGGAACATTCATTGAGTGGATGTTCGCGGCTGTCATTAACCCCCTTCGGGCTAGCGTTCGGGGCGTGACAGTTGAGGTATTTCTGGCGTCTTCTCTGTTCACCCTAGGTTGAATTGTGCGTCCCTCCTCTACTCTGGAACTTGTCACTTGCCAACTGCACCAGAACCCTATCATAGTAGGTACTTTGCCCAATTAGTATTAGGCGCCCACCCTTTGCTCATAACGGTGGGTTGCACTCTCCCCTTAGTGAACAGTATCTTCACCCATAGTTATGGAAAACGCATCGGGTACATTCGGTTTCTATTCTCTGGTCTTGGTCCACTCAATGATTCATGATATGAATGCAACCATTGATGCTCATTCAATTGCATAAATAATGCGGCACGTAATCATAATTACTGATTCATTATGTATTCATAGATTCATAACTCCATACCGAACCATGGTATTCATCATGTTCAAAAGAATTAATGAACTTCTAGCTTTCTTCTTTTCATTTCAAGTGTAATTGTGTACTGTTTGGGCCTCCTGGGCCTGATTGATCAGATTTCTAACCCAAAAGAGTCCTAAGGCCATCGGGCTCAAAGGTACATTTGTGGACCTTAATGGGCCTTGTGATTGAGGCCCTCTAAACAGGTCGGTTTGGGCTAAAATTTTTTACACATATCCTTTTTCTCTACTCTACTCGACCATAAGCCTCGTTTTTCTATTTTGACTATTTTACCCTTCACTTTTCAGAAATATCGAAACTGCCCTTAGAGACCTCCATGGGCATTTTCGACCTTTCCTATTCTCCGATTGACCTAAAATTTTTACTGGGACCTACTGTGACCATATACTACACGTCCACAATTTATCAGTCCAAAAATCCAAGGATTTCATGGGGGCGTTTTGGACAGCAAAGGTTTTTCACTAAAAATTCCTATTTGTTCCATTTAATGTGATGTTCATGTGCTATGAAACACTATAATCACCACATGTTTTACACACGAAGATAAGAGGAGCACCAAATAGTTAAGTCATCAGAACTAAAACGCTATAAGCACAAAATGCTGAAATAGCTAAGTCCAACAACTTATGCGACTTGTTTGTTTTTCTAAACCCCTAAGGACTGGCGTTCAAGGATCCTAGGGCCCGGATAGGTCCATATATTCAGCTCATGTACTTCTTTTTCCACTTCCCTAATAATTTCTCCTACATGCATACGACTATTCCCAAAAGAAAGAACAAAACTCCACAGGCTCATCATTCTATTATAATTCGTGTACCCCCAAAAGCATTTTTTTCCATTACTACCAATCCCATGTAATGTAATACTAGCTCACCGTTTCCTTAGTCGTGTTTGTATTGCATTTCCTTGGATAAAAGCACCTAAACAACAAGACACTACGTTAAAAAAAGATAATACAAAAGCTGATGGGAACGAGAAGGTGCAGGCCGAGACTACCTCAATCTCTTTTTCGTTTGATTTCTCCTTCCTCTTTTCTTTCGGTCAGATGGTCTCTCTCACGTCACTCTCCTTTCTTTCTCTATCAGTTAAGTGAAAGTTCTCCGTGTCTTTATGTCTCGAGTGCTAGGTCCACTTCACGTCTCTCTCTCTCTCCCTTATTCGTGTAGTTGACAACATAAGCAAAAAGTAACGAACTAACGGTGAAATCCCCCTGGCAAGTCTACACACTCTAAGCTAGGGCTAGACAATCATTAGAAAGTGATTTTACAAATCACTTTGTACCCATTCATAAATGAAAACCTAAACTCCACATATCTCACGTATCTTTTAACATACAATAAAGTAATAATGCACCATTGACTAAGCTCCATCTAGGCGACAAGGTAAGAACATAATAAGAGGAAATTTAATGTACCTATACGGGTAAGACAAGTGGAAATGTAAGACGGGGCATACAGGGCTCAGTCATCCCGCGAAGGACTAAAATAAGCCCTGGGCATACATGACATTTAACCAAGTACCCCGTGCATTTATCCCCAGTCATCCCAGACAATTTAGCTGGGTAGCTCTCCTACCAGGCATGTTCCCAGGCATCCCGAGTAATTTAGCCGGGTAGCTCTCATGCTTGGCCTGTTCCCAAGCATCCTAGGTATACAGGGCTCAGTGCACCCGAGATCCAGGGCTCAGCACACTCGAGATCAAGGTCTAGAGCATCCCGGGATCCAGGTCTTGATCATCTCGAGAGTCCAACACGCAGTTACCCCGGGATTTCATTTATCAGTCACCCCGGGTGTTCAACTCTCAATCCTCTGATTCTCCCATATCCCCAGACATCCCTGGCATATGTCTTAACAGGATTTTCCCTTGGTACACTATCAGCCAGTACTCCCCGATCATTACTTTGCACGCTCTGGTTGGGTACTGCCCGGGTTAGGATAAAACTGGTCTATGTGTTCAATAAACTTATAATGAAATCACACTCATGAGTAATTTGTATTAGAAAACAAGGGAAGATGATGAAAAAATATTCAAGATCATAATATCTTACCTTATACTCGGCTATAAGCTGAAAAATACTTGAAGGTTAGGCAAAAATAATAAATATGCAGAATCCTTTAATAACAAATATGAAACTCATAAAGAAATAATATGCAAAAAATTGCAAACACTTACTTGAATAATAATAAGAGAATTGATTTTTAAGCTTAAAATAATAATTTATACCAATTTATACTGGAAAACTCCAAGGAAAATATTATTTAAATAAGTCAGACAATTGAAAAATAAAGAGGCGTGTCACAAAGAGATTCCTCCTCCCTCTGCTGGCCACCCAGACTCCCTCGGCGGCCGGTGGAGGCCCCTTTTTTCCTTAAAAAATGAAATAAAATTAATTACATATTTTTATTAGTATTAGATTTTTTATTTTTTTTAAAAAAAATATTTTTTTATTTACTGACAAGTGTCAATTTTCATGTATAAACTGTTAGCCACGTGTGTATTTTCGTCCACTAGATTGACAGCAAGATTTATTTGGGAATTAGTCCAAAACCCATTGATAGTTTTAAGGAAAATCGAACCCTAATGACCAATCTGGGAAAATGTCAAACCCCAGGGATATGCGGAGTAATTAGGCAAAAATTTAGTGAGTCCCAATGAATGTTTCCTTAAAATTTAACATATAAGCAGGTACATATATAGCTGATCTAGGTGGGCTCCAGTTATTATGTGAGTTTAGAACGGTGTGAGGGGTTGGATTGCGCGGTCAGGATCAGTTTTCACATTTTGGACCACGTAGATCGCGCCAACGCATTAATGAGCAACTTCTGGGGCGCCCCGACTCCATGACCTGGGTTTTCCTGCAAATTTGATTCTGGCCATCCCTGACTAGTTCCGAACGTTTTCAAAACCCCAAATTTGAGTTTCACGCATCACAACCTCCAAGCCTTAGCAGAGCCTCAAATTTCCTCCCCAAAATGGTACGTTTGCTGTGTGAAGAGGCCGATCGTAATTTTCACATTTCGTTGCGGTGAGTTGCAAACATTCTTTTCTGGACTGCTTTTTCTCTATTTCAATATTTGCTTTTTTATTTAGAAGCTGTTAGAAAGTTAGCGCAAGAGAGAGGAATGAATGTTGACTAATTGACATATTCCTCATCGGTGGACATGTTGTTTGTGAAGGCAGTAAATAATGCATTTGTATGGTTTTTCCCATTTTGTTTGGAACTGTGGTGTGACCCATTTTTACTAATTGATTACTATTTTCAGCCATAGTCTGGAGAAAGAACAAATATTTGTTCAAACAACCATAAAAAAGATGAATTCCATTTTCCCCTAGTTTTCTTGTTAGTTACTATATACTGAAGAGAAATATTAGTATATATCTTTCGATAATACTTTTAAGAAAATATAGATTTTTGTACATTTATTATTTGTTTATTTTTTCTTTCTTAAAACGAATGTAATATGTTAAATGTTTAGGTGGTGCGCTTAAGATTGCCATCGTTCCAGCTCCATATATATCAAAAAATATTTGGGTATAGAATGTTTGAATAGGAAGGCAGTGGGCCACACCACAGTTTCGAACAAAATGGGCCAAACCATACAAATAAATTATTTACTGTCTTGACAAATAACATGTCCATCAATGAGAAACAAGTCAATTAGTCAACATTCAATCCTCTCTCTTTCTTTCACTTTCTTACCGTTTCTAAATAAAGCAAATAGTGAAAGAGAAAAAACAGTCTCGAAGAGAATGTATGTAAACTCATCGCAACGAAATGTGAAAATGACGATCGACCTCTTCACACAGTGAATAGACTATTTTGGTTCTTCCAGCGTCTGGGTTCTTCACGCAGCAAATATATTATTTCGGGGAATAAATTTGAAGCTCTGCTAGGGCTAAAGGTTTTGATGCGTAAAACTCAGTTTTGGAGCTTTGAAAACGTTTGTAACGAGTTGGAGATGGCCAAAACCGAATATGTAAGAAAACTCGGAACTTAAGAGTCGTGGTGCTCCAAACGTTGCTCATTAATGCGCTGACACAATCTGCACGATCCAAATTGTTAGAACCGATCTGATCGCGCAATCGCAGCACTCACGCCGTTCAACACTCACGTAATAACCGGACGGGATCTGGGTGATCATGGTGCCTTATATTCATGAAAAAGGGATGGGAGGTCATGATGACCACTAGGTAGTCCTATATACTAAGGGCCACCTAGCTAGGCATCCAATTGAATTTGTACTATTTAAGTCCTGAAATTTAGTTATAAAAAGCCGAGCAGTACCCTTCTGACTTGCATTTAAAGGTCACTGATGTTGGTCTAAAATTGATCTGTTTTTCCAAGGTTTTTGCCCAATTTCATCTCGTCAACTTTCCAAATTAATGGTAGTAGAACGGCATGTTATTCATGTTATTCACTTTTCTACTTATTTCAAGTGTAGGATAATCTTGTTTTTTCTACCGATTGGGGTCCTCGCTTCAACACCCTCGTAGGATGGTCTACAGAGTTGATCATATAACTCCTTTTCCTACTACATTAAAATTGATTTGTTTTTCCAAGGATTTTGCCCTATATTATCCTCTCTTCACCACCCTCATTTTATGAGCAGTTTTTGAATATCAAACTAAACTATCCATAAGTTTATTTTAATGTAAACGATATCTAGGTATCTCTAGTGTTTTTTTTTTGTCTGAACAATATTATTAATTAACGTAATTAACGCAAATTAAGAGAAACTTCACGGAAGCTCGTGAAAAGACAAATGAGACCTCATCACCATAACCATCTCTATCTCTCAAATTAAAACAGAAGATTACAATGAGTAGAAGACCGTAAAATTTGTCATAATTTTCTGGCCCTGTACTCCCCAATAACTTGGAAATGTACGTTGGGTCTGAGTTGTATGCCTTAATTTGTCATCCTTTTGTTCTTTTTCTAATTTGTTTTTCATTTTTGATAGATCAAAAATCACTTTCTAACTCTTCTTTGTTTTAAGAAGTGAAATACCTTCATTATTTTTGCTGATCCTTGAAATCCACTGCTACAACTTTGTTAAATATTGAACTCATAATGTTAAATTTTTGCGTAAGCTCTCTTAATCCCTTTAACACGCTCAAAGAATGGTTATTTTTCTTCCTTGGTCGGAACATTATATATGAAATATATGTAAAGCACAAAAAAGGAAGCTTACAAAGCCTGTATGACGAGATTTGTCTGGCATCCAAGTGGCTTGTCTACTCTTTATAGAGCAACAATAAGACTGGGACTCGTCTACAAAGTGGCTGAAGTCCACGCTTAAGAGCAGTACCGTTTTGCTTCATGATCTGCATTATTCATCGACTGCATGCAGCAGCTAGCTGATCATTTTTGTAATTTGCTGCCACCAAGTCACAACAAGGTCACTAATGGCAGCAGAAGTACTAGACAATTCTTATTGGGAGACAAAGAAGCATGACACGATTGCAGCTTGCTATATAGTCAAATCAACACATTGGCTCCCATGACTGCACTAGTGTGGCTCATGCCTGCTACCTAGGTCGAAATTATGAGACGACGGAAAAATAGGAATTAGTTTTCAGACTTTTACGTACGTTCAAAAGATATGTTTCAGCCAACACCTAATTAGAGCCAATAAATGCTCAAAAATGAAAAAAAAGGAAGAATTGCATTAATAAGTGGATGTGTTGGAATTGATTAGTGTACTTGCTGTGAAAACGGACTCGTTCAGTGGATAGTAAGAGAGTACTCTTATGGTCTCGCGCAAGAAGGTGACTATGCTGATTGTCTCTTTTTTTATTTTTGCTCACCCAAAAAAAAATCAAGATTATAAAAGACTGCAGCCAGCAAACTAGGGATATTAATGTGAAAGCTTAAAGTTTGTGGTCCATATCTCCTCGCAACTTACTCAGTTGGTCGGTCGTCATGCATGCATGTTGTAGCTCTAAGATGACTAGCTATAGCAGCTAACTTTAACCTAATTCTGAAAACTCCCACCTATCATGCTGAGTTTTCACTTAAAATTGAGTTAATATATGGTTGTAATGAAAACCTCCTTTTTGGTTGAGAAAGGATGGTGCATTAATTACAAAGGGCGATCAGCATTAATTAATAATGTATATACCACGCATATTTTACATGTTAGGACTTTCATTCTCGTCTCGTTTTCTGGGGAAAAAAAAGATGAAGATTTTTTTTCCCAATTTCCTGTCGTTTCCTTCAAGTTTCAAAACAAAAAGATGGCTAAAAGTAGACATTTCGTTGGTTAACATAATATTTGTACTTGAAATCGAATTGTGGACATTGGGTAAAAAGTTTCTGATTTGGGCTTGACGAGAGAACCGATTGATATACTCGACCAACGCCATTCTGATTCAATACTTCCATTCCAATTTCCAACTCTGTCCATAGTAGGGTGGTGGGCCGACAGATTGAAATGCTTTATTATGGGCCTCCTAGGATTTTTCTTGATACGCATCTTCTGTGCACAAGGATAAGGCCCATTTGTTGATTGACATGACATATCGATTAGGGACTTGGTGGTAATTGTGTATTTGAGAGTTTAGTCAGTAGGATTAGGATTCGTAGGGCATGTTTGAGACCCCAAATATTTGGGGTCTCAACAAATTGGACAAACCAAACAAACTCCAAAATTTTTAACTTTTACACCTACACACTTCACTTTTCACAAACCCCAATAAATCTCAATAAAGTAAAGATTCCCAAAATTTTGGGAATATTCCCCAATATATTGGCAAACAAACATCCCCATAATCTTCTGCGTTTGCAAACTCAATTATCCCCAATATTTTATCTCTCTCCTAATAAAATACTCCAATATAATCTCTCTCTCTCTCATAAAAAATATAAAAAATTACAAAAATTATAAAAAAATTACCTCTCTTCACCTTTTCACTAAACCCAATACCAACACATATTCTCATACCAAAAATATTACAACACAAACACCATGGGTACAATAACTACCGCATAAACTTTACAATGGAGTCTACCTGCTGTGCCTATCATTCTCTAAATTATACTGTACAATACAAAAAGAAAACCGCAGAAGAATCATAATCCCCATGGGTACAAGAACCATCGGTACAAAAATCAAAGATATTGAAACAGACAAATTCCACTATACACTGATGTCATTTTTCGAATAAATAATATCCTCAACTAATAGTCTATTTACCTATGTTAGGGTCAACTAAGTCAATCACCTATATTAGGCATCGATTGAAGTCCCCATTTTAGTTTCCCCAAGTCTAAAGTAAATTAAGGGCCAATAAGTTATATTAGTTGTCTTTTCAACTTTCTCTGAAGTAAAGAATCAAAGGCTTTTTTTATTTTAAATTGTCGTGTTTCACGCTCATTGACTGTAGAGAGTGTGAAAACCCGGTCTTTAGAAAAAAAAGAGAGAAGAAAACATTGTTTTTGCAAGGCTGGGATTCGAACCCAGGCAATAAAGGATGAGAGAGGGCGCTCATGACCATTGAGGCACCTTTGTTGTTTTTCCTTATATGGTGAAGTTTTATTTTATTTAAACACGTTTTGCCCGAATTGAATTTTTAAGTAAAACGGTGTGTTTTGATCTTCTTCTTCCCCAAACTTTGGAATCTCGATTTTTATGCCCTAGCCGCCGTTTTCAACCCTTCAGTTTCTCTCTCATCAATTTCCTCTCTCTCTCTTCAATTTCACATCCGTTTTAGCACCTTTTCGACTGATTTTCGTGGCCTTTCAACTCCATTGTTAGGATCTTAACGTTTTCTCAATAAATCAAGCGATTTATGGTGGTTAATGGAGGATTTCGAAAGGGCAACCATTTTGGGTTGTTACACTTTGATTCGCCCTATAAAAGGGGACCTTCTACTCAGAGATTATTCACACCTCTCAATTTCGACATCAGTCATTTTTGAGATCCATCTCTCTTTCTCTAGGTCAATTTCGGCCTTTGTTGAGTTTTTCGATTTTCTTCGGTTCTTTTGGGTCACTGCAATACGTGGATTCTAGGGTGGTTCGATTGTTGAAGAAAATCTGGTAAGCGGAGATACTATATTGTTTTCTTTAAAAAATTATGAACACGTTTTCATAAAAGATTTTGTGGAAAATATTTTATTGCAAGTTTATGTTATTCTGAAAACAAATGTGGAATTTTAAAAGACCTACTGAGATTGTTTATATGACTGTTCTGAATTATTTATCAAAGATTCTGTATTCTGCTGAACATCATTTCTGATTTTGAAATCTGAATTCTGTTATTATATATTATACTGTTTTCAAACCCCGAGGCGATGTCCTGTTACTGATTACTGATTACTGCTGCTGTTGGTACCAACTCATTACTGATTACTGGTGCGCCCATTCTTCGGATTGGTTTCTGTGTGGGTTTCTCCCTAGTGCACACTTAGCGTACGTGGCTAAGTCTTAGTAGGGCAAACTCCACTTTCTGTTGACTTAATTCGGTTTGGCCGCCGGTTAAGTCGTTGCACAACCCTGCCACAGGGGTCAATGTGGCTTACTGTTGATGTCAAGGGGATTTTCTGAAAAGCTATTTTATTTTCTGTATTTCTGGTCACTGAATCAAGTATTATTTTCAAAGAAAAGAACATATGTTTTTATTCTCTGCTTACTGAGTTGTCGAACTCACTCCGTTATTATTTTCCCCACTTTCAGAGATTTTTGAAGAACGTGACAAGGATGATACTTAGATGGCATGCGGGCGGGAGTAGTATTGTTTTGAAAATTGTACAAGTTTATGTTTTAAAGCATTGAAGTTTTGATGACGTTTTTATTTAGAATAAAGGAAATGATGTCTCAAAGTTGTTTTAATGAAAATTTCAAATGTTGATTTTTGGGGCGTGACAGAGAGGGCCATGTTTTTTTTTTGGTAACTAGAGAGAGGGCCATGTTGCTGTGGCACAATGACAACAAAAGCAAATATATTGGGATACCCAGAAACCCATTGGTAAGAATCTCATAGACATATATTCTCTTCAATGCTACCATTATAGAGGTATAGATGAAGACTATGCAGCTAGGGTCGAAAAGAATCAACAAATACAAAGAATCATCGTACTTATCAAACTTTGAAGACATGAAGCAGAAGCACATATGCACATCAAAGGCCCGCAGACACTAATCCATGCAATGTGACAATGCCAATCAATTTATTTTGATGATCTACAACGGGCAAAAATTGCACAGGGGATGGTGGAGCTTCCATCTTTTTCATTGCCTCCACTGCCATCGTATCTGGACCGATGGTTCTCGGCTTCCTGTTACAACCAAGAGGCTATTAGTCCTTGCAGGTTGTCTTCATCACTCTCTAACTCTCTCTAGATGTACCTTTATGTGCGTGTGTGCCTATGTCTCCGTGTTCTCACTTGAACGTTTTGAACCATTTCTTCAAGATTTTAATTCAAAAAGTCGTTTCCACAATTTTCCCAATTCCGCAAATTCAATAGCAATAAGAAACATCCAAATACTGCCTTAAGCAAGCCACCCTATTGAAGCTACAAACACAAAAACACATGCAATGTACTTGGTGTCGAATGACCATGCAAGATGCTTTAAATTTTGGAGAAAGAAAAACAGTTTGAAAGGAGCTATCCATAATTGGTCATTGAAAATGGAAGATTTATGATAAGGAAGGAAGAAGGTGAATTTATTTTCCTTATATTACCTGTTGCACATTTCTCCCACGGATAGCTTAAATATGCCTTCACCACTGGCCTTCAGTGTGCGACGCAGATCACCATCAGTAAATGTACCAATCAGGTGATACTCTTCATCTATAACAAGTAGGCACCCACATCCTTTACTTGTCAGCTCCACAAGCTGATCCATTATCAAGTCTCCTTCCCTGCAAACTGGCAGTTCATCCTGCTTCTTCATCACATCTTTTACCTGAATCTCATTTAGATCATGACGCATTAGTATGCAAGTTCAGATTTTCTTGCTTATAATTATCTTTTGTCTGGATTTGCAGACACACTCACGTCACAGGCACATAAAGTAGAAAAGATAACTAGAATTACAATTCACGTAAATATGATAAAATCATAGCCAAAACTAAATACTGTAAATTCCCGTCAAGCAACCAATATAAAAATCAATCTTATTTCACCCAACACCCCTATCACAGGCACCATCAGCACCATAACAGCAGTACAACACTGCTAACCCAAAACCACCGCCATCAACATTGTTCTACAACTTCAAACACCACCACAGCACTCATAAATGGGATACAGTGCGTGCTATGCCTACTAGTAACTCCTACCAGTACCCATGCATCTTATGTATATGCTGGCTTTTATCCCCGTCCCTAAGAACAGAAATATGAATTACCAATAAAGCATTTTTCTATGACCAAGAATTTTCTTCAGCCAAAGAAGAATTAGTGAAAAAAGAATAATTCAAACTACCAGGCCAAGAAACAAAACTTGCAAGCACAGTATCCGCAAGCAACATTGGGCGCCATGCAAATCCTTAGAACGGAAAAAAGTACCCTAAATCTGAGCTACCCCACATTCATATTTTGAAGAACAATCCAACACATAATGCCCAAATGCAAATCATTCCAAAATCTCGATTCACTGACAACAAAAGAGGAAGACTTTAAAATCCACATGGGAACTAAACGACACCAAAATTCGAGATATTTAACAAAGAGATTGAGACATTCTAAAGCCGAATCTAAACCGGAAATCTTTACCTTGAAAATGAGACTCTTACCGATCCGACCCGCGGGGTGGTTCGCCGCGTAGTCCTCCTTGGTCAAGTTCCTAGCCTCCATGAGCGCGATCGCCACCGTGTCCCCGAATACCATCTGGATCGCCGTCGACGTCACCGGAGCTAAATTGAACGGGCACAATTCCCTCTCCAGCGGCAAATGCACGTTCATATCGCAGGCCGCGGCTAGTGCGTTACCCTCCGCGGACGTTACGGCTATCAGGTACGCGCCCTTAGCCCTCACGCATGGCACGAGGCGTAGTAGCTCTTCGGTGGTCCCGGACTTGCTGAACAACACTACGACGTCGCGCTGGGTGAGGATCCCAATGTCGCCGTGGAGGGCGTCGACGGGGGAGAGGAATGCGGAGCGGATGCTGAGAGAGACGAGGGTCTGGGAGATCTTGTTGGCGACGAAGCCGGACTTGCCGACGCCGGAGAAGAAGATGGTGCCGGCGGCGGAGAGGAGGGTGCGCGCGAAGGCAAGGGTTTGGGGGAGGGAGAGGTTCTGGAAGAAGTAGTTCAGGTGGCTCTGCTGGGATTTGAAGAGGCCCAGGAGGGTAGTTTCCTCAATCTGAAAAGGTGGAGACTGCGCTAGGGGTAGGAGGTCCGACGAAGAGTGCGGTGGGAGAGAACCCATTTGTTTCCGGAGCTGTTGAGGAAAAAGATTCTGAGGTCGATTGTACTAACAATGACGCGGGCTTCGTGGAACTTGTTGCCGTTATATGTTAGTTTCTATTCCGCTGTAATAATCATGAGGAAGTGTCGGTGGTGGCCTATTGTTTTGCGTTGGCAGTGCTCATGCATACACACCATACGCGCTTATGAAGCGCTGTACGCATGTGCGGTTTGGAGTTAAAGTGGATCGATCCGAAACCGCGTGTATTGCAATTTTGAAGCAATTGATTCTTTAGTACTGTAACCGGTAGGGCTGATTAGCTGTGAAATTGGTGCCGATTTGATTCTTGAGGTCTATAATTAGGATTGATTAGTGGTGGAACCGGTACCAATTTCACCGACAGGGCCGGCATCCAAAAATTGACATCAACACCAGCACTGGCAAGCACAATAATCAACATCGTCGGTGCCAGTTTTACCGATAACAGTTACTCGGTAATCAACGATATCGACGTGTTGAGAGATAGGGGCGCGGCACGGGGTAGCTAATAGGGAGAGGGGGCACTAGCAACAAAATGGGGTGAGGGGGAGGCAAAGGCAAAGACACGAGCATAATATTCAAGTAAATGAATCGAATAGACTAATTGGAGAATTGTAATCTATAATATTGATTCAAAACGAGTGAAATTATTTAGTTTAACAATTAGATTCTATAATATTGAAGAAAAAGAAACGAATAAACTAGAGAAAGAATTGTAAACCGAAATATTGATTAAAAATGAGCAAAATTTATTAGGTTAAAAATTAAAGACCATAACATTAAAGAAAATAAAGGTAATAGACTAAGAGACGAATTGTTGACCAAAATATATATTAAAAATGAACCAAATTTATTAGTTTCAATATTGGAGACCTATCAAAGAAAATGAAACTAATGGACTAAAGAAATAACGGTAAACCAAAATATTGATTAAAAATAAGTGATATTAATTAGTTTAAGAATTAGAGACCATAATATTTAATAAAATGAAATAAATAGACTAATGTAATAATTGGAGAACAAGCATTTTGAATTCCCAATTGCTCGTACAAGGGGAAGGAGCTTAAAGAGAACGATGTGCTTTTGTTTTGTTTTTTTTTTTGTGTCAGTTAACCGTGCACCGATAACAGCTGGTAGGCCGGCTATTGGCGCCAGTGACAATAACACCGGTACCGGCAGAAAGGATGCACACCCCTAACTATAATCTACTTGCAAGTAGAAAATCAGAGAAAATTGGAGACCGATTGAAGTTCAAGGAAAAAAGGCGGGATTTTTGAAAAAGGAATTACAGAGAACAAGCAGATGGAATTTATATTATCACTTACAAAAATAATACTACTTGGGGAACAGGATGAGGAGTATCTGTAATTTGCTTCTTAGAGGCCAAACTGCAAAAAATTGCCCATTTGGGTCTTACATTTGAGGAGTGAACTCTCTTATGCTCAATGCCAGCCCCTTTTGAAAGCTCAGAAAGTGCAACTCCTCAAGCTATGTTGTACCCTTTTCAGCTGCACCGAAGACAATATCCAATGGGTCCTCTTCAGAATCTGACGAACTTGACACGCTTGTGCTTTCGGATGAAAATTCAGGTATCCCCTCTATCCACCAAAAGGAAGTATTATTATTCTCTCTCTCAATGGGAATCACTGCCGATGCTGTTGCGTTATCCTTTTCTTCTGGTTCGACCAACATTGTTGATTGAAGCATATGTGGAGTGGGTTCTGTGTCGACGCTGGAAGCAGAAGTATCACAGATCCTGATTCCTGTTGCAGCATCTTGGGTTTCCACATTGCTGTCTTTTGCTTTCAATTTGTTTGCGAATTTAACTTGGAGCAGACGTGCCTTTATTTCAGCCTTAATGCTAGAAGCAGAATTTCTACCAACACCATTGTTTTTCCCCTCATCTTGGGATGATTCTTGTGTACTAGAGGTCAGACCAGCAGCAGGCCCTGGACTATTTTTGGAGACAGAGTGCAGAGACAGTCCTAGATCCTCTTTAGCCCATTTGTAGACTGCACTTAGTTTTCCTTCCAGAGCTTCAAGAAGAACATCTAACTCATTCATTTCATAACGGAAGAGGAAATATTTCTCACTCCAAGGGCAAGAACAAAGCTGCTTTGCATGATTCAGACATGAAAATTTGTCTGGATTACAACAGCAACCTGCTGCAGAGAAGTGTAAATCATAAAAGCACACCGCACATTCCTTTTTGCTGTCAGCATCAAAACTTTTGCTCATCCTCTGCAGCTGCGTAGAGTTGCAAAGATACTGCCTCTTAATGCCTTCGCAGTTTATACGTGACTACAAAAGAAAAAAAGAGATGCAATGAGCCTTGAATCAGGTTGGTCGCTTCAACAATGTTAAAGAAGACAGAACACTGTCTGTTGAATGCAATTTGAAAAGTAGCAGTAAAAAATATAGAGGGAAAAAAAGGGAAGAAGGTAACAAAAGAAAAGAAAAGCTCCAAACCAATTGAAAAGAAATCTGGATAAATCAACACAATTGTGGGGACTCAATGGAAGCACATCAATTTAAATCCTGGATTTTCATCTGGAACAGCAGAAATACTCGGAAGCTTTCTACGACTTCTACTAGGCGTAGCCATTTTAGTGCTAGCTAAATATAAAGTAAATGGCTTAAACCCCACTGCTGCTATATGCGAAAAAGAAACAAAGAATCTACTGTTACATTAAGGAGCTGGAGCTGAGTAATCTAGGGGTTACCTTGAAAACTTTGGCTAAGATCCCACCTTTTCCACACATATCTTTCCATCTCAAATTATCTACTGCGTTATTCCCACACAAAGTAACTTCCCATTGCGCCCTCACAGCTTCCCTAGCTGCTCCAAGCAACAGCTTATCATAGGAGATTGATGTCTTTCTCCCATGCTCAAGATAGTGTTCCACAGCATTCTGCCCAGAGGGCAACCAATCCAGGGGAGCAAAATTTATCGCCTCAGCACAATTAAAACCGCAATCAAATCCAGCATAATATGCTTCTGGGAGGACAAGAACAAACTCCCCAGGATTCTGAATGCAACGATAGACGGGAATACCCTCTGATTTCAACCTGGAGGCAGATACTTCAGAAACCTGTTACAAAACAATAATGTCACCAAAGATCTCAAAATATTACATACTAACTGAGATGTGTCTTGTAATTTTTACAATATACTGGTAAATCTTTTCTTAACATCAAGGTAATCTTGTGCCAATGGAAAAATTAAACACCAATATAATTTCATCATTCCTTGTTTTTTCCTTCTACTCCAAGGTGGGAAAATTACCATTAAGAGTTGACATTACATTGACTTGAGCATGGGAAAACAATCATGACAATCGTCAGCATGAGAGGATCACTAACTCTTCTTATACAACGATAAATTACAGATCTTGTTCTTTTAATCCTTTTAAGTACAATCTTTGCCATGATCAACCAATTTGAAATCCAAAATAAAATTATATCTGTATTGGATTGAAAGCATCCAGGAAATGTATCAAGGTCTGTGAAATTAGCCGGAAGAAGCATGTTTTATAGAATTTATGGCAAAGATCTTTCCAATGCTAAGTATTTTAGTTGCAGCAGTGCTAGTCGTGTCCCACGTCTAGCACAGTTCAATAAAGGTGCTCCCTGTTGGAAGTATAAGAACTTTGCACCCACCAGAAAGCCTTTCCTATTGGCTGGAGTATAAGAACCCCATTTCCTTCTACCATCTGGAAACCTAGTATCATATTTGCATCACCTCAGTCCACCACAAATGCACTGGCCGATCAGTTTCTAAATTCATCCTATGTCAAAAAAATAGAACACTTTTCAGAGATAGAAATAGCATTCTACTGGATCAAATAGATCAGCTTTAGGATGTTTTGGTCATCAGGGAAGTTTGGGAAGACAAGGAAGATGATGATGTTGGCTTTAATGTTTCCCATTGCTTTATAAATATTAAGAACAGGAAAAGCTATGCCAAATGAATGATTCTATTCTTCAAGTGTTTGGGCATTTAATGCACTGCTTGTACCTGAACTTAAGAAAAGAAGGAGATAGCATATCCCCCTAAAAGAAGTACTAGCATAATCAAAGAGAACTCAAGGCGTCAATGCCCAGTCATGAATTTCAAGTATAAGAAAGTGGGCCAGTGATGAATTCTTAGCAGCATAAATTAGAAGCATCATTAGCATGGGATTATACGCAAAAAACAATTGCAAGATTTTTCAGAGTATATGGCTCTTACAAGATCGAAAACATATGCATACCATTCATTATTGTGTGATCAAAATAAGACCACCAAGAAGTGGTAGACATGCATTAATGCCATTTCCTATAACAATAGAAGCATTCTCCTTAACGAAGCAATTACATGAGTCGCATATCAACACTCACCAGCCTATGACCCAACTCAGGCTGTTCAGCTAACAAATCCGGAAAGTGTTTCTTGACAGCCGCCTCAAACCTAAGGTTATAGCTCCCTGGAACGCAGTACCATATTCTAGGAGCACCCAAGTGCATGTAACACAATGAATATAAGTGGTGCTCTTCAGCTTTCTGTTCTTTAAAACCAATTGAATAAAATTTGCTGGGATCAACAATCCACGAATTATGAGGAAACCAACTATTTATACCGTGATGAAAAGGCCAAGAATCTTACCCAATGAAGCGAAGAAAAGCACATTCCTATGCGAAGCCGAGGCTTTAAGATATGACATGTCTCCCGGCTTTCGAAAGAAAGAAGAGAACCAGGCAGTGTAGGTATATTGTTCAAGTTCCAGCTTGATGCTGAATAATTGGGAAAACCAGATAGCTCCACAGGATTGGATACTCTCGGAAATCCACTGCCAAAAACTCCAGTGTCTAGGTTTTCACAGCAAAGCACCTAAAGAGTAGACTAGCATAATGATATAAGCTGTCCAATGGAACTGAAATGCACGCAGAAAAAGTGACTTGTGAATGCATTTACATCATACCTCAATTTCTTCAGTTGGGTTCTCAACTATACGTGTGTATTCACCCTCAATATTTTCCACTGATGGTTCCCACTCCTCGAGAGACCCGGTTAATTTATTATCCGAACTGGTAACCTTAGCTCCACTGCCAAAGTACTGGCACTTGAAATCATCCGCATATCTCTTAAAAGTTTCGAGAGTAAACTCTGGACCAGGTACAGATTCAGAGCCTTCAACATCAAAACATCCAGCATAATCAGGGTTTGTGGTATCTTCATGGCCAGACTCGTTGTCTGAACCCATTCTCAAACTTCTTCTCCTCTTAGCCCTCATATTTTCATAGAGTGCAGCCTTTTTACTTGGTGAAGACCAATTTTGATGCTCATCTATCCGCTGAATCTGGGTAACAAATGTAGGATCTTCCCATATGTTCTTTTCCTTAATTAGACATGGAGGTTGCCAGGACGGAGGAGGAACAATACGACAAATTCCATAGGGTTTTGCTTTGGGGTGTATACTCGCTATATACTTAACTGTGTCTTCAAATTCCTGCAGCAAAAGGTTCAAGAAAACTCATGAATCGCAATTTGTACAAGAAAAAACCAGTTTACATTTAAGAAAAGATACTGAGAGCATACAAATGGAAGCAAAAATGAGGAAATGCACGAATGTGATATACAGACTTATACAAGAGATACATACCACTTCTGTTGGATGGAAAACAGGAGACTCTTCGATGAGACTCTTTCTTGCTTCTTCAGGACGCCACCTTGCTGTTACCTGTTAAGAAAAACTTCAACCAACAATCAGCATCAAGGAATCAAGATAATTCGACCATTTAATCCTAAATATATTCAAGTCCGATGGAAAGTTTGAAACTAGTACCTAATAGCAATATAATTCAAACAGAACAATCACTGTAACTAACGAAAATCAACCTTCAGACAGTTACTACAATCTGGACACCCACGAATCACCCCTTTTGGAAGGCAAGCTTTAGTGAGATCCTGCAAAAGAAACAAAGTACTGCTATAACTACCACTTCCAACCAAAAACATAGAAAACAGATACCACAAGTTATCCTACAACGCTTGGTAGCACATGTATCATCTAGAGGTAAGATATACTCTAAGGTACCATCAATGAGCCATTTTCTACAGAAACATTCCCTAACTTAGATGTATCTTCGAGGTATACATTTGATCGCACTATGTTTCATGCTGCAGGCTATAGTGTTTGTATCTTCCTATGGACAAGTATATTATCCGCGTGCATGGGCAGGCAAGGGAACCCACCACATAGGCAAGAGTTATCTAGCACTTTTCATAGAGTAGTTCAGGAACATATTGATATGATTAGCATTATCTATACTATTATCTCTCTCTTTTTCCTTATTTTTAAGTTGAAGTCATTCATCTCAGAGAGGCAAAACTGTAAATTACTTAGATGCTTTGGTCCCTATACAATTGTATGATTAAACATTACGGAAATCATTCAACTTTTGTTTCAAACTAAGTATGATGTGATTTTTTATGTTACAAGAAAAGATATCAAAGTATGCACCTTGCATTTACCCTCTTTTAACATGTTCTTAGATAACAAACTAAAGAAAATAAATGTAACATATATACACACCATCCTGGTATGGCGTGAGGTGGGGCCTCTTCTCAAATACAAAAGAAACACTACTGGATTTCTTCAAAAGCTAAAATAGGAGAACAAAATCTTCTTAAATTTAAAACCATAAAGTAGAATAATTTTTCAAAGAAACGAATCCAAGCATTTCAAGCACAGGAAGAGGATCTATGACCGTATCAAACTGTTCTGATTCAGATTCCTCTAGCTGGTGATTGCTTTGATTAAAAAGTATCCATGATCTGTGTTTAACAGATCTCTTCAAATCTGCTATGTCCGTCATGTCGGACATGGTGTCCGTGATGATTGGCTCTTGTTTAGATGCACTCATGAAGGACTGGGAATTATTGCTCTCTTCACTTTTTTCCACCCTCTTCACTATGAAGGATGTAAGAGACACAAAACCTGGTGGAACTGAGGGACTTTGCACATTCTCATCATTAAGACAAGGCTTTTTGTGCTCTGTACCCATCAACACTATGAAGTTAAAAAAAAAAAGATCAAATATAAGTATGCTAAAATCCAATCAATTTATAATAACATTAGATCAATGACGTAAAACAAATGGAAGATAGTACAGTAGATACCAACTGATTATCCTAAATCCATTAATCACTAAACAGTTAACACCAGCCCATGACTGGTCTCAACAAAAGCTTGATATTGACTGCAGCAAGCCAACAAGAGAAGCAAGCATATGCAAAAGACAAAAATAGGAAGACAAATGATGAACATCAACTGCAAGCAAGCAAGTCCCTCCAACATAATCGAAAGTACATTACATTCATCTGAAACACACTGGTAAGAGCACTGAGTTTTTCACAAGACAGAATGTCATTACATGTGGAAGGTGTTTCCGCAAATAGGTTATACTTAATGCAACTTAAAAAACATGTTATCTGGTCTTGAAACCTACATGATGCGCTGCCCCAACCCCCCCCCCCCCCCAAAAAAAAAAAAATCCTCCTCCTTCCTCTTTCTTCACTTCTCCTTTCTCCATCTACGGTATTCTTAACACAGTTACATATCCAGTGCCTAATTTGTATCTTATTGACAAACCCCAAGGTTTTCACACCCATCTAACATGCCTGTTTATATTTGCACCCTGCCTATGCTTGTTCCAGCATGCATCATTGAGCTTCACATTATAACCAACAGCTTATTTAATTCATCTTCAAGGAAATCATCCTCAACTTTGTCAAAGCAACTTCTTAATACATGAACATTTACATCCCAACCAACAGAAAATTCAACTCAGCACCTTCCAACCCTTCTTTTCTCCCGTTTTGTGGCATAAAAAATGGATCTGAAGGAGACGGACATCTAAGGACAACATAGTATTAGAAACTCAACAATCAATTACTTGACCAACAATGAGCAAATTAAGGGGCAGAATAAAAAAGATATCCTCCACAAATTTCTGATTATAGGGGCTGATTCCAATTCGGTACAAGAATTGAGTAAGATCCTTCGATAAATTTAGCCTGTGAAAGCATGTGATTAAGCCAACTTTTTATCTACATACGCATAGCTGCTCCCAACGATAAAACAACAGGATCCCTCATTCTGTTTTTCTTTCGCTTATTTTAGGCCAGACAGGTTGAATTCATTCCTGATCCCCTACTAGACCGCCTCATGCAACTATTTTTTCTTCTCCACTGTATTTTCTCTCTATTGGTTGACAAAACATGCCATCAAATTCCACACCTACGGACCCTACTAAAGATAAACCATGAACGCATGCATCATAAAAGTCTCATATATGCTTTGTCCGATTACCAGTTCATTCAGACCAGCGACCAACTTCTTATAATCCCCCATGAAGTAACATCTTAATTGGAAATCATGATAACTACATAATACATGTGCTATACACATTTACCCCTATGCTGCAACAAAAACCAATGTGCTGCTAATTGAAGATTTTCCTCCTAAACCAAAAAAGATGTATTCATGACTTACCCTTGTAGTTAGCTACAGAATCATCACCCGGACTAGAAATATATAAGTAAGGTTTTTTAACAAAACTTTCAAGTGCCAAGACGTACTGCTTTATGCCATCTAAATGAAGAACAACTCAAGTCACCAGAATCTATCATTCCTCTGGCTACCTACCCATTGGGAATAAATACTCCCTGAATATTTGAACCAAATCCTCAACAGTGTTTGCAAATCGCTAACACCAGTAGTTCTCAGACTAACCAGACTTTCTAAAGACAAGTATGCTGAGAGATTTCATTTCAACAATTTGTTAATTGAGTAAACAATGATGAACCCTCATAAAATCACATTGATAAAAGAACAGCTGGAGAACCATTTCGCTTGTTCTACAAAGAGTTTCCGCACTTGACCAACACTGAACTGCAAAGTGGACTTGCACATCATCGCTCGGAACATTAAAATGATTCTGCTTCACTTTTGCAAAAATAGGTACTTTCCCCGTTAATTAAATGCGTCCATTTCAATTTGATTAAGGTAGTCTACTCCAATTTGGTTTGAAGAAGTAAAACTCATCAGTTTGACCATACCATTAGCATGTACCTCAAATGACATATATGCGCCATTACTAACCGCGCATGTACCTCACACGACATATCTGTATCACTACTAACCGCGGAGAACAATAAAAGTGTCCAATTTTCATAGGCCTCAGATTTACCTTAACCAGAAACACATACCTCAAGTGACAAAAATTGGGCCGGAAGAAAAGCCTCCGAGGGCTACACCTACACCACTAAAATGTCGAAGAAGAAAATAAAAAAATACGTTAAACCAAAATGGAAAATACGAACCGAAAAATAGCGACAAAGGTACGCGCAGAGGAAGCTTTACCCGACGCCACCGACAAGAGATTATCTAACATTTCTTTCCCTGAACAGAAGTTTCTCCAGAAAACAATTACTGTGCTCTAATGGGAGGGTTTCCCTCTCCTTCAACGTTTAATCCTCTGATTTAAAATTAAAGTGATTTACTTATTTGCCTCTGGATGGCGAGGCAGAGCTCTTGTGCAGAGTGAAACTTCATAGAAGGAAAAATACTGTCGGTTAGTTGTGCTGAAGATGTTTGAAAAACATCTAAAAAAAAAAAAAGATGTTTGAAAAATGGTCGCGGGTTGCTAATCTAAAAATAAAGAGATGCGGGTTCATGATATATTTTATAAATGAGTTAATTATAATTTTTTTCATTAATTATCATTTTGTTTTTAAATATTCTTATAAATTTTAAGTAGTTGCAACACATTCTCACAAATTTTACTTCTAGCTGGAATTTTATTCATAACATTTTGAAGTTGTTATATCGAACAATTTTTGTACTGTCTAAATAACATGTGACTTTCTTCTTATTTGAAAAGACAAATTTGACTAAGTCGAGTGAGTTTGTAAAAATATATTGAAGTTTGTAAAAATTTATTGGAGTTTGTAAAAAAATATTGGAGTTGCAATCCAACACATAGGCCTTGGAAAATTTTCATAGGTCAAACTTGATAAAAAAATTTAACACATTAGTTGGCCATGCAGTCTTTTTTTTTTTCTTTTTGTTATATATTATTTTTTGATAGAGTTTTATGTTTGGTAAGCATAAAGTTTTTTTTGAAAAAAAACACTTCTTTCATAAATTCTAATATTTGTTTCACAAAATTTAATACATTTTCACAAATCCTATCACAAAAATTTAATAGCACTTTTACAAACTCCAAAACCCTCTTCTCTGTGCCGGAGTCAAATTGTACTAATTTCTCCAACATTATCATTACACTTTGAACTTCTTTTACACAATCATTTTCCTTTGTACTTCTTGTTTTTTTATTTGTGTACAATTACACTGTTTTTTTAAAAAAAAACTTTTACATGATTATTCTTTTTTTTGTTTCTTTTTTCTAGTCTGCACCGTGGACTAGGAAACCTTGGAGCCTGTTCGTTTAACCAGTATTCTCAGAATTTTTTTGAATTCTCACAACACAAAAAATTTTACAACCAAACATCATTTTTAACACTACATAAAAATAACTACAACACGCATGCCAATAAAGTTAACATCAGCTAAAAATTCTCAAAATACAAAAAATTCTCAAAACAAAACTCAACCGAACACCCTCGAGAGAGAGCCCGATCAGATGGGCCACTTAATTAGTGTATGATCCGTTCCGGAATTGATCCCCAACCACACGTACATAGAAACAGCCCATTAGCTTTATGCTTCACAGTTCACATACAACTTAGCGCGAAAAAAAGAAGAAGAAGAACAAACGTAGGCTATTTGTGTAATTTTTCTCCCAAATTTTTGGATCTTTTTATTTTCAATATATCTTCTAACAATATTAAATTAGTCCAATTCGGAAAAAGATGGCTACAATATAAGAATATTATAATATTTAATATTATTTATATTAATTATCAAACAATTTTACTATAGATCTCACTTTTTGAATTAAAATAGAGAAAACAAATTAAAAAAGATATCTACCCCACCAATATTAGTCAATATTTAGAAAAATGCACCTTCTTTGCAGCACAGTTAAAATCTGGAGTGAGCTGTACGTACTGTTATAGCTATTCTATTGTAAAACTGCAAATAGTACAAAGCTCACCACACAAAGCTACCAATATATTTAAGAATACCCACAAGAAGTACTGTTTTGGGACTATTAATTGACATGTTTTCCACGGTCTCGATGAATTGTCATCCACATGTGTTTCTATACAGCCAACTAAGGACATGTTCGTTTGTAAGAGTATTATAAAATATAAATTATTTAACAAAATTTATAAAATGAATATCTAAAATCTCAAAAATTTATATACAAATACAAAGGGGATATTTGTTTTGATAAAATTATAGGAATTTTAAGTGTGGTGTGAATATTTAAGTGATGTTGGAGTTGTATTGATGTTTGTGTAGAATTTATTGATGTTTGTGTAAGTTGTTGTTGGTAGATTATCTTTATTGTGATGAGCGAAGAAGATAAAATATAAAATAATATTGTTTATTCATAATATTTATTATAATTTCGAATTTCTTTTTATTTTTTTATTTTTTACTACAATACAAATATTTGAAAGGTATTAAATAGGTTAAAAAAAGAAGACAAACAAGTGACTGATGCCAGGGTATGTCTGACAATGAAAAGCTGCTAGGGTATTAAATGCGTAAACAGTCTTCGAGGGGGAATAAATGCGTTAGGGTATTAAATGGTTAGATGACCATATTTGCCCTCAACCAAAGTCTCAACGTTAGGTAAATCAGTTGGAGTATTTCGTCCATTCACATGTCCGAGTATTTAATGCACTGGACATGTGGGGTCATGTGTTTTTTCAAATCCCATTTTACCCTTTGGTATTTATGTCCTCAATGCATTGTTGGAGGATATGTCGGTAATTCTTCATAAGTATGGCCAAGGGCAAAATTGAAAAATAATTAACTACATCATCAATTACCTGAATGGAATTGGAACGGAGCCAGAATTTCCGAAATCGAAATCGGAACCGGAGGTTCCAGTTAAGCATGTAGAATTTTTTGGACATATTTTTTTGGGGCCCTAGATTCTAAAATAAATATTCAAACAAATTCGGTACTCATCACATGTTATACTTTATTTCGAGCCATATTTTTTTTCAAAAAAAATGGCATCAAAATTTTCGATATTTTTTAGTTATTCATCATAAATTAACAATAAATATAAAATTTTCATCCAAAATCTAGATTTTGAAATAAATATTCAATCAAATTACATAGATTATACTTTATTTTGAGCACTATTTTGATTTTTTTAGAAAAATCGGAACCTGAAATTCCGCCCAAATTTTCGATTCCAATTCTGATTCCGAAAATTATCAAAAATGATTTCCAGAATCGGAAGTGGAACCGAAAATTCTGATTCTTACCGGAATTTTTTCTCACCCTTATCAATTTGAACATGTCCGGTTTGAGTTGGTAGGAGTTGAATATGAATTTTAAAAATATTCACCAAAACGAACATGCCCTAATACCTTTTACATAATATCTAACAATTTTTCACATAAATTCTAATAATAAATTTTCAAAAAAAATTATAACAAATCTATTTTTTTCATACTTTTTTAATCTAACTCAAATATTTTTTATTAAACAATTACATCAAATCATCTTTCTTTACACGTTTTTACAAAAATTAATTATATTTAAAACTTTTACACAAAAAAAAACTATAAAACTCCTATATACATAAATATTCACTATAAAACTCCTATATACATAAATATTCAAAATTGTATCGTAATCTTAAAAATCTTACCATTTAAAAAAAAAAACAGAAAAAAAGCATCCCCATCATCTAACGTTGTCCCCATTCCCCCATCACGTGAAAGGTTTCAGAAAACAGTAGCTATGGATCAAGAAGTCGCAGACAGGTGGATCTATGCTAAAAGACAAAATTTGGAAGAGAGAGAAGATCTATGAAGAGGGTGCATGCCATCTTCGCTGTAACTACAACCAGATTCCTGCATTTTGGAACGAACTTAGCCAGGTTTTGTGGTAGTTGGAATGATCTATTCGGAAAGCAAAGTTGAAATTGCTTGATCAATTCGAAGTGAGAAAAAACAAAAAGGACCCAAAAAATAATCGCTGACCCAATCTCCTGCAGTATTAATTTCTTGCCTTTTTTTTCTCCTTTACTTTCTGGTTCTAATTAAAAGAAAGAACAAATGCCAAAGGTACTTTTAGGCACATGCATTCTTATATATATATATATATATATATATATATATATAGTAATCATGAAAACAAAAGCCACAACAGCATGCATGTCATGCTTTTGGAAAACGCTGCTGTCATTCTAATGCATGTGTTATTTTGATCATCATCTAAATCTTTGATCCTTTCTGGTCTTGTATATAACAGCTAGGGACGAAGGATTAGAAATAATGGAGTCAACCTCATTAAAACATATTTTAGGTGGCCAAACTACAAAAAGTACACAAAAAAACTGTGTAAAAAATCAGGTTTTGCCCTCTAACCCTCCCTTCTTTCCGTGTTCCTCAATCCTCATAAATCCCCCCCCCCCCTCATCGTGACCGCCTTGGCAGCTATTCTCAGCACTCCCGGCCCTGATAGCAGCTATGGTCGTTCATACATCCGGCAGTGGAACTTAGGACGACCTGTGCCTTGTTTGGGAGAATTTAATTAGCTTCTCATAAAGAAAATAAAAGATTTTTTTTTTGTAAAGGGAAAAGCTGCAACTGCTTCGAGAAACAAGCTTTTGAAGGACTACGTACTCAAACATAACCCTAACATTATGCACTCATACATGTTGTTGCTTCTTAGATTAATGGATAAATGCACGTACATCATGCTGAAACAGAACACTTGACGGCTAGCTTGACTTACCAAAACATATACGTTCTCTAAGCTAGCCCGATGACCGAACAAAGCCATTTGGACTAGTGTATTTATTATACCTGCAGCTTCATGCCTAACTTATACGAAGGGTAACAAATTAACTAGATGATTATCTAATAAAACATTGCAATGAAACTACATACACGCATATTAATTAATTAAGATATGATGGATCGTGACCAATCATGTAAGACATTGTTCAATAAAATCAACCATATAGCTGCAGATTAAGATATGATGTTGACTCATGATCGCTTCACTTAATATATACATGAGATTTTCCATATTTTGTTTGTGGAGAAAATTACTACAAATTAATTAAGTTGGTATAACTATAACTATACTCGGAGGACTGGGCTGACTAGACTCCCAGGCTGACCGAGACTGCACTCCCAGGATGACCGAGACTGCACTCTCGACTTACTGAGACCAGAAGTACCGAGAGTACTGAGACCTATTTTCCAGGATGACCAAGCCTTGTATGCCCAGGAAAAGTATAAATTCTCTGGTTGACGAAGCCCTGTATGCCCGACTAAATTGTCCGGGATGACTGGGGATAAAAACCCGGCTAAAATGCCCGGGGTATTTGGTCAAATGCCCTATATGCCCGAGAATATTATGTTGGTTTAGGCGGCATCGCCTTTCTTTTGCATGCTACTTTTTCCACATGTCTTAACCGTATAGTGTGTATTAAATGTCCTGTTATCACGTTTTACCTTTTCACTTTTCTCCCTCTTATCTAGCCGCCTGCTAGAGCTTGGTCATTGGCTCATATGTTGACATGTTGCTTGCAAAAAGAGACGTGGGATATGGGGATTGTGGTGACAGCTATGTCTGGGTATAACGTGATTTATATAATCTTTCTAATGATTGCCTAGTGGTGGCAGCATATATTCGGGTGTGTAGAGTGGAAAGGTGGAGCTCACCGTTAGTTGTTTTTCTGCTTGTGTTGTCAACTAAAAGAATAAGATAGAGACATGAGGAGAGAAACTTCACCTGACCGAAACAGAAAGGAAGGGGGAGTGACGTGAAGCACCTTGTGACCAAAGGAGAAACTGACCAAAGGTGAAGAGGAAAGAAAGCAAAAGAAAAAAGGGAATAGACCAAGGGAAATAGAGAGAGAGAGAGAGAGCTAGTTTCGGCCTGTACCTTTTCTTCCCCATCAACTTTTATCTTTTATATTCCTAACTTAGTGTCTTGTTGTTTAGGTGTTTTTATCCAAAGTAGTACAGTCGTGACTAAGATAAGGGATTATAGTTGATGTTTATAGAGTTGGCATGAGGCATGAATAAAGAGTCTTTACGTGTGCTCTTAGACGAAAAATAGCCTTTTATTTTTAGTGCAAGACCTGTACATGAGAGAGAGAGAGAGAGCTAGAGCTTTGACTTTGTGATTTTATATGTACACAGTAAAGTGTTGAGAGACTTATACGACACATGTTTGAATTCATTGAGACATGATGATGCAAAAGATGACCTAATATAGAAGGAGGTCAAGGTCAGGGATTTAGGAGCTTAAGTGAATGTAGGATAGTCACGGATAGACTAGACTAGGAAAAAATGAGAGAGACATGAATGGAATTCTCTTGATGATTTTGAAGAAAAGAAAACTATGAACGGTGATGTTTGTGTGACGATTTGCTACTGACAATCATCTTTGAATATGCTTTTGATAAAATAGAAAGAATTAAGGCACATAAGTACACACGCATTAAAATTGTTAGTCAAAAGAAAAAGGCATGTACAAATAGGGTACCCGATTGTTTAAAGAATTATTTTTGTAGGTTTAGATTTTATATGTACCTATTTGAAAGTTCAAGTACGTTTCGTGTCATATCTGTATATTCAGCATATGTAAGTTTGTGAATCTCATATGCATAATGTGTCATATCACATAATCATCTAATGGGTATGGGCAATCTATTGATCGAAATGACCGAAACGAAACTCATACCCATAGGTGGTCCTGAGATCGGGTGACGGTACTGTTCACAGTGGGATAGTGCAAGCCACCACTGAAATGAGTGATTGGTATTTCTAGGCGACGGAATAATAATGCCTAACTGAGTCCTAGTGCCGGGGCATGAGACAGTCCCAAAGGAGAGGAGAGACACACAACCCGGACTCTGGGGGTTAAATAGAGCACAAAAGGACACTTATACCGGACCGGAAAAAGAAAGAATGCCTCATATCGCATGACTTGGTTTATTATGAATCTTGCTCTTGATTATTATTTAATTATGTTTTGTCCCCTTATTCCCCCCTTACTGAGTCAGTATGACTCGCCCCTTTATTTGTTTAATCTTTTGTATGTACTGATGTAGACATCAGACCTGTCAGATGCTAACGTTTATGAGCGAGCAGACTTTGGATGTTCCCTACATAGTAGTTGTTAAAATATGGACTTATGTTAGGGAATCTTTCTAGGTATTCATGGGGTACGAGCCTCAATGGTACCTCAAAGATTCACCTATATTCTCACTTTCTCATATAGAGGACTTTGGACTGGTCAATGCAGACTCGACCCTTCTGCCCGTAGTCCCTCCTCCACCAGCTCTGCCGGCAGAGTGCATCAGAGAAAACAATATTGTCGACCTAACCTCCGACACTTAGTCGAAGGTTGAGTAAACGTCAGTGGTAGTCACTTTTGTTGGTTTAGGTAACTGTTTCAGTTAGCCGTTTTCACGGATGTTGTATTACAGAAAGTTGTAGACAACTTTCACTTTTGTAATTACTTTCTCTTACTTTTGTTTTCCTCATGAAGGATATTTTGTAAAAGAGAACATTCGTGATCCTACTGTTATATCTATATATTTCATTCCTTGTCTTATGCCATATTTTAATTTACTTAAACCTTTCATTTTTCTTTTAATTTTAATGAAAAATTTTGTATTCAAGTCAGAATTTCTAACTTCTAGCATGATTTGATATGTCGTATTTCTAATTTAAAAATCAATTTTTACGTAAACGATTTCCGCTAAGCTTTTTTTCGAAGCCAATCATCAGAACTTTATAGGATCAATTCGTGTCGTAATCTCCGCTTGTATTCATACCATCACTATAGGTGAGTCTATGGGGTAAGTACTGGCATGGGGCGTGACACTAGCAAATTAAGGATCTTTATAAATGACAAGTTTATACAAATCCCCCACTTTGTATACAAAAGAAAAATAGATTAACCTAACAAATACACTAAGCGCAAACCTTCTAATATATATCCAATCAGGCCTGAACAATCCCCTAGCTATCTAGCTCAAAGCTGAACACCACATTAATATACATTGCAAATCACCAAATTAAGTATGTATTTAATATATATATATATATATATATATATATATATACTTCATAGGAAAACTATGCTGTTGTCAATCTCAAACCTCATCTCATCCAAGTTTGAAGGGGCCCCATTTTCCATACTATTGTCCTCCAAATTCATGTCCCATAAGAACCCATATTCATCATCGCCTTTGGAGCTAATTCCGTTGGTGTTGGTGCTTGTGATTTCCTGGGAAAATTGAAGGAGATTGAGTAGGGAATTACTCTGGTTTTGGTTTTGGTTTTGATGACGAGGGGTGGTCGAGGCAAACGAGCTGATTTGATTATCATACCCACAAGCCATGATTTGGTTAGTTGGAGGAGATAGTGAAGAGGCACAAGCGGTGGTCATAAACATGAGGTGTGCGCCGAGTTTAGTGCTGTCCTCCGAGTTTTGTTCTATCCCCTTGCTTTTGTGAAATACTCTACACAAAACCCAGTCTTCCTGTGATCAAAATAGATAATTATGTTAGTAAAAACAATCTTGCCACCAAAGACACATGCATGAATTGCAGTATTATATATCCCCAACTCGATCTTTTTTTTTTGGGTAAGTGGCCGTAAGTGTATTAGAAAAGGTAAAATATGCATAGGTGTCCAGAAACATGTCCTAGCAACAAAGTTCACAAAACCCAGCAAGACATGAGATATGCCCTGCCACCAACTAAGCTCTAAGCCCCAGGTAAATATAGGACCAAATCAAAGTAGAAATAAGGCCGCTTAAATAGAGTTAACCAGAGACGCTAACACTAATCCACTCAAATTGTTGCCGTGAACACCCCAAAACTCTAATCCCAACTCAATTTTTGGATATATATAGACGTGCAGGGAATTAACTTATCTAACAAAGGCAATGACAAGTTCTATGTACCCCCTTCTATTTCCCTGTGTGAGCTCTGATCTCCCTCTCTCTCTCTCTCCCTCTCTCTCTCTCTAAGGTGGCAACACCTATGTACGAAGGCAATGGACAAGTTCTATGTAACCCTCTTCTATTTCACTTGTGAGCTCTCTCCCTCTCTCTCTCTCTCTAAGGTAGCAACACATGTAACAAAGTTAATGAACAACTAGCACGTCAACTTTCCTTTCAGTTTCCTTTGAGAGATGAATGAAAATTTTCTACACTTGGGATTATCTCTGTCTCTCTCTGTCTCTCCGTGTATGAGTGTGTGAATATGTGTGTGTGCGCGCGCGTAATTGCGTGTAATTCGATGGCGAATATTGTTTGAAAAAGAAGCATGAATGAGACCTTAGGAGGCATATGTGGGGTCTCCAGACGAAATTCATGCATTATCCAACCAGTTTTGATTCCATTTGGAGCTCTGTTACGATAAAACACCAAAGTCTTTCTCATCCCTACGATCTCGCGTGTCGCTGGGTCGAGCACCGTTCGGTCTTTTCCAGTGGCTTTCCAGTACCCAGATGTTGTTGCCCGATTGGTCCGGAACCCTGTGGCATACTTGCGGTCGCGGAAACTGAAGAAGTACCACTCATGTGCATTGAGCTTGACCACCTCTGAAAAAATCCATAAATATTAAACACACAGGGGTAATAGAGTTTATCAGTTGGATTACAGCTCAATATCCTACATTAACTCATATATATATATATGATACTACTCACTTGGTGACAATATATATCAAAGTTGAACATATTGATGTTTGATATATATGTACGTTTGCTTTCACTCTTTTTCGGCAAGTTCTTTGACTGTAGGATAAATGGGAAGGACTAAAGAGATGGCAGGTCTGTGTCAGCTTAATGAGTTATGCCTAAGGAAGCTAAAGTTGTGGTTTCAAATTTAAGGAAGAATGATTTAGGACTCCTAGGGTTTATAGGCAATTTGATGTGTGAACGCGAGTGTTCATTTTCACTTTTTCATATGCCTCTAGCTATATATGGCGGTGAAGTGATGCCTGAAAAGTGTGGAAAGTAGAGATAATTCTTTATCATTGTGAATTAAGGTTGAAAGTTGTTTGGCTGACGCGAGTATGTATTGCCACCCTAAGCTTGTCAAGTAAGATATGCAGTAAAAGAAAATATTTAGGTAAGCCGAATTTACTTGAATCATAAGCCAAGAAGGTTGGACCCAGATAAAAGCTGAGAGTCTGAGACCATCCTAAGCTTCTTGCTTAATTTACTGCAAAACTCAATTTTCGTTACTAGGTTTTATTTTCCTGTGTCAAATCCTAGCTACCATCTATCCCATCTCATTTTACCAAGTAAATCAATTAAAAAGTAGAAAACAAAAGAGCATAGGAAAAGGAAGACAAATCAAAATTTGAGCAGACAGGTGCCCATTCATTTACTTTTTCTACAGTAACCAGCCAACATTTTACTTTGATGTTGGGTGTTTGGTTTGCACTTAATTTGCAACGACAAGCTTAAAAGATCATTTTCAGAGTGCTTGAAGTTCTGGTACTGCATCTCTGGACCAACCATGATGAAATTGGTCCTACCGGTTATGAACAAGGCGGGTATGAATTCCCTCCGAATGAGAGATTTCCAAAGGCTACCAAAGACATGGTCCAGATTAAAAAAGAAACAAATCAACGGTTAATATATGTCCAAATCATTTAATGAAAAAAAGACTAAAAAGTGCTTGTTCTATTCATTAAATGAGGTGTACTTATCATAACCGTTGATTTGTTTCTTTTTTAATCTCGACCATGCCTTTGGTAGTCTTTGGAAATCCCTCCTTCGGAGGGAATCCGTTCCCTGAACAGGGCCGGTTAAAAGCATGTGCGCTGGACTTTGCACATGACAGGTAGCAATATCAAAGGCCCATATAGCAAATTAATTTAGCTTGGGAGCCGACCAGCTGAATGCATGAGTACAAACTAAGAGAGAAGGGAAGGAGGGAGGGAGGGAGGGAAGGGAGGAGGCCAGAGAGAAAGACAGAGAGAGCTCTGGAAAGGCATGGAACTAATTAAGTCTTACAATGAGTTTCAGCCTATATCTTTAGATGCTTAGTTACAGAAGATAATGGCGATAATCTGAGACCTCGTGAATCATCTTTACGGCATGTTGGATTTCATGAAATAGCCATTTTCTGAAAATCCTTGTTTTCTAGTTTTGAAGAATATTTATGTACCTCCACACGCGAACCAGCTAAGAAGTTTGCAGTATCAGATAAATGATTGAGTGGATCCCTCTATCTTAAAGGGTCGTGTTCGTTCGCTCTTTGGCCTTTGCCGTAGCTAACATGTGTCGTATACATACATGAGAAAAGGAAGCCAACCAGAAAAGTACAGCCTCCCCTAGTTTCTCAAACTTCTATCATCTTGCCAATATCTTGTGAATTGTTTCCTCGGTTAAGTCAAGGGAAAGCAGAACAAAAATGAAAACAAGAAGCGTATCGAAATTTTGATGACAAACTACCTACAACAAACAAAGTACCAACGAAAAAAAAAAGCGTTTGCAGCCATGCATGGATATAAACTAGATCAAAACCTACCAGGAAGCTGCCATGGCTCACACGTATGCAAGTCAATTTCCATCAAGGTACCCTTTAACACTTCCTCGTTTGCTATCTTTTTGTAAAGATAATGGCAGACCAACTCCTCATCACTCGGAAAAAACCTGAAACCTGGAGGGAGTGCGGCTCCGATGTCTCTCAGCCCCATGTTTATAACGTTCGAAGGAAGCTGGAAAAAGAGTTGGCAGCAAAGAAAATGAAATTATTTTGTAGTATATAAATATTTCAGAGCAAATTCTAGTTGGGGTTTGTATATATGGTAGCAAGGAGATGGAATGTAGAAGATTTTAAAAAGAAGCTTTGGTTTCTGCCTGGGACAGGAAATATTGAATTGGGGGAGATCAGAAGGGGTCGGTGTTATATATATAGTGAAGGATATATGACCAGTGCCTTTAGCAGTTAGAATTCTTACATTATTCTGGCAGGACATGCTTGTGTAACTAGTTAGTTATGGTAGGAAGTTTCAAGAAAACCAAAGTTACAAGAAAGCTGCCTGGAGAAGAAGGATTGGCGCAACAGATATGGACAAAAGCCGCGCTAGCCAGCTCTTTTCTTGAGAGAGAAACCTTCCAAAATACTCCTTTTTTTATTTATCGTAATATTTTATCGTTTGTGTGAACTAATTCAAGAAGAATAAGGATAATCTTTATGAAGACAAAACAAGGGTTAATTTTGCGTGGAGAATCACCTGCCATACATATTGCCAATAAATAAAGTAAGCAGTTGATCAAACAACCCTATCCGTCATGATTAATATATGTCGATTCTTTTATTTCACTTCTCTTCGTTTTGCTGTAGTACGTACTCACGTTTTCATCTAGTTTTCTTCTTGCTCTCGTGAACCAATTTAAAATTTTAGCTGTGCTGTAGAAGCACAAGCTTACAAGAACTCGATATGTAAGCCCTTGGATTACTTGCCCTCAATTTTCACGTGATTTTTTTTATTTTACGTGCTAAATTTAATTTGTCAGCTCGATTCTAGCCAGTTGGGTCTTTAGATTCTTGCTTAAATAAGGTTATATGAAATCTTTAGACCACCAATAAACAATATTATTCGATTGTTGGACTGTGTTGCAATTGGCCGGGGTGCTGTGGGGGGGGGGGGGGGCACTTCAAATTCCTGCCTATGAGATCTTGAAGTTCATAGAAAATCAAGGGGCTTTATCCTATTATTAGAAACTTAGTTATAAGAAAGAATCTCTCTATTGTATGTTGCTAATGATGCTTACTTGAAAGCGTAGATCATTAAATAATTAAGTGGTTAAGCTATTCTATCAGCACGCAACCCCCTTCGAGAACATGACCATATAAAATTTTTGAAAACACGTAAACCGGGCTTTGATCCATCTGGGTTAGCTAAAATATCATTGATGAAAACTCAAAATGATTGAGAGAACAAGATTGAGATACTCTTATACAATCTGTTTTTGGACGACCTAAATGGTTCAATTCGAAGAGCGAATTAAAATATGTGAATTTTATATCCTTCAATATTGTCTGAATATATAGAATTTTAAACAATACAGATCATGTGTTTCTCTTCTCAAATTCAACTATCAAATTTCAATACACAAAAGAATTTCAAACTAAAAAAGAAAAAAAAAAGGCATTAATCATGAACTCAGAAGAATCCCATCTGTTCAATTTCGATCACAGAGAGTACTTTTGGATGGATACAGATGTGGGGCATAGTTTGGTCCAGGGTCCACTAATGATGGACATCATGATCAGCCCCATCACACGCATTGTACATTTATCTGTATGAGTTTTGTGGGTTTTGTTTTTGGGTGAGTAATGTTCGAAAAGCAATAATAATGGAAATATGGACAAAAGGAAGTTTGTCACAGCGTGTACTATCTTAACCAAATAATTAGGATACTATATATTATAGAAGAAGTGGGACTGGGGTCACCATAGCCAACACAGTGAGAGATCGAAATAATGGAGCTCAAAATTTTACTACTGTGTTTGAGAGAGACAGCCGGCCGAGGGGAAAAGCTTAGGATCGATCTTGGGTGACATATTTATGTTACTTGGAAGACAAAGAACCATCTCTTGTCCATGCAGGGGTTGCTTGTGCAACATGTCAGTGCTCCCCTTTGGATAATATGGCCGTCCTAGTCTTCGCCATAATATTTTAAGTACGATCGATAAATATCCATGACCCTTATGTGGCATGGAAATCATACAGCGATGCGATAGTCAATTAGAATTTGACTACTATATCTTATTAATTATAATCCTGTCGGGAGAAAATGAATTATACAAAAAATTAATATATTTTCTCGTTTTGAGATATTTATAATATAAGCAAGTCTACGTTCTTAATTCCCAATAATTCTAATATTATTCATCAAGATAATTCTAATTTTTAGCCTAGAATAACTTATAGTAAAGAAAAATATTCCCAAACATGGTGAATAAAAGGGTTGTAAAATTTAAGTTACTCCATTTGAAAAATAATCATTAAAATATACTCACCCATTTTTTTCACAGAATTTAGAGATCTAGAGAGACAAATTGAGAAGAAAAAAACATTGACTTATAAGAGGCCGCAGGCTGCGCATGTTTAAACTCAAAGGCAAGCTAGGTGGGTCATTCATCATTAGCCAATAGCCAATATGGTTTCTTAAGCAAATTGTAAACCATAAATTCCCGGAGTTGACAGCTAGTGGAGATAAACTCCGGTCTGTTTTCAATGAATCAAGGCCTTTATACAGCAAAGAAATGACTTTTTGATGGTTTTCTCAAATTAAGAACCCTAAATTCACGGGAGCCAAACACGGCGGAATACATGTGATACCACACACAAGGGTACGCGTCATACCGTTGTTGACGTGTGAGATTATATTCTGAATTAAATCAGTGCCTGGCCCAACACAGCAAAGATAATACAAATGATTATGAAATTCTAGGGTTATGGTTTATTTCCGAGGAGGGAATTTTTGTTAGGTGAAGGTGATGTTGGAGAATGAGTGACGGTTTGATATTCCTCCCCCTTAAGAACCAATAATTCCTTCTTCTTAGCCTCTTCCTTTCCTTTCAAAAAGCTCCTTTCCTCAAGTTATGGGCTCCTTCTGGTATATCTGTTTTAGGGTTCTTAATTACAGCATGGAATAGTCCCCCTCTTTCGTCTATGAGTCCCAATACAAAAGAAACCGGGTCCAGTTATCTAGTCATGCACAGTATCCACTCAAACTCTGACAACTAAGCATATTCATGCATTGGAACATACGTGGCATCCCTAATTTTCCTTCTTGTTGTGGGCCATACCACTGTCAGAATCTGTTCAGTGGCCTACAATTTGTTGTATTATATAGAGGCTCGCACGAAATATATATCATTTCAATGATTAATTATCCTAAGATTTGCACAGCGAGTCATGACAAGCAAATCTTTAGATATTTTTTTTTAATCTAGTTATATTCATTTTTTAGTTAACAACAATACTACTATTTCGACATCACAGGATCAATATTAATCCTGTTTTCGTTTTTCTTCTTCCCCTACTACTTTCTTCTCTGACAGTTTCTTCTTCTTTTAAAGAAAATAAGGAGCATCTGAAGTAATCATCTGAAGAAAAAAACAGAGTTTGGTATATAAACACTGAAAGACCATAAATAGGAAAAATATTCCAAGGGGGAGGCATAGAGTTTGTGGTGAGAGAGAGAGATCTATCACTCTTTCTTTGAATTAATGGCAATTGCTTCCACAGTTGCAGCATGAAAAGTCACTGGTCAGATGACTAGACAACCAGACCTTTACTTGAAAATTATATGGTCGCGAATCTGAATATAATACAATTTGTTTGTGGGGATTCTTTTACAACTTTTCATCGTAGAATTAATTAGCCCGCTTTATATGTCTTGTATATTCAACAGGAAGCAGACAGCTTTTAGAAAGATATAAGGTATCCGGGCCATTCGCTTTAAGGACTTTTGACTTGCAGTAAGCGAATCATTCGGAAACTCTGGATCGATAACACTTTTACAAAGCTTTTTATCATGGAAAGCGTTTGCTTTTGGTAGAAATGACAGATTGCAATAACAATATCTAGAATTCAAAAGGGTATACCTAACTGCAAATTAATTATAGCCGTTTATCCTTCGATCCCGAATATATTTAATTATCTTGTCTTCATTGTTGTGCTTCAGATACGCGAATTCTTCATTGATAAGTGGCGCCATATTGTCCTGAAGTACATTAAAGAAAAAGCAGAAATGTCGTGTTTCGATTCAACAATGTATATCTTAATGTCTTCATGAAAGTTTTCTCCGAAAGATCTTAACAGACAAATTTCCATTTCATCAACTATAATTAGGTTGGCATGACTTTTCCCATAACTATAAGCGATATCTTCGACTCAAAAATTTTGTTCAGAAAAAGAAAAATTTTCCTCTAGCGAAATGTTATCAAACCTCTTTGTCAACAAAGCTAGCGTGCGTACGTAGCATGCCGAGAGTTTAATAATATTGATGTTGTTGTAGGCTGATTCGCCATCAAAAGGAATTTTACACAGTACTATTGTGATACAAGGCTTAGTTATCCACATCCATAATTTAAGACTTTACGTCCTTTTCCTATTGTAAAAGAAAAAAACTTGAAAAATATCTAACCACATCAAAAGATTCGGCTGATAGCTTGAAAACGTGGGAAATTGATTTCTACAAGTATAAGCTTCGTTGATCACGCAGGCCGCCCTTGATGTGATTGGGGAATCATAATTAAAGGACACCTAGGCGCTAGACAATTTATTTACTACTAAAACGTAGTAATCACAGGTTAAAAACTTCCTTTCTCTATCATATGGAAAACATCGATCAATGGAGGAACTCTCGAGGGTTTGCAACAGTTTGCACTTTGCAAATATGGCTGCTTATAAACTCTCATCCATGTGTACACTGCAGCAGTTATGAAGTACTTTGCCGACTATGTAGACAGAAAATGTTGACAACCAGAGGGCCATGACATAAACTGGGGGGGGGGGGGGAAGCTTTGCAAAACAGAGAAATAACTTTGCTTGTAATTTGGATCGATGTGACCACATATGTACATATGATGCTGCAGTTTTGTTTGTTTGACAGGTGGTTGAACTGCATCATTGAGGTTTCTGATTATGGAGAGAAAACGTGTATGGGGAGGGTTGAGGTAATGTCCTCCGTGTTATAATATTTCCTTTTAGGTAACCTAGTTGACATATGAGAATAATCTTTAATAAGTAAAAATTATGGTGTAAAACAATAAGATTATGGAATTAGAGTCAAATTTATTCTAATTGCAATTTGATTGATTCTGATTTGATATATTCCTTGATTGAAAGAATAAATCATAATCTATACCATATTCAGGGTCTCTGACCTAGCCTATAAATAGAGTCTTGTGTATACTATCTATGACACACTCTTTGAGGCATAGACATAAGTTGGAAGAACCTCAATTTTTCCTTCTCTCTAAAAATTCTTGTTTTAGTTTGGCAGAATTATTCTGCAGAGATTCTGTTCAAGTGCTGAGCATAATTGCAGGAGGTAAACGTTCATACTGTTTAAATTCCGCTGCGTATAAAATCATATTGTTTTGATTTTGCTCTTTCATTTGCGCCGCAAACGTACGGGATCGATCTAATAGACAAACACACACGTACACAGAGAAAGAGAGAGAGAGAGCTATGAGCCAACAAAATCCATGCATAACAATCACATGAGGGATTTTTTAGCAAAATTATTAGAGACCAACGTCCTGTCAATGACATATCAAGTTTCAAAACAACATGACCATACAGCTTGGCATTTTACGTGGATGCTGATTTTTTTTTTACGTGTATGCTGATTGCTCTAATATGTATTATTATTTGCAAGGTAGCACGGATTTTAAGCCCCGCCCTAAAACCTAGCCTACTGTCCCTGTATAGCTAGCTGTTAACTTTGTACTGGCTCTAGAAAGCTATATTTCAACCACGACATACTTCATTCTCTCTCGCGAGCTGTTCCTTTCCCTTCCTATTTGAATCTATGACAAGCTAACCCCATAGTGCTATAATTAGGAGAATCCTAGAACTTGGTCTGACTGATCATGTTGTGTAATGTTCTCCTTTTTAAAAAAGTTTTCCACTATGTTTCCACCTTCCAATAATAGAGAGATCAAAGCAGTTGATATTAGTAGAGTCCATGAGCCAAAAGCTAAAAGTACTCTTCTCGGACCGATTTCTCATATCAGTTTTATGGTGTGGAGTTTATAAAGTAATCAAATGGAAATGGAAACAATGAATTAGCTAGGGCAACGGGATAGTCTATTCTCATCCGTTTGTTTGGAAGCAAAATATGGTAAAAGGCAACAGGGATGGAAAATATCATTCTATTTTGTGTATCCTTTTTCATCCAAAAGAGTGAAAACATAGATTTTCATTTTTTAATGATCATTCCCTTTTGAGAATGGAATGCAACCGCATACCATGCCCCTCTGTCCTTTCCCCCAGATTAAGGACTCCCAAACACGACTCGTGGTTTTCACCATTTAATTCCTTCCAAATTATGCCTCTATCCAAGTGCTCATGATCATTACTATACTCAAGAAAAGTGAACCTTTTTGTTGCACCAAAATACCAATTAAGGTAATTATATCAGTAAATATTTTAACATGTTGAAGAGACAATTGTGAGACAGAAAGACACACGTTCACGTTGGACGTTATTTGGCCGTAAAACATATATCTGTTGACAACCAATTATTTCTAGAGCGACATCAATCATGGGTTATTCTTATCAAGCAGCGCGATTCTATTCTTAGTGGCTCCCTACCATCCCCATCGTATACATAGATTAATTTAAGGTGCTTTAAGCTTGAGCTGGAATGATTTGGACAACATTGTCAATTACTAGGAGCTTAATTGTGATGTATAATGGCTCGAGGAGTCATTGGCCCATAGCTTCTTAATCCAACCTATCTAATTATTGTTTTCGAAAATCCTTTCGGATCACCTGTTTCTGTGGCGGGTAGCATTAGATAGACCGGTACGTGTACAAACATGAAACAACTTGAACCTGACCCGGCCATTGCTGTCAGGAAAGCTTCACTTCATCTAAACTTTCATGGGATTCTAATTAATTGAGGGTATATTCGAAATCATGAGGATCTAATCCAAGCTTGGTGGGTCCAAGTCTCTCTTTCTTTCCTTTTTTTTTTCTAAAGAAAATCGAAGTCGGTAGATCATGATTGGAAGAGGCTGGAAGGTAAAAGAAAGTAGTACTGTTGAAGGACTACGAACTTTTAAACTTGGAGGGTGACCTATCACTGAACTTAATTTAATGTTCAGACGGCAGGTAAACTGGCAGCAGTACTACTCTTAACTGCATCAGGTTGATTGCAATGGTTTGAGTTGGCCGCTAGCGCTTAATTGGTTTAACTTTGCCAATGGATCCTTCGAGGCTAGCTGCAGGTGCTAGAGGAGGCTCGCTAGTGATGGTACTGCTATGGTTTACACTTACAGTTTCCCTCGTACATTCATCAAGAGAAAGAGTTGATTCTATTAATTATATATCATGGGGGAAGACTCTCATCAAACAACTAGACTGCGTCCTGATCTGAACAAAATAGTTTACTCAATGAGTGGGTCTAATAAGCATGCAGAAACAGATTCTCAGCAACTACTTGACGGATTAAGCAACCTGTTTATTTTGGTCCTTTCCTTTTTGTTGTGTCTATTTGTCTATTTCCCACTATCTCTTATATATTCAGCTCAAGTCTAAGGCAATCTAGCTAATTAATGGCTTGAAATGGGCTAGGTGTCTTATATATTAGGCTCTCCTCTTTCTCTAGCGCCCCTTTCCCCCTCCTTCTGCTCGCAGCCTCTCCCTCTTCTGTCGGGCAGGGGAGGAGCCTACTCTCTCTCTTTCTCTCTCCCCCTTCTTCTTCCCTGGCCTTTCTCCTCTCCCCGATTGGTCTTGGATGCCCTTTTGTGTTCGGTCTCAGGCTCGATCTCGACTGTTTTGATGGTCATCTTTGGCCACGCCCAGCTTGGCTGGTGTCCCCATTTCCCCTCTTCTATTGAGGCGCGTGGATTTGACGCGCATGGGGTCTTTGGTCTCCTCTGTAGGTATTTTTGTTGCAGGTATTGATCCTAATCCTCCTCTGGCGATGGTTTTTGTCATTCTCAACGTGGTGGAGTGGTGTCCCGAGTCTATGGACCCGCTTTGAAATTATGGGTCTGTTGACCCGGTTTGTAGAGGCTCTTCTAGCCTGTAGTCTCATGGCCTTTAAGACCTTCATGTGTAATGGCCTTCAAGCCTTTGAAATTGATGTTATGGGTCTTTGTGCCTCCTATGATTGTCTCCGGCCTTGGATCGTTATGGATTAGTGCTTGTGTACGTATTTGGTTGGCTAGCTATAGGGAATGATCATTTGTAAATAATAGCATCACCATAAACCTTAAACCCCACATCATGATGATTAATTAAGAAACAACCAGAATATTGAACAAGGGCGCCGCAATTGCATTAACAACAACAACAACAACAAAAATCTCATTAATTAAAAAAATTAAACTAATTATTGTCTGCAGCCTGTAAATTAAATTGCTCATCCTATAAATAATTAACATTCGCATGCAGTAACAATCCTCACCACTTTTTTGTGATCTTGGATTAACCTAATTGAGCCCTAATTTATGCTATTTTCTTAACTTATAACGAGTAAACTAAAATCATAATTTTTTTTTTCTTGCTAGAATAGGCCGAGTAGGTTAATTATATGAAATGCTTTACCTATAAATAGAGTAAATTGCCACAACTTTAGCTCGTTCATGTTTTGGTCCTTTAATAGAACTACTCGGGGTGCATGAGTTTGGCTCCTCCAATAAGTAAGCTAGCTGAAAGTGACCATTATTTTTGTGTTTCCTTTTCCCTTTTCCCTTTTTGTTTTTTTGCAATTGTGTCAACATCGGACGACATTAATTGAAAGCCGCCATAGTACGTAGTTAAATAAACCCCATATGCTTCCTAACTTCTTATGCAAGTATACAGATTTGAATAATCTGTAGACCATAGTTTTATCTTTCAGTACGACATCATGTTAATGTAAATTAAATCATATATATGCAACGGTATAACGAGGCCAGACCAACCCCATGATAATATTCTTAATTTCCTGTAAGTGGCCGGCTTCAGTTAATTTGTCCCGATCTTAACTCAAATTTGATATTCCGTAAAGTACTGCATGCGAGATATATACAACGAACTTGTCCAGGATTTCTGATAATTGATCGACGCTGATCACACATCTCATATCAAATACATTTATAGATGATTGTGGAAGATACTTACGATATATAGGTGTTTGCTCTGATATAAAGTTGTATAAATTATATTTATTTATTTTTGGCTTACTACTACTAGAAAAGAGAGTCTCAATCTATCATTCTAAAATGGAGTACTGGCATAATATTCTGCCTACGCTTTGGTAATATATATCCCCTGCAAAGATTCGGCTACCCGTCTAGCTAGCTAGTTTGGACTAGTTAAGCAATCTTCTCTTTCAAGTTTCCATCTGATGAAAAATGCCAATATCCATCCATGACTTTTTGGTGCATTCAAATTTCAATTAAAAGTCTTGCATGCCGTCAAAAGCTTCACGTACAATGCAACATGGGTATTGGGCAAGTAGCCAGGCTAGGGCGTCTTATGCAAGTTTTGAGTCTGGGCTAAGCAATCTCGGGAATAAGTTGACGGTCGGCTGGATTTTGGCCGGTCTCTACAACCCCAGATCACCTTACTCGTAGGCCACCAGGGAAAGCTCAAACCCCACTACCCCCTATGCTCCAACCAATCCAAATTTTGCTTATAGTATAGACTTTGGTGTATCTTTGCATTCCCCACTTAGAGTTTTGTAGCTTTCATTTTTAGGAAATATGATTTTGCACTTTAATATAGATTAATTTGTTTCAGATTATTTGTATGCATGCTTCGATATTGACTCAAATGGTTGAAGTTCTAATGCCACGGATAAAATAAGCTGGTTATCGAGGGCATATAAACATAATAAATATCTAAAAATAAACTATAAACCATAAGATATATAAAAGCATATCTAAAAAAATTATTAAACGTCAACAAAAAAATATATATCTAAAAATACTTTCTTAATCATTACATAGAAAAATTATTTTTCCTATCTATTTTCTCTCAAGCAATATTACATTTCGGAAAAGGGAAAGAACAATATTACAGCTCTTATCTCTACTTTTACTTCTTTCTTCGTGAATAACACAAATAGATCGATCACGCAGGCATGTTGGGTCGAGGCATACTGATGTTAGCATTGATCAGGCTCTCTCTTCACAGGCCAGGATATATTTTAGTCACGCCAATCACCGGAAGAAAATCTACAATGGCATCATTAGCTAGCTTGTCATTCCGGAGCAAACACAACTATAGCCTTTTACCTCTTCAGATCAAGATTGACAGCCAAGAGAAGGGTTCGAGTCGTCAGATGGATCCACGAGGAGATGGTGTTTTGCAGGATTTCTCTAATCTTTTGAGACTCGAACAACTAAGCAAGTTGATGTCTGGACTGTTTTAAGGTGACCTGAGCCAATCAAATCACGGCGATGAATTCTCATATCGAGGGGAGAGAACCGGAGACGCTTCTTCTCCAAAGAGGCCATCTTCTCCAAAGAGGCCAACATCATCTCTTTGTATCTCCTGCGGTTTAGCAAAGAAAGGAGTTCCTTTCTTCCGTGTGAAGAATAAGATTAAACACATCATGTCAAGTTATTGTAAGATTACTAAAAAAAATTTGTACTTTTGAAATCATTTGGTTGAGAAAATGAAATCCACTCCACAAGATCAGAATGATGTATCTAAATTTATTTTCTGGAGTGGGAGGAAACTACATATTAGTTTCAAAGCCATTAGTAAGATCATAAAAAGTCAACTGTAACTTTCATACTTGCAAAAGCGATATTCCATCATAAGGGTTCACTTTAATATCAATATTCAACCATGTCCAATAAATATGGGGCTATTGTTTGGAGTAATGGTATAGGTTCGGCAAGTGCGAGTGTAAGGATGTGAGTCTTGAGAGCAGCCACTTCATGCAAGGATTGAACCTGGATACCCTTAGGTGGGATGAACAGTGACTAGTAACCACTTCAACTCCAAAAGGGTAGAAAACCCAGGGGGAATTAAAATCCAAAACCCAATCTAAGGATCTTATACGGGATACTGGAAAAAGAAACTTCTAAGAATCTCGTGACTTTCAATCTTGTACCAGCATATCTGGTTCAATCCTGTAAAGACTTCCTGGCAGGGTAAATTCCAACCTCTTTAAGAAAATTCTGAGAGTAAATTTTCGAACAGGTAGATCCCCTAATGTGGGTACGACGTCTGCTTCAGCTAGACAAAAATAGGTAGCCAATTTGACACTATGGTCAACACTCCATCCCCCCTCCCACCTCCTTGCCCTGTTTGCTTAAAGGAAAAAATAGCCAATTTGAGACATTCCTCCCTTGTACCTATGTGCAATGCAGTTCTTTCAATTTATGCAATATCTCATACTTCAGTAAAGTTACAATCCGGATCTTTTATCAGCTTTGATCAGTTAATAGTCAGCAAACTGTCCATTTAAGATAACATATGGATTACTGTTATATAAGAAGCATAAATTGTGTTCAATATGGCCCATCACTATGCAGTGAGTAAATTACTAAACAAAGCATTTCTATACCTGAGAAAGACCCTTAAGTACTGAACCAACATTGGGAATTGCAAACCAGTACATGTTTGGATCAATAAGCTGGCGAGTCTAAACAGTGGACAGCAGCGTTAGTTAAACAACAGGATAGAGGCCATAAAACCTGTTCAGAAACAAATGAAAGCAAAACAGAAACTAAACGAAAAACACAACATTTTATATAGAGATATTTAAGGAGGCCATGAGGCTTGGTATGAACAAGAGATGGAACACGAGAAACGCATGACAACTATTTCATTCTATATAAGAGATATTGAACTTTCATAAACTTCTATCATGTAAAGCATTCATTCCCCTTCCAGTAACAAAACAATATGAGATAATGGACCACAAGGACCAATTTATTCAAAGTTATACCTCAGAAAGTGATTTATTAAAAGTGAATACCACAAGGATTGTATCAGTAATTAAGCTTTAAAACATTTTGATTTCTAGATTTAGTAAGAGTAGAGACTTCGCCCAAAACTATGCACTAAATATTAAGGATATTACTCTCTCAAAAAGACAACAAAAGAGAGAAAACAAAACACAACTCTTCCCTCAATTTCTGTAGCCCCACACACCCACAAACACAGACTCTTTATGGCTAATAGAACGGGACTTTTCTATGTGTGACTCTTATCAATATGATCACAGAATTCAAAACATAGTAATAGCAAAGTATGTTATTGCAAATCCATATTCACTTACAAGAAGGCCACCATTGATTAAAAGGGAGATATGTTCATCCTTAACCTTTCCCGCAAGTGATAAGAGTGTATGCTGCAGCAAAGGCATTGTTATTTTGAATTTGTATTGTAGCTGATAGTGAAAATTGTTCAAGCGGTTCTATGATTCTAGACCCCTCATTAAGTAAGACAAATGTTCCATGTGTACTGATTGATGTGCATAAGCACACAAAGATAATAGAAAAGACTAACATAGAAGTCACCAAAAGAACTATGGCACAGAATGAGGTATAAAAGTGGACTGATATTAGAATACTCACAAGCTCTTGATGTCCTATACTAGGTTCCAGCTTGGAATCAATAACATGTGTTCTAAACCACTTAAAAACTTCAAGATCACCCTGCTTCTTTTCTTCCAGTCTTTTCGGAACACGTTCTATCTAGACACAAATGTTAGACAAGAGAAAACTATCAATAGACTGCCAATCACGCGAAAGAGTTGCACTTCATTGTTTTAGGGCTGATGCATGAATACCGAGCACAACATAGTCACCAAGACCATGAGTCCAGAACACCACCCCCATGCAAACACCCATATTATACACAGAAGATCTCTATTTTATTTGTTTAACACTAAAGCTATAGCATTGGACATGCTTCAAAGATCCTTCTAGCCAAAGTGAAGTAACTCAAATGGAACCAACCTGGTTTAGATAGTCATCCAAAAACATTACTGCATGATCATCATGTCCGGTATTTAATTTGAAAGTGCGTACTACTTTCTCTCTTCTTAAACTCTGCATCAATAAAACACCACATCCTCATATCACTGATATAGGATTTACCAAAAACAAGTTACAGCCAAGACGTACAAACACAGAAACATACAGCCGAAAAACAAAGTAGCCTTAGATGATATGAGCTCGAATTGCTTCAGATATAGAGAAAAAACACTTCACCTCCATTTTACCTAATATGAGGCCTCAACAAATTACTCAAGGATTTAATGTTTGTTTAACGCCCAGGAAGAAATAAGGAATCTAACAACCGTCTAAAACCAATTCCATGAATCAGAATTGATTGAGAGTTAGCAAAAAAACCTCACCTCTAACTCCCTATCCACCTGTGTCCTGTCCTTTATGCTGCTGTACAATTGCGACCTTAAAACAAAGGGCTGAATTGAGACCTGAGAAGATGCATTAATCCAAAAGAGTTCAAGGACTATATTAATTTTCAAGCTAGTGAACAGCTTCATTCATCAAGAAGCTTGCTCAGGCATGTTGACTGACTAACTACTCCAAATTCAAACTTAGGTCACAAGCTAATTCCTTCACCTTAAGAAGATAAAAGCATAACTAACACCTGCCGCACTCAACCAAGGTTGAAGTTGAGGTGGGCATCCACTTATAAAGATGAACCCCCTGCATCAGAAACTTATTGCGGAAGTAAAGAATAAAATAGAAATGAGGGATGCATTAGACTCGGTGGGGGTATGAGCCTGGACTAGGGTAATAAACCTAGCTGAGTCTGGATCCCGAAAACTAGAGAGTAGCCAAATAAAAGGGAGTTGAAGCTGGAATTGGGTATTTGAGCTCTATGCATGCTCAAAGTTGGCTTGAGATTGATTAAATTGAAAGCATCAGAGATTCAACAGCCTGACACATAGCCATGCTAAGCATATATGCACACCTAATTTGCTAATATGATGACTTACGCAGTCACTTTTGTGCATTCGTATGTAAGGAATATGAGCATGTTTTACGAAGTATAAACAAGTATTGATTACACACATCCACCACTTGATAAGAATTTGTTGGAGTCTTTTTTTGACAAGACCACCATTCGATCATGTCTGCCCCAGCTCCTCATGTTTCTAGGCATTCCTAATCAGTTGCCATTAGTTACCGACACAACAGGTCACATAACTTGAGCACTGAAGTGCGAGTGATTTTTACATATGACAAGTACAACCGGCATAAAAAAACAGACCAACTATCTTGCCGTGAAAAAATAATTTGTACATGTTTTATTGGCTAAAGCGTAAGCAAAAACCACCAACTTTGTGCATTTTTCGTTTTTTCAGTTCCAACTCTTCGGATTATAAGTCAAAGGCTAAACAGCAAAGCTGAAAAGGGCACTATTAACAACTATTCAGCAGTAGTAATGCACACATTGCAAGTTTCAACACAATTCTCAAATTAAACAACTCTGAATGTTCATAGTATCAATCAAGCACCTTAAGCAAGTGTGTAAGATACCATGAATGAGTAGGAACTGGCAACAGGTCTAGAGCAAATAATGAACCCTAACCTTCTCAAGTCGCGGGAACTGAGCTCGCATTATGCGGAGTGCCACCAATGTATCACTAAATGTAAGGTTTTCCTCTGCATTATGAAAGCAGGAGTTATTTTAAATTTTAACCTAAAATGAATAAAAAATCGTAGTATTTACCTAGTGATGAAGGCTGATCAAGCTCGTCACTTTGGGACACGGTATCTTCTTGATCTCGGTGGCGTTTTCTGCCCCTGGATGAAGATTCTGGAATCTCGTCCATGCTGCTATGCTCGCACTGAAATTCAGAATGATATATGAGACGCAATTGGAATATATCCTGGAATTCCAGACAGCACCAAGTTTTGCCCAGAATCTCCTCGTTAATGCAGTTCGGTTATTCGCTCCGTACGTTAAACGATCGAAGGGCAATGAAGACCTTCGCCTTCTTCCCCGTAAGAAGACGACGGAACCAAAAAAAAAAAGTTGAAATGACAATTTTTGTTTCTGAGGCGACTTTCGCCGTAGAAAATAATATCACCGTAGTCAAAGGCTCAAATGAAATGTAGTGCAACGTCGTCGTAAAGAGTTCTCATCGGGAGAAGGAGAAATGCTTTTATAAACAGTAGGTAAATAATTTATTGGTGAAGTTTATGTAATACGATGATGCTTACACAAATCAGTTTTGCCCAGAATCTCCTCGTTAATGTCGTTCGGTTATTCGCTCCGTACGTTAAATAATCGAAGGGCAGTGAAGACCTTCGCCTTCTTCCCCGTAAGAAGACGACGGAACCAAAAAAAAAAGTTGAAATGACCATTTTTGTTTCTGAGGCGACTTTCGCCGTAGAAAATAATATCACCGTAGTCAAAGGCTCAAATGAAATGTAGTGCAACGTCGTCGTAAAGAGTTCTCATCGGGAGAAGGAGAAATGCTTTTATAAAAAGTAGGTAAATAATTTATTCGTGAAGTTTATGTAATACGATGATGCTTACACAAATCTTAAGTATTTAAATTATTTTACATCCAATCTTTGTTTAATTAAAATATTTATACTTATATGAGAAATATAGTTTTTTTTTAATCATAATAAAAGCACCTTTCATTAATAAAATCAAGGAGATTGAAAAACCTCAAGAACACGCTCTAAAGGGCGAACCAGACACTCCGAAAAGTCGGCGGGCCGACGAGCAGGGTGACCAAAAGGCCATACAAAGACCCACAAGAAGCAGAAAAACCTTATCAGGCAGCAAACTAATATGATTAGCAGAAAATGAAAGGCAATGGCGAAATATGGTGGCACGAACAGCAGTTGGAGGCGTTTGCCAGTTGGCCGGTGTAGAAAGCCTCTCCAGTCGATGTAGATGGCGTCTCCGCCGGTTGTGGTCTTCAAAAACCTCCAGAATAGCGTAGATCTAGTTACCAAATTCGCCGAAAAAAAACCCCTAAAAATGGCCGGAAATGAGGATTTATTAAGAGATCCGGGCACATAAGACAAGAGTAGAGGAGGAGAGGGGGACGGGAGGAGCTGAAGCTCCTCCCGCCGCCGGAGAAGGAAGCAAGATGGGAGAGTCAGGTAACCACAAAGATGAAAATTCTAGAGAGAAGAGAATCCTAGAGAAAACTTTTATATGAGAAATATAGTTATCGAGAAGGATGTTAAATTCATCAATTAACGTGGATAGTTAAGCCTCTAAATTAAGGGTAAAATAAATGGCATGAGCTCTCTCTCTTCTATAAGGATAATATCCTTTTCTAGCCATGCGTGATGCGACTAGAGAATGGAGCAACATCAATCAATTGATCAAATATTAATTCAGACATTGTAGTATTATCTACTTGATAAATTATGGATACGTTTTTCTTTTCATTGAAACAGTGTAGATTTTATTAAAATTTGTGAAAAAAATATAAAAATAAATAATTTTGTAAAAAATGTGTAGAAGTTTGTGAAGAGGTGACTGTAAACAAATTTTTATAAAATAAAGGGAAATTAAAAATTTGGTCACTGGATTTTAGTACCGCTGACAAAATGATCATTAAACTTTTTTTTTTACTTTTTGGTCACTGAGAACATGTAGTAGTGAATTTTCATTCCATTCGTTAAACCTCCTTTAATTTTTAACGGAATAGAAAGTGGTTGACCGCTGTAAATTGTCGTTGACGAATGGAGTAAACAGTAGCGGTTGACCGCTATTCTCGTTAAAAATTAACGGAAGTATGACGGATGAAGTGAAAAGTCAACACTACATATTCTCAATGACCAAAAAGTAAAAAAAATAAGTTCAGTAACTATTTTGTCAGCGGTACTAAAACTGAGTGACCAAATTGCAAAATTCTCTAAAATAAAATAAAATAACTTTCAAAACACATAGTACGGGGAAAAATAAATGACTAATCATTGAGCTATGCGGGTTCTCCATAATAAGTAGGACTCATATCTCTAACAATTTTAGCTCATAATATAGAATCATTCAATTGATTTTTTTTTATTATTATTTTTATTTGGGAGTGATTAATACTTATGATTTTACATCATTCTACACTATTTGCAAGGATAGATTTATATTCCATCAATAAATAATTTCCCTATGCTGCTACAAAAATTCCATAAGCATTGAGATCTATTATTTTTATTTCACCTAGGTCCTCTAAGCCACTATCCTTAATAAATTAAATTTCATCAACTATAACTTGTAACTACTAGTGGGCAATATCACCATGTCTTAAAAAGTTTGTATTTGTATAGTGTATATAAAAGCAATCTATACTGATTATTTTATTGGTTTTGCAATATCTTATATAGAGTATTGCTAAATTCTTCTCCCTGATTCCTCGGAGATGCATTATTGACTACCTGTTCGTCCATTCACTTATTGACTATTTTCTTGCAATATTTTACTACGATCTTTATTATCTCTTAGCTAATTTTCTTTATATATATATATATATATATATATATAAATACAAATTCAATTTATGTGCTATATGAAAAAATCGATTTAGTCTCCGTGATACGAAAATCATAAATTTAGTCACTGTGATTTCAAAAAGTGATAAAATCAGTCTCTGATAGAGGACAACGACAAACGAAAATAGAATCACATCAACTAAATTTATATTTTTCATACTATAAGGACTAAATCGATTTTTACGTATAACACAGAAGACCAATTTTACATTTATCCCATATATATATATATATATATAATAGTTTATCCTATACAAATTGCCCCGAACAAATAATGGGCCGAATCCATTATGATCCAGCGCGGATCTGAAGATACAGGGCCGTAATTTGAGCAGAACTGCAGTAGTAGTTTCGGAAAATCAAAACTCCGACGCTCCTCACGTCCCTTTCCTCCCTTCTAAACTTTCAGCTGGGTGGAAGTCAGCACAGTCAGGGGCGGACCCAGGCCCGGGCGAACCTGGGCGGCCGCCCGGGGTCCGCCCCTAAAAAAAAAAAAACTTCATATACAGTGTACAGTAACTCTACTTTTTTGCTGTGAGTTGAAATGGCACGAACAGCGAGGAACACGTAGGTATGCATTGTCACTAAAGAGTGAAGAAAATAAATGACACATAACCCAAGCCTCAAACAAAAACTCATAGGATGGACACTTCGCTTAAGAAAAAAACGTCATTTTGCCACGCTGGACTGACAGATATTTTTATATAGATATGGCCGATATGGTACCGACTCGACGCATTTGCAAAACACCTGTGAGCATAATTTTTTTTACTATTCTAAAGATTTTATTTAAAAAATAATAATTAATTCAACATTTGTATTAAATAAATTAGAGATAATTCGAGTAAATTTTTTATATTTATTATAATAGGATATAAATAATTTAATAGAAGAAATATTATTTCATTAATTATAAATTTGATTTGCAAACACATAAAAAGATAACTAATCAATTTCAATTATAGAAGATAAGCTAAACACAATATTAAATTTAAATATAATATTAATTAACAGTATAGAGGCATATTTAAATAGTCGGTTTAGAAGACTTATATTTACGGTATAATTTTATTATTATTGTATTATGTATTATGAGTCCATATAGAATAAGATAAAATTTTAAAAATACAAAACAAATATTCTCCACATTTAAATTTTAATCTCTGTTATATCATATATTAGATATCTAATAATGATAATATTATAGTCTATGACAATTTTTTTTAACAAAGCTAGGATGAGAATGGGAACATGAACAAGGCAAGTAACGTCGGGCCTAGGGGCGGACCCAGGCCCGGGCGAACCTGGGCAGCCGCCCGGGGTCCGTCCCTGAAAAAAAAAATTCATATATTTTTTATATATATTTTTTTAAAAAAAATAAGTTGGCCTGGGCCGCCCTGGTTGGCCCAGGCCAACATAAGCCTAGCCCGCCCGAGTGAAATGCGGACTGGGCCTGATGAGCCGCATTTTATTTTGGTTCAAAACAGGGGGTGAAACGACGTCGTTACCCCCTGTGTTTTGAACCAAAAAAACCTTCGTTCTCCCTTATGAACTGCGATCTCCGTTCTCCCTTCTCAGCCCTCAAGCTCTCTCTTCACTCTTCAGCCTTCAGCTCACCGCCGGTGCCTTCGGTCTCTCGAGGTACGTCCCTCTCACTCTCTTTCTTTCTCTTTCAGTTTCCTTCGTCTAGTCTGGGACGCTATTTCTAAACCATGGATTCCACCCTGGTGATTAAGGTTACAATTTTCGGGATTTTTTTCTTTTGACTTTTAATTTTAATTTAGTTTCTGAGAGAAGATTGGGCAAAGAATCGGATTTGGTGTGTTGGTTGGGAATTTTGGGGCTCTGGGTTTTTGGTTTTGCGTCTTTCTGTCGGTTTGATTGCCGAACATGGGTTGGATTGTGAAGTGGACTTTAATGTTTGTTGATTGAGTCAACTAGAAAAGATTGAATCTTGATGGTTGATGAGACTAGAATTTTAGTACACTTGCTGGCTCACGAGTTGACAGGTTCATTTTTTTGGGACGACATGAGGCTATTGATGATCTCAAAGGCAGTAATTTGGATCTGTATAAATGAATTCAGGTGTTTCTTGATAGTTTATGCAGGGAAAATGATCATCTCTCTAATTATAGAGATACGAAAACAGAAAGAGCGATTATGTCGATTGAGCTCAAGAAGGTTTTTTAGGCAAATCCTCTTTTCCATGAGAAATTGCAGCTCCCTGTCATAAAAGGTGCAAGGTTAAGGATGCTCGTCAACCAAAGGTAATGTAGGATGCTTACTCGAAGGAAGCTCTGGTTATTGTGGTGTTTGTTGTATGACACTCGTAAAAATTTCTGGCCCTATTTGTAGGCCATACACATTGAATTGAAAATTTGAAACTTCTATCGGAGACTTTTATTTTTGGGAAGTTAGTTCCAGGGAGAAGTTGTTAAATAAACATTTTCAGGTATGGTATCTTCCAGATGTTAGTAGCAAATTTTTTTAAATATTCAGATTAAATCAGATGTTGTTGGCTTATATTTTGAATCCCCTTTTTGTTTGTCAGCCGAGATTAATTATCTTTTCGTTGTTGGCCAAGATTTGATATTTTTCATGTGCTCGTGGTTGATGATAAGTTGGTCTGTTATACTAGTCAATGGCACGATTTTTTTGTTAACTTATTGTTCTTTATGTGGATTTGTGTAGTGAAGATCAAAATCCATTGCTGGAAGTACATTTGAACTTTGCCAATATACTTGCTTAATTGCTGGAAGGACATTTGCGGTATGTAATCTCCTTTCTTTAAAACTTGTTTTTCATTTATTGCTTAACTCTAGGTTGGATTGAAATATCTTGTTTGCCATTGAAATATCTCGTAGTACATAGTACGGTATGTGTAATTCAATATTTTTAATGTTTTTAGTCTTTAATGCTTTGATATTGTAACTCTAAAACAATTTTTTACATTATGTATAAAATAAATCAGTCATTTTGCTTTAAAAGTTCGCCCGGGTTGATTTTCATTCCTGGTTCCGCCACTGAGCACAGTCTTTTAGTCATCGGATGCATAGACTCACTCCTCCAGTACTCTCGGCCCGTCCAACTCTTAAAGCATTCGGTACAATCCCACTTCCTTGATCTAAAACCCTAGGGTTTTGCATAAAAATATACATACAACGAAGACATAAGTCGTGTAGTTTGTATTTGCGAATGTGTATGTGTCGCTGAAGTAGCTTTTTTTGAATTTCTTTTTTGTTGTTGTCGAAATTGTTTCAGGGATGGCCAGAAACCTAGGGGCATTTCTGGTTCTGGTTTTGGCGATTTCGATCTGCGAGGCTGCGTCGATCGTTCAGCCAATCTCGGATTCTCATCGATCTGCAGCCTTAGAGATCTTCACGCCCGCTGATGGGTCTTTCGGAAGGTCAGTTAAATCCTAACTAGCCCGTCATTGATGTATCGTATTGATTTTGATGTACCTGTGGTCCTCCCTATGGTTGGAGATATGGGGTAGAAAAGGACACTTGAATCGTCTGAGAGGTGAATTGATTTAGAGAGGTTTTAGGGTTTTGGTCCCGAAGATGTAAGATTTTGAAGGTCCATAATGCCGTAGCTGACCCCTCACTGAGTTTCTGTTTTGTGTAGTTTTCTGTTTGGCTGATTCGAGACTAGAATGAATGAGAAAAAATTTGGATTTCAATCGCCTTGGGAGGTTGCATTGAAAGGAGTCCTCGGATTGTTTTAAGAAGTAAAATTAAACTTGGGGATGGTGACAACATTAGGACGTGTCTTGTAGAAAACTGTTTGCACTTGAATGCTTGCTCAATTAGGATCATTGTTGGTCTTCTAACAAGGCATTTGTTTCAGTCCCAATGCAGCTGTTGTGCTATCTTTTGCATATTATGCGTCTTTATCTGCCAATTCTTTTGAATGAGCTTCAAATTGTGATGTAAGTTGGCCTGATTTTTGTGTCACCAGCTTAGAAGAGACATATGAGGCGTTAAGAACATTTGAGATTCTTGGAATCCAAAAGAAGCCTGACATAAGCAGTGGTTCTTGCCAATCTGTATCTGAAACTCTTCAGTCATCCTCTTCGACTGCGAAAGAGATATTCGATGCATTGAAAGTAAACAGTCTAGTAAAGTGCAAGGTTGATGAGGAAATTTTTCAGGTATTATTTGGACCTTGCGCTCATGTATATTTTTTTTGCAGCTTGCAAGTCACTACTTTTTAGGATGTGGCTATAAATCACTTCTGATTCTTGATTATCTTCTTCTTGTAAGGGAATTACTTCAAGGCTTAAAGCTGTTGTCAATGATGCAAGTTCATTACTTGACTTCTATTACTCAATAGGAAGTTTGGTCCTTATTAAGGTAACAACTGCACTATTTTTCATAATGAATTTTGAAGTTTAGTACTTTTTGGTTGTCCTTACAAATTTGGCTGGAATGTCTTATAATTTTGCGGTTTTGAAGTTGTGTTGTGATACTGATGTTGTTGAAAGGGCCTTGTTGATTTTTCCAGGGTTTAATCTTTTAACTTGTGTTCTCTTAGCATAGCCGTTTACCTAATATTCACCATTTTGATCGGTGCTTCAAAGTTAATTTGTTTAATTGATTTTTGGAACAGGATCAAACTTCTAACGTGGATGTGCAACTTAGTGATGCGGATGGAATTTTCCGTTCCATTAAGGTTGGTTTCTATTGGCACCTATTACCTTACAGTATTTAGGGTGCGTTTGCACCAAAAATATCACAATATTTTTCACCAACTTACAATAAAATACTACAATATAATCTCTCTCTCTCCCATCAAAAAATATAAAAAATTACCTCTCTCTTCACTTTTTCACTAAACCCAATACAACACAAAATCCAATACCAAAAATTTTTCAACACAAACACAACTTTAAGATGATACTGGGTACTGTTCTGGATAACCCCTTGGAACTTGTCCTTTCAGATAAGGCATAGCATTTGCTTCTAATAGGATGTTGATGTGTTGGGTTTGGGGAATGATAGTAGGGTCTTTTGGAGGAGGTGTGTTGGAGACAAAAATCTCGGGCTTTATGGCTCAAGGATGGAGACCGATGTACCAAGTATTTTCACAGAGTGGCAAACTCTAATAGGAAGCTTAATTTCATCTCCCAGTTGGAGGTAGATGGGGAGGTGTTGCAGGATCCACGGGACATTTCGGCTCACAATGTTCAGTTTCATTCATCCTTATATGCTGAACCCTATCAGTGGAGACCCTCTCTGGATGGATTGGATTTTGACTCTATTTCTGAGGATGGGGCAGTTTTGTTGGAGCAACCTTTTGAGGAGGTTGAGGTGGCAAGGGTGGTGCATGCTTTGAATGGGGATAAAGCTCCAGGTCCTGATGGGTTCACTTTAGCTTTCTATCAGTCTTGTTGGGATGTCATTAAGGGGGATGTTCTGTTGATGTTTAATGAATTTGCTAATCATGGTCGTTTTGTTTGTAGTTTGAATGCATCCTCTATTGTCCTCATTTCAAAGAAAATTGGTGCGGTTGAGTTGAAAGATTTTAGGCCTATAAGCCTTGTGAGGGGTATTTATAAGATCCTTGCCAAGGTTTTGGCTAATAGGTTGAAGTGTGTGTTGCACAAGATTATTTCCCCGTCTCAGAACGCATTTGTTCGCGGTAGGCAGATTCTGGATTCGGTGTTGATTGCGAATGAGTGTATTGACTCACTCTTTAGTTTAGGTGTGTCGGGTCTGCTGTGTAAGTTGGACATCCACAAAGCTTACGACCATGTGAATTGGGGTTTTCTGTTGTACCTTCTCAGGAGATGTGGGTTTGGAGCAAAGTGGTGCCGCTGGATCTATTTTTGTATTTCTTCAGTTTAGTTTTCTGTTCTTGTGAACGGTTCTCCTAAAGGATTTTTTGGTAGCTCTCGTGGGCTATGACAGGGTGATCCCTTATCTCCTTTGTTGTTTGTCATTGTTATGGAGACATTATCTCGTATGATGTCCAGGATGGAATCGGTTGGTGTCCTTGAGGGCTTCCGAGCTTCTGGGGGGAATAGGGAAGGGGTTAGTGTCTCTCATTTGTTGTTTGCTGATGATACGTTGATTTTCTGTGGGGCGGAGGATTATCAGTTTCGTAGTCTCCGATGCATGCTTCTTTGTTTTGAGGCATTTTCTGGCTTGAAGGTTAATTTATCTAAGTCTAAGGTGATTCCTGTTGGCCAAGTCAATAATGTGGCAGAGTTGGCTTCCATCTTGGGGTGCAGGGTGTCCAATTTGCCTTTGACGTATTTGGGTCTTCCGCTGGGAGCTCGTTTTAAGAGTGTTCACATTTGGGATGAGATCTTGGAAAGGATGGAAAGATGGCTTGCTGGGTGCAAGCGTTTGTACTTATCTAAGGGAGGTCGGGTTACTTTGATTAAGTCTACTCTTTCGTGTCTTCCTACGTACTTTCTCTCCCTATTTCCTCTTCCGCATAAGGTTGCTGCTAGAATGGAGAAATTGCAAAGAGACTTTTTGTGGGGCAGCGATGGTGAGGTTCACAAGTTTCATCTTGTTAATTGGCAGACTGTTTGCTCTCCTATTGATTGTGGTGGTTTGGGTATTAGAGGTCTCTCCTTGTTTAATAGAGCTTTGTTGGGTAAATGGTTATGGAGGTTTGCTACTGATAGAGATTGTATGTGGCAGAAGGTTATTAAGGGAAAATATGGAGCCTCTACGGGGGAGTGGTGCACTTTTCCTCCTCATGGGTCTTATGAGGTTAGTCTCTGGAAGCATATTAGCAAGGGTTGGGGGGCTTTCCGGACGCATACTCGGGTGGTGGTGGGGAATGGGCAACGGACGAGGTTTTGGCATGATGTGTGATGTGGGGGTCGACCGTTGAGCTGCTCTTTTCCTACAGTTTTCTCCCTTTCTTTGGATCCGGATGGTCTGGTGGTGGATTGTATGGATTATGAGGCTAGCACGGTTGTTTGGAATGTTCAGTTCTTACGTCATGCAAATGATTGGGAGTTGGAAGAGTTTTCATAATTTTTTCCACCCTTTATGAGTCTGTGGTGCATCGAGGTGTGGAGGACAAGTTGTGTTGGGTGGGTAGCAAGGACAACTGTTTTTCTGTGAAGTCATTCTATGCTTTGCTTGCTGGTGGTAGAGTTGTGTCCTTCCCTTGGCGTCGCATCTGGAAGTCTAAAGTCCCTTCAAGAGTCTCCTTCTTTGTTTGGGAGGCTACGCATGGTAGGATTTTGACGTCTGACAACTTGAGGCGTCGAGGGCTTTATGTGCCTGATTGGTGCTACCTATGTAAGAAGGATGGTGAATCGATTAACCATGTCTTACTCCATTGTCCAGTGGCGAGAGGTCTGTGGCAGCATGTCTTCTACTTGTTGAACCTTCATTGGGTTATGCCAGAGCGGGTGGGGGACGTCTTGATTTGTTGGGGGAGAGAGCTTAAGGATCCTGTAGCTAAGGTTATTTGGAGAATGATTCCTCTTTGTATTTGGTGGAGTCTTTGGAAGGAGAGGAATATGCGTTGTTTTGAGGGTTCTTCGTTGTCCATTGAGCGCCTGCAGGGTGGTTTGTTGTTTATTTTGTTTCTTTGGGCTAATGCATTGTTCGGGGGCTCTTTTCTTGATTTTCAGGATTTCCTTAGTTTCTTTGTTTGTATGTCGTAACCTGTCAGTACAATCTTTGTACTGCTGCTTCTCTTTTTCCGTTAATAAACTTCTTACTTATCAAAAGAAGATATTTGTCTTCTGGATATTTGACCTCATCTGCTCATCATTGGCAGGCTTTGAGCCAGAGTGATGGAAGGTGGCGCTACAGTTCAAATAATCCCGAGTCTAGCACCTATGCCGCAGGTAATAATTTACCAGAAGCTATTTTACTATTGATGTTAGCATATACACAAAATGTTACTTGTTTCTGCTTTGACTACATCACTGACAGACCATTTTAGCCATGAAAGGTATCCCAATTGTTGTAACTTCATCAGTTAGGATTCTCTAAACTATGTTATGCTCACTACCAGCTGTCATCATGGTTCTTTCAGGATTAGCCCTTGAAGCACTTTCCGAAGTTTTGTCATTGGCGTCGTCTGACATTGATCATTCTTTGGTAATATAAATTTTTTCTATCCTTTGTTTGGAGACAAGTTTTGAATGCATAATGGACCAAAAAAAACAACCTAATATTGTTCTATTTTTATGTCGATCAAGACATGTTTAGTTTGCTTACCTACTGAAGTCTGGGGGCATGAAACTTAAAGGTGGTATTCACCAAAGCACATGCCACTTGTGTTTAATGATTGCCATTTTGGTTTGGTAGTTAGATTGTCATTCTCCTTATGTGTTCTTAACAAAACGTTTCTATGAATTTTTTTTTTGATGAATAAGCCAATCTCATTAGAAATAGTAGAAACAGTATAAAACGTTTCTATGAATTGAAGTTATCATTTCTCAATAACTATTCGAAAGTATTTCTAAATATGGATTAATAATGTGGCTAGGATCTATTTTTTCAGTGCTTATGGTCTGCAATACGTAATTACTCAGTCTGATGCTGTTGAGTAGAGTTTAGCAGCCTTTTTCTTGGTGATGAAGTGAGAGGTGAAAGAACCACTGCCTGCAGGGGCAATTCATTAATTTAAACCATATCTATTACCCTCCCATGCCTTCTACCTTATTCATTTGAATGACTTAGAACTGCAACCAAGACTGGCAGACGTGTAAAATGAAATCTAATTTCCAATGTTTGTGCATCTATTTTTTATGCTATTTTGTTGTGTTGGTATCTCACATTGATACCCCGTATCAAATCGTGCTTTATCTCGTGTTGTCTTTGCTAGTTTGTTGCTTCTAATGCGGTTCCTCATCTAAGTGTTGTGCATGCTTTTGTATTCCGCATCTGACATGTGGTTACAATTAGCAGATTGTTACATTAAAGAACGATATAGTGAAGCTCTTTGACAGTATTGAGAAATATGGTAAGTATAGCTCTTCCTTTTACACCTTAAAGGTTCCTTTATGATTTTTTATATTCTGGTTACTCTATATTTGTTCTTACCAAAGTATGGGATTTTCTACTTGTCTATCATTACTTGTTGGTAGAACTACTATTAATACTCTTGGCTATAAGTTTTCTAAAATCCCTTTGTATGGATATATTTATCCTACAAGTATGTGATCTGGATAAGGAAACTGTTCTACACTTTTTTAGCCCGTTGAATGTTTTGATTTATAATTCTCAGTTCCACCATGGCTAAAGACACCAATGTACCCCTATCTGTTGGGACTATCCAGCTGAAAAAGGCCAATAACTGTCTATGTGCATCTTATGAAAATCATATTTCTGACTTACCGATTCCCAAATTGAGACAGTAATTTTTTTTTTTCATTTTTTTCTTTTGGTCCCACCACTGAGTTGGAGACCTCCACTCTGTTTTTGTGGGAGTAGAAGTAGTATTTGAAATAGACCTAATTAGAAGCATGAATAGGATGGTAATAGGTAGAATGTCCTGGATGAGCATGCTTGCATTAATGAGGAAATTGCCTGTCCATTTGTTCATAGCCCTAACCCCCCCTGTAATGGTAGCTATAGATGGACTTTGATCCCCTTGGTTTCATCTATCATATTTAGCAGGATTGGTCTATCACTACACATTTGCATGGGGTCGTGATTTACAGTTACATTTTATCCGAATGGTCATGTGGACAGAAAATTTAATTCTGGAAAGCTTCAGTGAATATTGTTTAGTCTTATTACTTTAGTGGATAAGTAGGCTGCAAATGTCAAGAAGAAATGAACACTTTATTGTTGGCTGGGGATTTGAAAAGGTTTAAAGGAAAAAATGCAAAAAAAATCTACAGAATAAGGTGGCTGTAGGTCACAAGATTGTTTGGTCTGTGGTCATGTGGAATAGACAGATGAATGGACGTATTGAATGGAGCTTTGTGGTTCAACCTGAGAGGATTGCAAGGAGAAGGGGATGCTGGAAATAGCACTAACTGAAGCATTTAGAGAAGATAAGTCAATGACTATTGGGAGAGGTCCCTATTGAACTGGTACAAATAGGGCAGCGTGATAACATGACCTGTTCTTTAGCTTCACCATTTTATTTAGATAATAACCAGGGGATTTCAATTTAATTTGAATGTGGGGACCAATGACATTGTTTTTGGTGGGAGATGAGAGAGTTGGCATCTGTGCATCTTGCAGCTCCCAAAAGGAGGGAACTTCTGCTTTGGGAAGTTGTAGTCGAGCGTTTTATTTGATCATGAGCATGGAGCATAGAGTATTTTTTTTGGAGATTCTGTGTAAGTACGAACCATTCTCAATTGTGTTATGTAAAGAGTGCCATCGATGTGGTATGCACCTTGTAAGTATGATTTTTCATATTATGATGGGGTTGTGTTCTTGATCTGGCTTTTGTCTTCTTCTTCAATTCTACTGCTAGGGGTAGAATTGTGTTTCATGGTTGCATTTTCTATGTGTTCCATTTTTACAAACACGTTGTCATCTAGTTGAGAATCTACCAAAAAGTGGAATCTTGATGGAGCGTAAATTTAGTTCATCTGCTCTCTGCATTCAATTTATACTCATTTGCCTGTATCACCTGTATGTAGGTGATGGATCCTTCTACTTTGATGAGAAAGTTGTTGATGCCCATGAGCATCAAGGTCCTCTTTCAACTACCTCCTCCGTTGTCCGAGGTTTAACAACATTTGTATCTGTCTCTTCTGGAAGTATAAATGTCAGTGTGAACATACTTATTTGCAGGCTTTATTGTACTACAATTCTTTTAGAATACATCGGGAGGCTTCACTTTTGAGTTTGCAGGTACCAGGTGACAAAATATTGGGTCTGGCAAAATTTTTCCTTGGCATTGGAATTCCTGGAAATCCCAAGGACTTCTTCAACCAAATAGACTCGCTGGCTTGCTTAGAAAGCAACAGGCAAGAACTTGGAAGGCACTGCTAGTGTTTTATTAAGTAATTATATATAGAGTGATATTGCACTGGTTTCTATGTGAGAGTCTCATTCTATAGGTGTTTACCTAATACAGATCTTTGAGAATTAAGTGTTTGTCTAAAAGTTGTACATGTGCATTGTACTGTCTTGTCAGATGGTTCTCTTTTTTGTGTTTTTTGTCAATCTATGCTTGTCCTTCATCGCATGTTGGTTGGAAGATGCAAAAATTTGAATATGAAAAGCTTTTGATTGTGTCTGGAGCTTTACAACCTAGCTTTGAATATAGGGTGGTTCTTTTTTCTCTTCCTGTCTGTTAATTTTCTTTTGCTGGTGCAGTGTTTCTGCCCCCCTGATTTTATCACTTCCAGCTACAGTGCTTTCATTAACCAAGAAAGACCAGCTAAAGGTATTTCATCGGCCCAGAATATCTTACCAATTTTAGCACATGAAAATTAGTTTTCCACATATTTATGGTTATTGGGCAGTTCATGTCATGGTTTTCATACTCTCAGTTTTCTGTAATTTTCTTCATGCACTGGTTTAAATGGTGAGCGCAATGATATTATTTCATAAGCACAAAGGACAGCACAACACTGATCTCTGATACTGGAATATCTAGAGAGAGCCGAACCCATTTCCGCCCTCCCCTATTCTGTATTTTTATAAAAAAAATTCTTCAGTGTCAAATGATAATATCGATAAAGCCTTCAGTATCCTCCATCGAGCATAATTATTGAGTTTCATGGTAGTTGCCAAACATAAAATTCTAAAATCAATTATACGTGAATTCATCTCCAAACGTTGTTGGATGGCAGATAGTTTATGTGCATATGCGAATGTGGAAAATCATCTTAGATAGATAATAATTACGTGTTTCTCATTTTTCATTTGACCTCCATCAGTGGGGGATTGTGCAGATACTTTGTTACTGTTATCCTTGTTACCATTACAACCTTAGGTGGCTACTGTTTCTTCTTCTGGTTAATGAAGCTTTTATATAGAATCTAAATTATGCTACTTTTGTACTCTGTAAAATTGACTAGGTTAAAGTAAATTCCGTGCTTGGATCAAGTGCACCTCCTCTAACAGTGAAGCTTGTGCGAGCATTCTCTGGTTCAAAGGATCATTCCGCAATTGAGAGCTTGGTAACTAATGACCTCTTTAATGTTGGCTTTTTGTTTGACAATTCTTCTTTCTTTTACCTTCCATTTGCTTATTTTTTATATCATCTTATTTGTCTGATTAGCCTAACTTGGTTGAATGCTATGTCACTTATATCATCATACGTAGGAACTCAAGTTTGACCCAGAAAATTCAGTACATGTCTTAGATGTTTTGCCAAAGAGTATTGATGTTGGAAAGTACGTATTTGTGTTTCAGGTGAGTTTTTTTTTTTGGTTTCCAAATACAATAAGAGTTAAACTAGGACCAGTTTCACTTCACATGTTGAACCAAGTGTTTTTGTAGATTGTGCTTCATGATTCCGTGGATAAAAAAGTTTACGCAACCGGTGGACAAACTCAAGTACCAATATTTGTCACAGGAGTGATCAAAATTGATAATGCAGAAATTGCAGTACTTGATAGTGATCTTGGCAGCATAGAAACCCAGAAGAAGTATGTTACATTATCCAATGGTTTTTTACTGTTTCTGTAATGTCATATATGAGATTACCACATCTATTGATTTCTTTTAAAAAAAAAAAAATCATGTACATCAGATCATGCGGACTCACTTTTTGGTGTTACTTCTATATTTTTTGCTTTCTCAATATACAATTCTGAATATTGCTACATGCATATAACTTCTTGTACACTTGATGGATCTATTCAGGCTAGATCTGGCTGGGGAGAATACCGTATCATTGTCAGCAAACCACCTCCAAAAACTGAGACTATCATTCAAGTTGGCCACCCCTCGTGTGAATCTTTTTAAGCCACATCAGGTTTGTTGGTTGTTCTGTCTGCCTTTGGGATCACTTCTTTCACAGTTGGTTGAGAAGTTTGTTAACTTTGTTTCTTGCAGGCGTTTCTCAAGTTGAAACATGAGACCAACGTCGAACACATCTTTGTGGTGGGGAACTCTGGCAAACAGTCTGAGATAATTCTGGTTAAGTTTCTTGGATTACCTGTTTATTATTTGTTTGTATCTCATTTTAGTGAAATCTGTCATCTCTCTTCTCTCTCTCTCTCTCTCTCTCTCTCTCTTGTGCGCGCCTCCTACACAGGTGCACAACGTTGATATATTACAATATCTCGCATGGATGCGAGGTTTTGAACTTATAGCCTAAAAGCATTATGGACTATGACACAGCTGGTAAAAGGTGTGGTCTGACACATGAGAAATATATGGCTGTAATCCTTGTGTGCACTTTGCCTGCTTACTCATGTGGCTGAGCTTTCTATTTGTCATAACTTGACCTTTTTATTGTTATTGGTGGAGTAAGTATGTCCAGGCAATCAGGCTGCCTGTTGCAAATCAGGAATATAGAGATGCTCTGGTGATGAAGTGTGTGAATATCCACACACACACACGAACCCATGCATAGTTCGTATATTATGTTGATATTATGAGACACATAATTAAAATGTGGCATACTTAATGCATTTCCAACGCCTTTTGACCCTTGGATAGGGAGCCTGACAATTATTTGAAGGTTCGTTTTGAAATCTTTGATCTTGAAGGGTGTCTGTTAAGATTTAAAGCTTGTTTCACATTGCATAGAGATATATCTCCAGGATCAGGTATCTGGCATATTAATCAACGAACCAAATATACAACTAACCATGGTTTGGGAATATTAGGATTGTTTATTTTGCTGATATTTGGCAATTTTCTTTGCAGGATTTTCTTGGACTGGTTGAGAAGTTTTTCTATCTCTCTGGCAGATATGACATTCAGTTAATGGTTGGTGATGCTGTCATGGTAAGCATGGCTTTCCATTGGAACTTTGTTCTCTGTTATGTAATCAATGTCAGGTCCCAGCAAATATGTGTATTCTTTTCCAGGAGAACTCCATTTTACGTGATGTGGGCCATGTCGAACTAGATCTACCTGAGGCACCAGAGAAGGCACCCCGTCCTCCTACACAGGCTGTTGATTCCTACTCAAGATACAGGCCCCAGGCAGAGATAACCCACATCTTCAGGTCTCCAGAAAAGCTTCCTCCTAAGGAACTCTCTCTAGCTTTTCTGGGTCTTACCCTTCTGCCATTCGTTGGATTTTTTATTGGGGTGAGTTCTGCAATAAGAATTCTTGTCATTCTTTCCACTAAATTATTCTATTTGAAATGCGCTCAAACTTTTGTTGCCCAATGAAAGTTGGTTTGACAGCTTCTGGAGCCCTAAATTGCAAATAATTTTCCGACATTTATGAAAATGATTCAAATGTTGACTAGTCCAAGCTGGCTATCAAGTTCTTGTTGCTTTTGGGCGTCAAAAGCTTTACATATGTAAAACTTGATAATCAACTTTAAGCACTATACCTTTTGCCCTTAAGTGGTCAACTGGTCCTTTTATTCCAAAGTTGAGCTTTTGTTGCTGATGACCTATTGTTCTAATTCGCAATATGGAGCTTCCAAAGTCACTTGACCGTAGTAGCTGGAATGTATATAATGTTGCATATGATAGCCATTCTCATGTGAATCAAGATGAAACTTGTGGGGATTAAAGGCACTAGTGTTCACTGGCCCAGTTTTATAATGTGTGATAATGTTCACCTACAATTAGAGTTGTTAATAGTCTATTTCGACATTGAGTGGTGGAAGTTAACATGCTTTTATTTCATCCCCCAGTTATTACGCATAGGGGTGAATCTGAAAAACTTCCCCACTTCAGTAGTACCTGCCACATATGCCATCCTTTTCCAACTCGGCATTGCAGCAGTTCTTCTGCTATATCTGCTGTTTTGGTTGAAGGTACGTCTTTCACTCTGCTTTTTTTCTGCTCATTATTGGAGCTTGGCCCCCTATCCTCTATTCGTAAATGCTGACTTGTGAATCCATTCTGAGGGATGGTTGGCCACTTTCTTACTATTCCTTCTGGAAAGGGTACTAAAGCAAATGGACAGTTTCCGTCCATAGATTAATTCTCTTTGTATGGTTGCGTATTTACTTGTGCTTATTTCATGTACAGTTGGATCTGTTCACAACATTGAAGATTCTTGGCTTCTTAGGAGTTTTCCTGATGTTTGTGGGACACAGAGTGCTTTCCCACTTAGCCTCAACTTCTGCCAAATTGAAATCTGCCTGAAAGAAGAAAGAAGTTCAGTAGAATGAGGAATTTGAGGAGATGCACTGGGTCAAAAAGGGACTTCAAATTCAATTTTGTAGGACTTTTCAGTAAATTATGTTGTACCGTTCCCTTAAATTTTAGAGAATACGAGATAACATATATTAGCCCATGGTAGCATCACCTTTCCTGTTTCAGCCATTTTTGTGCATACCCAGAGCATTTTAAAGCTATATCTGTTGGGATTTAGACGCCTTGCACTCGTAGGAAAGGCCATTGATTTTCTTGTTTTACTGACTATTTTTTCTAGCATAAGTTACCAATAATAAATAAGATAACAAAATATATAAAAAAATGATGCAACATATGTTCTCAAATGTACTTTGGTAATGTTTATATGCTAAAATTTTAACATAATAAAATAATTATAAAATAATATATCCTTTTCGATGAAATCATCTATTTTTATTATCAAATGTCACAAATTAAATTCTAAAATTTTGGTATGCAAAAATGCTAACATCTCCGCAAACCAAATCCCAAAATTTTGGCCAATGAGCTATGGCTCAGTTGGCACGTCCTCCTCTTAAGAGGGTCTCGAATTGGGGTTCGATTTCCCCCATCCCCTGGTAGGCTTAGGCCTGTATTGCCTAAAAAAAAATCTCAAAACTTTGATTAGCAATGGGCTAAAAGCGTAATACGACATGCAAAAATGGACTCAAAGCCCACATGCCACAACCTGCCTCATACCAGCGCAGGAAGGAAGAATACTTCTACAAGGCTTGTGGCCAGTGTTTATTTGTGAAGAGGAAAACACAAGTAGTTGTTTCAGGTGACATGAAAAAAGCAGCTTAGAAAATGGAGAAGTGATGACAGTGCGATTGAGTCAAAAGTTTTTTCGTAAAAACAATTTCCTTATTTTCATCTCTGGCAGCCCCCTCTTTCCATACAGGAAAATAGGGAAATAAATAAATAAATAAAATAACTTTCCTCCAATTCCCATATTAATAATGAATAGAGTGAATATATTCTGGGTGAGCTCCCTATGTGATTCTCCAAGAATGTAGAGAACAAATACACGCCAACGAAACCAGAAGCTACAAAACAAACATAATTAGTAGAGACCTATGGTGTTAGGACCTCACGAGGGCCAAGAGCCAAGAGAGTATAAGCCAGTGGTGTTTCATACTTTCCTATTATTTCGACTCCCAAAGGCTCTCACTTGTAAGCCACTTCTTCTTTTGGACAATGAACACTGTATCATCCTCATCTTGCTCCGAGTCTCGGTCTGCATCAGCCATAGCCACTGCCTCCCATTTTAACACGTGAAGATACTTCTTTATGAACTCCACGACTGATCGCTTGTCACGGACAATGATGAAACCTTTAGGCCTGAGTATCCGATCCATCTCGATCAACAGGTCTTCAGCACTGCAGCCTTTCCTTCAAATATCAGAGAAGACAGTCCAAGCATGGAGTAGATCATAAGTTCGTGGGTAGGTCGAGAAGGCTTCGCACCTGTCAGTTGCACCCAAAGAGGCTGTATCAGCAGTTAATTTCAATTATAAGAAGGCTGACATTTGTGATCATGTCCCTATCGCAATCTCGTGCACAATGTAAGGGCAATCTAGAGCTCAAGGAGAGTCCAATTTGTTTCCCCTTGGTGAAGGGAAGCATGAGACAATTGTAGGGATGGAAATACCTGTGGTATTTTAATCAGAATACACTGGTTGTCCCAACATAAATGTACAGGGGTCTAAATGCTGTCTTTTTTTTTTCTGTCCCTGAACACTACCGCCAAGTAAATAAGGACTGGAAATCTGACATCATTATATTTCCTTTTGTCCCCCTTGTATTGAAAGCAAATGGAATATTGAAGACAGAAAAGAAGTTACACTTCTGTAAGTCTTCCTTTTCTTGGTTATATCAAATCAGCTCAATCAACTGTCTTCTCAAAGAGATTGTTAAACATACCAGTTGTGAACTGTGCCTATCAAGCCTCTGTCATACACTATCTTAAGAGTGTGTTAGGTCCATCCTCCGGCACCACATTCATGACCCAGACATCTTTGTTCTTCAAAGCAGCTGCAAATGAACCCAGGTTGGCCTTCATGTCCATCAAGTTCCTCACAGTGTCAGACTTGATCTTTGAGCTCAAAAGATTCCAGTAATTCTCAACTCTTTGTTGCCAAACTTTCTGTTTTAGATCAATTTAGTCATAGATCAGGGTTCTTGTGAACATGTCCTGTTTTCACATGAAAGAGATGGAGAGTCTGCTAAAAGATTACCGTGTTCTTTTCAAACACGTTAATAGAATAGCCAAAATCAGCTAGACGTGGAGGTGGAGTTGTTAATCGAGCAGGCCAAGGAGCCAAATCACTTCCTCTTGCTCTCTGGTTTTTTGATCAGACCACCAGAATATTTTGTTAGTACCTAATTTATTACAATGCTAATATCATGAAGTTACAGAACACTGATAAGGAAATACAACAAAAATAATGCAAATTTTGACTTAGATATTAGGCATGGACCTCCCTTACACCTTGGAAGAGCGATTGCTTGCCAATTCAGAATCAAGCATCAGTGGCAAACAAATAAAAAACATATGCAACACTCAACTGGTCCAAGATATTATAGTGCATTTTCTTACAGTCAAACATGCCCGCACGCTGAGATAGACAGAAAATAGTACTAATCCCGAGTGATCATCCTTCCCTTACAAAAGTAATCTTAGCTGCTGACACAACACAATATAGATACAGAGTCCACACAACAATACCCTATTGCAAGTTCTATATAGCCACTTCAATTAAGTAATTTCACCACTGTTATTAAATACGGGATAAACAAGCAAAATACCAATCAGACTTCTTATAGTCTTAGTTTTAATTATTTGAGCTGGTTACTGGTTAGTGGCTTAGTTCAGGAGACTGTTAGAACCAATCACACTTCCTCCAAAGCCAACCCCTCTGGTGAACAGATCTTGGTGTCATCCAGGATCTCAAAAGGGTCTTAACAAGGAACAGAATGCAGAAACAACCAATAAATTAGAAAGGAAAGGATACATATTCCATGGTCATCCAAATTCTGAAGACTAAAGATGAAGTTAGAATGGAAGCAGTCCCTCTTATTCAAGGATGATATAACACGGAAATAACATATGATCACGAATGACCTGATATGCATCGAGATTCCACATTTTCAGATATGTGAAAAACCGGTTAAAAATCAGAAACCAGAAATATTACAAAGCAGAAACAATTATCTCCATATATGTCAATAATCCCCCAATATATGTATTTAAACACACACACACACACATACAAAGAAACAGGTTATAATAGCTTCTTTCATTCGATTTTTTTTTTTTGTTTTAAGGAAATAAATTTAGCTGTCCTTTTGCTTAGAAAATATCATTTCAAATTTATTTCAATAGCTAAAAAAGGAAGAAAACAATTCTTTCTTTTTTTTTCCAAAAATGAGATAATGTTGATATAGTGGTACATTTTTATTGGGTGATGCTATTAGATCAGTGCGTCACTACTCCAAGTTTTCATTTTTTTTAGTAGTCATGAACTGGTAAAATCAGACATTATGCCATAAATAACAAATAAAGGTAGCAGTACTAACGGTGAGTAAGGTGTGATGCAAGCTTCCATATGCACGTCCCACACAGCATCTGGATCATCATTGGATCTGCAGAGGGGAGGTTGGGTACCAGGCTCTCGTTCCATGTAACAAGCATTAGTCAGGGGCTTGACCCAAATAACGGTTTGGTTCCTTTTAGCAGCTATTTTCCAACACATTCGTTCCACAAGGGCACTCATCTCTCTCCATATCCTCTTATCCTCTTCGTCCTGAGCATAGGCTTCAGGCGATGAGTAAGCAAAATACCCTCCTGGTCTGAGTAACCTATCCAGCTCAAGAAGGAGGATGCCATCCCGTTGCAGCCAATCAATCCTACAACGGGAACAATGTGCAAGTTCAAAAGATCTACTTGGCCAAGGGAGTCTCTTGGTCGCTAAAACACCAAGATATGCAGGAATACCTCTCTCTAAGGCAAATTGGATTGGTTCTGATGAACATCATTTGGTGCTAATGACATAGCAATAATGTCAGAGGAAAGCAGGTATCCTCCAAAACTGGCAACTCCACAACCAACATCGAGAACTGTCCAGATTTTTCCCTTGTTGTTTAGAATATCCTTCGGGAAGCTGAGCATCTGCCAATCCAAACCATGAATAGATCATAATTTTACTCGCTAAAAGTTGTTTGGTCCATGAGTGATGTGTTGGCCCCAACCGTGAAAGACCACTTGACTTACATTAGCAATGGATGCAATGTACTTATCAGCTCCATAATGGAAGTGAGTTCCTCCTCCAGGAAAGGCAATCTTTTCACCTTTGACTACCATCCAGTTCTGGTCAGACTTCTCAGTTGCAAGGTGGGTATGAGGTATATTTGCTTTCCATACCTCATCTCTGCTTCTTGGCCACTTGATTGGTATCTATTTCCATAAAAGAAGAGCAAACTTGTAATGCAATTCTGCCTTATCTAGAGGGAAAACTTGAGCAAGTGCATAGAAAAAAAGATACATCTAAATCAGGGAATCTCACCTTGTACCCTGGTGGAGGAGGAATCAGACAATTATAGCGTCTCTCAGGCAACGGGCAATGTCTCTCATAGTGTTCCATCAGGGACAGATTCAGCTTCATCCTTGTCTGGTATAAGAGATTTCTATCTAGGCATGGAATCAACTCCGAAAGTCGATCATCGCAGACCTTCAATATCAAATTTAGCAGCAAACAAACATTTATTAGTTCACTTTACAAGCGTAGAACAAACTGTTATATAACCGCAGTTGTGGAGAACTCACTGGAATGCTCTTCAGCATAATACCATCCTGACTTATAAAAAAAAAAACATAATACCATCCTCTCCATCTTCACCTAGTTTGAAGGAAGATTCATCAACATCTTCATCTCCACCCCAGTAAGAGGCACCGAATTTTCGTAAAGATTTACTGTACATAAATGCGCAAAACATCACTAAAACTAGTATTGAAGCAACCAAAATCTTCTTTTGGTTCCCATTGCCTTTTCCCCTCATCATTTTCACGACGAAAAAACTGCCACCTTCTACAGTGCCCTCGACAGGCAGAAACTCAAGATGAGAACTTTATAATCCGATTGGTTGATTATCAAGTGCCCAACGAAAAATTCCCACCAAAAGCACTCTCTGTATGTTTTGCTCCAGAATTGCCTCAAATTTTTCGCCACCAAACGAGTCAAAATGACACCAGCGTATTAGATTTAGGTACCTAGAGCAGGAGCAAATCGGTAAGAAATGGAAATGGTGGACGATACTGCAGACCAAAAACTTGTTAAATAATGCTATTACATTAACTAGAGCAATTAAACCCAAAATGGCATAGACAGTTATATCAAAATTGGCTATCAAGCAAATCGAGCCAAACTCCATTTGCGAGTTGCACCCTCTAATGGCCCCACCCCATGTTCTGTGCCTTCCGGAGAAAAAGGTAAAGACCCCTGTAACCCAATCACTGTCAGATGAAACAAGTACATAAACAATGAACTAACTTACCAAACGAAACAAAGCCAGTACTTTGAAGGAATCTCCGTTAAGTACGGCATGAACATTTGATACACACACACTGGCATTGGTGTCGCAGAATAGCCAGAGAGAAAGGAGGGTAAATGACAATGCACCGACACTTGCCAGCTAGAAAAGCATCACTGAAAGAGATGATGAAAGTGAAACCCAGCAAAAAAAGATCTTAGAAGGAATTGATGGGGCCTAATAAATAAATAAATAAAAAAGCTCAATCATCTTCTTTTTTCGCAAAACTAAAAAAATTAAAACTCGAAAAAGAAAAAGGAAAAAAACTTTGTTTATCCTTTCAGTTCGATTATAGTTCCAAAATATTATTTCTTACCCCGCATTCGATTTTGGTAATTGTTTACGTGCCTAATAGTTATTTTAAGTGATTAAGAAGTAGAATCATATCTGGCTCGATGAGCTGGGTTTGTCACATTAATACTATCTCAGATGATGCTAAACGAAAAGATGGCTTGGGTGACGTTAAAATCATTAGGCCTCAATTTTTTTGAAAAGTAACATAAAAACAAAATTATAAAAATTCAATTTAAAAACATTTCTTTTAAAATATATTTTTTACTCTCACATGCATTAGAATAGGTAGATATTTAAGAAGAATTTATGAATTTTGAATTTGTAAAAAAAAATAAGTTTGAATTTTATAAAGTTTGTAGAAAATTAGTGAAAAACTTTAAAAATATTTTATTGCAAAAAAAAATATTAGAGTTTATTAAAAATTAAAGAGATATATTGGATGAAGTATTATAATGAGAAATTAATATAATTTGTTAAAAATTAAAGTAGACAGAAAAAAAAAATATTAGTTTCTTGTTTCACGAGATACAAGATTGATGAGTTCAAATGGGCATTTTGAATAGATGAGATGGCGTGTGACAAGGCATGGTGACGTGGCATTGATGGAGAGAGGGAAATGACAAGCCACGCATACCATTGGTCATGACATTAGCCAAGTAAGGGAAGGGACATGTGATGGCATGATGTGATTAGGGATGTGTTTGTTTTGTAAAATTTTAGTGTTGTTAAAATTTTAGGTATTGGGTTTAGTGAAAAAGTGAAGAGAGGTAATTTTTTATATTTTTTTGTAGTAAATAGTAATGATTTGAAGGGGAGAGAAAGATTATATTGTAATATTTAATTGTGTTAAAATTTTAGAGGGGGTAAAAATTTTGAACACAAACGCACCCTAGTTCACTAAGATCGCTTATTGCAGTGATTTTTAATAGTAGACCAAGCGGTAAGACTGCTGAAAAGAGTCTGAACTAAGCTTGAATACACATAATTCCACAATAGAAATTAGATTTCACTATATGTTCAACTGCGAGTGATAACTACTAGGGCGGGACGATAGGCTCTGTAATATTGAGCTTCTAATGACGTTCTTTCAGAGTTTAGCGATCGAGGCGAAGGAGTTTCATTTTTCGATTAGCTCGTTGGGTCTGGTCACGTTGTCAGAGCTGAGTAGGAAGTCGCAGAGCTCTGTTCGTGTTGAACGTTTTGGGGTGGTGTGGTTGGCAAATTTTTTTGGCAAGCTGGTGGAGGACTTAGAGGTCCGAGATTTCTCGGTGAGGTGTAACGACTCATCCCGTGCAATCCTGGCCCATAAGTGCTCGAATGTGAATGGACGATATGTTGTACTGGTTGAGTTTGGGGACAGAAGTCGGCGGGGGTTATGATGATCCCCGAGGGGCGAATGGGTGGTGGATGACGATCCTTTGCTCGTTCGTGTGAGGAGCTGATCTCAGTTATTGGTGAGTTGAGGCGACGAAAATCTCGCCTTGCTGGTTCTGAGGTTCGACAAGGGGTGTCTTTTGCTCAGATGGTGCGGCTAGGCTTGCCGGAGACGAAGGTGGTGGAAGGGCGGGAGTTACGTGAGGAACACGATAGAGTGGAAAGCATGGAGCGGCAGGTGTCGGTTGGATTCCCCATAGGGGCGCATGCAGAGGTTGGTAAGGAGTTTTCAACAGAAGGGCCTGCTGAGTCGGCTGGGGTAGATGGGCTGCTTTGGGCGCAATTAATGCGTGTAAGAGCCGAGCTGGACAGGCTCATTCGGCTGGCTAAAAGCCGTGAAGTGGCTGGGGAGATCGGGCACGTTTCGAGCTGCGTGGCTTGCGGGCTTAAGTCGGTGGCTCAGGCCGTGAAGCTTGACGATTCGAGCTGTGTCGCAAACGGGCTTAAGTTAGACGAAGCCCATGAAGCCCGTGAAGGAGAAGGTGAAGAGCGGCTGGGTAATATCCGGGTGGGCTCAACGAGCCGTCAAATTGTGTTGGGTCGTGGGCCTTTTCTCTTTGGGCGCAAGCGTGGCCCTTCAACACAGTCTTTATCGACTAGGCTGGGGCTCGTTGGGAAGCTTCCACTCGAAGGTTACCCGGGTCAGCTGGGAGAGGGGCGCACGCCGCCGGAGGAGGCCCTGGATGGCTCTGGGACAGATGGTGGGGCTCCGGCGACATGGCAAAGTGATTTCGGGTGCTCAGGCGAGGATGTTTCGGCATCGGGTGCTGCAGGGTCAGTTACGAATTTGTTGGGGGGTGTCGCGCAAGTCTCGAATGCATCGTTGTCGGCCCTCTCGCTTGTCGAACCTACTGGGGATGTCTCGGCATGCTGCTCTGGGACAACAGAGCTGGTTTCAGGTGAAGGTGGACCGGCTTCGATCCAGCTGGGGGGTGGTGATGGTGCCCCTGGTTCAAATGTGGGGGCTGTCTCGGGGGAGGTGGGTGCACATTTTTCTTCGTGCTTTTCCGTCTTCTGATTCGAACCTATGCTTGTCTCCCGATAGTTTGGGCGTTGTGGAATTGGTAGGGAACTCAACCTCTGTTTCGAAGGTTGGTGGGGACTTGGTTGTTTTCTCGGGTGAGTTGAATGGGGGGACTACGGAGCCATTGTGGGTGCTTCCTCCGGCAACTGCTAGGGTGGAGGGTGATACATCACCTTGGGTGCTGGAAATGGTATCGGAGTTTAGACATTTAGTGGGGGTCTAGTGCGTTGGATTTGAATCTGATCTGTTGCGGCTGTTTACCGCCTAGGAGGCAGATAGGGGTCTATGTAGTGGATCTCCGGGCAGATCCGGGGGAAAGTTGTGTCGGGAATTAAAGTTGTTGGAATGCTCGGTCAACTATTAGGGGAGTGCTTCTGGCATTCAGAGGAGTAGGAAGGGGGGAGGGCCTTTGTGCAGTCTTTATGAAACCCAAAATAATTAGCTGGAATGTGAGGGGTCTGAATGATAAGGGTAAATGTAAAAGTGTGGGCAATTTGTTAAGAGGGTGGAAAGCGGACTTGGTTTGTCTGCAAGAGACAAAAGTTGCGATGGTTTCTCGTGCCTTAGTGAGGAGGTTGTGGGGAGGGCCTCATGTTCAGTGGAGTTGTTTGGAGGCTATGGGAGCGTCAGGAGGTATTTTGTGTTTATGGGATTCTCGTAGTTTTGAGTTGGTTCAATCATGTTGTGGGGCTTTCTCTATCTCGTTGCTTCTCAAGAGTGTGGATGATGGGGCGAAGTGGATCTTTTCTGGAGTTTATGGTCCTAATGATGATCGTAGCCGAAGTCTTTTCTGGGATGAGTTGGTCGGGATTTATGGTTGGTGGAATCTCCCGTGGTGTATAAGGGTTGACTTCAATGTGACTCGTTTCCCTAGCGAGCGTTCGGGGGATGGGGGTAATAGGAGTGCCATGGTGGAGTTCTTGGATTTCATTTCCGAATTGGGGCTTCTGGATCTTGTTTTGTCAGGTGGGAGGTTCACTTGGTCTAATGGTATATCTTCTCAGACATGGTCTAGAATCGATCGGTTTCTTGTCAGTCCATGTTGGGCTTCGTTATACCCAGAGTGCACTCAGAGACGGTTGCCTCGTTTGTTTTCGGATCATTTTCCGATTTTGTTGGACGGTGGTCAGTTTGAGGGTGTTAAGAGGTCGTTTATTTTTTAGAATATGTGGCTCAAAGTGGATGGATTTGTAGCTAAGGTTTAGGAGTGGTGGCAAGGCTATGCTTTCAGGGGGTCTCCTAGTTTTGTGCTTTCCTCTAAGCTGAAGACGTTGAAGGCGGATCTCAAAGTTTGGAATAGGGAGGTCTTCGGGGATGTTAGCATTCGGAAGACGGCTTTATTTAATGAGCTAGAATCGCTTGATGGTTTGGATAAGGAGGGTGTCCTAGATGAGGAGGGGAAGGTTCAGAAGTGGGCAGTCTCTAGGGAACTCAATAGTTTAATTGATTTGGAGGAGGTGAGCTGAAGGTAGAAGTCTAGGGCCCTTTGGCTAAAAGAATGAGATCGGTGTACTAAGTTTTTCCATAGTGTTGCTAACTCTAATAGGAGAGCAAATTCGATCTCTAGTTTGGTGGTGGATGGGGATGTGGTGGAGGACCCTGCGGTGATTTCTGCGACGATTGTCGATTATTACTCCTCTTTATATCTTGAGCCTTTTGGGTGGCGGCCCTTGTTGGACAGGCTTGACTTTGATTGTATCTCGAGGGTGGAGGCAGAGTGGCTCGAGAGGCCCTTTGATGAGGAGAAGGTGACCGGGGTGGTGCATAGCCTTAATGGTGACAAGGATTCTGGTCCAGATGGCTTTTCCCTTGTTAATGGAGATTGTTAAGGGAGATGTGTTGTTGATGTTCGATGAGTTTGCTAGGGATGAGAGATTTGTTCGAAGCTTGAACTCCTCCTTTATTGTTCTCATCTCCAAGAAGCCTGGCGCGGTTGACCTTAAAAACTTTCGCCCCATTAGTCTTGTGGGCGGTGTTTACAAGATTCTGGCCAAGGTGTTGGCAAACAGGTTGGGCAAGATTATATCTTCTTCTCAGAATGCATTTGTTCGGGGTAGACAGATTCTTGATTCTGTGCTCATTGCTAATGAGTGCATCGACTCCAGGTTGAGGTCGGGAGTGCCTGGTATGCTTTGCAAATTGGATGTTCAGAAAGCTTATGATCATGTCAATTGGAAGTTCCTTTTGTACCTCCTTCGTAGATGTGGCTTTGGTGACAAATGGTGCAATTAGATTTTCTTCTGCATATCGACGGTGAAGTTCTCGGTTATTGTCAATGGGTGCCCTGAGGGATTTTTCAATAGCTCTCGTGGCCTGCGGCAGGGGGACCCTCTATCTCCTCTCTTGTTTGTGATTGTCATAGAAGCGTTTAGTCGCATGATGGGGAAGGTAGTGGCTGCTGGTGGTTTAGAGGGGTTTAAGGTTGGTCGTGGTCCCGGAGGGGATGTGAGTATTTCTCATTTACTTTTTGCTGACGACACCTTAGTGTTGTGTGGGGCGGACATAGGCCAGTTTTGGAGACTGAGATGTCTTCTCTTGTGTTTTGAGGCAGTTTCTGGCCTCCGAATCAATTTGTCTAAGTCGGAGGTTATTCTCATTGGCAATGTTGATAATGTTCAGACGTTGGCATCTATCTTGGGGTACAGAGTGGCAACGGCCTATGACTTACCTTAGGCTTCCTTTGGGTGCTTGCTTTAAGAGCGTTCGCATTTGGGATGAGATTCTTGAGTGGATGGAGCGGCGGTTGGCGGGGTGGAAGCGGTTGTATCTTTCCAAGGGGGGTAGGCTTACTTTTATTAAGTCGACTCTTTCGTGCCTTCCCACTTACTTTCTATCTTTGTTTCTCATTCCGACTGCAGTGGCAAAGAGGTTGGAAAAACTCTAGAGAGACTTTCTTTGGGGCAATGACGGGAATATGCACAAATTTCACCTTGTGAAGTGGGAGTTAGTTTGCTCTCCTTTTCAGAATAGGGGGTTGGGGCTTAGAAACATTATTGTGTTCAACAAGGCTCTCTTAACCAAATGACTTTGGCGCTTTGCGTTCGAGAGGGATAGACTTTGGAGGATGGTTATTGTTGCGAAATATAGGTGCTCGTTGGGGGTGGAGAACTTCTTCGAGTCGAGGGTCTTATGGTGTTAGTCTATAGCGCTTTATTTCCAAATGGTGGGATGACTTCAGTAAGCACATCAGATTTACGGTGGGAAATGGATGAGGAGTAAGTTTTTGGCATGATTGTTGGTGCGGCGATAGACCTTTGTCTCTTGCATTCCCAATTGTTTTTTCTTTGTCTCGTTGCAAAGAGGCTTCGGTGGCAGATTGTTTGGTGGGGAATGGTGGCCATGCTGTGTGGGATGTTCCTTTTCTTAGACTGGCTAATGATTGAGAGTTAGCGGAATTTTCAGCCTTTTTCACCCGTGTGTACAGGATGGAGATTAGAAGAGGTATGGATGATAAGTTGTCTTGGATGGGGTCTACAAATGGGGTTTTTTCGGTGACGTCTATATATTCTCTCCTTGTGGGTGGGAATGGCTTGGCCTTTCCGTGGAAAGGGGTGTGGAGGTCGAAGTGCCCCATGAGGGTCTCCTTCTTTGTTTGGGAGGCTATGCACGAGAGAATTCTCACTACTGATAATCTGCGTCGTCGAGGAGTGTACATTGCTGATTGGTGCTATCTTTGTTGCAGTGACGGAGAATCAGTTAACCACTTGCTTCTTCATTGTCCGGTGGCACGTGGGCTTTGAAAGCATGTTCTATCTATTGTGAATTTCCCTTGGGTTATGCCGGAAAAAGTGGTGGATGTGCTCTGGAGTTGGGAGAGAAAGTTTTCCAACCCATTTGCTAAGGCTATTTGGAGGATGATTTCGGCATGTGTTTGGTGGTGCCTATGGAGGGAGCGTAATAACCGCTGTTTTGAGGAGGGTTTTTTGCCTATACCGATGTTACATGGCTTTTTGCATGTTTACTCTTTTTGGTTGGGCTAATGCGGTGTTAGGGTGCCCGTTTATTGATTTTCAGGATTTCTTAGTTTTATAGCTTGTTTGGATGCGTGATTTCGGTATAGTCCCTTGTACTGTTTTCACATATCAATAAAAAAAATCATAAATTGGTCACGTTAACGGATGGGTTGTATCTAGAAAATTTATTAGCGACATGGACCACTGAAGACTAAAATGAATCTAGGGTTGTATTTGAGTGTTAAAATTTTAGGGTATTGGATTCGGTGAAAAAGTGAAGAGATAGATGATTTTTAATATTTATTATAGTGAAAAGTAATGATATGGTGGAAAAAGATTATATTGTAATTTTTTTATTGTGTTAAAATTTTAGGAAGCGTAAAATTTTACTTAACAAACTTAGCAACCTTTCTAAAAAAATATTAAATCATTAGGACTAATGGAGTAATTAAGTTTTGAATGTTAATGGTAGTTGAATTTGAAATTATTACTATCTTTATCAAGTTCATAATTTGGATTAGGGTAGCATAGCTTCGTGCCTTCATGAGATCGAGTAGACATCTTATTTTTGTGTACCCTTTTCTGATTATATACGGAGATGTCCATGAATATTCAAGCTCTATAGACTGCAGTTGCTTCGAAAACAAATTTCAGTGTGACGATGAGGTCGTTAGGGAACAATCACAAACTACTGGTGATGTTAGGTCTATGTCTATTTTCGATATGCTGTGTCGCCGCCCAAACAACATCACAAGAAACTACCACTGCGGTTTGCGAGAGACGGGGAATGTAAGATACTGCCTGCAAGTGGCGGACATGCATTATGCTAACGGCAAGGCCACGAAATGCTTGGACATGCGCTGCTCTCAGTACCACAGATACTCCGACCTTAACACTATCGCTTTTATCCGCCGCCTGATCCTTGCTGAGGACCCAGATCTCATTGTTTTCAGCGGTACAAGTGTTTTTCTTTTGTTTTTTTGCAAGTATAAAGCCAAAGAACCCTTTGTGCATCAATTTCTTGTCACTTCTTAAGCTTGCTCACAGATTGATCCAACTAAACCTTTACAAATAATGACTTGCTACAGGTGACAACATCATGGGGTACGACTGTTCAGATCCCATCAAGTCAATGAATGAAGCATTTGAACCAGCAATCACAGCCAACATCCCGTGGGCTGCTATTTTGGGGAACCATGATCAGGAATGCGCCCTTGGAAGGGAAGGCGTGATGAAACATATAGTAAGCATGAAGAACAGTCTATCCTAAGAATGCACCCTCCTTTATTGATGGTTTTGGGAACTATAATCTTGAGGTTCACGGAGCTCATGGCACTAGATTTGAAAACAAGTCCGTTCTCAATCTCTAAATGATTGGCAGTGGAGATAATTCCAAGGTCGATTACACCCCTGGCAAAGGCTACTATTGGAACAAAGCCTCTCAAATATGTTGGCTTGAACGTAATTCTAACAATCTTCGGGTACTAACTTAACTTTTTATTCACTTGGAAGTTTGGAATTGTTAGATATTGATCTCTGTTTGTTAAGCCAGGTTTTTATTGCAGAGAGCATACAATATGGGAAATCCTGATACCCCAAAAGAACCTGCACCCAAGCTTGTGTATATTCACATCCCAGTACCGAAAGTGAACAGTTTTGGTCCAAGCAACATGACCGGCGTGAAACAAGAAGAATCCTGCAATCCGGACATGAACTCTGGCTTTTTCACTAGCATGGTAACTCAAAGGGACGTGAAGGCCTTGTTCTATGGACAAGATCATGTCAATGACTTTTGTGGCAAGCTCACTGGTATACCCTTGGAGAAAACAAGAAAAGGTGAACGTTGGGGAGAAGTAAAGCATATCAGAACATGGAAGCGGCTAGATGATCAACATCTCAATGCTATTGAGGCTCAGGTCCTCTGGAGGAAGGGCGGTAAGATTTCCTTAACTCTACTTTTGTGTATGTTTTTTTTTGCACAATGTTGTTTTAGCATAGATATAGAGAAACAAGAAGCAAAATTCCATCCAGATTCTAGAATTGCCAATTACTGGACATGCATGTTATGTTATGAGACAGGTTATATATTGTATGAGATCAATGATGCGTGCAGAAAAGCCTGGGTGATAAGCATCAAGATACGTGATGAAGCATGCAGAGACAAGGAGGATCAGATGAATCGGTTTCATTTGAGTTTCTTAATTAATCAAATTAGGGTAGTTTAGTTACTTCTTCGTTATCAGCTCTCTTAGTGCAAAAAATGGCATTGAATCATTTTGTGAAATAATTATCCTATCTTTATTATTGTCCCAAAATTATTCTGAGATGTTTTATATTGAATGGGAGACCAAATACACCAATTGCCAATTTGTCCAATAGCATCTCCGAGGGTATTGCACGGGGAATATATAATCGCCCGCGTTGCTGCTTTCAAGCATTAAATTATATGTCGTATGTATGTCCTTATCACCCATCTCACTATTCTATACGAATCAGCTTTCGCTGGACCAGAAATAGGGACAAGAAAGTAGTTTCAAGTCCAATTTCTTGTTTCCCACTTCCCCAAGTTGCTAAGAAAAAAAAAGTCTCACACAGGATAAATATTAGCAAACTTGTAGGTTTATAAATTGGCACTCCTCCTTCAAAGGATAGACCCTTTTGAAGGATGCGTAGGCCGACCGCTGTAAGTTTGCTTGTTTGTCTAACGCGTGAATCCGAAGTGGGTTATTTTCCCCTGTTCCCGCTTCCCCAACTTGCTAAGAAAAAAAAAAGTCCAATTTCTTGTATAATGTCACCAAAGTAGCCTTCAGATTGGAACAATGGTCTAGGTGATGTTTGATAAGTAAAAATATATTTTAAGAATTTTGAATTCGATTTTTTTAGGGAGGTGATAAAAAAAAGTTAGTGAAAAAGTTAAAAAAAATGTTTAATTGTTTTAATTGAAGTTCCTAAAGAAACAAGGAGAGATAAAATTTGATGGATTTTTTAAATAAAAATTAATAAAGTTTGTTAAAGAGTAAGAAGTGTGATGTAATTTTTTTTAATAAAAAAAGGTATTGAAGTAAGTGCAAAAAGATAATAGAAATTTGTGTAAAAAATTTGATGGTTTGGTTGTAAAAAATCTGAGCTTTTAAAAAAATTTCTTATCCAAACATAGTCTTCAAGTATAAGCCATGAGGAAGAAATTCGATTCTGTTCAACTGAAGTGATAGCAAAATAAATGGAAACTCAAATTCAAACAAAACCAACTAACTCTTGATATTAAATCAAACAACTGGATAAAGATAGGATCCACTAGATAGATAAAAATAAAAACATCTGTTAGATTCAAAATTTTGGTCGTCTTATCATTCTCATTCCATTTCTATTCAAGATTTTTAGCTGTCATTACCAAACCAAACTTTTAAATTTTCAGGTTGGTTCCCAAGCTCTGCGGAGTTGTCAATCAGTCAAAAGATTATGTAAACACGGGTCTGCGACTTAATGCAAATTCTAGGTGTCATGAGGCTGGCCCAGGTAAGCCAAGTGGTTCTGTGTCAAGCCCAGGGCAAATTAGCTGTTGTGTCCAATAGTGAATGAGATTGCAGCCCACAATTGATGCGTTCTACATTCAATTAGTCTACTAAGGAAATGCTCAGATGAATACAAAGCTTATCATATAAGATTAGTAGATTAATGTGTCATCCAGTTCATTCAAATATCCAAAATGAAAGTCTTTTAAATTTCATTGAGTACTTAATGTTGATGACATGATAGCAAAGATAAACCAAATCTTTAACATATTTCAACTATCCGAGATCTACTCAATCACAGCAACTAGAACACTGCAAAACATGACAGTACATCAGCTGAAGCCTGCAAGGGTTTAGTACTTCGGTGGTGGATGCTGGGTTGGCAACAATCCGAACCGCTTCTTCAGAAGAACTCTTTGCCTCGAGTATTTGTCATCAGGGGAGAAGCGGGCTGCAGCCAAAAGTGGAGATAGAGAGATTGAGAAATGGCAATTATGAAGAAAAAAGTGAGTTATTGAACCATGACTCATATAATCTGGACAACAGACTTTCACTGACAATATTACAGCCACAGTCGTAATTCCAGTAAATGAAAGGGTTTACAATTAAGTGAAGAGCATAGCCCATGGTATTAGAAGGCTATTCCAGCAATGGAATGACTACATCCATTTTATCTCCAGTTAAGGACATCAATTACGAAAACTATACAGAACAAGAGAAGGTAATGATAATTCAACACACCATTCGAGCAACTAACTTGAACAACCTTGAGCATCCACAGATCTAGGACAACTCTGAAAATAGTCACTAGCAGCCTATGAGCACACAGGCAATAAATAACTTTCTAGTCCTTACACCAAGGCTATGAATGATTCTACCCCTTTTATCAATCAATCACTTGAATACATACTGACCTCGTCATAACTTCAACCTCCTATCATAATGTCACCAATAAATAGGTAGTAGCAAAATTGGCATGATATACGTTTAGATAAGCAGTTGCACATGAATGGTTGGACCAATATGAAACAAATTGGAAAAGGTCGAGCAAAGTCCAATTAATTAAACTATATATTACCTGGATGGGCAGATTGTGTTGACAGTCCCAGTGGCGATTCTTTCTGCTTGTAGAAAAGAATATGAGAGTCAACAAAAGAGAGCAAAGGCACGAAGCCAAAATGTTTACAATCTTAGGATGTTTCTGTGCATAAAAAGCAAACAGCACTTCACCCATGACAATAATACTGAGTCCTTGACAGAAACAAACTTGCAATTTTGCATGTGTTGGTTGGGATGTCTTTCAGATAAGTAGCCAGAATATCAGCCACAGAACACATCTAACTAGTTTGCACGCAGAAATCCCCCCTTCTCTCTTCCCTCCCCCCAAAAGAACAAAAAGAAAGAACAACTCCCCCAATATTGTCTAGAAGATGAGTTCTTTGGCATCAATACCAAGATGCAAAAGAATGGAAGAAAACCCCCCCCAAGGAAACTTCTTATTACCAATGAATATGAAGCATCACGACAGGGAAAGTCAATGACTTTTTGCAAGTACTAACTACGCTCAACAAAATGAAACATAAGAAGTGATATTGGCATCAATACCAAGATGCCAAAGAAAGAAAATAAATTCCCCAAGGACACTTACCAATGAAGGTGAAGCATCGAGATAGGGAAAGTCTATTACTTTTTGCAACTAATACAAACTACACTTAACGAAACATTATATAAGTATGTTCCAGGAAATAAGATAAACTATTTTTATGGTGCCCTAGTTGTAGCTCCCTGGTATTGACGTTGTGCAACGAAGATTCAATATTAATTCAAATTGTCAAAAAAGTACCAATTTGAATGTCCAGGCACTGATAGCTAGATCAACATTTAAAACTGAATATGAAAAAAATACAGATCCTATACTTATTTCAAGCCACCTGACACGCACATGGAAATTAGAAGATTACGGGACTCATCAACCTCTCAGAAATTTTAAGGCTTCTTTCCCAGCGAGGGCAAAGAAATGCATGAAAAAACCCAGGATACAGAAAACCATACATGTAAATAGCTAGTAGCTTCCTAATTCCCTTGTTTAACTTACAATATATGGAAAACATGGTTTCGAATCCTAAAATTTAATAAGCGAAGTAGGGAGGTTTAAGTAATCTTTGTTCTTTTCCTAGGCACATACTCGCCTTAAGTAATGAAACATAGAATAGAGAACCAAAAAGTCAGTAAAACTCCATTTGACTCCACAAAACCTATCCCAAACCTAATCTGTCAGACTCCAATCCAGAAACTTCTTTACCAGCATGCACACATCAGAGACCATCCACATAGCATAACCGGCGGTCGCTTAATGCAATGATGCACTCAGGCCTTACCCAAGAATCAACATTCACACGCCTGTTAATACCACTAGGCCAATAAAAACCTAAGTAGCTTCCAAATGAAAACAAGGTCTCAATAAAACGTCCCCCTTATATTTTTCACAAAGCTTATTAGTTGATTCATTTTCAAAATAAAAATTTTATGTATTCCAATAAATTAATGATCGACAGTACTCGTTTTATAGACATCAGTTTAACCTATTTATGTTAAAATCGAATCTAGCTCCTAAGAATTTTTTTCTATTAAATATTTGTTGAAGGGGGATTTCAACTGCAAGCACAAAACCCAAAAGCTTAAACGGCCTAAGAATCACAGCAAGCACCAATGATTAGGCACCAACGAGTGTCTTAAAACGGAAACGAAACTAACATAATCATAACAAGAACACCGTACCTTAGTAGTATAGACTTTGTCGCCATTCTCGTTTATGTAACACTGGAGATACATTTTCCCTAGTCGTTCAACTCACTGAAATAACAAAGACAAAACCAACATAATCAAAACGAGAAGAACTAGCATTCTCCACCTCCAAAAAATTCATTTCATTGTCGAGAAAAGTAAAGAATTTGTTAGTGTTTTAAATTTTTCATCACTCAAGGGCAATAAGAACGAAAAAATTATAATATACTATAAAAAGTATACCTATTTGAGTTGTCTTCGAGCTAGGGTTTAATAGAGGAAAACCAAAGAAGATGATGCTGGCTAGGGCTTTATTTGACCTTCAGTTTTGTTTCTGCTCAGTCCACAACGCTGCTTTGGTAGCTTTGAAGTCAAAACTGCGTCTTCATTGAGAGAGACAAAGGCTCAGAGTGACGAAATATTTGAGAAACGGTGTCGAGGCGGCGAAGAGAAGAGACGATGATATAGGGTTGGGTTAAAATGGATTTGTTGAAGCTTCGATTATGGCAAAAGTGATTGAAAAGACCACCATATCCTCATTCTTTAAACCATGACTGCTGATTTAAGGGTAAATGGGTAATAATGAGACTTCCCGGGGGAGATTTCTCCCGTTTGTTTTCCAAATACAACCGTGAATCTGAGGTTACACAGGTAAAAAAAGCAATAATAATTTTGGACAATAATAACAAGGTCCTTTGGTGAACGAAAAGACAGTTCAAGACTCCTCCTTCAAAATCTTACCTTAGTCTTTGGGGGATAGTTTTGGAAGTAGCTATTTCCTTCTAGCAAAAATAAAAATAAAAAATTGATAAATACACTTCTTATCCATTAATTATCAATACTTTGACATATAGAACCATCAACTATCAAATATTAGACAATTTATATCTTAAACTACTCACTTTGACACGTTGCACCTTTTAACTATCACATGTTAGACATTTTGCACCATTCATTTGATAATAATATTCTTAATAACTTAATGAATTAATAATAATATCTCAATATATACAAAATGGGTCAAGAGCATTATCTTTATTATCATTTTAATCTAAAAATTTGAGATTGGGTGCAAAATGTCCAAACTTATAGTTAGAAGGTGCAATGTGTACATTACATATTAAATACTATACACGTGGCAGATTGACGTATTATTTATTAGGGTTAAATGCATGTCATGCCCCTGTGGTATGCGGTAATAGCAAATATGCCCCTGAGGTAAACAAAGTCATTTTCATACCCCTGAGGTACAAATTCAGGAGCAAATATGTCCTTTCATACCCCTGAGGTAAACATAACGGAATGACATATTTGCTTCTGAATGTTTACCTCAGGGGTGTGAAAAAAACTTTGTTTACCTCATGTGCATATTTATTATTACCGCATACCACAGGGACATGACATGTATTTAACCATATTTATTATATCATATATAGTAAACATATTCCATATGTTTCTGTTAACGGTAATATTTTATATCACATATATTGATATGTTAATAACACTCACATTGGCATGCATACCATGTTCAGTCATGTATTTCTATGAAAAATAATAATATTTTGTACTAAAATATACTTTAAACGTATAAAATGTCTCGTTTTACTTAGGGGAGAAACATAAACATGCAAGACATATGATGTCGTGTGCATATTATATGACATGCAAAATGTATTTTAAGAAAATAATTATAGGCATATAAAATATATGAAAATTGATAAAAAAAAAAAGTAGCCTAAATAAAGTATCTATAGAGTATAGAGCATTGCAAAACATTATAAGAGGTGATGTTTTACAAGTAAATTTTTTAAGAATTATCAGCTTTGTGAGAAAAATTTGAGAATTTCACTTTTATTGGTTTATAAAAAGTTAGTGAAAAAGTTTTAGAAGGTTTTAATTGTATAATATTTTTTATTATAATTTAATTAAAAAATAAGGAACAAGAAGATTTGATTAAATTTTAAATGAAAAAAAATAATATAATTTTTTAAAAATATGAGGAGATATAAAATTCGATTTTTTTTATAGGAAAAGGTAATAGAATCGGTATGGAAAATTATTGAAATTTTGTGTGAAATTTTTGAATTTTTATTTTTTTTATTGAAAAAATTTCTTAAAAAGATGATTTTTTATTTTATTTTTATAACCAAACATCACCTACTTGTAATCAAATATAAATAATTTAGTTAATGTAAATTATATCTGTAATTCAATAGATAAAGTAACTAATGCCCGAGGAACATATGATACGCATGAATATAATAAAATAAAATAAAATATTAATATTATTAATAACACATATACACAAATCGAGTAGAGGTTATATGGCTCAGAAAAAAAGAGAGTAGAAGTTATATGGATTTTATTCATAAATTAGCTTTAAGCAAGTTTTATTCGTAAGTCAAATTAGCTTTAAGCAAATTGTATTCGTTATTTAAACTCAAATCATTTACTAATCGGATCATATCGATCTTTTATAAGTTGAACTAGAGTTGTTGATAAATGACTTGATTGATTAATAACAATGGTTTCTCTTGAAGGCTTTTCTATCAAAAAAATTTATTGCTAAACATAACGTGGGAGTACCTATGATGTTAAAAGTAAGCTCATGGATCGAGATCCTCGTGTCAGGATAGAGGAGAGAGAGAGGCGGGTCCGGGACCCACCTCACTCTCTCTGCCTCTCTCCTATTGTCACTGCAATTTGGTCACTCGAATTGCAGATGATCCCTGTCCCAAGCGCATCTAACATCTTGAGTTTTGAGTCAACTAAACTTTGTAATCTTAATAAAAATCGATTAAAAAGATTTATCACGTAATAGACACGTAAAAAGAATCCCTACAATTATAATATTGAATAAAGATATGAAATAAAATAAAAAGGAAGATAGCGAAAAAGATAGTAAGAGGGTGTTCGGTTAGGAATGTTGTGAGAATTTTTTGTGTTTTGAGAATTTTTAGGTAATGTTAACTTTATTGGTATGCGTGTTGTAGTTATTTTTATGTTAGGTTAAAAATAAGGCTTAAATGCACCCACAGTCCCTGTGGTATGACAATGTTGTAAAAATGTCTCTGAGGTAATAAAAGTTGCAAATATGTCCCTGTGGTATGTTTTTTGTTAAATTCATGTCCTTCCGTCAGGTCCCGTTAAAAACACTAACCGGATATTGCTGACGTGACCTTTTTCTTTGGCTTAAATGCACCCACAGTCCCTGTGGTATGACAATGTTGTAAATATGTCCCTGAGGTAATAAAAATTGCAAATATGTCCCTGAGGTAATAAAAGTTGTAAATATGTCCCTGTGGTATGTTTTTTGTTAAATCCATGTCATTCCGTCAGTTCCCGTTAAAAACACTAACTGGACATTGCTGACGTGGCTAGTTATTTTAATAAAGATTAGTCAACACAGTCACCGAAAAAAAAACTTCCTTCTACTCAATATAAAACGGCACCAGCACGTGCTGATGACGGGTGGAGTTGTTAGCGGTCTCGAGAAAGGGGTCACCGCCAGCACGGGTGAAGTACGTGCTGGTACGAGCTGAAGCAATTTTCACTTGTTTGTTTTTCTGGTTTTCTTCAATCGTAGCCAAATTGGCCAGATAAAAAAAATATATGGTTTTCTTCATCCCGTCAAATTTGGCTGAACATCACTGTAGATTTCACTACAACCCACCCGCTGAAGTTTTTATTTCTCTTTTCTTCTGTTATATGACAGTCTGTCCAGTTAGTGTTTTTAATGGGAACTGACGGAATGACATGGATTTAACAAAAAACATACCACAAGGACATATTTGCAACTTTTATTACCTCAGGGACATATTTGCAACTTTTATTACCTCAGGGACATATTTACAACATTGTCATACCACAGGGACTGTGGGTGCATTTAAGCCAAAGAAAAAGGTCACGTCAGCAATATCCGGTTAGTGTTTTTAACGGGAACTGACGGAAGGACATGAATTTAACAAAAAACATACCACAGGGACATATTTGCAACTTTTATTACCTCAGGGACATTTTTACAACATTGTCATACCATAGAGACTGTGGGTGCATTTAAGCCTAAAAATAATGTTTAGTTGTAGGATTTTTGTGTTGTGAGAATACAACAAATTCTGAGAATTATTTGTTCAACGAACAATCCCCAAGTAAACTTTAAATTTGTCACAAAAGTCTAACTTAAGCATACGCATTTCCTCGCTAGAGGAAAAAGTCTCTTTATCATTGTGTATGGAGATGAATCGGAGGAAGGAAAATTGGAGACTTATCAATGTTAGCAGCCGGTTCAGACCAAATCGGTGGTTTCCTAGTTAATACTTTGGAACAAAAACTAGCGATTCGAAGAATATACTTAAGGTGGTGTTTGTTTGTGGAAATATTAGAATTTTGAAAATTTTGAGTATTGAAGTTTGTGAAAAGTATAATATTTTATGAAAAAGTGAAGAGAGAAAATTTAATTAAATAATTTAATATTATTTTATAATTTAATAAAGAGAGAAAATTTATTTTTAGAAAACGCCCCTTGATACGTGTTGGAATTCCACGATTACGTGGCCTATGAACCAGTTTCTTTTTCTTTTTATATTTTAAAAAATATTGGCCTATGGCCTATTGGTCCATCTTCCATCTTTCAGTTTTGCAGTTTGTTTATTTGTCCAACAAAAAAATAAAATATTTAAAAAAGAATAAAAAAAGAAGGATAAAATAGTAATTAACTGAGCATTTTGATTTGCCTGTTCTCCTCGTTACAGTTGACCTCTCAAACACTCTTCCAACCCACGTCTCTCGCCTACCTCTCTATCTCTATCTCGCTCATATTGATATTGATACCTTCCCTTCATCCTCACCTTCTTAGCCCATTTCCATAATTCCATTACTTTACCCTCAATTCATTTACCTCCCGAAGGAACCCACATTTCCGTCCTAGGAAAAAAACCGAAAGAACGATGTCGTATAACCAGGAGCAGGAGGAGGAGGACGAAGAGGAGGCCTTGGAGCAGACCCTTCTCGTCGTCCGCGAGGTCGCCGTATACAAAATTCCTCCCCGGCCCACCTCCGGGGGTTTCAAGTGCGGGGAGTGGCTCCAATCCGACAAGATCTGGTCGGGTCGCCTACGGGTCGTGTCCTGCAAGACCCGCTGCGAGATCCGCCTCGAGGACCCGGCGTCGGGGGATCTTTTTGCCGCTTGCTTCGTCCACCCGGGCCAGCCACGCGAGAGCTCCGTCGAGACCGTCCTCGACTCGTCCCGATACTTCGTCCTCAAGATCGAGGACGGCCGGGGCAAACACGCATTCGTGGGGCTCGGCTTCGCGGAGCGCAATGAGGCTTTCGACTTCAACGTTGCCCTCTCCGATCACGAGAAGTATGTCCGGAGAGAGCAAGAGAAGGAGAGTGGTGAGGCCACTGAAAACGATACCCACATCGATATTCATCCCGCTGTTAATCAGAGATTGAAGGTAACATTTTCTTTCTTCAGTTTTACGAAAGCAATTTCTGGGTTTTTTGGTTATGTCAAGTTCGGTTTGTAAGTTCGATGCGTTAGACTTCTGGAGTACGTAGTTATAGTGTAGTGGGTGTTGTTTATTTGTTCAAAATTTTGGCTGTTGGGAGTAGGACAATGTGCATTTTTTTTACAATGAGCGCTTGTATGTTTCTGGAATCGGATACCTATATTGCAGTAATTTCGTTTGGTGTTGTGCATCTTTTTTTATATATTAAAACTAGTTTGGGGTATGAGTGTCGTAGACATTGCTGACTATTTGTGCAATATTATATCTTTTGACTAAAAAATGTTCGTTCTAGTATGATGGGTTGTGCCGAGTTTCTGGGTTAGAGTACATTTTCATGTCTTGTTTTCCTTTTGCCTCGTGATGACTATTTTGATGGTCACACTTAATACATTCTCTAAGTAGCTGCCACGTTTGCTACTATGAGGGCGGTAATCTTTTCAACCTGGCACAAACCTTCGTGACACGTTAGTTTGACTTGAATTATATCTCTGGTTGTCCTTTTTGATGGAACTGACTCTACAATGCTTGCTACTGTAGGAAGGTGAAACGATTCGGATAAATGTGAAGCACAAACCAACTGGTGGATCTGGGATGCTTTCCTCTGCTGGTTTGACAGGAGGACCTTCTGGAACTGGAAAGCCTAAACCTTTGGGCCTTGCCCCACCACCCAGTGAAGCTGGAAAAATCAGGTCTCCGCTTCCTCCTCCTCCAAATGATCCTGTTTCTGCTCGTTTGAGCCCTTCCAGTCACCACAGTGTTGGTCTCACGGGGTCTAAGGAAAATGTGAGGCATTCTAATGATTCTTTGTCGGACCTTTCTCCGCTTGAGGTTTGCCTCTGATCCTGCATCATTTTCTTATGTGTTATTCTTGTCAGCCATTATGAAACTTGGAACTCAATATGTTTGTTATGAATATCCTGAAATGCAACATCTGGCAGTTGCATTTTAAGTATACCTCTTCATGTAAGAGATTCACATGATTTCTCCTCCCAATTACGTAGGTAGGAAATATTTCTTTGTAGAAAGAAGGCACGGTGGTCTTTACGGCTGATTATGTATGTTCTCTTCTAGGCTTTACATGTATCACCTTTTGCTATATAAAAGCTAGAAACCTGAGATGATGCATCGAGGGCCAAATTAGTAGAAGATTTGGAAAAACAAAAGAAATAGTGCCAATTAGCAGAAGATTTGGGCAAATGCCCCTATGTAACTACAAAGATAAGTTCTGAGTGCTTTTTTCCCTCTCCAGGTGGATTATAGACTCATGGTTTGCCCTTAGCAAGCTCAGAAAAACCCTGGTGACTGTTTTGGATTCTATTTGTCTTGATGATCACATTGATCCTGGGTAATAGATCCTGAAGAAGTACAATGTCCTGTGCTTCCCATATGGATCGAGTTAGGCATAATGGTCTGGAGCTCTGTCAGAATTTTGTGCAGTGAGGACTGCTAGGATTGACACTGCAGACTTCTTTAGTTCCTATACATGCGGTACACTAATGTTGCTTAGTTGTTGAATCTTAGGATTAACATACAGAGGGCATATCACAATGGACAGAAACTGCGTGCATGTCTTGCATGCACTGCTTTAATGTTAGAGCACATCTGATGCATGTTTTGACACCGGTATTGATGTCTTTTGTGTTATTGGAAATTGACTTTATGGTTGACTTTTTAACCTATTCCTATTGTTTAGAAATTGTTAGTGAACCTTGTGGAAAATGGCTCTCGTACATGTTCTCTAACATCATATTTCCTGGATGTTCTGTGTCGAGCTACATGAGGTGCCTGAGTTTGTCTTTGATATAACAATTCTTTCTGGGATCCTTGTGTGGTCAAATTCATCGGTTATGTCATGGCTTATTGAAATTGATTTCTTATCCAGGTTATAGTCCTCAGGTTCCTGCATTAATCTAGCGGTAGAAACCAAGTGGTATTACTTACCAAAAAAAAAACCACGCGGTATCCAAATATAAAGTTTTTTCAAGAAGGAAATACTTTTGAACTCTGTTGCTTAGATGGATTTCAGTCCTAAACTTGCTGTGCAAATAGTCACACATGGGATCCAAATTTAAATCTGCTATTGTCTACTCCAATGAACTCGTCTCTGTGCATGCTTCAGTTAATGTAGTTGTTTTCTTACAAATTTCCTTCTCTACTAAACTTCACTTGTCAGGTTTTAAAATAAATGTTCAGACAAGCCCTAGGATACTGAGTAACTTAAGTCTGTATATGTATGTTACCAATATGGTTATATCACATTGTTTGCTGGTATGTGCAGAGAAATCTTCCTTCAGCTACTGGATCGGGATCGACAAAGACCACTGCTTCGGGATGGGCAGCTTTTTGAGTGTGTGAGCATTTATCGATTCTGATTGAGATTTTTGTTTGATGACTTCTGTTGAGAAAAAAGTAACCCAAAAAACAGACAGACAGAGACAGGGAGAGAGAAGAGAATGAGAAAAGTAGAAAGCACGGGGTACCCAATACTTCCATATCTGGAAAATAATGTTTTCTGAAATATATCTGTATGCTTCTTTTGTCCTACTTGAACTTATATAAGGTATTAATTGTATAGCCAGAGAGATTGATTTTTGTTTTCTTTGCTTGGTTGGCTAACAGTGCTTCTGTAAGATCAAAAATTGGTAGGTGGATCCAAGAAAGTTCACATTTCCCATATTGGCACACTGATTTAAACACAGTTTGTTTTGTAAAATGAAACAAAAGGCACTAATCTACCATTACAGTAATTAACACTACACCATAGAGCCAATGAATGCAACTGAACGTAGCCTTATGGTTAAGCTTAGGGAGAGTTGCTATGCTGGTTGCCTCCTCCCCTTTTGCCTAAAAAAGAATGCTACTCGACAGCCACACTTTTGGACTGAGTGAAGATTACCAGATTGGATGTATTGCCCGGGCTAGTTTGAAATGAGCAGTGGACAGGCCAATCATAGTGCTAATTCTCTCCTTGCAAAGTTAAAAAAAAAAAAAAAATATATATATATATATATATATATATGACCCAAGCCACCATCGGATTTGGCTATGCTAATAGGATCCACCCACTCCAATTTTCTTCAGAGCTGTTTTTGGATTCGTTGAAGTTGCACGCTTAACAAAATTTAGTCTTCCAGACAGAAGTTTGGAAGTCCATGGTTTCTGTTAGTGGACTAATGAGTTCATTTTTATTCTCTCGTGTACCCGAACCCCATAGGTAGATTGATTGTCAGCCAGGACTGTGAGCCTCCGGGGCTTGGCATGTCAGCTCGATAAGCAGTTTCGACATGCATATAAGTAGTTGCATTGAGCAAACAGTGGTGGCTGTTTTCTTCAGTCTCCAGGCAATTTAACTTAACAAAGAAAAAGAAGTAATCAACGATAGCTCTTCTCGAATCAAATGTCCTGTAAATACAAAACATCTTCCTCCTCAAGGAGAGATACAGTTGATAAAATGGTATTTCCCAAGGCAAAGAGAACCCAGTCCAATCGTATACTTTCCCAAATCGGTTTAAAACCTAAAGAAACATCTACAAGAGAGATTTGCTAAGGGGCCTAGAAAAAAAGAAAGAGAAAAATTGAGAGAGATATTCTTCGGGGCCTAAGAAAAAAGAAAGAGAGAAAGAGCGGACATTTCAAGAGAGCATACGTGGTGGTGTTTGCATCCCAAAATTTGAGATGACCAAATTTTTTATCTAATAAAATAATCTCTTACCTTAATTAAATTTTCTCTTTATATTATAAAAAATATAAAAAATTCATTCAAATCATCACTATTCATCTTTTTTTTTCACTAACTCAAGCCAGATTACAAACTCGGACGAAAATATCCTGTTTAGCCGCTTCATGTCAAATATATACAAGTACCAAAAACAATAAGCTCTGACCCCTAACCTCCCTTCACCCTTTATAATCATGTCAAGCACGCATGGATTGCAACCTAACTGCCCTGATCTTTCTGGAGAAAATTTAAGATATCAGTTCTCTCATTGTCTACCAAAGAAACAAAAAATGGGAAAGGGAAGTTCCCAAACAAGAAAAAAATCTACAATTATGCACTGTACAGGAAAAAGGGCGTTCGCATGGTCTCATTCCTAAAGTGCCCGTAAGTACTGAGAACTTCTTGTCACCTTTGCCTGCCGCTTTGGAGGAAACTCTAAAGCAAAATCCGATCAACTAGGAAAATGGCCAGGCAGATATGAATATGGCCCCATATTCTTGATAAACATTAGATTTGTTTAAGCAGCAACAAGCCAAGCACTTCCAAGTAATTAATGATCAGGAGCCGAGGAAGTTATCGTTCTCCATACTCTGGCTTTAGAACCCAACGTGATTCATTGTGGTCTTTCTTTAGCGTTGCTATTTCCTTCAAAAGATTCTTAAACAAGGGCAGATCCTCGGTAGGTATCCTGTCTTTAAAGTGCTGTACTATGCCGGCTGAATTCGCACTTCCACCTCTTTGCTGTATAAAGGTACAGATTTGACGTATCAGTACTTCTGGCTGTACACCAGCTATGTGTTTCTTCAATGATCTTGAAGACCCAACCTCGATAGATCTTGCCTGGATACGCGAACTTGAAGCCGACCCAAATGGATGCTCAAGTCCAGCAACAACAGCTCTTTCTTGGTTACTTCGTAGTCTAGCCAAAAGTTCAGCTGAAGATAGTGCTTTACCAGCAGATGCCCCAGCTGCAATGCTATTTACATTGCTAGCTCCACTGCTGGACAAGTCATTTGACTGTTTAGTATTATTTATCAACTGAGAGTTCACAGTTGAACCGAACTTCTGATGCATAGATGATGGTGCACCAGCAGTCCCTGATTTACCAGTCCATGTTGGGACAGATATACTGTCACGACTTCGGAGGATTCGTGATTGGCGTAATGCTTCTGCTGCTCTTTGTGCAACTTGGGAAGCTTGCTCCTCGAGCCTTATCTTCTCCCCATCATGCGCGTCCATGATCAAGTCATGGTTCACTGCACTCTGTGGATTAAAAACAACTCTAGGTGAGGGTTCAGAAGAGAGCAGAAAACCCCCACTACAATCTAAGTTGCTATCGCAAATATTCCGTTTCTAAAATATAATAGCTTTCCATCTTTCCCCACGCAACCACACCACAATCAGAAAGAAAAGAAACTTCATTTTACGGTGGATATAAAGGACACATGCTATCAAAGAAGGGTACAAGAAAACTCAATAACAATACTGACACTAGACAAAGGCGATTGTGGAGAATAGCATTGAGCAAACTTACATGTATCCCATGGGCATCAAAAAGACTCCTTAAGATGTTTGTTTCCTCATCTACATCACCATCACTATTATCAGCTTTTTCTTTTCCTTTCCTACCGGAAGTTGAAATCTCTGATTTGCTATCATTTTGAACTGCAACACCATCAGCATGTCTTGCAGAAGCTCTAAGAGGTTTGTGCTTATCCTGCTTATCTTTCTGGGCCCCAACAACATTCACATCTTCAGAAAGCTGACTGAAAATATTAGAGGTTTCAGTTGACCCACTCTCCCTGTCGTCATTCAGTGTGAAGAGATCCTTCATATCTCGAGCCTTAAAGAACCTCCTCTGCTGTGGGTTTTTCAATATCTTATTGGTGAGAAAATGTTTGTAAATCTGCCGGTGGTACACCTTCTCCTCTATGGTTCCACGCGTGATCAATCTATATACTGTTACATCTCTTTTCTGACCAATACGCCAAGCACGCTCCCTGGCCTGTTAAAGCAAAATGTTACTCTTGATTGACAAGGATTGTTTGCATTTGCAACGAAGCAACATTTCACCTCAAGAAGTAATTCCCATTCTGACTGAAATAAAGAGAATTGCTCATCATTCTCAAGACTCAGTTTATGCAGAAGGCATCAAAAGCACCATATGATATTTGTGAGATTGCATTAATTGAAGTATAAGATGATGGGAAACTTTAAAGGGTGTTTGTTTTCAAAATTTTAGTAAAATTTTGTGTTGGGGTTAAAAAAAGTGGTATTGGAAATGGTGAATGAGTGATAAAAGTAAAAGTAAAATTTTGAAGCGTGTTTGATAAAAGTAAATTTTAATAAAATTTTAGTTTGGCAAACGCCATGTTATACAGCTGAAGGCAACTTGCAAGAAAACGAATTTGACAAAAATGACTCTAATCAAACAAGGGGACAAGAAAGAAAAAAAGCTTTTTTTTTGGGGGGGGGGAGAGAGAGAGAGAGAGAGTATCAAGCACAAAGATACCTGTATGTCAGTTGAAGGGTTCCAGTCAGGATCATAGATGATCACCCGGTTTGCACCTGTTAGATTTGTGCCCAAACCACCAACCTTGGTTGTCAAAATGAAGACATAGACATCATTTGAGTTATTAAATTCGTCTATTAAGGCCATTCTCTGTTTTACTGGAGTACGACCATCCATTCTCCTGTAGCTATAGCCAGCACTGATCAAAAAATTCTCAAGAATATCCAGCATTTGTTGAGTTTGTGTGAAAAGAAGAACCCGGTGGCCTTGTTCCTTCCAAACCTTAAGCACTTGATCAACAACTCTCATTTTTCCACTGCGTTCAGGATTCCCATAGTCTGGATTATGGCAGGAGTGCTCCCTCTCAAGCAGATCAGGGTGGTTGCAAACCTTGCGCATGACATCTATTCCAGAAAGAGAATTCCTATTCCCATCTAAAATCTGTTCCACCTCAGTGCTAGCAAGAAAAGCTCTATATACAGATCGTTGCTCTGCACTGAGGCTGCAAAAGAGAACATGCTCGGTCTTCTTTGGGAGGTGGGCATTCACGTCAGCCTTCATCCGTCGGAGGAGATAAGGCATGATCAAGTCGCGCAGAACCACAGCACACCTGCACAGGACAAATGGAGACTCATAAATTTCTCCAAGGAAAATCAACCCTCTCTTTGGGTATGTAAAATAAGAAATCCATGAAATAGAGCAACATGAATAATCTGATTTACAAACTTGACCAAGCAAATAATCACTTTTTTCTCCTCTTGGTCACATCCCCTCCCCTCCCATGAACCAGGATCTTTCCGCATTGAAGACTAGGAAAAACTCAAGATACAAGAAGCCAGCTTTTTTTTTTTACTTGTGTTCTTTTTATCCCTGAAAATCCATCTACTAGTAGGTGTCTCAAATCAGGCTACACATACTCAATAACTAAAAAAAAAGACCAAAATGTCTAGATGTTTCACTCAGGCCACCTGTAAGCTGTGGATACTTGCAAAGGTGAAGCATTAGCATAACCACCAACAGAGATGGGAACTGCAAACTCTGCCTCAAATACAGGCAAGACACCCAGCTTCCCAGGGAAAACAAAATCAAATAAGGACCATAGTTCACTCAGCTTGTTCTGAATTGGGGCACCAGTCATTATGATGCGGTGAACCGTTTGTAGCTGCTTGCAAACTAGAGTGACCTCAGCATTTGGATTCCGAATTCGGTGTCCTTCGTCCAGAATTGCATAACCCCATTCAATATCAAGCAATTTCCCCCCTAATATACGCAGTTGCTCATAAGTGGTGATAAGCAACCCAGATTCCGATCTCAAGACATGGTTTATCAAGGAACCCCATTTTCCATTGCTCCTAGATGAAATGTCTTCCTCATAGTCACCGTCAAATGAACTTCCACTATCATAATCACTGTCATACGATTTGGCTTGCTTCTTCCTATTCATAGGATCCTGAGCAGAATCATGTAGTATCTCCACATGAAAGCTCGGGTACCATTTCCGTGCTTCCCTTTTCCACTGTCTTAAGAGTGTAACGGGGCAGACAACTATGCTAGGTTTGTACATATTACTAAAATGCAGAGCACCAAGAAAAGCTAAGACTTGGATGGTCTTACCAAGACCCATCTCATCTCCAATAATCCCACCTGCTCTTTGGCAATGCAGTTCCCACAACCACTGTACGCCCACTTTTTGATAGTCAAAAAGTGCACCAAAGATGGTTTCTGGTATATTCAGCCCACCTTCAAGTGTTACATATGGAGGCTCATAATCGTCTACATCTCTTACATCCTCTGATTTTTCATCTTCGCAACTGGAGGTTACTACTCCGTCCCTTGCATATTCTGCAAGAACAATAAAACAAGTTTCAAGATACAAAGTTCGATAGATGAGACATGAGAATGTGGACAAAAATACGCAAGAAATAATTTGAAATCTATCATTACAACTTCCCAATTCTGGTAAAACTATTCCCACATGGCCAGAGCATACTATTTATAGGTAACTAAACTATAAGGTCAAGAACATATATCTATGCAGGCATGAGCATGGTCATGGATCATGTGCTTAATGCAAATGAGAAAAGGAAGTTACAATCAAAACAGAAAATCCCAGCATGTTTGATCATAGCCAGTCTTTCAATACTTTAGGAAGAAATATAAATCCTTAGAATTAAGATGAGGTGTTTATGTTAATAGGATCATTGAATATATCAAAGCTCCTAAAGAGACCAACGGAAAATGAACGGTAACATATCGGCAGGTCGCTTGTGTATTTAAGATATGCCACCAAGGTACATATATACTGACATGCCATGTGAGATAATTCTGACACCCGGCCAAGGTTGACACCGAAAAACATCTTACAGTACAGTGCTCATATTATGTCACACATACAGCCACTTACAAACTCCTACTAAAAGCACTATATATCATATTCAATGAAAGCTACACCGAAACCAGGGTGAAATATTAAAGTGATAATGGTCGGAAACCCAGACACCAAAACATCAGCTAGCAAATGTTACCAGAAAACCGCCTGATGCGGTGATGCCTAAAGCAACAAGAATATGGAACGTACCACTTTCTTCCAAATATTTTTCCTCGCGAGAAATGAGCTTTGTCCATTTCTTGTCAGGTAGAGGCCGTCTCCTTTTCTTTTTCCTCTGCAAATCTTTATTTTTTTCTACCTCTGTTTCTGGAGATTGAGTAAATTTCAAAGGTATTTTTAACCTTCGAAAAGGATGAGTCGGTGCATCAAGCTTGGGCAAAGCTTCTGGATCAAGGAGCTTGGTTGTTGGGCGTGATTGAGCAGCCTCTGACATTAAGCGTACAGCTCTGGCAACACTAGCAGCAACAAGATCATCACTCTGGTCTTCTTTCTCAGGTACATTGTCCCTACTAGATGACCCTGGTAGTTGAAGGCGGCGCTCAAAGCCCTTCAGCTTATGAAAAGGAGTTAGAATTCCTTTCCGAATAAACTCATCCCTCTCCTGAAATGTAAACAGGGTAAATTTAGTGCTCATAGTGCCTAGTTTTCTTGATTATTACCATTCAAAATTCGCTGAAAACAAATTTTTTAAGCTATTGCTCATTTCCTTTTCAATCCTGGGAGAAATATCATCAAGGACTCCTCAGAGTATAATTTTAATGCTATATTGTAACTTACTGTTTCCACAAAGCCTGCTGATGCTGCATCCAAAATTGCATCAAAACCAGAATCCTCTTCAAATGAGACTATCTTCTGTCTCTTTTCTATACTTTTTCCTGATTTCTTAACCTGTTTTTGCTTCCTCTTGCTTCTTGGCTCTTCCTTGACCAGATCTTGCAACACCTTGTCATGTTCAACACATTTGGAAGAGTTATCCTTGCCCAAATCTGAAAGTTCTTTCTCAAGTTGAGCCTTGGTTTTGTTGAGGCTTCTTAGCCGATCAATAGCCAAGGCATGCTGGAGGTCCAAGTCATTAGAGGAAACCTGACCACCATCCTCCTGATTTCCTAGCACCTTACTGTTGTTACCATCACAAGCATGGTCTTCATCACTTGCAACATTCTTCCCCCGTTCAACAGTAGATGCAACAGCATCTATTTCAAACTGTACTGCTCTCAATTTGTTGCGAAGTTTTGATTGACTGCTAGAGGATATGTCAATACTTTCTGACTTCTCAAGAGGTTCCTCCTCCTTTTTCCCACCACCTTCACCACTGTTTTCATCATTCCTCGTTGCCTGACATCCAAGACTTGCTAGTCAGATTACAGAATTTTGACAAATTAAGGACACGTTCGGTTAAAAAAATTCTCAGGATTTTTTGAATCCTCACAATTCTCCAACCAAACATCATTTTTAACACCACATAAAAATAACTACAACACGCATACCAATAAAATTAACATCACATAAAAATTCTCAAAACACAAAAAATCCTCACAAAACTCCTTAACCGAACATCCCCTAAATGTTTTGTTTTTAATTTTGCCCAAGGCCTGAGTACACATAGAAAAAATCCATAGACCCTAGCAAGTAAGGCTACAAACTAATATCTTTCTCATGAAGTTCTGTTTCCTAACCACAACATGAAAAAATCACAAAATTAACAGAAACAAGGAGATCAATCCCTCGTGTTTCCTAAAGTTATTGTCAATGAAAACTAACACACTGGATGCTGCATGCTAGACCAAATTTAACAGAAAGTTGAGGCTGATACCGCTGCTAATATGTCACGCTCGATATCTTCCGGATTTACGGAGGTTATTCCCAAACTACTAAGCAGAATTCTGTCCTCGTCTTCCTCCATAGAAATTGCATCAGCTGCTCTGCCACTCCGATGTCATTAAAAGTACAGGAAAAAGCCCACCTAAAAAATGAAAGACATTATATGCATTCTTCATCAGCTGTCTTCTATCAGTAACATTTACTTCAGTTTGTTAACAGGTTCTTCCACCTGTGAATTACATATCTACTTTACTACTTGACATAACAAATGGAACCATTGGTGCATGCACTTCTCTCCTAAGATACACAACTACCTTGTCTTAGCATTTAAAGCAAATTACATTGTATTCAGCTAGCTACTAATTGTGCATTGTCAGTAAGGTACTCCAATTTTTACTTCAGGCAGTGTTTGCTTACTAGGTAAAACGTTGACCGCATTTTCCGGCGTTTGGCGTTAACATAAAATGCTGGTCCACGGAAAACCTCTTCCGGATAAAAGAAAACCAACACTAGTGTCAGGAAAATTGCTTCCGCTATGAATGGATTATGGAGACCGAGTAGGGGGAATCTATTGAATGCATAATCGGTTCACGAGAGGAACGTGAGAAACTCAAGAATGAACCAATTTTTTTTATAAGGGAATTAGTGGAACGTACCAGGAAAGTGGTCCCGATACCTCCCAAAATGGTGGGAAATTCAATCTGTAGAAACCCTAGATCCAAGGGGCGGATACTTCCAGCTCCGCCTGTCTCTCTGGCGCTGTCCGGGGGACTTCAGCTTTTTTCCTTCGTTTCCTATATTATCTGATGCGACCGTCGTATTAGCAGTCTAGGAATAGAAATCAGACACTTATCGACATGGTTTCTAACATGCAGGCGGAGCTACGATTAACAACGGATGTTCCCTTTCTTCCTGCATAAGCGCCTTAGCCTACGACGGCTTGGCGCTATTCAATGTCGCGTCGTTTTCTGATCTATAATCTATTACATACATTGTGCGGCTTGTTCCCCAAGGAACTCGAGATTCTACCCCCACGTACCATCGGGATCTGAAACGATGTCGTCCCATCGAAACAATTATGGGCAGTGCAACAATGTTTTTGGGTTTTCATAACAAATACAATCGTTAAATTCTTAATTCTTTTTTGACAAAATCCAATGGTTAATCGTATTTTCTTTACATTATGCTTTATTTTATTCTAAAGTACTCATCCATACTATGTCACATTCTGAGTCATTTATAATCTAGTGAATATTTATATAATATTATTATAGATCTATAATATTATTCACACCAACCCCTCCTAGATCTAAAAAATAAATAAAGTTACCAATCTAAAAAATATGGAAAATTGACATTTTAGTCCCTAGGTTTTGGGTACTTTTTCATTTTAGTCTTTCAGTTTCAACTTTCAAATTTTTAGTACTTGAGTTTTCTTGTTTTTACGAAATGGTCATTCCGTCAGTCTGTCGTCCATATACTTAACGACACATGTAGCGGTCGACCAGGTATATATATGGAAGGCAGATTGACGGAATGACCATTTCGTCAAAAAATGAAAACTCAAGGACTAAAAATTTGAAAGTTGAAACTGAATGACTAAAATGAAAAAGTATCCAAAAGATAGGGACTCAAAAATAAATTTCCCAAAAAATAAAAACGAATTAAAGGAATGAAGTTAGGTCTTACCTCTCCTACATAAAATTGCTACAAAACATTGGCATAAATAAGATAACTTTTAATATTGTTAATTTTCAGTCCAATCCATGTATCAGCAAATCTAAAAAAAAATAAGAACATGTTCGTTTCCTTTGCATTTTAAGAATTTTTTGAATCCTGAGAATACACAAATCGAACATATTTTTTAGGCTTAATATACACTCGTGCCCCTGTGGTATAGACTTTTTCTGGATATACCCCTAGGGTTCATTTTGTTGTCTCGCTGCCCATGTGGTGATGTATGTTTCCCAAAAATACCTCTCTGTCCATAATTCGTCTGAAAAAACTAACAGAATTTGCTGAGTTGTCAAAAATTTACACGTCATGGCAAATAGAAACATGACACATGTTCATTTTACTGATTGGACTAATGTCCATGTGGTTCCTGTGTACTTCACGCCTTCAACAAATTTCTTATGAGAAAATTGCCCCTGCCACATTAGTAAACGTTGATAAACATGGGAGGAAGTTGTTCCCATGGAGGTTTGGGGAAATGTTCGTGAGGGTTCGAGTGAAAGTGGATGGAAGGTTAGGAGAATTTAGGGATCGAAGGAGTTTGGGTTTCAATTTTTTTTCAATGTTTATTGACGTGGCAGGGGCAAATTTGGCATTAGAAATTTGTTGAGGGTGTGAAGTATACGAGAACCATAGAGACATTAGTCCAGTCAGCAAAATAAACACATGTCATCTTTCTATTGGTCATGATGTGTAATTTTTTGACAGCTCAGCAAATTCCATTAGGTTTCAGATGGATTATGGATGAAGAGGTATTTTTGGGAAACATACATCATCACAGTGGCAGCGGGACAACAAAATAAACCCTAGGGGCATATTCAAGAAAAGTCAGGGCACGTGTGTATATTAAGCCTATTTTTTAACATCACCTAAAAACAACTGCAGCACGCATACCAATAAAGTTAACATCAAAAAAAATTCTCAAAACACAAAAAATTCTTAAAAAACACACTAACCGAACATCACCTTAAAGAGAAAATATACTTTTCATCCATTAACTGTAATAGATTTTATACTTTGCAACTTAAATTACTACTTTTGAGACATTGTACCATCTAACTACCAATAAACACATTTAAAAAATTATCAAATTTTTAGATATTTTACACCCTCCAACTACACACTTTACACATTCGATATGAAAATAATACCTCCAAGATATATGCAAAATTGATCATGGGGATTATGTCATTTTAGTCTAAAAATTTGATTATTGAAATTTTAATTGATTTAAATATATTAACGTTATAAATAAAGAAGTTCTGAAAATTGACATCCTAAGATTATTTCGAAAAATAAAATAAAAGATCATACAATGAACAAACGGAACCACGTGTATTCCCCAAAACAAACGGAACGACTTGTCAACCACTCCACGCGGACTAATTGATGAAGCATGAAGTGTTCAACCTCACCGCATTTTCTGCGGCGGAGCCTGGCCCTCGTCGATGGTGACGTGGCTTTCTGAATCTTCGCCGCGTGTTGGCCAGTGGTGCGCGCCCAGCTACCAAACATGCCATTGGCTGGAACAGGTTTACATTAGTGCTACTATAAAACGACCTGAAAGAAGTGCTCTATCAACTCGTTTTTTGCATTCCCCAGAATGGCGGGCGACGAAACTTCAGTACCGAGAGGAGGAGAGGAGAATCAGTACTCGAACAGTATCAGAATCCATGGCATGCAATTCGCGTACAATGGGGAACCGCCGCTCTTCGCCGACTTTAACCTCAAGATCCCCCCTGGATCTCGATGCCTTCTCGTTGGCGCCAACGGATCTGGTAAGACTAAATCACAGTTACCGTACACTCCAGTTTCACAATTTTTTCTCCTGTTGTACTGTTCCATTTGGTTTCCTAGATTCCATTTCCTTGGTAAAAATTTTGTCGAGGAAGAAAATCGAAGTAAAAACTCCACGGAGTTCAGTATTTCGGAGTTTGTCAATTTGTCAGAAAAAACAAGTTTCATTTCATGCGTGTTGAATTTCAAATGGAGCAATGACAACAAAAGGAGATGGTTAATCATGTTCCTAGCAATAGTTGTTCGAACAAACTTTTTTTTTTATGGCATGGGTTTCTGTGACACCGAGGCATTGCTCATGTTATTCAGGGAAGACCACTTTATTGAAGATTCTGGCGGGTAAGCATATGGTTGGAGGAAGAGATGTTGTGCGCGTGCTGAATTGTTCCGCTTTCCATGACACCCAGTTGGTGTGTAGTGGCAACTTGGCCTATTTGGGAGGGTCTTGGAGCAAAACCGTTGGCTGCGCTGTGAGTCGTTGGACTAGGCAACTTCTTTTTCGAATACAATAAAAGTATATGTAGTTGTAAATTACTACAAGCTACATTACCCAAAAAAAATGTCACCGTAAGACTATCAGACCAGTTTGAAGCCTTTAACAGAGCATCTGCCTCAAGAAATAGAAGAAACACATAATATTGAGTTGCAAGAAAAAAAACTGTATCTATGGGTTTCTAGCATGCTTTCATGTTCAAGTGTTTGACATTGAATAAGAATGGGATTTAGTCAAGGTTTCCTTGTTACTTAGGTTGGTAAGTGGTGGCAATGGTGATGGTAATGGTAGGCACTATATGTCTGTGTTGGTGTCGTTGCCATCAATTATGGCTTTCCCTGGTAAAGATATAATTCGCTGTTTTGGCTAGGCAAATTTCCATTTGTCAATTACATTTTCTAGCATTGTATGAGAATCAATGAATATGAATAACATAATAATTATTCCTGTCAGTTGCAACGATATCAAGGGAATATTAGCCATTCTGGTCATACACCTTATTGTTCAATTGAACTGTGTCCTCATTCTTCTCTCTCTCGCTCTGTCCCTTCCTCTCTCTTTTGCTGCTCCACTAACATACATAAAATTCAATTGTGCAATGCAAGAGTCTGACAATGGATCTTTCTTCTTGGGAGCTGACAAAAGACTATCTACATGTAGTAGGCTAGCAACTTAAATCCGAAAGCAAATTGTTGGCATAGATGTGTCTTTTTCTTTTTGTCTCCATAGGGCTGATTGATCAAGTTTTTGTATACTTCTGGTCAGTTTTCATGTTTAGGATTATTTAATGCTCTCTCTCCCTTTCTATACACACGCTCATGTGCACAGATGAGGCTCCATGCCATTAGCCCTAGTACAATTACATCAACACAGAGATTGTACACTTGATTCACCACAGATATCCACATATATATAGAGATGAGCCATTAGCCCTGGTACATTAAGATCACTTGCGTTCTTTTTGATTGCATACACCTGACTCATCAAAGATATCTCTTAACAAATCCAATCACGCGATTGATAGACTGCTTTTCTTTTTATCCCAATCACATGCATTTTCTATCTGCAAACTTTCAGGGTGAGATTCCACTTCAGGGTGATTTTTCTGCAGAACATATGATATTTGGAGGTGCGTAATAAACTGCACACTGCATATTTCTTCCCAGTGGTTATAACCGCATGTGATACTCATTGTGAGATAAATAAATAATACAGCAACAACTCTTCTTCTGCCTTTTAAGTTCTTTCACATATGTGTGTGTAGAAAGAAAGATGGATCGTCCTTTGCATTCTCTCTTCAATAATTTTCATTTGTTTATGGATATTTAGAAAAACTGAGATTACATTGATGTTCTCTTTTGGCAGTTGAAGGGATTGACCCTGTTAGGAGAGATAGTTTAATTGAGCTACTTGATATCGATCTGCAATGGCGAATGCATAAGGTATCTGATGGGCAGAGGCGTCGAGTCCAAATCTGCATGGGTCTTCTTCATCCTTTCAAGGTACTATGGAATTATGTATGTTGGACCGTATTTTGGTTATGGGGCTGTACCATCCTTGTTCCAATTTTCTTTCTATCATCCTCAAAACTTTTACTTATGTTTACTTGCTTTCTTTACCAAAGTGCTAACCATGCATTCATTGCTCTCTTAATATTTCACTGAAATGCTTTGTCTTCAACTTGTGGCTGTTGGTACCTCAACTTAATGACCATATCATTGTACGTTAAGTCTGGATGAAGGTTTAGTGGGACCTCCTAGAATATCTCACATATGCCTAACTAAACACTGTTCATGGTACATTCACAGGTTCTTTTGCTAGATGAGGTTACAGTTGACCTGGATGTTGTTGCCAGACTGGACTTACTCGATTTTTTCAAGGAAGAATGTGATCAGGTTTCACTTGTTTTTTATATTATATATTCAGATGCATGCCCACATCAGATTTTGAAACATGGGAACACATAAACATAGGGAGACACGCTGTATATTCTAAACACACCAGTAAATGATATGGTGGGAAATTGTCTTATTGATTATGCAAGCCACATTTGAAAATATTTCCTGCTTTGACTTAAAGGCATGTTTGCAAACCAAAATTTTGGAATGGAGAACATAACTAACTCAAAATTTTGATTAAATAAAATAACTTCAAAATAATCTCTCTCCTCGTCAAATCATCTCTTTCCAATACAATTGACATAAAAAATTCACTCAAATCATATTTCTCTCCGCTTTTTCACCAACTTTTATAAAATTCTTTTTTTTACTACTGTCTCTCAAAATCCAAGAGAACTCTAATCTACCTCATTTTTTATAACATTCCCAAAATTTTCATAAAAATTTTGGTTTGAGAACTTGTACTCATGTTAATAACATGCTATTTATCCAGATATTCAATCGGTGATAATGTTGTCGTATTTTCCATAGAGAGGAGCGACAATAGTATATGCAACCCATATCTTTGATGGTCTGGAGACATGGGCAACACATTTGGCATACATCCAAGATGGTGAGTTGAAGAGGTCACAGAAGATATCAGAGGTCAATGAGTTGAAGAACTCAGCCAATTTGCTTTCGGTTGTTGAGTCCTGGCTCCGAACTGAAACCAAGTGCGAGAAGAAGAAACCCATTAACCCTCCTGCCCAAATCCAGAAGAACTCTCCTTCTGGTACTTCTCCTTTTATGTCATCCAGACACATGGCATACTACCGCTAATCTTTATGAAGTTATTTCTTATTGTTTTGAGAAAAATAAACTTTTAGAGTTGATAGGAAGTCGACTTCAAAGCAAATGTACAAGAAATAGGAGAAAAGCTTTAACTGATATGTCAATGTTACTTGCAAAAGAAAGGAAGTCTCAAGGTCCATCTATGCTGTTCTACACTCGTACTATGTTTGTCCGCATGTAGGACATTTCATTAGCTCTTGCTGGAAATTGAGGGCAGTGAATGCTAGCTCCTGGATTTGTTGGCGACATGGGGATGCCATAATGTTTCGGTACTGGCAGATAACGATGTAGTAGCCTATTGTGCTATTTCCATTGCCCGAGGCCTACATTCGCTGCTGTATTGAGACTTTTGCTGTAACACGTTGACATCAATGTCCGACAAAGTTATTTTCCTGTTTCATTTTTATTTGTGCTGGTGAAAGGAAAACTTGTTTTGTTGAAGCAAAGGGTCTTTATGAGAATGGGGGGATTGTATACCTTTACTAGATGTCCCTTGTTTTAAAACCTGCTTTTGCTTTCTTCATTTACTCACCTTTGATGTGCCTCTATGTCTTATTTCATCTGATTTAAAGCCTAAGTTTTGAAAGGCAAGTATATTTCAAGCCCTGCCTGGACATCATTTAACCTCAATACATTAGTTGTCATTCTCAAAATTCCCTGCTGTCTTGCTTTTTGTTGTAACTCAACTCTGGACATTCCTATCCTCCCCCCTAGGATTGTTTCCCTCCCTCTGTGATTGTCAAGGTTGCTCATAAACCCTCACCCGAACAACAAAACATTGTGAGAGCGAGAGCAACAGAGCCTGAAGTTTTAGGATTTAAGGCACTGCGACCATAATCACAAGCATGCCCACAAAATGGTTTTGGAAGGAACTCAAGGTACCTCTTTTCTCTCGCTTACTTATTGAAGTCACACTCTGATGGCTATGCTCCTCCAACCAAACCCTCCTATGCAACCACCCCTATAGCAGGCGGCAACACTTTCCCATTGCACTTTACTCTAACAAGTTGTCTTATCACATGGTGCTGGGCCTGCTAGCCTTGGGTCTCTATTATGGGACCCTTTGCCACAAAACAGAAGATAACATCACAAATATCCCAAAACCATCACCAACCAATGAGCTTAAACAATCCCAATCTCATTGCCTGCTTTCCTCTTGGGATGTAACTCTTTGTTGCTTGCTGGTGGATTTGAGTGCTAAGCTTGTTCTACGGGAACAGTTGCAATTTATTGTTGGTAATTTTTTTTGTTTATTTAATTCTCAATAGTTACTCTTGTTGTTATATTTGATTCTCAAACGGTTTTACTGAGTGCTGAAATGAACTCTCCATTGGCCACATTATGCCCTCATTGCAAGAAACCGTCCTAAATTGGTGTTGTTAGGGTCTGACCTTTTCTGGTGGTCCTCATGAGGAGGGGCCGTTTCGCATGGGGAGTTTGTTTAATGGGTTATAACTTGGTTATAAGGGGGGAAAAGGGTTATTAAGTCTATTTACCTATGATTTTTTTTTTTAAAAAAAGTAAGCAAATTAGTTTAATGGAAATCTAGCAAACCCACAAAGGTGCAAAAGAATGCAGAAATTTTGCAGTGATGATTTTAATTTTCTTTACCATAAAAGCTCAAAATGGATGCTATAAATAATAGTTTCTTATGTGGCATATTTTTCTCGAAAAAAAAGTGGAAATATAAATTCATTCTATTATTTTCATAGGATTTTAATGATAATAATTCAAGTGAAATGGTTGCAAAAAAAAGAGGAAAAAATTTAAATGTTTTAATGGAAAATTTTAACCAGTAATTTTTTCCGAGTGGAAAGAAAAAAAATTTCTTTATGACTTGGTAGAGAGAGAGAGCGAGGATTGGGTCAAAAATTGGTGCGTAATACGCCCCCGGCGCAACTTAAGAACTCGCAGAGCCGATTTGTCGCGAGATCCAAGACAACGACTAATTTCTTTAATGACTATAAGATCAAAAGAATAAAAACAATTAAAAGAATAAAAATCGGAAGGAAAAGAAAAGGAAAAAAATGGGGAACACGGAAAAGGTATATAACGAAGCTCGGAGCCTAGCCAAGCCAAGCCAATCCTAGAATGCCGGAGTGACTCTCAATTCTCTCCCTCTCTCTAGGTATTCGTCGCGGGAATACGGGATTACCATATATTTCTTCTTCTTTTGGACTGCTTTGACGATTTAGTTACGAGGTAATGCGAATTCTCAGCTCCTCTGTTTTTCGTTTTCTTTTTTTGCCTTCTCTTGATTTGTTGAATAATTTTATTTTCTAGCTTTTGGAATCTAATTTATGGTGGAAATGTACGAAATCAAGGTATTGTGAGGAAATCCATGCATAGTTCGTTTTCTGAAATTAAGTATTCCGAAGGAATTGAAGCCTAGTTCTTCTGTAGTCCGACGAATTTGAGCTATGCTTTTGGTAGTTAACGGTGAAGAGTAATAGGAGAATTATGTAAAACTTTTGCTTCTTTTAATGCGTGCGATTCCGATTATTTCATTTTCTTTCGTATTAACTGTTAGTTTCTGATTTTTGGTTCATGATGTCTTTTCTAATAATGCAGATTGCGTGACATACAATTGTTTTTTTCTATTTGGATTTGGGGACAAGTAGTTTGGGCGGTTTTAGGGTGGAAAATATTATGTAGAGGGATGGTCTATAGGGCCTGAAGCGAAGGAAATGGATTCGGCGAGGAATTGGTTTCAGAAGTTTCAACCACGGGAAAAGTCTAGGGGTTCGATGAAGAAGAAGGAGCCTAATGGTGAAGGCAAGGTGGTTTCGAATGCACTCGGTGATGAAGAAACGCTTTCCAATGTCACAAAGCAGAAGGTTGCAGCGGCGAAGCAGTATATCGAGAACCATTACAAGGAGCAAATGAAGAACCTGCAGGAGAGGAAGGAGCGGTATGGTCACAGAAATATTCTTACTTGAGTATTTGTCTCAACATTATGAGATGGTCTGTCTATTGAAACTATAGCGTCCACTTGGGTATATGTATATCATGTCTTTAAGCATAGTGGTGCTACAAGAAGCTGTATCAATTTGTTTGCAAAAGCCCCTCTCCCCCTTAATTGGTGACAGAAAAATATAATCTTTCACCCGTAAAGGATCTAAATGGCTCAGAGGGAGTCAAATGAAAGTGGTAGAGGTAGGTGAACTGTTGATATTACTGTTATGGCAGCTGCTCCTTTTCTTCTTCCTTGTCATATTGTAGAAGGTTCAAGTATGATGAGATGATAGAGTCGGATGTAGTTTAGACTTTTCTTCATAGGTATTTTCAGGGATAATGGTTTCTGTGTCTGTTTTTGTGTTGGCTGGATTTAGTAAATTTCACTGACTAAGGCTGCGTTTGCTAACACAATTTTTTCCAAAATATTCTCTCTCCTAATAAAATACTACAATATAATCTCTCTCTCTCCCATCAAAAAATATAAAAAATTACAAAAAATATAAAAAATTACCTCTCTCTTCACTTTTTCACTAAACTCAATACCAACACAAAACCCAACACCAAAAATATTTCAACACAAACACAACCTAAGAAGAATCTTTTCATGAATATGGCTATAGAGTTGAAACTCTGGTTCTTGAGAGCGATAATATTGCTAATTGAAATTTCTTTTAACAGAAGAGATATACTAGAAAAGAAGTTGGCTGATGCTGACGTCTCTGAGGAAGATCAAAACAACCTTCTTAAATTTTTGGAGCAGAAGGAAACTGAGTACATGCGCCTTCAGAGGCATAAAATGGGTGCTGACGATTTTGAGCTATTGACAATGATCGGAAAAGGTGCATTTGGAGAGGTATTTACTATCCTAATGCAATTTTTCTGTGGTCTGGTTTTCCAGCTTTTGATTTTTACTCAAGTACTATGTATCCTGGTATTTTTTAGTACTTTAGTATTATGCTCATATTATGCCTGCTTCCACATCTGTGACCTATTTGCGGCCGTGGTATGTTCGTAAACTTGTCCTATTCAATGCAACACTAACCACAGAGCATTCATAGCATGAGGCTCGATTTTTTTATCAACCAAGGGGAAACTTTTGACTACCTTTATCAATCTATCTGACTTACTTTTATGATATATAACACAAATGAAGCTTGATGATTTACATGTACGCATACTGACACAAACATGGGTTCCCATATATGTTCTTGTAAGTGCTGCATAAATTAAGCTGATTTAATAGCTGTAGAAAACCTAATGGTGAAGGCTTGGCTTTGTTATTCTACTTTTATCTTCCTCATGGGCACATTTCCCTGGGCAGTTATTAGTGTGGGTCAGCTAGTGGAAACTTTTTTCTTGGTCAAGCAGCTTGTGGTAACTATAATTAGCCATTTTATTGTAATTTTCTTTGCAAGGCTTGTTTTTGTAGAAGCATGATCCTAGCACAATAAGGACCAACTCCTTTTTGGAAAAGAGAGCGCTTAACCTAGAAGGAGGAAAAAACCCAACAAGAATATAAATAATCTAGATTTATAACCAAATTCCTACTGATCTTGACTCCAAACTACCCAGATCTAAGGTTAATGAGATGCATGTCTCTGGTGGTGTTACAGTGGAATTCATAAATTCAATACACAATAGAAATCAAAATATGGACCCTTTTTGGAAAGCAGCTTGTTAAGTTTCATTGTCTGGGACTGCAGGAAATATAATTGATATTGACTGTGTCCTTTGTCTTTCACTCCTCTTTCTCTACTCCCTAAGATACAGTAGTGTTTTGTTCTAATTGAGTGTATGAACTACAATAAGTGTAAAATTTGCTTTTGTGCTACAGGTCAGAATTTGTCGGGAGAAGGCAACAGGTCATGTCTATGCTATGAAAAAACTTAAGAAATCAGAGATGCTTCGTAGAGGCCAGGTATACTTTTATCTGACCAGCCAGATTGTATCACTTAGTTATATGTATGCTATAGTTGTTGCCAATTGGCTTCTCATCCTTTTAGGTCGAGCATGTAAAGGCTGAAAGGAATCTGCTTGCAGAGGTTGACAGCAATTGCATTGTCAAGCTTTACTGTTCTTTTCAAGATGATGAGTTTCTTTACCTTGTTATGGAGTATCTACCTGGTGGAGATATGATGACTCTACTTATGCGAAAGGATACCTTGGCTGAAGATGAAGCCAGATTTTATGTTGCGGAGACTGTTCTGGCTATTGAATCCATTCACAAACACAATTACATTCATAGGTTTGCGCACTTATATGCCAAATAATATCTATTTGTCTCACTACATACATAGATTAAGCTCGTTTATATTATACTTTACAGGGATATCAAGCCCGACAACTTGCTTCTTGATAGATATGGGCATTTGAGACTGTCGGATTTTGGGCTATGCAAACCATTAGACTGCAACACTCTGCAAGAAGAGGATTTTTCAATGGGCAGCAATCTTAATGGGGCTGCACAACAACGTCCTACTGCTCCAAAACGCACACAACAAGAGCAACAACAACATTGGCAAAAGAACAGAAGAACACTCGTAAGGCTTTATTGTTATTATGCTCATGATTTCTTTCACCCTCCCCCTTTATTTAACTCAAAAAGAGGATTCTTTTTTTGTTCCATCATGCAATAATGGCATATAAGTATGAACAGACATGGTGCCACTTGCCACCTGTTTGATGCCGACTGGGACTTTCTTTTCCTATAAGATTTTTGTTTTGGGAGTTTTTTTTTTGTTTTGGCAAACTTTTAAGGTGATTATTGGAGGATTTTTGTTTCTCAACAACTTTTGAAATTTTGGGGATTGCAGGCTTATTCTACTGTTGGTACACCAGACTATATTGCTCCAGAAGTTTTGTTGAAGAAGGGTTATGGTATGGAATGTGATTGGTGAGTAGTGTGCTGGTTCTGTAATGGCTGTTTGAATGTGTCATGAAGATTAATAAATCCATTTTAGCTGCCAAAATGAGTCATTATTCTTCTGGAATTTAGAGGCACGTATACCATAGAATTTTAGTGGAGTCTGTTTGTTTTGAATATTGTTGACATTTTAGTTTTCCAATTTTCTGGCGGCATTTGCAATTGCTTATGTATTTATACTATGATCACATAGTTAATGAGAATTGGTGATGTAGTTTTCCATGTTATGGACAACAAATAATTCTACTTTTATGGCTTGTTTGGGATTACCATAGATTTTATAGTGATTGAACTGTGATAAATCAGGGTTATATTGATATGCAGGTGGTCACTTGGGGCTATTATGTATGAAATGCTCGTGGGGTACCCACCTTTTTATTCTGATGATCCTATGTCAACATGTAGGAAGGTACACATGGTCTTTTGTAGACTTTACGTCGGAACTTAATTCTATATTTCCTCAACCCTCATTAATTTTATTCTTCACTGTGATTATTGCCACAATCCTGTCACATGCATGTTAATCCATCCAAGTGGGTGTCTGATTTTTAGTTTCACTGAAGCTCTCTGCACTTGTTTCCTTTTGGATCCATATAATTTAAACTAGTCCATAGATCGTTTCCACTCTTCAACGAAGCGGGCTTAACTGAATTGCTTTTTGAAGCACTCGGATACAAAAGAATTTTTTATCCTGAACTGCTGATGAGGCAAAGTTGCAGAGTTTATTTCTCAAATAAGCCCCTGATTCGGAACCTCCACTTGTACTATTTCAAGAATAAGTGGAGCAGGAGGTCAAAATTACTGGACACAAAATACGAATAGCTAACTAGGGCCTACTCATCCAATATCTCTTCTAAGACGCATATATATTTGGCCGCAGACTTGCTGATGCAGTGATGTTAATTACATGACTGCCACGCTGGACCGTTTTTTCTTCTTAATGGTTCTTGGTTCCTCATAGTTAGTAGTACTTCATCTCAAATAAGCCGTGCACATGCAGAGATAGATGCAAATGTTATAAATTTTGGTTCAATTTCATGTGAAAACAGCCCCAACTTCCCCTTCTTCCCTGGTTTATGCAGATAGTAAACTGGAGAACTCATTTGAAGTTTCCTGAGGAAGCAAAGCTATCTCCAGAGGAAAAAGATCTTATTAGTAAACTCCTGTGTAGTGTAAACCAGAGGCTAGGATCAAATGGCGCAGATGAAATAAAGGTGTTGTACGGTTTGTCCTTTTCTGAATTCTAGGATTTGTTCCATAAGCTTGTAGTGAACAAGAGGAATTACCTTTCTGCTGCTTCCTTTCATCAGGCTCATCCATGGTTTGAAGGTATTGATTGGGAGAATATATATCAGATGGAAGCAGCGTTTATTCCTGAGGTCAATAATGAGTTGGATACTCAGAATTTTGAAAAGTTCGAAGAGGTATCAGTGTGTTTCCACTTATCTCGAATTTCATGGATCCTGCTTTTTACGGGCGTTTTGTTGCTAATCACACATCTTTTTCCTTTTGCTTCTTCTTTTCAGTCTGATGACCAGAGCCAGACTTCATCCAAAACTGGTCCATGGAGAAAGGTAATATTTTGACTATTATGTACTGCTTCCACGGTTCATCATTTACTGATTCATAGTTTGGGGCAAGCATGAAACACTGCACATTTGTTTGGTCCTGTTGCCATGACTATTTGCCAAAAGAGGAATTTTCATCATGATGCAGGGTCTACCAAATGATAGTCCTTTATGGGGTTTTTGTTTTTGTTGCTCCAATATATTGTCTACTCGTACCTAAGCAATTGCTGTATCAAGGAACAATAGCAATACTTCTCTTGTTTTCTGGCTAGGTTTAGTAAGGGGGATTTTCATTTGTTTCTATAATCTTTTGTGAATGAATTTGATTAAACAGTCTCGAAGATCAGGAAGCAGGATTTTCAGTTTTATTTTCTTGATAAAAGATTTGGAATGTTAAGGGGCACTTTTTTAAGAAAATTATTTTAGGCTTTTAAAGTTGTGAGCTCCTTCTGCTTTCCTATGAGGAACTTAGGCTGTGCTGAAAATGGAAGCGAATTTTTGGCAAATTTTTCCCTCCAAAGGACCAGGCTGTTATTATGGCAAGGGAGTTCTTTCAAGGCTTGAAATTTTGTTGCCAATGAGCTCTGGACCAAATGGCCGCTCTTTCCCCCCTAAACTAGTTTGAAGTGAGGTCACTGGTCTGATTCCTTCATGAGTTGTATTACCTATAAAAAAGTTGTACCATGTGTCAGAGCTTTGGACCTGTGGAATTACTCTTTCCTTTTCATCAACAAATAAGCGAATATGTAAACAAAATCATACACCACCATCAGGAAAAATTGGCTGCAGTAGGATAAAAATTCCAATTTTGCTCTTCCATACTAAGAAGTACAAGATTCAAGTAACTAACTGAAAATAGGATCTGCCGCATTTTTCCTTAGAACTTGGTGCTAAAAGAAATGGTGCTATCACTACTGATGAATGGAAAAAGCAGTCATTGCCCCAAATGGGAAGTGGTAGTGTCTCTCAGAAGTGTCTTTATCAAAATGGTTTCTCAGACAGCATAGGATTCTGCTGAATGATGGGTGATCCACCAAAAATCACACAATGGACCTCATACATTCACAATGATGCATAAATTGATGGTGATAGATGTGATGTTTTATGCTAGACTTGATTTATCCTCTGTGGATTGACGATATCCTACATTCACACTGGTGTTTGACTTTTATGGGGTTATTGGCAATAAAAAAAGTTTATTTCCTGTGTGCAGCCTTTTTGGTTTTGGGCGAATGTTTGATAGGCTGATGATCTATGAAATGTGCTTATTTTTCATATTTGTTACGTTCTTATTACCTTGTTCTGTTTTCCTTTTCTCACCTTTATCCTTCGTCAGCAGATGCTCTCATCTAAGGACCTCAACTTTGTGGGTTACACATATAAGAGCTTCGAAATTGTAAATGATTATCAAGTGCCAGGGATGGGTATGTCTCTTTTTCTTTTATATCCGTATTAGGTTGTGTGTAAGCTTGGCAGAGGTTTCAGTTCTGAGGATGATAGTGTAAATGAAGTTGGAGGGGTCATTCCCTTGAAAAATAAGAAATAAAAAGAAGAAGAAAGAAATCTTGAATGTTCAAGAAAAGAATGTTATCTGTGCATAATCTACGTAAGCCTGCATTTATAATTTGTCCTTACCATTTTAAATGACTTTTATCAATTGCAAGAATTCTTGTAAGATGGACGTCCAATATACTACTGTTCCAAAAATAGACATAGATCGTATGCAGTTAGAGATATATTTTAAACGGAGTGGGATAACTACTTCAATTCTTGTTGAGACATTGGTAGAACGGATTGTCATTGTTTCCATCCAATGCATCATTTTGACCTATGTGGCATGTTTATATATCTGGCATACCTCGTTTAAAATTGTTTGATTAGTAGCAGTGGCACTTGGATTTTCTGAAGCTTGTAAACAAGTGCTAATCTTTGGTTTTCCTTAGTGGTTGTTAAATCCCTGCTTTTGTCAAGATATTTCCACTAGTTGGGTTCCACTCCTATCTACTAGGAGACATCAGTCTATTACTGCTCTAGACAATATACGGATTCAGGCTGTGGAATCCTAGTTCGTGGGCTTTACTCCAGCCTAGGTTGGCTTTGAGTTGGTTTTTCTTCAAGTTTGCTAGGTCTTCACTGTTAAGAGATCTGGAAGCACAAAATGTCCCATATTTTATGTTATCCTTGCATCACATATCATGATAAAATGATATCTACATCCCGTTCTAGTCTAGCATTATAGCTGCGTGGAAAAAATATAAGCCAATCCAGAGAGCAATAAATAGTTGGCAGAAACCTCCAATAGGAGGTTTTGATAAGGAGTATAAGACTTCCACGGTTATTTCCCATTCTATTCTCCAATCTAGTCCAAGACCCTCGAATATTTCATGGATGTGACTGTTCTGATTACTCCAGGTCCTGTGGTTTCACATAAATCTATCACCCTCGAATATTGCATATTTCGTTAGGCAGTTACCGTTTCTATAGCTGATTTTTCTTTTTCTTTCCTTGAAGCTGAGTTGAAGAAGAAAAACAGCAAAGCTAGGAGGCCATCTATAAAGTCACTTTTTGGTAGGCTTTGCCCCTTCATGCTTTTTAAATAATTAACAGTGTTCGTTGTAATTGTCTGAGAAGGTATCCAATACCCTACTGGCATTCTTCTTTAGGTGAGAGTTTAAATTTTGTTCTCACGTCCTTGGTTATACTTGCAACAGAGGGCGAGTCTGAAACATCAGAAACATCTGAGATATCTGATACCTCGGGAAGTAGTCAACCTGTACAAGGGAGCTTTTTGAACCTGTTGCCTCCCCAGCTAGTGGTATCTCAAAACCAGAACAAATCCTCCTAACGCTGCCATTTTCTACACGGTCAGATAGACAAGGATCTTCAGCTCGCAAGTCCGCCTGTTTTGACTTCCAAGTAATTAGGTGTAATCAAGGGTAGACTTATCAGCATGAAATTGACTTTTCTCTGAAATCTGAAGCTTTTTTTTTCTGTTTCCTAGGCTCCGATAAATGAAGCTTGAAGTGCGAAGAAAGATTTCTGATTTGAAGCAACTAGTAACCTTTGACCCTGCCTGGAAAAGATTCCTGGAAGTTTTTCGGTCACGAAAGATCGAGTATAACTGAGGAGTAAATACTTAATTCATATGGTACTAACATGTATTTCGTCATTCTTTTGTTGTCGATCTGCTGAATGTTGTACAAAGACACTCCAACTCCTTACCGTGTATATTGGGAATTTATTGGGTTGAAGTGGTAAGAGCGCATTCTTTTTCGTATACCAGGTGTTTGATCTTATGCTTTTTCAGATTATTTTGTGTTGGATGCTTGAATCTGCTACATCATGATATATGGGGATCAGGTCTGTTTTCTTCACAAAGAAGTCTTGGTTAGTCCCATTTGGATTGCGCATTCTGTTATCAAATTCCCTCTCGAAGCATCTATTGGCTGGCGGTAAGACCATTTGCCGCAAATACAAAGATTTGATTGAGATTATTTGGCATCTGCTCCCAGTAATTACGCTACGCTTGGGCTTAGTAAGAACTCCTTATATTGGGTAAACATGGTTAAGCTTGATTTTTGAAATTCGATGAATAAACAAGCAAAATTTCTTTAAGCGTAACCTTACCTTGATTAGGGTTGCTGACATGAACACTTGGTAAGCTTACCTAAGCTCCAACTTTACGCTGGAAAGCTCATAGGGGAAGATGCCTAAGAGTACCAAAGTTCACACAATGCTATATACTTCTGGTGCTAAGTTCGATGAACACAATGTATTACATTCCTTCTTCATCGAACACTTTATCTAAGCAATTAGGGTTGTAATTCAGTTGGTACCACTCCCTAATTTAATAACTCAAAGGTCAGGAGTTCGAGTGATAAGTTAAAATTGCTTGTGAAAGTAAAGTTTAATCTTAGACCTAGGGTATGTTCGTTTTCACCATTTTTTCAGGATTCTAAGTATATTCACAATTCTACCACCGAACATATTCAGAATTCAAACACAAAAACCAATACATTTTACACAATCTCCAACAACTTTTTAATTTTTTATTCAAAATAAATTTTCTCTCTCTATACTTTTTCACATAACTCCAATACTTTTTTATTAAACAATTACATCAAATCATTTCTCTCTCCACTTTACACAAACACCAATAAAACACTATTCAACATAAAAATTCACAACTTCTCTAAAATCCTACATTTTTTCTCAAAACGAACATCACCCTAGTGGATGAACTGAGACTGACTGGTCGTCTTGGTAGTGCTATGGTGGCGTGCTCACCCAGTAAGCAGTAGCTATAGCACAAACTAAACATTCTGCAGTATTTCTGGTTGCCCCCTCCTCTTTTGCTTAGGAAAAAAAAACACGTTTATGTGCAACTAAAACCGGAGACAACTTGCGCTATGACAGCTTTAACAAACAATGTTGTCGTGGAAAGTACACGAAGCAGTACTACTTGAAGAGGTCAGAAGCGACTTTGACAACATTGGCATCGAGCTTCATGATCTGGTGCTAAGTTTGTGGGATGGTTGCAATTGAAGTTATTGGAAACCATCAGAAGTTCAGAAGTAGAATTATGATCTGACCATGTCGCTGCACTTCAAATTCGATTGACTAGGAACAGCATCAGAACGAGGAAGATGTCAATCAGAACGAGAAAAAAAAATAGAAAAAGAAGGCAGAAACTCGGACCAATTATGTAGAAAAATAGTAGGTATCTAAGGCGCTGACAGAAATTACTCCCGCAAAGCAAACAGTCACTAATAGCAGAAGATAAACGTGGTAGGAAAAGCAGGGTGTTAACATTAGGTTATAATGTCACTTCAGGGAAAAAGGGAACATTCTGATTGGTCCTCTTCCACGAAATGATCTTCACCTTGGCTTTCACTAGTTGTGTAACTTATGTTCCTCTCCAACAGGTTACAGCTTTCAAGTACTACGCATGTGATGAGGCTGGAGCTTAGACCTAGTTGGTAGGGGACATGAGGAGTGTATGACATATTCAGAAAAAAAAAAAAGAGGAGTGTATGACACGAATATATAGCTTGTTTTCCTCTCTCTCTTCTAAACATCTTGTTATAAAAAGCATAGTCGACCGGGAGAGAGCTACCCTGCTGGCTATACCCTCCTTGCAAGATAAGGAGCACACGAACCCAACTCCACAAATCCGCGTGCGGTAAGATTTGCTTCATGACAGCGCGTGACTCGAACTCACACCCTATAGTGTTTGACACCGATCATCAAACACTTGGGGTATGTTCGTTTTCACCATTTTTTCAGGATTCTAAGTATATTCACAATTCTACCACCGAACATATTCAGAATTCAAACACAAAAACCAATACATTTTACACAATCTCCAACAACTTTTTAATTTTATATTCAACATAAATTTTCTCTCTCTATATTTTTTCACATAACTCCAATACTTTTTTATTAAACAATTACATCAAATCATTTCTCTCTCCACTTTACACAAACACCAATAAAACACTATTCAACATAAAAATTCACAACTTCTCTAAAATCCTACATTTTTTCTCAAAACGAACATCACCTTGGATTCCTTGCCCACAAACCACTAAGCTAGCCTCCAAATGGTAACACATCCAGTTATATGAGAAGAAGTCTCTAAATAACCTGTCTTCTCCCTTAATTCCTCTCCTCCATTCCCTCTAATCTACCCTTTAACATCCTGTGTTGAAAATATGTAGTCCCTAGCAACGTGGGCATTTGCAATTAGTGGCTTATAAATAGCCCTCATGTAAACATTTTAAATCATAAGTGAGAAATAATAAATTCAATATGGATATTCTCATAATTGGATGTCTCACTTATCATAATTAGTATCGAAACAAGGTTTTCGACATTAATCCGGTTATCTTCTGGTGACCATCCGACATTAGTACCGGCAACCTCCCGGCATCAGTACCGGTAGTCATCCGGCATTAGTACCGGCAACCTCTCGGCATTAGTACCGGCAACCTCCCGGCTTAGTACCGGTAACCTCCCGGCTTAGTATCGGCAGCCATCCAACATCAGTACCGGCAACCTCTGATACCATGTAAGAAATAATAAAAATATTTATACTGATAAGTGAGACATCCAATTAATGTCTCACTTATCAAAATTTAAATTTTTTTATTTCTTACATGGTATCAGAGGTTGCCGGTACTGAGCCGAGAGGTTGCCGGTATTGATGTTGGTACTAAGCCGGTACTAATGCTTGATGGTCGCCAGAAGGTAACTGGACTAATGCCGAAAACCTTACTCCGATACCATGTAAGAAAAAAAAATTAAACTTTGATAAGTGAGACATCCAATTATGAGAATATCCATATTGAATTTATTATTTCTCTTATGATTTAAAATGTTTACATGGGTGCTATTTATAAGCCACTAATTGCAAATGCCCACATTGCCTTAACAATGTGAGACTACATATTTTCAACACTCCCCCGCAAACTCAAGGTGGACAAACCTTGAGTTTGGATTTACAAAAAAAAAATAATAACAAAGGTTGCCAGTCTGATGTCGGATGGTTGCCTGTACTGATGTCGGATGGTCTCCAGAAGGTAACCAGACTAAAGCCGAAAACCTTGCTCTGATACCGTGTTAGAAATACAAATTTAAACTTTGATAAGTGAGACATCCAATTATAAGAATATCAATATTGAATTTATTATTTCTCACTTATGATTTAAAATGTTTACATAGGGACTATTTATAAGCCACTAATTGCAAATGCACACATTGTCTTAGCAATATGAGACTGCATATTTTCATCATTCTGTCCCACATGAACTCCAATTATTATCGTGAGAAGATAGATCATCATCAGCAGGCAATGTGAGACTACATATTTTCAACATCTTGTCCCACATGAACTCCAATTATTATCGTGAGCAGATAGATCATCCTTGGCCCTAGCTGAATGGATCTCAACGAAGTCCAAACGACATACAATTCAAGCTTAGGATTCTTTAGGCCAGTCCTCTGTAGATTCCGTACGATCGATGGGGGACCAAATAAATCTCAATGAATATAGGAAGGCCCAGTAGAATCATGAATGTATTAGAAGCAAAGATAGTTAACGGCATGCTTAGAAAACAAAGATAGTTAACGGCATGCTTAGAAAAAAAAAGATAGTTAACGACTTAGGAGTTGGCAGCGATATATTGGTGGGATAATTTAAGTGTAGCATAAAAAAGGAAAAATAATGAGGACGAAGAATAGGTGGGGGAAGATAGAGAAACAGTTCAGTTCAGTTCAGTTCAGCAGAGATTGTGCATTGTTTCCCTGTGCATATATATATATTCACATCACAGTCTGCGAGCAGAGTTTAACCTAAATTCATGTCAAAAAAGGAAGAAAACAATCATTTCATTTCTAATCGCTAATCATGCATGGTAGAAGTTCTAGCACACCTAACAAATATATATATAAGGGTTAATGTCCTTTTTAGTCCCTAGGTTTTGGGGCGGTGTTCTTTTTAGTCCCTAAGTTTTATTTTTGTTCAAAACAGTCCCTAGGTTATTTACGTTTGTCTTTTTAGTCCTTCCGTCCAATTCCGTCACTCCCGAGCCCAGTCAGCTAACGGCGGGACACGTCACACCCAATAGAATATTACCACGTGTACTATTTTTTTTTTTTTAAAAAAAAAAACAATTTCCACATGTTTAAAAAAAAAAAAAAAAAACCAAAAGAAGGGAGTCGTGGCCACCTCCCCGTCGCTCGGTGGTGGCCAGGGAGGCCACCCTTCGAGCGAGGGAGCCCAGATCTGGGCTCCCTCGCGCGAACGGGGGTGGCCCGACGGGGAGCCCCCGGCCACCACCGTCGACGGGGAGCCCAGATCTGGGCTCCCGCTCGTCGGTGGCCAGACGGGGAGCCCAGATCTGGGCTCCCCGTCGCTCGGTGGTGGCCAGGGAGGCCACCCCTCGCGCGAACGGGGGTGGCCAGACGGGGAGCCCCCGGCCACCACCGTCGACGGGGAGCCCAGATCCGGCCACCCCCGTCGACGGGGAGCCCAACTCTGGGCTCCCCGTTCGGTGGTGGCCACGGGGGTATCTCCCTTCTTTTGGTTTTTTTTTTTTTAAACATGTGGAAATTGTTTTTTTTTAAAAAAAAAAAAAATAGTACACGTGACAATATTCTATTGGGTGTGACGTGTCCCGCCGTTAGCTGACTGGGCTCGGGAGTGACGGAATTGGACGGAAGGACTAAAAAGACAAACGTAAATAACCTAGGGACTGTTTTGAACAAAAATAAAACCTAGGGACTAAAAAGAACACCGCCCCAAAACCTAGGGACTAAAAAGGACATTAACCCTATATATAATGGCGGAAGCCATGACCTCTTCAACCCTCCAAAAGCTCCTAAAAATTAACATATTCTTACCCTTTTTTAATGGATTTTTTAAATTTTTTATGTTTTATATATTTTGACCCCTAAAAAAATCATTTTCATGTAAATGACTTCCTCAATAGTTAATTCTTGACTTTATTATATATATATCACCAAAATCAATTTCCAATCATCTTCATATTCTCCCATAAATATAAGATTCCGCGGATTTTAAAAATATGCAAATTTTATGTCAAATGGTGAAACAAATTTAAATTTAATCGCATCATATCTCAAGTCACTGAAGAATTTACTTATCAAAAGAAAATATTTCAATTCATGATCGATAAAGCCAAGTTTTCACAAGTTAAACTAGAAAACGTGCAACAATAAAAGGATTTATTGAAGCAAGTCAGGAAAAAAAATGGAGCAAAGTCGAATTTGATGCATGTTAACCCATTTGACACGCAAATATTGACTTAGAGGATGTTTGGTTAAGGAGTTTTGTGAGGATTTTTTTTGTTTTGAGAATTTTTATGTGATGTTAACTTTATTGGTATACGTGTTGTAGTTATTTTTATGTGGTGTTAAAAATGATGTTTTGTTATAAAATTGTGAAGATTCAGAAAATCTTAAGGATTTTTTGTAAATGAACGTGTCTTTAGAAAAAAAAAAGACACGCAAATATTGACTGTGTTATGGCTGACCATGAGACCCCCTTAGATATCTTTGAAAGCTTTACTACTTTTATGATTAATCATCATGGTGTGGACAATATATTATGTTAGTGGATAAACAAGTTGTGGAAACTGGAAACACTAGGGAGTAGAGATAAAGGAACATCGTGGAAGTAGTCTACAAGGGAGACATTTGTGAAATTCGTATAAATTAAGTTTGTTCTACCCATAAAGGTTTGTGTCATCATCATTATCATCATCTAAGCTAAGGGATAAGATTCCCTCATTTCTCTTTATCTTCCTTCTCAAATTTTGGATAGGATAAACAAAACAATACATTTTGTCAAGTAAATTCAGATGATAGAAATTAATAGTTCTCATTATTGGCAAGTATATGCTTAATATGAATTACTGGGTGGTGAGTTCCTATGCTACTTACTTCGTTGGTGGTAACAGAATTTCCATATAAATTATCGGGACTAAAAGTGTGAGATGGAGACTTAAATTTGACCTCCCTACCTCACCTTCTATCCTCTAAATTATTGTAATCACTTGTCTTCTCCCCTACTCATCTCCCATCTCCCCCATGGCTCCACAATCTCATCTACCCCTTCTTGTACACTATTACCATCACCATCACCATTATCACCTCCATCCTCTACCTCCACTTCCCTAAACTAACATCACCATTTTCTTCCACCATCACTTCCCCTACTTCCTCTTTCTGACCTCATCATCTTTCTTTCCCTCCTCCCACCACATGGCATTGTCACCATGAAACCACCTCTCCCTTCCTCCATTCAATCTCCTTTCCACCACTACCTCCCTCCCTTTCCCCACCTACTTCTAGAATTACTAAATTATCAGGACTCTCTGAACTTTATATAAAGTGTCAAATGTCTAACCGGATGTTAAGGACTTTTTTTTTGGAATCAAACCAAAAAGTTATTTTTAGAATCTAAAAATCAAAAGGGTAAAAAGAAAATCAAGCTATTCTAAGAGAGAGAGAGGCTGGCGCGTTTCATAATGAACAATCTGGATTTGACAGCCCAAACGTGTTTGCCAGGCAGCATAGCGAGAAGGACTCGGCTAACCCCTCGTATTCTTCGAATCTAAACTAGTTATATCCAAACCGAAACACAGTTACACAAACAGACACAAAAACAAAACCAAAAAAGTGTTTTGAAAAAACACCGAAAAAACCGGGGAAAAAGAAGAAGGAACAAATACTCTATACAATAAAAAAACTCTATACAATCTCCACCTGCTTTTCTTCCCATCCCTTTCTCCCTCTCCGTCTCTCTATATCTTCGTCACATCACTTTCCCAATCTCCACCTAAAATCTGTAGACAAGCGGAGGACATCATCTTGTATTTCCTCTCTGATCCCGACAATCTTTGCCGATTGTGTCGTTTTTCATCGGTTTTCTGGTCAATGCGGCTAGTAGATTTCTGTTGTTATTAGGGTTTCTCGTTGAGGTTATGCGATTTTGGTATCAAAATATGTAGTTGGAGGAGGTGGAATTTGATTTTGAGATAATAATACCATCCTCATTGTTTGGGGCTGTGTATAATTTTTCTCCATTTTGTTTTATTTTTTCGGCCTCGCCTCCTGGGGTTTGATTCTATTTCTACTTGGCGTTGATTTGATGCGTAGACTTGGATAGTCTTTCATTATTTTTCTCTGAATTATTGGACAAAGCAAGGATTTTTTTTTAAATCCTTGGGCTTGTGAATTTGATAAATCTGCCTTGATTTGGGGGGTCATTGTTTGGTGGATATTGGATTAGAGCACAAATAAATGGTGGGTTGGGCACAAAATTGAGTGGAATTATCAATTTCGAGCTTCCGGGCGCACTTGTGTTGAAGAAATTTGACAATGGATCATGTGATTGCTGGGAAGTTTAAGCTGGGGAGAAAGATCGGAAGTGGGTCATTTGGGGAGCTCTATTTAGGTATCGACCGCTTAATTCTTTGCCATCATTGTTGTTTGACCTTTCCTTTTTTTTCCATTTTATTTATAACATTGTGATTTTGTGTTTTTCTTGTGGTGGTAGGCGTTAATGTACAAACTGGGGAGGAAGTTGCTGTTAAGCTGGTATGTGATAGATTTTCTATAACAGGAGTATTTTTTTAATAATCTTTGGTTAATTTATAACACCTTTTTCCTGGCTCTACTACGTATAATTAGTTGTTAGATGCTTTGTTTCTGTTATCTATATTCATTTGTAAGGACTGTTTCAAGGTGTTATTCTTTCCTTCAAGTAGGATGTGATCATTTTCGTCAGTTATTGGTTTTATTATGTGTGTCAGTGAGGCATTACTTCGTTTTGCTGCTTCAGTTCCTGTCAGCCAGTATATTATTGTTTCATTTTTCTCTGTAGTTGACAATCAGGGCTTTTGAATGTTAATTATTGGCCTATATCATATCCTGTTATTGTGTCTATTTTCCCATGATGATCCCTGATTTAGGAAAGTAAAATTTTCAAGTCATTCTTGCTTGGATATGTGAGTAGACATCCTTAGCACAAGAGCAAATACTAAACAGAATGTTATGTCCTTCACCATAAGTTGTTAATGGACAATGCTGGTGCAAAGCTATGCGTTCTTTTTGACATTTTGTTGCTTGTGCTGTGAAAAAATTAGAACCCCCCCCCCCCCCCAACACCCCCCAAAAAGAAGAAGGATGCGTGCTACTTTTGTTTATTTGACGTTAATTTGCCATCCTCTATCATTGTCTCTTTACTTTTTCTGGTAGGCCTGCATGGCACTCTTATGATAGTCTATGTACTGATCAAGTGTTCTGAATTTCAGGAACCTGTGAAGACCAAGCATCCTCAGCTTCACTATGAGTCCAAATTGTATATGCTTCTTCAGGGAGGAAGTAAGCCCCCCTTTCCCCTCTTTAATACCTCCCCCACATTTACCTCCATCATATTCGTGTGCTTGCGGGAACTAGAGAAATGTGGCCACTCCTATTTAATGGCTGGTATATCTTAAGCATGGTATTTTGTAACCCCAAGTTAAGGTTCAGGTGATGCTTTTGCCTTGATTATCCTCGAGTAAACTTTGCAGGGCCTATTTTGAAAAACACTTGATGTTTTCTAATTAATGATTCGTGCTTTTTATGTTGATGAAGCTGGAATTCCCCACCTCAAGTGGTTTGGAGTCGAGAGCGAGTACAATGTCATGGTCATCGACCTTCTTGGACCAAGCTTGGAAGATCTGTTTAACTATTGCAATAGAAAGTTTACATTGAAGACAGTTTTGATGCTCGCCGATCAATTAGTAAGTGCGTGTGACTATTTTTTATTAAAGAATGAGTCTTGAATGTTGAAGATGATTTTTCTTTGCGCTGTTGTTCATTATTGTCATTTTCAGATTAACAGAGTTGAATACATGCATTCAAGGGGTTTTCTTCACCGGGATATAAAACCTGACAACTTCTTAATGGGCCTTGGGCGCAAAGCAAATCAGGTATCTTGCTCTCATTTGGGTGTTTTATTTCATTTGTGAAAATCATAATACAGGTGAATGATTGTCATTCGAAGTGTTATTATAATATTCATTTAATGTGTAGTTGGAGCTTTTTCTGTTTTTTTTTGTGTTCTTTGATATAGGAGTTCTTGGAAGATATAAGGTTGAGTCTTATTCTGTTACTCTTTAGACTCTTGATAGTCAATTTTTGTTTGTTTTTCTTGTTTTGGACTCTACCTTGCCTGTGCATTGGCTGATCTTTTCCTTCTTTTTCTTAATTGATGATTGATTTATTCTTATGCAGATATTGATGGTTTTTTATCTTGTATGATCACATAATTGAACTCTAGAAGAGATATTTGGTACTAAATCCATGGGTTATAATGTGTTTCTATTTTTGAAGCTGTCGATGGATTCTGCATATGTGCTGGCTAGTAGAGAGAGTGAAGGGGAGGGAGGGAGGGTGTGGGAGAGAGAGAGGTGCCTCATAGTTGGTATGCTAGTGAGAAGGTCAGTCAGGGAGAGTTGGAAGAAGTGTCAAGGAAATGCAAACAGACCCAATCAACTAATGCTTAAAAGACTGAATATTGCACTCTTGTATGTATAATCTACCCCTATCATCCAACCAGAAATACAATGACAGTAAAGACAACTTTGTAAATCTCACTTTCCACAAAAATTTACTCGACGAATCTCAGACGTTTATCGAGAATGGGGATTAAGGCTTGGATGAGTGGAGTTGAGAAATATCTGAGACATTTCATCAAGAAATGGGTCTTAGTATTTCTCAAGTATGCACAACTAGCAGCTGTTTCCTTTATGGAGAGAAGCTATTTCCTTCTGTCTTTATTATTGATAGCCCTTATCTTTCTTTTTCACATATGTCAGAGCAGGTAAATGGGTAGAATTGGACCAACTGTTATCTTGATCCAAAATTTTCCTCGTCTTAGCCTTAGAAATAAAATTAGAAGGCAAGGAAAAAGATTTAAGCTTTACAGATCTGATTTTTTTATCTGTCTATAGAGGGCTTAACTACATGATTTGGGAGAAAAAGGAAAATGCGAAACTTATTCATAGACCAACGGTTGGCTACATCACATTTAGTGGACAAACTATTATCCAGATGTTTGCCTTTTGTCTCTTTTAGCCTTTTAAGTTCAACTTATTGTATCAATTTTGTAGAGATTCATATGTGTGAGTGATATATGTAAATACGATATGGAATTGAATGAGGTATGTACTAGTTCTGACATGATCTTACATTTTAGTCTTTTCTTTAATTGATGCATGGTTAAGATCCTTGTAAGATGCTGCTTGACAGAGAATTGAATACTTCCTCCATGATAACTATGTTTGAATTGTAAGTCGTTTATCGAGGTAAGAAGTTTGTGGTCCTACTTTCTAATTACTGTTATCCCTATCTGGATTTCTTATCACAGGTTTACGTAATTGATTATGGCCTTGCAAAGAAGTACAGAGATCTTCAGACTCATAAGCACATATCCTACAGGTAAATATATGCTTAATAAAATGAAAGATTAATATATGTGTAATTACTGCATTGTGGTACATGTTTGTTGATATTGCCACCTGATAAGCATGTTTTACGTCTTTCCTAGTCTTGCCTCAACAAGGGAGGCAAGACCCATCAATTTGTCCTCTTTGATAAAAAAAGTAGCAGACTTTATTAGGCATATAAGAACTTAATTTTTTTTCAAATTAGTATTAGAGTAATCAATAAAGCTGGGTATATAGTGCAGTGCATGGGATACATCGTGACGTGGAAGATTAAATTTCAAAATTCCAACAGTCTAAACAATTCGGGAAAGATAATGAATGGAGTCCTCCAAGTATATTTATCCAATCAAATAGTGATCTCAAATAGTTGGAAATCTGTGTACTAGTTATCCATTCCATTAGAAGTTATACCATCCTCACCCTCGAATAGGCCACATAGTGAAAATTGAACTGTATTCCATGTGACCTACTAGGATTTCTATTGAACCGACCCCTCCTACAGATGCACTGATTCCGCTAGCGACTTGGGCATAGGCCATAAAGTCCCAGACAGAAAATACTAATGACAGTAAAACTCTAGCCCCCTCAATGAATAATAAGGGATCCAACTCCGCCCCATTTGCTTTGCACAAGCAAAGACAATCAACTATAAGCTTTCCATGCTTTCTGAGACTATCCACTGTCGAACTAAAAAAGGCTGTCTTTCTTGGAAGAGGTTAATTTTAGAGCTCCTATATTTTACTTTTCATTCCTAGGGGTGAATGAGTTTTGAATATTAAATTCTTGTTTCTGGGCATTCAAATTTGAACATGATTCAGTTTTGCAGAAACTTAAGATCTCATGGGTGGGGTTGACCTTTTTGGATGGCGTAGATAGCACCTTGAGAATTTTTTTATGTAAAAATAATCTAGCTCCCTAATTTTTCCAATGACGGGTCCATGTTGGTAGGGATAGAGAACAGTTGTACTTGCTCTACGGTCGGCAGAATATTCCATAACGTGAATCAGTTGTATGTTAATTCTGGGGATGTCGTTATGGCCATTTTTCAATTACTGATATATCAGAAGGGGATGTCGTTATTGGTATTTTTCAATTACTGATATATCAGAAGGAAATTTGAACTTTGAAATATCTAACTTTTGACTACTGAATGAAGTCAAAACTTAGGTTCACTTTTAGGTTCATGTTTCAGTTAAGTCTTATTTGTTAAAGAAAACTTGAAAAGAAAAGGACTGATGTTCCCCTATTTGATCTTAACTGACTAATATTCTGTAAAGATGTGGTCAAACGTGGCTGCTTTCATCATGTCACAATTTTTATGTGGTTTATTTGACTCTAGCTTTGAGTCTGGCAGTGAAATTGAGGTAATCTTATATGCTTGATGATCTGCTTCAGATTCTCAATTCTATGGTTCCTTTATTTTCCTGGGCACTTTTCTGTTCTTTTTTTCGGATTTTGAAAATTTGACATTCACGGTACCTTGTCAACAGCTATTATTCTTGTCTGATTTGTTTAAGATGACATCTTTGATGACTACTCCCTTCATAAGTTTCTAAGTACCCTTCTCCTTTCTTTTTGTCTTTTTTCAGGGAAAACAAAAACCTAACCGGCACAGCTCGCTATGCAAGTGTCAATACTCACCTTGGAATTGGTAATGTGTTGATATGCCATTTTTTCGTGTTGCCAACTAATAATAACAGATGGATTTTCTTGTACTTGTATTTTTAACTCTTACTTTTCTAAATGTGCTGTCTTACTGGCAGAACAAAGCAGAAGGGATGATCTGGAATCTCTTGGTTATGTGCTCATGTATTTCCTAAGGGGAAGGTTGAATATAAACTAGTTTTTAAAATTAAAATCATACCCTTTTTCTACCTGTCTTAATGCACTGTACAGCAGTTTTTCACTCACCCTTGCTTCATTGAATCATTGAATACCATTTTTTGCATCAGCCTTCCCTGGCAGGGATTAAAAGCTGGCACGAAAAAGCAAAAATATGACAAGATTAGCGAAAAGAAGATGTCAACTCCCATAGAGGTATCTTAATTTACCCTCTCCAGCATTATTATGAAGCACCTGATCTTTCTTTTTCTCTAGTAGCATGCGGCCCTTCTAAGAATTATTTTTTTCTAGCATGCCAGTTAGATCCAAATGGCTTGGCCTAGTGGTGGCTATTTTCTGGCCCCATGTTTTGGGCAGACTTGGGTATTCCATAGAGGCCAAGGGGATGGAGCCAGGATTTACAGCCCAGCCATAAGTATCTAACCTTATACATTCACATGGGTGCATAAAATTAATAAATGTGATTGATCAATATGTGATCCTTCTGTAAAGTATCTCTCTGTGGTGCTACCCAGCCTCTGGCTAAAGTCTTTTGGCTGACCTGAGGCTCTCTTTCTGGCCCAACATTGGGTTGGCTAATGAGAGCTAATAACATACAGCTATGCTGATAACTGGGTTGCACATTGTTTTACAGGTGCTTTGCAAATCATATCCCTCTGAGTTTGTATCCTATTTTCACTACTGCCGCTCACTGCGTTTTGAGGACAAACCAGATTTTTCATACTTAAAGAGGCTTTTCAGAGACTTATTTATTCGAGAAGGTACATGCATATGACTGCAGTCCTTAAATATATTATTAACCTATATAAAGAGCAGATTTATTGTTAATGTTGTTTTATTGGTAGTCCATTTATAAATTTTCTTTAATGACTATGAGTTCAATTTTATTTTTAGCCTGCACTTCACATGCCCTTGGCGCTTTCTCTCCTCTTATTCCATTGGAAGGTTATGATTGTTTGTGGATCTTGACATTGTGCTCATGCAGGTTACCAATTTGACTATGTATTTGACTGGACTATATTAAAGTACCCTCAGATTGGAGCCAGCTCCAGGGGACGGGTCAGTTGTAGTAAATTCTAGATTTCAATTCAATCTCTTCAAGAGAATTACTTACTTCTGTTTTCGTCTCTGTTTGCAGCAACCCAGTGGGAAAGCAGGTTTGAACACAGGGACATCTGCAGAAAGACCGGAAAGGACATCAGGTCTGAGCTCTTAAACAATACTAGAGTTGAAAATTGGATCCCAGTCTGAATTTCAACATTTGGCAGTTGGTTTAGTTCTTTGCACACATTTGCAACTAATTTAGGGTAATTGTGGCCCTCTCTCATTTCTCACATATCCATAGATGAATAGTTCCTGTATGTTATTGTTTATACAGTTGGGAGAGAGATCCGAGAGAGATTCTCAGGCGCAGTTGAAGCATTTTCTAGAAGAAATACCTCTGGCACCAGTCCACGTGATCATTCCAAACATAGAACTTATGAGGATTTAGCTTTGCCCAAGGACGTGGTAAATTTTTGTTTCTTCAATGTGTTGTTTTTTCAATCTGCTTTCTTTTGAACGGTAAATTTGTTGGTCTCAAAATATAGCCTCAAGGTGATCTGCATGATCATATCATCTCAAATAAAATATTAGGTTTTATTGCTCTTTGACAATCTGCCATTAATTTATTCTCGGAGTTTTGCTCTAGATGGAGTTAATGCAACAGAGATTTTCTTCTTCCTTTGATCAATCATCATTTAACCTGATGTTTTTGTGTTACTCCATTTTTAATGTTAGGGGATGCTTAAAAGTGTTTTGTGTGAATCTTAAATTGACGCAAGCTGAGGTGGCCATTTTTGTTACTGAAAAACAAGAACCAAAAATTTACAGAACAAAAATGAGAGTACAACCTTAGTTTTCTCCTGTTTCTGTATATTCTGTATTTTCATTCACGGTTGTATAATCTGTTCTTTCCATTTAAATTTCCTAACTACTTACTTTCTGTATATAAGCCATACCACAAATGCTTTGTCAAATGTGATTGTATTTGGAAAATTCTTACGGTTTTGGATTACGTTTTTGCTTTTCCAGCATCTTGATTCAGACAAAGGACGCAGTTCATCTCGATATGGCAGCACTTCAAGGAAAGCTGTCGTCTCAAGCAGCAAGCCACGGTCTTCTGGTGAAAATAGTGAAGGTCGCCGTCTGGTTTCAAGCAGTGGCCTCCCATCTACCACACATAGAGGTCAACCTGGTTATGAGTCCAAACCATCTTACACTCGCACAATGGTGGCTAGAGGCACCCGCGACGATCCTCTTCGGAGCTTTGAGCACCTCTCAATCAGGAAATGACCAAGTGTTGTGTTAGTAAGAAGATATTTGTGATGCCTCCAATGGAATATATACCTATGATATTTGGCAGAAGGTCTTTTTTTTTTATAGTTGTTTCCGCTCTTGTACATGGAGATCACTTAATCGCGGGCATAACACGCCCAAACCACGCTCTCTTGTGTCAAAGTTCTTGGACTTCCGCACCCCCTTTGCACCAACCAAAAGTTTTCCGACCATTGTAACGTGTTTCGAGACTTCCCATGAATGGAAATACCTTCTGAGAAACTTCGAAGTTTCACGACTCTTGATTACCCTCTTGCCTCACTTTTGGTTTGATTACCCTCTTGCCTCACTTTGAGATCAACACCATTTATTGGTATGGACACTGACTGGAGAGCGTGGACTTCTGTCATTTGTTGTTCCAATGACGAGCGTTCTTTTGTGTAGATCAAAATTTTCCTATGATTTGTTGGAACGAGAGGCCCCATAAATTGCCAGTGGAGTGGAGTGAGGAAGAGCCCTCTCGCTCTCCCTCTCCCTCTCCCTCTCCGAGCTTATATTTTATGTCAAGTAGCTCTTTGGCAGCGGAAGTATAATGGATAGAGATCCTTTCCTGATTTGCTCCCTGTATTGGATGGTCGAATTTGGAGAGATGAAGACAACATATAAATTTTACAGTGAGATTTACATTGTCTGACAATTAATAATCAGCAAATTAGAGAGGATTGTGATCCAAGTATAACGTTACTTTCGTTTGACTAGCCTAATCTTGTTTAAGTTTGTTTTGTTGAATATGATCTTCGCTTGATGACCTGTTCTGCATTCTTCAAAGAAACTTGGAATGTGTTTAGCTTATTCTGAATGGTTCGGAGGCAATAACAGCAGTGGAACACTCCGAAAATTGTATAGTAAAATTCTGATATCACCATCCGAATTGGAGGGGGTTATTATATATATCTCTAGTTCAATCGCTAGATGAGATACCGATGTAGTATTTTAACACATTTAAAGCCAGTTCTCCTCCCAAAGGCCAAAACCAAGCATCATTAGATGAGACCGCTATAGTTTTTCATTCATCATCCCACAACAAAGGTCAGTGATGCTGCATTTGGCATAGAAAAAGGATAGGCTAAGAAGGGCAAATCCAGTATAGATCAGCAGTGGGAGGGAAAGAAATGAGGTCAAGATGATAATGAGGAATGATGGATAACCTCTATCTTATACTTGCAGTAGAGCATTGCACATAATACACAGATCACACCATTGAAAACTTCATCCCAAATGAAATAAGATCACATGCTCAAATGAGTAGCATCATAGGGGAACGAAAAATATCTACAGTTGAACGAGAACGACCTTGCGGAAAATTATCAACTCGCAAAGTTCAGCTTCTAATCTTCAGCTCATGCATTCCTAAGAGCTGCCAACCGCTTCTCAAGCTCATCAACGCCCGAACTGCAATGGAACAGAAATTCCCTTTGAGAATAGAGTAGAGCAAAGTGAAAGAAGTTCTTGTTTTCTGGTTTAGGAAAACGTTCAAAATGACCATGTGCAATATATTAAGACATAAACTGACGATTTGGTAGGAATGCAATGCACCTGCCACACCCATCAATTATATAGTGGAGACAAAAATGGAAATCAAGTGCCTTGGAACCACAAATTAACACTAGGTTAATAGAATAATAACAAAGCATGATCAAATAATTAGGATTTAATAAATTTTGATCTTAACAGAGGATTTTGACCTTGAACTAACAGGAGATGACAAGACCAAGCCTTATGGGCAGTAACCGATGCTAAGCCGTAAAAGAAGGTAGATTCAAGGTCTATCTTGGATCTCGAAGTATTGTTTGAATCTGATGCTACGAAAAACATGTCGATTAATGGCAAACACCTAACAAATTATATTTCCACTATGATATCAATCGTACAGGAATTCCAACTTTCCACAACTACACAAACTGTAAAGTTAATTAGCATGTTTGCATCACCCAAAAAAGCTAGGGGTACATTACAGATAAAATCAGCGCTGAGTAACTTTTCAAATAGCGTAGGAAAAAAAAAGTAACATCTTCAAATAACTTTGTCGAGACACTTTGTACATCTATTCCAGATATTGGTCGAGTCCACTTAGATATACACATTTTAGTCCTGAGACTGCAGGGAGAAAGAGTTTCTCTGTACCAATTCTTTAAAGCATAACAAATTCCAATTAGTTTCAGCCATGAAAATACACAAGCAACCTCTATGCGCTTGATGTCATGAACTTCACTTAGTCAACCTTTGACTACTGAATTAGACCCTGATGGATAGTATTCCAACGTTTCTTATCACCGATTAAGCAAGACAAGAGGCCTAATTGAATGTTCTAGCAGACATTACCATGTCTTCCCATCCATCAAGAAAGAAACGAGCAAGAAGTAGTCGCCATGGGCCAGGCAGCTAGCAAAGATTTAGAGCTACAGATCTCTTTTTTTTTTTTTGCTCTAGCCATTAATTTCTCTAATGTAGCTAAATAGACATCTTATAATTTAAACCCATCAAAAAGTTACGAATTCAAAAATCGCATATCGTGCACAGTTTACAAAGAAAATAAAATGTGGTTTTTTGTTTTGGTTCTAAAGGTACAAGTCAAGCATTGTCATATACCTGCCAACACCCTCAGCCTTTTTCTGGGCGATTCTTCCTTTTGGAGCTGCTGACAACTGCCAAGAGTTCAAGTATAACCCAAATCAGCTTAAGCCTAGAAAATTTAGCACCAAGTGACAAGAAAGCCAGAAATGCAAAACAACTGATAGCAACCTGAGAGGCAACATCGACACCAATTTCGTCTAGCACCTGCAAGAAAAGCATAATTATAAGGAAATAGTGCCATCAATTTCTCATTCTGAAATGCGGTTGTCTGATCCATAGAAAAATAAACCCATAACTGTGCTCTTGTATAAACTTAGGGTATCTGACACTACCCCTTCCCTTCCCAACCTTTCTAGTTTTGCCACCAGAAAGCTTAAGGTGATGTTCGGCAATAAAAAATTCTCAAAATTTATAGAAAATTGGATAGTGGTGTGAGTTTTTAGATAGATTAGAGTCTTATTGGGGTTTGTAAAAGGTTGGTGAAATTTTTAAAGATATTTGGTTGTAGATTGATTTTTATTAAAGTTTGTAAAAAAGTGTAGAGAGAGATGATTTGATAGAATTTTTTTTTTATATAAAAAAGTATTAGAGTTTTGTGAAAAAGTATGGATAGAAATGAATTGATGGATTTTTTTTAAAGGTATTGGAGTTTGTGTTGAACTTTTTGAGATTTTTTTTATAAGTAACTTTTTGAGATTTTTTATGTTTGGTTGTGAATTTTTTTTACTTTCAAAATATTTCCTCTGAAGGGTGAAAAAATTTATTATTGCTAAACATCACCTTAGAAGTGGATAATTCATAGCTCAAAAGTATCGGATCCGTTTGATTTCAAATCCATTGCATACAATCATGCAAGGACAATCACACACTGTTGGGTATGTCGCTAAAAAATGTTCCAGGAACATCCTTCCTAAAAAGAGAGATTAACTTACCATAATGCTCCGAAAAATTGCACTAGACCACCCTATAGTGCCGCTTAAGAAACAAAGCGACAAAGGAATGCAATTTTTTTGCACCAAGTACAATAAATAAAAGCTATTAAATGAGCCTACCTGATTTGTCAGCTCTTCAGTCTCCTCTTCAGCCTCATCATCATCAATGGCATCATCAATGGCATCTGATATCATTTCAGTCTGCAAGCACCAGAATTTACCATAAATTTCCACAATAAGCAACCAAGAAGCAAAACAAACTCCTTTCAGCATCAGTATAGTCTGAGAAACTATAGAGGTACAATCTTACTGTCATATCCATCTGGGCAGACTGTTTTTGAAATTCCATCATCACCTTTGCTTGCTTTGCGGGGGCCATTTGCTGCAAAAGAAACATATCACTTCCTAAGATATTTACAATCGAAATGATGCAATTGAAAAAGTAATATCAAGTGGAAAAAACTTATGCGTCAACTCATTGCAAGTCATGAAGAAGCTCCTTCGAAATCAAATCATGCATCTGCAGTCCAATCATCAATATTGTAACAGCTCATCCTATATACATACTGATTAGCGTCACCATCTAACCTTATTCATGGCTGCCATCGCCTTACTGGCACCTTTCATGCCAACAGCAACTGAGGTATTAGCATGCATTGCCTGCAAACAGTATCACTTGAGCACAATGCATTTTGCTGCAGAGGAAAAAAAACAAACAGAAAAGAAAAACAACCCCCCCCCCCCCCCGCACACACACAAGGGGTCCTCTGGGGGTGGGGGGGAGGGGAACTTTGACAGCCGACCTGTGTATGAGTTGCTATGCCTCTCATTTGGGCTCGACTTCCTTGTAAGTTGGCTATTTGTTGCCTAAGCCTGACCAGTTGGCGAGCTAGGATTTTAGTTGCTGCCTGCAGAATGAGGTAGACAAAAGAAGGGCAGGTAAATGATAAATCTGACAATACTGTAGATAAAACTTGAAGCCACAAACTCAGGTATCCATAGAATGACAACAATCTGGTCAATTGAAGACAAACAAAACACACCTCATTTCCAGTTTTAGCTGTCCTCTTTATCTCGGCAACTAGCTTCTTTTCCTGACACAAATATAAATTACATAAGAGATAGCACCAAAAACCTAGGAAGAGTGGATCAAACAAAGCAGAAAACTCTTCACATACTTCTAGTTGTAACGCTCCAATTTCCTTCTCTATACCTGAATGAAAGCTCAGACCAAAGAATTATAATTTAAAGATGAAAAGAAAAGGTGATTGTGACGTCTTGGTATAGGAAACTTCAAGAAATACGCAACAGCGAAATGAAAAAACACCAACACCCAAAAGAGAGCCACGTAGCATTCTTCTACCATGTTTGAGGACTAAACAGATTAATAGAATGCTTTGTGATAATGTCATATTTATCCATCTACAATATCTTTTAACACATATTACTCAAACTAGAGATAAAAGAACAACTCAAATAGCGAGTAATGCTCGAAAGCATATTACTGTTTGCAACCACCTGGGTTTTTTTTTGCATTACTGTGCAAAAATTGCATCACCAAATGATTACTACTTAGCAATCAGCATCTGACAATCATATCATCACTTAGATCCCAATCCACGTGGAATTATATAAATCTCCTGAGACAAACTCGCTTGGATAATCACCACAACGGAAGTAGATTACTAATCTTAGCAACACTGCGCTAACAATTCAATAGTTCACACTACTAATTAATCCAAAGCACCCCACAGTAGCATGAACACACAAAACATCAATTCCGGTCTAGGAGCACAATGCCGAATCCCTAACAATCTACAAATAAACGAAACAATCATAATTGAGGATGGACATGCCTACGATCCACTATGGCAATGTTCTTTCTTCGATATAATCTTCATCAAATTCAATGGTATTAAATGGAAAAAAAAAATACATAAATACCTCTGGTAGCATTTGCCATTTCCCTCTTACTCTCCCTCAAAGCCTCTGCGATTAGTATGACACAGCTCAAAATACAAATAAAACTAGAAAACCATGATCCGATCCAATTAATTGTATAACAAAGAATTTCCTTAAATTTCAGTGTCTATTTGATTGTTTCAAAACAGCGTACAATTTGGCCTCAATCAGAGGAATAAGAAGAAGAAGAAGAATGGGCAGAGTAGGAAACGAACCTTTGGGGTTGGGTTTCTTGGAGAAGATGTTCATGGCGTCTGTCTGATCGAACCGTTCTAAGCACAGTGGATGGAGATGTCTTCAGAGGTTTTGAAGCTTGCGTGGAAGAGAGAAATACCAGACTCAGAGAGAATGGTGCCTACTGCCTGGCAGCCCGTAAAGTGAAATGAAGTCGGCAAAAGTAAGAGACAAAATTAACAACTGAAGGAAAAGAGTCAATCAAGAGGCAAAATAAACAGACGCGTGAGATTCATGCACGAGCACGTATCTGCGCATGGGGCCGACTGGTGACAAGAAGAGGTGAAAAGAAACAGGAGACCCGAATGCGAATCACCTAACGCGTGTCCACTAGACAAGTCCACCTATGTATAGCTCGGGCCTTGGAATGGAGGAGAAAGGGCCGAGCCCGCGACACAATTTTCCCCAAAAGATCTTAAAAAAACAAAAAAGGAACAAACTGGTAAATGGAGATAGGGCTGAAAACCGGATTTCCAGTACGGTTTTCCGACTAGATATCCGGTCCTCTTAAAACAGAGAACCGGACCGGACCACTTATAAGTGGTCCGGTCCGATCCTACTAAATGCGAGAAGTGCATATAAAAATGTTGAGTTTTAGTTTAGATTAAAATTAAACGTTTTAAGTTTATAATTTGTATTACAAATTATAAAAAATATATTTTTTTAGTTTTTGACCGGACCGCATTTATTTAAAAAAATAAAACAGAGAACCGGACCGGACCACTTATAAGTGGTCCGGTCCGATCCTACTAAATGCGAGAAGTGCATATAAAAATGTTGAGTTTTAGTTTAGATTAAAATTAAATGTTTTAAGTTTATAATTTGTATTAAAAATTATATTTTTTATCTTTTAAAATAAATGTGGTCCGGTCCGAATCGCATTTATTTAAAAAGATCGGACCGAACCGGACCGCATTTTAAGAATTAGGACCGGATCGGACCGTAAATCCGGTCCAATTTTTCGTTCCGGTTGTGTGCATCCCTAAATGAAAGATGCCTCTATTGGTCGGATTTGGATCCGAGATGTGAGTGATAAATATCTTCGGCCACAAAAAAAACTCATTGATTTACCCAATGAGCAACTGACTCGTGTAATGTAATGATACCCCTATCTCTGTTATTTTGGACTCAAATAAAATATACTCATATTATTTAGACAAAATAATAATATATCCATGAGTTGAAAGATTAGAGAAACCTTTGAATAGAAGTTGCTTTGAATAAATACATTTTTAAGATTTTTACTACTCAAAACCCTTCTTTGATGGACCTCCATTTATAATGCATGATGCTCTTAAAGAGAATTTTTATCAAATGCTTTTATTATGCGAACAGATTTATGCATCTTAAATTTCATCCTAATCAATTTCAAAAAATTTAAAAAAATATATTTGAAAAACTGACGGTAACTTTTGCATTTGTATTGTTTTTTCAAACACAAAAAAATAAAGAAACATGTTTTGATAAGTTTTATTAATCATTAAATAAATTCTTATTCAAAAGCGATAGTTTGTTTGGTCTGTAATCTGGTTGAAAATTGTCTTCCTAGCTCTTAAAGTTTAACAAATTACAATTTTCTGCCCCATAAAGAAGCGAGGGAGATGACTGGGGGACAAAGCTATCAAATAATAGACCTAGTTTAAATCCATATAATAACATTATTTATGCGACTTGTATTTACCGTGAGGGGAAATTGAAAATTTAGTCACTAGGTTTTATAGTATGCTGACAATTTAGTCACTAGGTTTCATTTTTTTGACAATATGGTCATTGAGAATATATAGTAGTGATGATCTGGTCTTTCTGTCAAATCTCCGTTTATTTTTAACAAAATAGAATGTGGTCGACCGCTATAAGTTACCTTTGCCGTAACGGTAAACAAATCGGTCGACTGCTATTCTGACTAAAATTTTAACGGACGTTTGACGGAAAGACTAGATCGTCACAATTATGTATTCTCAGTGACCATATTGTCAAAAAATGAAACCTATTGACTAAATCGTCAACGTGGTATAAACTTAGTGACTAAATTGTCAATTTCCCTACGGTGAGAGACCATTACAAGTATTCAAGATTTACATAAAGCGTTTTATTTTCCGGTGCATTAAAATTGGGTCAAATCCATTTAAGTTCGATGCACAAGGGGTTTGGGATTCATTCTCGACAATTTTTTTTTTCAAAATAATTTGTTTTGTCATCTTTATGTTGGATTAAATTAATAAAAGTCATTATAGAGTAACCACCTAACAAGTTATATAGATATGTTTAATGTGGACACGATCATCTGCAATTTATTATTTGAATTGTACGGTGTAATTCAAAGAGAGATAAATATAACAGTTGGACCTTATAATAGAGCTCATGATGCCCAAAACTTTATATGAATAATATCAAATAATGTATTATCTATCTATTGTGTCTACCTCTCATCGAGTTGCACCATGTAATTCAGACAGTAAATTTTAAAATCCTCATCCGTCTAATATTACGAGTCTATTTATTTGTTAATTGCAGGAAAATTACATAAACACCTAGTTTAAAGAAAATAAAGTTAAGGTGTCTTTTAAGAAGCATACACATCAAGTGTTTTCTTATGTGAAATGATCTCATGCGCTGAGCCGTTACAAGACTAGTCGCAACAAGGGTTATTGACTGATCCATAAACGCAACCGTTTTTGTAGGGCAGTACAAAGATAGTATTATTTGACCATTTGACCAGCGAGTCAGCCTAGGAGGCCAATTTTCAGTCAAAAGTGCGCGACCCTCCACTATCCACTTCAATGGGCTCTCCATAATTCCTGCAATTCCCACAGTCCCAACACGTCTACGGTTCGCAAACCCCAATCATCGCCAATACTACAATCCCTACAGTTTCCAAGCTTTGTCACTGTATCTGCTTCGGAAGTAGACAGTTCCGCACAGCACGGCATTCGTTTTCCCGTGGCAAGATACTGGGCAGTACTTTTTTTCTTGATTCATTACGAGGAAGCGCTAGGGTTCTTGGAGGAGGGGGTGTCGGCTTGAAATCTTTCTTGAGTGGCAGAGCATCCGAAAGAAGAATTCGGTAAACTCTGTGCTTTTTCAAAAGAACGCACCCGAGGTTCTGGTCTCGAATTCGAGGATTGGATGGTGCTGTTTTGCTGCCTATAAGAAAGAATTTCATGGTTCTTCTTGATGTTCTGACAGAGGAATACGGTGGATTATACACTGATAAAACTAGGGTTCTTTGAAGCGTGGTTCCGACCCATTTTGATTTGGAATTGAAGGTGGGGTAAGAATTGCTTGAGCGAGACAAAACTGTTCGGATTATGATTTGTTTGTTGTTCTTTGAGGATTGATCATTCGAGGGATGGTGTACTATTGCATTTATAGAAATTAGGGTGCTTAAGGTAATTCTTGATAGTCAGGATGGACATTGATGTGGTAGTAGAGGATGCTGCTTCTTTCGACCCTGAACTGTTGCAACTTCCTGAGGTGTCTCCCATGGCTGTTAAAGTGAGCCCTCAGATTGCTGAGGACTTGTTCTCTCAATGGCTTTCGCTTCCAGAAACTAGCAGATTGGTATTCCTTGATTTTCACACTTGTATTTGATGATTAACTCTGCTTTTGTATGGCTCTATTTAAGCCAGTAGTCATTTGTGGATTGTGGGAACGTGCTTTGGAATGTCTGCGTGTCAACACGGTGCTTAGTGTTGTTAGTTCCCAACAAGATATTGGTCAAATATTGATGGTTAAGCACCCTAATTTCTATATCGATAGTTAAGAATTTGAATATCACCTAAGAAATTTGACTAAAAGAATGGAAAGGTGTGGTTTTCATGGGGATTTAGGAGAAGTATTGGTGCAATATTCTTGGGTTCCTGTTCATACATAAGATTAACGATGATAGGAAGCCGAGAGCATGTCCCGTAAAAAATAATGCCCCTTTCTTTATAAATAGTATTGCCTCCTTTTTTGTTGCTTTGGTGCTATTTTCGCTTGGATCTGATCATGTAATGAATTTGTTCGAAAGCAGAAAGCAAACGGAGATAGATATACGCAGAGAAATACAGTAAGGAATCTATGAGTGATACTGGGTCGTCATTAGGAAGGGCATGTGCACTCCCTTGTTGAAAATCTGTGCAAATTTGCATGGTTACAAACCACTATTCAGGGGGGGAAAAGGGACTTGAATATATTATATACCTGTTATCATGTCATCAACGTACTATTAGTTTCTTAAAAGACCGGTAGACATGGGGCAGTAGTGTTATTGTTGTGAAATAACTAAAAGTTTTATATTGAGATTTTAAAAGAAATGAAATTAAGCATTTGCTATTTCTAGAACTATTGGTTTATTTCATAACAGACAATGCTACTGCTTATGGAATAAACATTAAACGTGGAGCAGTGGTGTTGTGATTATGTAATAACCCGACAGTTCTATATGGTGATTTACAAGGAATGGAGTTAAGTACATATTCCTCATCTCTAGGGAATTGAACATTTCCCTACTTTGGCCTTAAGGGGGCATATTGGGTATATTTCAATCAGGGATATTGGTGCAATATGCTTTAATAAAATTTTATGATTCATATCTATCTAATTGTTACCTCAAAAAGTTGGCCATACACGTAAATGCAAACTCAAAATATTTTGTTAGTAATTTGGAATTCAAGTAAGTATAGCCTCAAAAGTGTATTTTTATGCCCAGAAAAAATATTCATTGTGGTGTGTGTGTAGTTAATTCTACTACTCTGATTTAAGAAGCTTCCCTGAGGTTCTTGAATCTGCCTGGCTAAAATGAATGTGGTGTGGTTCATATCACCTACTAAGGACTCTAGGACTCTGTAGGTGCCATTTAAGTTTTAGCTCATTGGCTTTGGTCCATGTATTTGTAGGAGACCACAGTCACCTGATTTGTTAATCTATGAAATTGCTGGAAATCTTTTTTATACCTCCCATGGGATTTGATTCAAAATACTTTGACCAAAAGTTTTTTTTTGGGTAAGTTAATAGTTGTAGTATAAGACCAAACTTACAAAAGGGTTGGCAGTAACCCCCCAAACCTGCCCAGACCAAGAATTTAACGAAAGCTTCAAACAAAAAAGGTTGCATCTTCCACAATTTTTGGCTAAATAAGTGGGTAGCCTTTGTAAAAAATCTTGAAGCTGAACGGTTTTGATGATCCTTTGAGGTATTTATGAAGTGGAAGTTTCTCTTTAGAGGTTGATTAACTGTATAGACTCTGGCATTTACTTAGGGACAGGTATTCTCCCCAGTGGTTTTGTTATTTCATACGGTATTTTCTTTCATCTCTTGAAATAGGATCTCTTGCGGCTTTTATGTGAATGCAGGTGAGATCTCTTATTGATGATGCAAAAGCAGGTGCTTCCTTTAGTGCTCATGGGAACTCTTTGAATGTAAATGCTCCTGGGAGTAGTGCATTGCCTTCCATGTTTCCTGCGGGTAGTGCACCTCCACTTTCTCCAAGAAGCTCGTCTGGCTCTCCACGCATATCAAAGCAGAGAACCAGTCCTTCTTCTTTACGCTCTCCTCTTAAATTAATTACTGAACCTGTACGAGAAATCATACCTCAGGTTCAGCTCAATTCTGATTAGTCAAGATATTGTCATAAATGAGGTTTACTTGTAAATACTGACATTCCGGTTTTTGTTATGTTCTCGATTACTTATTATAGACGACATTTTTGTGTAAAAAAGATGTCTGTTTTGTTGTGCTTGTAGTTCTACTTCCAAAATGGCCGTCCACCGCCAAAGGAACTAAAAGAACAATGTCTTTCTAGAATTGATGACCTTTTTAACAATCATATGGATGGATTGCAAATACATGGTGAGATGTGTATTTGATCGTAAATTCCCTATTTCGTGTGCTAAGATCCTTTCCTCTTTCACTATATTGTTTTTCTCCCTTTTTATGGAGGAAGAAAAGGGGCCCCCACTTCCCCATGGGGTCAGAGGGGTAGGGGGGGGATTAAAAATTATTTAACATCGATTGATGTTTCTTTTTTGTTTTTTCCAGAGTTTAAGATGGTTACGAAGGAGATATGCAAGCTACCATCGTTTTTCTCCTCTTTGCTTTTCAGAATGATAGACGCGGACTGCACTGGGATAGTGACCAGGTTTGCACTTATCTGTTCTCTTAGGAATAATTAGGTCTAAAAAAGATGAGATCTTTCCAGAACTTGTTATCATGATTTGTTTTTTTGCCAATTATGTCTATTTCTCTCTGTGTCTCTCTCTCAATGGGATGCAATTTGTTTTCTTCTTCAATGATATACAAAGCAGTACAAATTCCGGTAGTTTTTTTTTCTCTTTTTTTTTTTTTGCACTTCTGGAAAATATTAATTAATGCAATGGTAAGATTTTGACCCTTTGGTGGGGAAATTAAAGGTGAGATCGTATTAATAAAACTCAAACTAGCCACTAAAAAAGGTGAATTGACAAATATCGCTGTGAACTTATTGAGTCTGCAAGTTGTTTGAATTTATAGCGAGGTAGTAAGAATGGCACAGAACACTCATTGTCTCTTCTTGATATCAAACTACAGTCATTCCATGAATGAAGGACTAATGTTTGAAATTGGAATGGTATATGTTTAATACATCTTGCAGAATCTGTTTTTAGCAACAATGCCTTACATGGATTCTATACGCAAGAAATACCAGAAAACGTTGATCTGATTTCATATTGGATCAATATTGTGCAATGTGAATGTTGGTTCTTGATCCGCGTGGTTGGAAAAGAAGTATCTTTTTGGTCAGCTAAGTATAAGGCTATGTACACCCACAATGTATGAAGAGAATTTTGGTCGAGGAACTTGTGTTTCGAGTAATTTAATTACATTAGTTGTTCTTATCTGTAGTAGTTTTCTTGGTTGATATTAGAAGATGCTGGGAGTTTTGGTAATAAATGAAACTGTTGGAGTTTAGACGCCATCTTAGTTGTGGATATTATTTGCTATAAAACGAGTCCAATTGAATTGTTTGGCCTTTTAGCTTCGTTACTAAAGTTGTTTCCAAATTAGAAATTGTGTTCATATTAAACTTTCCTAGTTTAATTTCCTTTCTCCCTCTCTTCTTCTCCTCTTTCTTCTTCCCTTCTTATTTCATGCACCATTTCCGTTTATGGATACTGTTCACAGTCCCTGGATGGCAGTGGTTCCTAGCCTTGTTAACCTTTTTTAACACTCAACCAAATCTTCTCTTCCTTAAATGTGTAGAAATCATATTATATCCAATCTTTAGTCAGCCATAACCCATTAAAACCCACCTACCATAATTTTGTCTTATGATTTTCATTTCTTTTTCTAGCTTCTGCTGCAATTTTCCTTGCCAAAAGAGGGAAACGATTACTTCTTTGTTGTGGAGTCAGGTGGTTGTATCATATAAACGGAACATATGTGCTTATTATGGGAATAAATGATGCCTCTTTGGCTGCTTTGAATAATGGACTATAGAACCATCCTCAGATAATTTTGCCGAGTGCATTTGCATCTTTGAGCAATTAATTGCATCATGTTTGGTTAATTAGATTTCCTGGTTTGTAGGGATGGATTTATTAAATATTGGATTGATGGCAATATGCTAACACTGGATACAGCGACTAAAGTATTCAAAGTTCTAAGGCAACCGCAATGCAAGTACCTTACTCAGGTTTGTTTTTCCAAAAATTCCTCTTTGTGAATGGTAGACACAAATTACACTTTGGACTGCCGGCTCTATGGAAATTTTTATCTTATTATGTTCTTCACATTATGTTTTCACTTGTGGGACTTGCACAGGTAGACTTCAAACCTGTTCTTCAAGATCTTTTGACAACCCATCCTGGTTTAGAATTCTTACAGAACACACCTGAATTTCAGGAAAGATATGGTAGGTTGAAATAAATAATTCTCCTTTCTGCTAAGTTGAGACGGTGAATATTTTCTATTTTCATACTATTGAATTGTTGCATATTGTCCATATAGTGAGGTCTAGCTTTGTGGTGCCGTGTTGCGATAAACTTAAGACCGCGCTAGGGGTTCAGATTCGACAAAATTCGTTTAAGTTCAAGGGGTAATAAAGCATATCAGTAAAAGGGTTCACATAGGGTGCTATGCGCAGCTCTACAGCAATATCTGGGCTGAGTGGCTTGATCTTCTTTTCTTTTCCATTTTACAAATAAGTGTGTGCGCGTGTGCCCGGGGGGGGGGGTGATGCTTGTGAGTTGTGAGGAAGGGATGACTGCACACCGTACTCAGTTAATTCTGGAGATGATACTTGTAATTATCAAATAAGAAAGTTCAGTTCAACATCGATAGTTTTTTTTTGGTTAATGTTATTCAAACAACATTGCTGGTCCCCTCTTTCCGATGGGTTTCCACTAACAAAAATGCAAACCTTTTCTTGTTTGGTTTTGTTAAAGCCCTATAATCCACTTATCATGACCTGTCACATTTTATGTGGAAGTGATCAGGCCAATTTATTCAAGGATCTGCCATGTGAACGAGTGATCAGTTACTCTGCCGATTTGTCTGTTTAAGAAACATCTGAATACTTCTAGCTTGGGGGAAGTAAGGTTAGGGTTCAATGTAGAAACTAGAAAGGAGTGTGGCTTAGAGTTTGATAGTGGAAAGTATGGGGAGTAATGTACAAGGTTAACTAGACTTGCTTTATGTGGTTCTTGACACTGATCCTTTATATGAGTCTGCAATTAATTCGTTAAGAATAGGCCTCGGTGCTTGACCTATGGCTTAAGGCTGCAATTCTTCCTTAGATAAACTCAAGAAATGTGAGGGGAATGATGTTTCCTCGTATCCAAGGGAATGTTCATAAGTTGGTTATACCAAGTAATGTGTTAGGACATTGAAATCCAAGGACGAGAGGCTTTGGAGCCAGTCGGATATGGTTTGGCTAGTAATAATATGTTGTCCTTCAATTTTTAGTCTTGAACTTGTGATGATTTCTTATCGAAGATATTGTGATAGAATCTAGTTATAGCCAGAAAGATAGGGTCTTGGCCAAAAATGCAATCGGTTTCAATCACTTCTATTTCTTTTTTTTTACCAAACTATGGACAAAACTCTCTCTCACACACGCGCACGAGCACACACACAAATGATGTGCAAGTATTAGATGAAAGTGTGGATGCTGACAGCTGTCGTTTTCTTTTACCTTTTTTATTTGTTTTGTTTTACTTTGCCATCATACAATTCTGGATACACTTTAATTGAGCTATTAACCACATGGACCTTTTCTCAGGGTATGGGGAGCCAGTTCATTTCTTATTGTTGTTAATTCTTTTGGTGAAATTGATAATCATTATTTTTGTTCACAAAGGAATTAAGCATGCAATGATCCACTGATATTTTTCTATATAAACTTCTGTCTTAATTTTCCAGCTGAAACTGTGATATACAGAATATTCTACTATATCAACAGATCTGGAAATGGTCAACTTACTCTTAGAGAGCTGAAGCGAGGAAATTTAATTGCTGCTATGCAACATGTGGACGAGGAAGAGGACATTAATAAAGTTATGAGGTTTGTGTACTAGGGAATTCTTTGCATGGATTATTGTGAAACAATTCTTACATCAAGTCGCTGCTGAGTATAATCTGAGAAAGTTGCTGCGTTATGTTTTTTGGTCATTGCAGACACTAACCACTTATTTTCACATGATAAAATTTAATTGGATCAATAGATGTGAACTCAACTACAAATGTGAACGGATAACTGGACTGGCTTACTTTGTAGTTGATATGAATCTCAAGATGTTAATAACACTTGTGTAGCTGAAATAATAATCCAAAAGAACCAAGAAGTGTCATGAAGAGAGAAGAGTCGATCAATCGTGCAGAATAACGCTTCTTGATTGAGATTTGATATTTGGCTTTGTTTTTAGATGGTGCAATCATAATAGGAAAAGCGCTTGCATTTCTTTTTTGATTAAGCACCACTATGAATCGAACTTATGTTGTCTGTTTTTTCTGACCTGATCTCAGGTTCTTCTCTTATGAACACTTTTACGTTATATACTGCAAGTTTTGGGAGCTTGATACAGACCATGACTTTTTGATAGACAAAGAGAATCTCATCAAATATGGCAACCATGCCCTTACCTACAGGATTGTTGACAGAATATTTTCACAGGTATTCTGTTATAATGCCTACCTGGCAGAGATTTAGATCAGATTAAGTTACATATATGGGATTGACTGAGAATTCCCTAAACAAGGTTTCCACATGGTTGTTTATGGTTAAATTCATCTTAGGTTCCAAGGAAGTTTACCAGTATGGTTGAAGGGAAGATGGGTTATGAAGATTTTGTTTACTTCATGCTGTCAGAGGAAGATAAGTCATCTGAGCCTAGTCTAGAGTATTGGTATGTTTTGCTCTATTTGTTGATATCCTTTATTTTTGCTAATTGGTATTCCGTATTAAGATAGGATGAAGAGGCTGAGTTGATCTATCTCGGTTAGATCTTTCATTATATGACAAATATAATCTTTGAAGGGAAGAAAACACTTTTAGAAGGATTAACATGATAAAGTTTGTAAATATAAGATTAATTTATGGGTAGGGACATGCCAACCCCCCATGCATGTGAGATAAAGTGGAAATTGTGAAGACTTGGGAAGATAGAAGGAAGAAATAAGTGAAAAGGTCATTAGAATTGAAAGATAAAGAAGCAGCATATTTTGTTAGCATAAAAAAAGAAAGTAATTTTAGGAGCAAATTAAATAGGATATCAAGCCTTTGTAGATTGATTATTGAATACATACAGCTCTGTTTCATTGCAAGAGTTAAACTGCGTTGCACTCTTTTTCATTTGTAGGGACCAGAAATTGTTGAGACTCAGATGTTAATGCTCAGCACAATCATTAGTAAATTATACCTTTGTTATAAACATGTTCTGACGGCACAAACATCTCTTTGAGCTTTTTATTTTGCCTTGGAAGAAACCCCTTCAAACCTCTATACACGTTTCATACTTTCTGAGGCACTGCTCTCTGGATTTCTTTGTTTTGTGCGTGTAAGAAAACTATATTTGTTTCACATTTATATGTTTAGGGATATTGTGCAGGTTCAAATGCATAGATTTGGATGGTAACGGGGTCATTACCCTGACTGAGATGCAATTCTTTTATGAGGAGCAGCTTCATCGTATGGAATGCATGGCCCTAGAACCTGTGCTATTTGAGGATATTTTGTGTCAAATTGTTGACATGATTGCACCTGAGGTTACTCCTTGCTAAATCTAGGATCTTCTTTCTCTTTTCATCCTTTTCAGAGATGACTTCACTGCTATTGACACATTTTGGTTGCAGAGGGAGGATTGTATTACACTTCGTGACTTGAAAGGATGTAAACTTTCAGGAAATGTTTTCAATATCCTCTTCAATCTGAATAAGTTCATGGCTTTTGAAAGTCGTGATCCATTTCTCATCCGTCAGGTAACTTTTAATGGTTTTCTTAGCATTGCCAAACTATGCAGTAGTTATCTCTTCAGACTGACAACTGCCTTAATGGTATTCATGGTCTGAGCAGGAACGTGAAGATCCGACTTTGACAGACTGGGATCGCTTTGCACATAGAGAGTATATTAGACTTTCAATGGAAGAAGATGGTGAAGATGTCTCCAATGGAAGTGCAGAAGTTTGGGATGAGTCACTTGAAGCTCCTTTTTGAGTTCAATGAGGTTGGTTTCAGCTAGTTCTCTCACCACAAAGTGTGCTAGTGAAGTTCTGTGGTTTGAACGAACTTTGGGGTTTACTTTAATTTGGCTTTTATTTGAATTCACTTTCTGAATTGCTTTATATTTTGAAATTTACAGGCTTCTATGATTCCTTATTCCATTACAGTATAGCAAGCATAAGCTTTACATTTGAGCCTTACACCTTACTAGAGTTCCAGCATAATCAAACTCATATGGCACTAGTTGATTAGTGCAGTTTCCTAACTAAATGGATGTGTAGAAGATGCATTAGTAAAAAGTATAACAAATGATGGTTGGATGATATAGGTTTTTTTCTCTGATTGTTTTGGTAATTTTCCTTATCTTGCTAGGAAAAAGAGACAGCCAAAGCCAAAGACGTAGAAGAAATAGAGAAAAATAGTATGCATCTCCAGTTGTTAATGTTTTGTTATAGGGTTAGTGACTAACCAACTGTTTGAAGCTTAGAGCAGATGATAGAGTGAATGGATATTAGGAAATAATTTAAGCATGGAACTTGATTTCTTGTAGCAGTGGGATTTCACCCTTGTTCTTGAGATCTGGCCATAGCCTAAATATTAGAAGCTGAAATACCTACTGTCATTTTGTGCCAGATATAATGGTGCTTACAGAGGTTCATTCTCTTGTTTTGGTGACAAAACAAATGTTCTTGTAGGAATTGCTAATACTTAGATTAAAAAAAACAAAACATAATAGAACAAAATTATGTTTCACTGTCAGCAAATCCATCATATTTTTATTAACCCCTCTGTGTTTTTACAGCTTCCTGTATGAGTGTTGTTGATGCTTCCTTAAGAATGGACAAGGCATGAAACAACATTGCCAACTTGGAGATTCTCCTTGAATGAAACTTACGAGGGAGTGCAAACCTTATCAGCAATAAACTTCACGCGTCGTCATGTAATTTTCAAAAGTACCTTGTCAAGTTGGCAAAAATTGCTTGCCTTCGTGAAATGGAAGTGAGCTGCTCTGAGGAGTACTAAATTGATTTGCTTCTTTGGAATGGGAGGGGTGGTTGGTGTCCGCTTATTAATCATCCCCAGGTAGTGAAGAACTTATTTTGTTTCAAGGAAATAGCTCCATTGCTGATTGCTTATTTTGCCTTTTCTTCTTCGCGGGCAAAGATGGCTGCTCGAAGCATTTAGTGATTCATCGTATTCCTCAGATGGTCTATATTGGCCTCCCTTCCAGCTTTTATACCTTGTTTATATGTTCGTTATTGGATTTATGTTGAAAAGGGGAGTTTCTCATGGGGGAAAAAAATAACTGTAGAAAGTGCAAGCTCATACAATGTTTGTTCATTGGAATTGTTGAAAGTTTTGAATTTCTTTCTTCCTATGTACTGAGCAACCCAACAAAGTCTCAAGCCTACATTTTGTTTGACATCCATGTGATGCCATGTCGGGTGATGCTTTTTTCCAAGCTGTTTAGCATATTGCGGTAGAATGATCTCATTGGAATTGTTGAAAGTTTTGAATTTTCGTATCTTCCTCTGTACTTAGTATACATTTTGTTTGTAGTCCATGTGATGCCATGTCGGGTGACGAGTTTTTCCAAGTTCAACTGGCATAAATTGTTATAATGATCTCCCTCTGTCCATGTTATAGAAATATTTGGAGATCTGACATAAATTGCCCTCTGCTTCCACCTGCCGTCCTCCCTCCCTGTGCCTGGGGTGGGGGGGGGGGGGTAAATGTTTGGATCCAAAAGCATTTGTAGAAACAGCTTCAGATTGTGCGGATTCAGACCCCCTTGCGAGGAAATATTTATGCCTCTGATTTATATTGGTTGGACCCTTTTATCGGTTCAAAAGAATTTGCTTGATTGTATGAAGATTTCTCAATTGCTTTAACTTGATGGGGAGCCTTCTGCGCTTAGTGGAGTGACATATTGTTCGCCCCTTAAGGTTCTGTGAGTGTCACTCGTCAGAATTAGCTGCTTAAGATTAACGATTGGGTTCTGAAGATTCACAAACAAAACTTCTTTAACAACGTCCCATAAGTAGGGAAACGAAAATTGTTCCAAAAATCGTTTTAACAGTTTACTGTCCAAGCAATGCTCTGCAAGGGAAATAGTAGCTTAGGATTAGACTCATAATCTAATGTAATGGGCAGGGAGAGAAATTTCACTAGTTCCTGCCTAACCAGAGACATAAACGTTAGATAATCGGCCCCTGCTACTAATTGTAATATAAATGAACAGGGAAAAAACAGCGACTTAATTCTAAAAAAAAACACATCCAACAAGCTCGAATCGGTATGGAATTGAACCATCTCAGGCTGCACTCTCCTTTTTGAGTTTTGCAAGCTCCTGCCTGATAATCCCACTTCTCTGCAAGGACACAATAATATTTTGTTGGACTAAACTAAAATATCATAATTACCCAAAAAGAAGAGATGACTAAAGCAGTGGCGGACCTAGGAACACAATCAATAGGGGGCAAACTTTTAAAGAAAAATGACAAAAAAGATGTTTTTACTACGTAATACAAAAAAATGTCTTAAAAGTATAAATATAAAAAATTAAGGACTAAAAATATTAAAATACATCTACCGTACTATTTGTTGATACTGAGAGATGACATTAAAGATTAAATTATTGTTCAAGACACCAATAGAGCACCAACTAATCACACAAACAAAGTATTTATATATATATTCTTAGTAAAACAAAACACATAAATGAAACAAAGTATTTCAAAAGCATTTTTAGCATGATAACTCTTCAATTCCATAAATGAAATACTTACTTTTGCTGCCAGAAAGGATGTGCCCTGTGCTCAATAAGTCCTGTTGAATTTGTTGGGATCTGCAAAAAGAAAACATAACACAAATGAGAAAAATAAGCAATTACTATGTTTCTATTATTCTTGAAAGAAACAAGAGCAAAACGAAGCATATTGGAAAAAGAAGCCAAATGATCCAAAATTCAAGACGAATCCAAAAGTTCCAAGGGCATAGAGCTACTTCCCACCAATCTTTTAGTGTGACTGTACTATTGAACACAAGCTTCTTAGGAATGAAATCTCTGTCAACAACAAAATAACATGATATTGCAAGGAGAAAATACATATTTGGTACATGATAATAGAAAAAGAATTTGAACAAAAAACTCAATTTTAACATCCAAATAACTATTATACTCCCCTTACAAAATGAAAAACACAGAAAAATCGTAGTTTGTGGGCCAGAACTTATTGCATCTCACTTGATATATATATATGACAGAACTTATCTTATAGTGGAACTCTCTCTCTGGATCTTAGGTGACATAACTGGAAAGATGGATGCTAAAAAAACATGTAAGGATGCATTAAAGATTCACAAAAAGTATCTGAGTAAGGTAGTCTTTATCCTTCTTTCCTCACCTGTTACGAACATATCTCTCTCTCTCTCTCCCCCCTCTCCCTCCCCCTCCCCCTCTCTTTATCCTTCTTTCTACAAATGTCTCTTGTTCAATTTATTGATAAAAATTGTAATAACTTAAAGACTGTATGTCGATGCAGACAACCAAGTAGTAGGTGAAGCCAAGGATTGTTGATCAACTCCATCTGCTCCTGATGTAGGTGGCATTTGCAGTCGGTTTGTTCTGCTGAGCTTTTAACTGTTTTCTTCTTCGGAGTTCCCTTCAATATTTGTAAATTCAGAGTCAGCAAAATTTGTACCCAAACATTTTGATATGATAAGCTTCTGCAGCATGAGGACTTTAGCGTCTTATTCTGGGAGCTCTGTATTTTGGCGTCAAATCATTCATGTATTTTCTCTACTCTTTAAGTTCTATGCTTCTTTTCTGCCTAAGAACATGTAATCTGTGTGTAAGGCCATTGATACATTACCTAATTTTTTGTTGAATTTACCCCCAAGAGAATCAGACAAAATCTTGTAAAATATAAATGGTCGGAGATCATTACAGTCAAGCCAGAGAGAGCAGGAAAAGGGGAACTAATGATGCTGGGAGGCGGTGGTGTTAGGACTAGCATCTTTGCCGCAGCATTCACAGACAGGCGACTGGAGCACTAAAATTTTTGGAGTAGGATTTTTTTTTTTTGGGTAATTTAGGAGTTTGCAAACGCACCCTGAAACTTAACCCTGATTCACAGTTTCGAAGACTCATTTTAAAGGATCGTGTCATATAATGTTGAAAATACAGCTCAGAAGAACTGGGAGCAACTTTTTGGGGCTTAAATACAAATATAGTCTTCGTGTTATTCACTTTTAATAAATCAGTTCTTGTGATAAAGTTTTGAAAGGATTGGACCCTATGGTCTATTTTTTTTAACATATAGCTCCGTTTGTTACAAAAAGGTATTCGACTAATGGAAGACCGATATAGATTCGGAGTCGAGACGTTTTTTTTTAGGATTATATAACTTATATCGGACCGTGTTTATATTAGTGGGCTAATTTTTAGTAGACGAAAAGACATATATGTCTAAAAAATAGATTACAATGACCAATCCTTGTTTGGCTTGTTGATGCCAAAAGAGAGCTTTTAAATAGTTAGTTAATCTATACACATCTAAGGTGCTTCGAATGAGGGACCTGAAATTAGACTCTACTACGTATGGGATTCAATGGATTCATTGTCTCAGTTGGGTTTGTTGATAAAGTTTCGTAAAGTGGCCTTGTCTGCATAAATAATTCAGGGAGGCTCAATTATTGAAGTCACATGTAGTAGAGTCCAATAAGAGCTCTGATATCTATCTATATATATAGACAAGACCCTTTTGATGTTGCACAAAACACATTACTTTACGTTCATCTAGCACCAAAAAGGCTACTTCTAGTAGAAGTGGTAGAATTATTCCAAGTATTTTAGTTGGAACAGCTATGTACATTTTCGATTAAACAATCACTTCTCCAAATTAAAATCAGTATGGAGAAAAATCTTTCATAACCTTGAGGCAGGAGAAGATTTATATAATGTTATTTCGTGCATTTTAGCCCTATTATCTAAACATCCCCGTATGTATTATGATTTAAGAAGGGGATATAAACATTAAATTGGTTACATCTACTTTGCATCCTTCAACTATGGGGCTATTGATACTTTGCACCCTAATATATTATTTTTGTAACATTGCACCCACCAATTATTAATTTCAAATACTTTGCAGCCTTAGTAAAAAATTATATCAGTTTAGATGGAAATTTCTTTTTTTGGCCTCAAAATTACAATTTAATTAATTAGTCTTATAAAATGGTCACAATAAAAAAAATTATGGGAACAAAATTGTCATTTTGCATACCAAGAAATCATTTTCCGTCCAAATTAATTAACTAAAAAATTTAACAAGCAGTATAAAGTGTTTGAAATAGATAATTGGTGGGTACAATGTGACAAAAATAATAGATTAGACTGCAAACTGTTAAGATCCTAGTTGGAAGGTGTAAAATGTATTTTTCCGTAAATTATAATATGTACCTGGTGCAGGAGCCAAAGATGGGTATTATTTGTTCACAACGTATTCATGGGTAAAGTTTTCAATTATAATTTTCTCTTCTTCTTTTTTTCTCCACACAGACTGGGAAAATAAGAGAAAATAAATCGGAAAGGCCGGAGCTTGATAAATATAAGACCAATTCTCACACATTTGTCCTTAATCTCTTTTTTAAATTGGTGGGATATATTCTGTAATCTTTTCCTTATGATGTATTTTATTTGAGACACTTTTAAGTTTTTTTTAAGGTACCCACCAAGACCCTCTAATCTCTATCATACCTTACATTAATATATTAGGAGCCATCCTCTAATGATTTTCCTTATCCGTGGAACCAGCAACGTCCATCAGCAGACAACAACCAAGGAAACGGCCTTTCATCATCCTAAAGAAGACCCATTAAAACCACCTAAATTTAGTATTATTCAGAGCTCCTTTTCCACATCTTTCACCTAAATTTTCGACCAGCTTATGGTTTTGATTCATGGGTAAGAGCAACTGACGATGCCATTGCCATCAAAGTCACGAAACGAGCGATACTGTGCTTAAAACAGAACCCCACATCGTTTTTGCATTCTTTTTCTCGTCGTCACCAATCTCATCACGCATCTGTCAAAAGCCACCTCCTGCAAGTTTTTGAAACTATGTTTCTCTTTCTCTGACTTCCTTCCTGCTTTCGAATTCAGAGGAGAAACTGAAATCTGCGCGCGCGAGTCGTTTTTTGTGGGAATTATCTGCCGGAAACATAACCTAACCTCCGACTTAACGCTGCATATATATGGGTTCGTGAAGTTTAGCCCGCAGCAAGGTTTTCTTAACTTTTTTTTTTTGGAGTTACCACGTGAAAACGATCGAAATACAGAAATGGTTGCTTCAATTCTTTCAGTCGTTTATAACTATATTCGTTTTGTTTCAGATTTAGAACTCGAACTCTCGATTCCACAGCTTCTAATCATAACTAAGAACCAGCTTAAATTGTAGTTCAGAGAGTCAACATTACTGATACAGAATGTCCAGCAACAAGATGAAAGGCCTCCTAAAAGGCCTGCGATATATTTCTCAGATATTTGGTGAGTAGCTCCCTCTCCTCCTCCTGTATAGGGTGCATATTTCTTGAAACTCTCTGTTCCTTCAATATGATATAACGCGGGTGATTTTCGCCATTAGTGTTGAAGAAAAACAGCTCTGTTTTTTGCAGATGCTGAAAAAGAACCTGAGATGCAGATTGGCCATCCCACAGATGTGAAGCATGTCGCCCATATAGGATGGGATGGTCCATCGGTAAATTCTCCGAGCTGGGTAAGTGTCTTCCTGCATTTCTGTTATTTGGTTTTGGGCTAAAAATGTTGCGCACATTTGCAGATGAACATCTTTTCAACCAACTAAAAGTAGAAAAGTTTGACATCGCTAGCTTTTTCTTCTTCCTTTTTCCTTCTTTTGTTCTTTCATCATGTTTCGATCTTTGGCTGCACAACCTTTACCCGCAAATCTCATGTAGGCCATATTGCCTTCGCGCAGATGAATGACTTCGAAGCACCACCGGGATTTTCATCAGCACCATTATCTCTTCCTGGAGACCTCAGAGATGACAGTGGAAAGAAATGGGTTTCTGAAGGTACGATCGATGCATACAGCTTCTTTACCACAGATGTTGGTGCATGCACATCACTCTATGACTTGTATTTTCAGGAAATAAACTACTTGTTCTTGATTTATTACCTTTCTAATGATACTGAATCGAGGATGAGCGTATTGATGAATCTTTAAGCTTTCTAATCATTTTCTCTTGTTCTTCATGGCTCTGATAATTCATATATAAGCGGCATCCCTGTTGTCCATTACCACACTGTCACCGATCACCATCTCCGAGGCATGTTAGGTTGCATGAAAAAGACAGGAGAGAAGTCGAACAGTGACATATGACTATTTATAATATACGTGGATAGTTAGATCTTTTCTAACGGTACAAATTGATAAAATTTAGTAATTCTTAGACTTAACAGGTCAAATAAAGTACTTGAGTTGTTTTAAATTGTTTTGATCTTCTTCTTTCATGCATGAGGTTAATATTCATGATGTATTATTGTTTTGATTCAAACAAATCTAGGTTCAGCTAGGAGAGGGACAAGGGATCCAAACTCCCAGGTCCGGGACTTGCCGGAATTACCAAGGTCATCTAGACGGCAATCCTCATCATCATCTTCATCGACTGCTGTTAATGTAGATGTGTTCCCTACTAGAGAAAAGGTAGACAAGCCAAAATCAAGAAGGTCATCTAAAGGTAATTCCATTAAGGACGAGCCTGAACATGGTCTCAATGCAACCCGGCAATCCTCAGATCCAGCCTCAGGGAGTGCCTCACCCACCCACAGCCTTCCGGATATCCCTAAAAAGGCTAGGAGGAAGAAATCGAAAGAGTGCTCTCCTGTTGGTGGGTCAACAAGATCATCAAGATTGAAGCCCCAAGCTTCTGAGACATACCAATCTCCATTTTCTTCCGAGACATATCAATCTCCATTCTCAGATCCAGGACCTGGATCTGTATCCTCACCAACGAACAATGAGCTTTGCCCACAATCCTTCGAACACGAGTCACAAAAGGGATTTGCGGGGATCTATTGAAGATCTGGTGCACGTTATATTTGTAGCTAGAATCAAACTCTCAAGTAGAAACAAAGCGATTTTGTTTAACTCTCGAGTCACAAAAGGGATTTACTGTGCAAGTTTAACTCTTGGAGCTAATTCTTTATTCTTCTTCTTTTGTTTCCAGTCATTTTGTTTTATATATTATTGCATTGCTTTTCCAGCTTCTTGCTTGACGACAATGACGAGAGATATGACAAGAAATGCATCAAAATCTTAGATCAAATCCAATGGGTTTTTATTTTTATTTTTTCCTTCAGCCAAGGTTGTACATCAGCATTGATTCCAATTACTCTTTAGATATGGTAGTCTCCAAATCTTACAGGCACAGAACCATGATCTGTTATCTTACACGCAATGAATAGTTATTGACCAGAATCACACGCCAAGTTTCCGATACTGTTTCCTAACCCCATTGATGCATTACCAGAACAATTGAAAGCAAACTCAGCCCCATGTAAAATCCCAATGCACTTTTTAGCTGGTATTGTCTATAGGCAGTACAAAAGAGGGAGTGCTGCTCGACGTTGCCTCCGATAAAACATCAGACAAAAGCATGTTTGAGGCTGCAACACACCAAACACCAACCTTTCCTTAACCTCACCACCAAACCCCCCAAAAAAAGCACTAAAAAAATGAAATAAAGACAAAAAAATTGACGCAGAAGTTGCAGATTGGAAACTATTATAATGCGATAATACTTTATGCAATTCTCTTTTCAGAAGATACTCTATTTACACAAGTGTCATTTCCCAACCACAAATTGGGTTCTGTTAGTTTCTGTTGCTGTCTTTAACACTTTAAAATCTAAGAATTTAATCAAGCAAAAAGACAAAGAAACAGAAACACAATAAACAAAAGCAGACGAGGAACCACCAGCACTGAATCAGAACCCCCGTTGACAAGGACAACATTAGGAATAGCCTGTTTGCTCCTGCACATCGTCACTTGCCCCAAGCTGCTCCCACCATTAGAGCTCAATAATTCCTTATCCACACACAGTCCTGGGTTCCCTGCCAATTTTAGCTTCCCACCAATTTTGGCAGAGAACTTCGCGGAGAATGGAACTCTACCACTCAGATTGTTGTTCTCTAAATTGATTTCACTCGCAGACTCCAAAAGCCCAAACTCCAAAGGCACAGTCCCTTCAAGCGTGTTGTTATCAAGCCTCAAGTAACATAAATTCCTCAAATGCACCCCCATGGAAGCCGGTATTTTCCCTAGGAGTCCTGTGTTGGAGAGTCCTATCCCCAGAATCCCCCCCAGATTTAACCATATTTCAGGAATCCGCCCTCCCAGTAAGTTCCCACTCAGATACACTTCCCTCAATCTGGGCATATCCGCCAAGAATAATGGAACGCCGAAGTTGCCAAAACGGTTGTAGCTCAGGTCCAAGAACTCCAGGCTTTGAAGGTTCCTTAAACCCTCTGGGATCTCGCCCAATAACCCATTGGCACTCAAATCCAGCTTCAAGAGCTCCGTGAGATTACCCAAAGAGTCGGGGACGTAACCGTCAAGATGATTATGACTCAAGTCAAGTACCTTCAGGTTCTTCAGCTTAGTCAGAGTTGAAGGGACCCCACCGCTGAGTTGGTTTCTGGAGAGCGTAATCTCTTCGAGATTGACAAGCTCACCAATTAAGTTCGGGATATCCCCGTAAACTCCATTTCCTGTCAGAACCACCCTTCTTATGTTTGTGTAATTACGGATTACGTTGCTGAGAGGCCCAACAAAAGATGGGTTGTCGATGAACACGAGCTCTTCGAGAGTGGACAAGAAACTCGGCGAAACCACGTCGGGGAGCGAAACGCGGTTGGTTCCGTTGACGAAGCATTTGTAGAAGAAGAGCTTGCGGAGGTACTTGAATGAGGTGAAAAGGAGGGGGTCGAGAGTGGAGAGCTCCGGAGAGCAAGGCGGGTTGGGAGAGTAGTCCGAGACGTACCCGAAGCTAAGCTCGGTGACGTGGACGGTCTCTTCAGGGGACGAAGCGTCATCGGAGAAGTAGTCACATACGACGCCGTGTGGGGCGGAGAAACAGAGATCGTCTGGGAAGAGGGAGCGCCATGGGATGTCCGGGTTGACTGAGTGGAGGACCTGGTAGACGGCCTCTTGCTCGGCCGGGTTCAGCATGGGTTGCTGCTGGTGTGAAATGACGAGAAGCGACAGAAGGGTCACGAGGAAGACGGATGGGAAACCGGAAACTGGACAGGACAGAGCCATTAGAGGTAGAGTGGTTGGTTGAGTTTGTGTAGGTTTTGAGGTATGGTTGGTGTTATATGTAGAGGCGTGAGGAAAAGTTCAAAAGGGTTTCAGAGGGGAGAAGAGAGAGAGACAGAGACAGAGAGTTAATGGGAAAGCGGGGATTGGGGAATGGGGAATAGGAGCGAAGCGTAGAGTGGGGGAGGACGGACATGTTGGGCTACAACGGTGATAATTTGACGAGGAAGGTAGCCTTTCTCTCTGTTTCTCTCTCTCAGGCTCAGGCACTGAGCATGAGGGCAGTGGCTGGGTTCACGTGGATTTTGAGGGGGTGATTTTCCGTTTTACCCTTTTTTGTTTCTAAGCAATTTTTGTTTTTGCTTGGTTCTGCAAAGTGCAAAGTGCAAACAAGAGTTACGTCGAATTTACCAATGTGACCTTGCCATGCACTAACGTGACCATTCTAGGACACCAAGCAATTTCGAAACTATGGAGTAACGAGGATTAGGGCTCAACAACCGGATTTTCGGTCGGATCGGACCACTTAAGTGGTCCGAATCGGTTTTAATTTTTTTAGGTTAATTTCAAAGGGGAAAGAACATATAAAAATGTCGATTTTTAGTTTAGATTAAAATTAAACGTTTTAAGTTTATAATTTATATTAACAATTATAAAAAAAATATTTTTTATTTATATTAATAAATGCGGACCGATCCGGGACGGACCACATTTAATAAACAAGAGAACCGGACCGGACCGCAAATTCGGCCTGATTTTTCGGTTTGCGGTCCGGTTGTGTACAACCCTAACGAGGATAATAATTTATCAGAAAATAATAATAATAATAATAAATTAGCACCCAGATAAGTTCGTTATATCTATAAGTTCTGTTTTTCAACCAAAATTTTGACTATTAATTTAATTTAGTGAGAGTATGTAAAAAAATAGAAACAGACATAATTGTGATAAGATTTTTATATTTATTGTAATAAAAAGAGATATTTTGATAAAAAAAAGTAGATTATTTTTTATTATAATTTTGGATACTAAAGATAAATCTTAAAACTTAGCCCAACTAAAAAGTAACATTCTATTTTGCTAGACATCTTTTGATATAATTAATTTTAAAAAAAGATATCATGACCTTATATTATTTAATATTACTCACATGTTCATATAAAATTTCGGAAAAAAATATAGTTTAATGCGAACTCAGCACGAAATGTGGAGGATCTCAATCCTCTGTAACTGGGTGATGTGTAATTATGAGCTGAAATTTCGTTCGCACTATTTCGTACATGTAACAAGGGCATAATAGACTTTCCGATACTGACCGTACAACCATAGCATTTCGCATGTAAAACACGGAGATGTCGGTGTCAGAACCAAATTACCAGACTTTCAGCCGCTTGGCAGGGATCAGCCACCGAATGCAAACAATTTTAAAACACTCCATAAACCTCGAACACCTCCACCCAAACGATGGCGCTCCAACGGCCACGATGCCATCACTCTCCCACTGAACCCTTCGATCTTTAACCCCACAACAGGCTTGGACTAAAGTTGTCAGCCGACATGCACCTGCGGAGGAAGGCAGCCGCGAGCCGACAGGGACGCGCCGCAGCCGCCGACTTGGTGTCAGTCACAGAGTACTACCATGGAAGCGACGCCTAACTGTCCCAGACGAGGGTTCCACGGACACATGTCATTAAGGATCTGACCATTTTTGACACGTGGCTGAGGTACGGATGTTTCGTTTCCGGAAATGACAGAGCATGCGAATTCCGTTTACAGGCGAGTTATTTGTGGCCAATCAGAGGAATGGACACCTTTTGCTTTTTTCTCAACTTTCTTGACCTTTTTGTCGGTTCTCCTCAGAGAGGAGGCAGGCAGTTTATGGCCTCAAGCAAAATACCCTTGGGATTCGGAAAGCAGGGGAAATGCCACCAAATTTGCACCATAGACAGAACGAAAGTTAGAAAACACTTTCACTGCCAATTTTTAATTTGGGATAAATGTAAAATTAATATACGTGCTTTGTGAAAATTGAATGGGTCCTTATTATATAAAAAATATAAATATAATCCTTAAGCACTATACTCTATTTTGTCGTTGGTCCCTCTTCCACATTTCGTTAACTCAGTTGATGGAAATGACTCCACATCAGCTCAGCTCCTGTAATCTCTCTAGGTTAGTGTAAACTCTCTTGAGTACTGAAGTCCACGTAAGTGAATCCTAACCCCACATGTGTCTCACTTCCTCACAATATCTAGCCGAAAATTTTTCAGTTCTTCACAGAACCTTCCCCTTTTTACTCTGCTGGTATTGGCACCCCTTTTTACTCTGCTGGTATTGGCAATGAAACAAACGAGTCAAACTCAGATGAGTCCATTTTTAGTGGAGATTCAAGACAAGAAACAGAGTAAAAGGCAGCACCAAATTTGGTCTATGAGTTGCACCAGATTTGGAACAAAGGCAGCGCAGCTTCACAAAGAAAATAGAGGAAGTTCATAAAGAAAATGAAAGAAATTTTGAGGTAGATCGTGACTACCAGAGAGTGCGAACAAATTAAGGTTAAACCCATCTCTCTATGAGACTCTATCTCTCTCCATGAACTTCCATCAGAGCAAATGGGGAAACCAGCATGAGTCAGAGCTATAATATTCTGCAAAGATACCAAAACTTCTCCTTGAGCCCCATCAACAGCAGCCACAACCAACTTTTATCGTTGTCCTTATTTTCCATGAGGATGGTCCAACTCCAAATTTCCCACCACTAATCTTCCTCAAAATTTTCCTATGAATGGAACTTTGGAGACAACTAAAATCGAATTTAACTCTTACGTTGGAGTCCATTTCTTTTGGGTAGGACACTGTCTCAAATGCCTATTTCTTCGAAACTGACAGAGGCAAGAGAAAATCCCCATTAAAGTTAGCTGCTACCAGATTTCCAAGTAAGATTTCTTTTCCTTTTCTTTCCCGGCTTGCTTCTAAACCAACTTTCTCTTTTTGTATGAATCCTTATCTTTTTCGGGTCTGTTTTTCTCTGCCTGCTAGGCATGGGTAAGCTATTTCAGAAGATATGACTCACATCTTGTAAAGAAGATAGTCTCTCTTGGGTTTCCAACGGGTTCAGCAAATCTTCCAGTTGGATCTCAAATTTAGCCTTCGTGCGAGCTCCTTCGCTACAAGCATGTAACTCCAAATATCATTGCGACGTGGTTAGAGGTAGCTTCATTGCTATCAGATTCTTACCCTGCTATTGGGAAATTTCACAATAGATCTTGTGGAAGGTTATGTGAAGAAGAACTGAGAAATTTTCGGCTAGATCTTGTGGGAAGTGAGACATATGTGGGGTTAGGATTCACTTACGTGGACTTCAGTACTCAAGAGACTTTAAGCTAACCTGAGGGGCTGATGTGGAGTCCTTTCCGTTAAATGAGTTAACGAAATGTGGAGGAGGGACTAGCGGCAAAACAGAGTAGAGAGCTTGGGGATTATATTTATGTTTTTCATATCACAGGGATCAATTCAATTTTCACGTAAACTACATGATCCAATTTTGTATTTATCCCCTTTAATTTTTAAAAAATTTTAGGCAAAAGGGAAATTCATCTTTCAATTTAGCGAAGAAGCTTTTTAGTTTTTTCTCTCTTCATTTTGAGTATGTTTAAGTTATTTAGGTCGTGCTTTGAGTGTTAAAATTATAGGATATTGAATTTGGTGAAAAAATAAAGAGAAATAATTTTTAATATTTATTATAGTCAAAAGTAATGATATGATAAAGAGAAATATATTATATTGTAATTTTTTAGTGTTAAAATTTTATGAAGTGTAAAATTTTACTTCACAAACGCAGCCTTAGTTCCTTAAAGTTATATAATTCAATAATTAGATTATCATACTTTTACACTGAACTGTATTTAATAGGTGAATACGATCTCAAATCTTACCAGGTATTATACAGTCATTGAGTTGTGAGACCAATTCAAAGTCTAAAATTTGTGTGGATCCTTAAGCCTGTGCGTCTACTCAAAAAAAGAAAAAAAAAACTTATAGTGGCATGGTCTTATAAGTAAATATATAGAAAGGTAATTGACTAAAGTACAAATTTGACAAACTGACCAATTAATACGTGGATATATAAGATAACTCAACTCTCAAGTACCTGCATTGGGCCATACATTAGCATGAAACACTATTAAGTACTTGATTATTCATGTATACATTATTCTGCACGTCAATAATTATAATTAGGGGTATAGTTGTCAAGTGCAGTTAATATGCTCAGACTTGTTAAGTACTGAAACCTCATCTGCCTTTTGTCTGCATCATTACTGAAAGTAAAACGGCCAACCTTTGTCCCTTTTGACTGTCGTACGTTTTGCATGAGTTCGTTTGCTTTGGATGAGTAACTGATGAAGAATATAAGCTTATTATCATTTTAGCTAGTATCAAAATTACTCCTAAACTCTTCCGAAATGAAATAAAATGTAAGGTTAAATATTTTATTGGTATATTTGCTATTTCGAAATTTCAAACTGATACTGATAGTATTTTTCATCTAAAATATTATATATGGCATACAAACTATATGTCATAGTTAACCCGTATCTATAGAGTAAAATCAGTTTCGTACTCGTTATTATCGAAACGGCAATTTGAGTGATTTATCTTTTGAAAATCATCAATATTTGTCCTATCCAAATTAGACATTGAGTTAGAAGAAAAAAATATACAAAATGATCAAAATGCGCATCCAATACAAATTTTTAAAAATAATTTAAATTTAAAATAAATAGAGTATTGAAATAGAATTTTAATAGTTTTATATAAAAAATATTACTTTTTTAAATATCATTTTTTTATTTTTCATAATTTTTTTTAATATTTTTAACAAATTTATCTTGGAAGAGCATTTTGATTATTCTACATGTTTTTCGCCTGAATTGATTTTACCCTAACAATTCGGAGCTAACTATAACATTTCCCCTATGTTTTAACTATGATATACAACTCTCTACTATTGAAATGCTAGTTAAAGTTTTAAGAAAATATGTATATTTTTCGTCTTTTTCTTTCTTTCTAAGTTTGTATATTTTTCGTCATTTCCCTAGTGAAGGTTCTAAACCCGGCTATGTTTGTTTAAGTTTTCAAAAACTTCTCACTCACTTTTTCATCAATTTCAATACATTTTCAATAATCACATTAATTTTTTCATCAATTTCAATACATTTTCATCAATCCCAATAACTTTTTACAAATTTCAACAACTTTTAACTAACTTTTCATCAATCCCAAGAGAATCTACACTACTTCTAAAAAACACAAAAACAAAATATATATTGAAAACTAAACCAAACATAGTCGTACCCTGACCCGGCCGCAATTGCAGCAGACCCTCAATTTCTCAAACATCACCCAGTTAATCAATCCGATACTAGTACGGGCTCATTATAAAAAATTGTAGATCTAGCTAACACTACTTGTATGGGTTCAAACAATAAATGTTTTTCACCCTGCACGAAACAAAAATTGGCAGATCTACATAGCATTTGTTTTTAAAATTTTGTGTTGGTGTTAAAAAATAGATGATTTTGGAATTAAAAAATTAATGATAAAAATAAAAGTAAATTTTTGAAGTGTGTTTGGTAAAAATAAAATTTTATTAAAATTTTTGTTTAATAAATGCACTACTAGCTAATGATTCTTGAAAAACATTAAAGCAATATATTAAAAAATTTAAAAAAATCTTAGATGTGTATTCCGATGTTTAAAACAATACAAAAATGGTTAATTACAAAAATTTCCCTCAAACTATCTCATTTATCTCAAAATCCTCTCTAATCTTTAATTATACAATGAATTATGTCTCATGTGTTTATCACGTGAGCTCCATCTTAATAAAAGACCAAACTGCCCTCATAAACCCATTTATTCGTTGCCATTAACAGAAAGGAAAAAATCGCTTGTTCTCTAGACGGTGCATCTTGTCTCTTCATGTATTTGACAACGGTTAACGATTTTAGGGAAGCTGCAATGTCTTACTCATCTTCCTCATCCCAAGCATTTCATCGCATAAATGGGGTCTTCCTCGTGCATTCACTCTACCGGGGAAAAAATAAAAACGAAATACAAGAAAAGAGGTAAAGCCAAATCAAGATGCGAAGACTTGTAATACAACATCGGGAAAGATCATTACGATGAATATCAATAAGTGCGTAAATCAAGAGGGAGAGATAGAGAGAGAGACCTGAGCATTATCCCGTCCGGATGGATTCCATGTTCGAGACAGTAGAGCTCCTAGCATGAATTCCCCACATGTTCGTAAATTTAAAGGGCCGTGTTGACACGAGTTAAAGATTATGGGAGATTTTGGGATAAGTGACATAGTTTGAGAGGGGGTTTTTGTAATTAACTCATACAAAAAAAACAAAACCCTAACATCAAACTTCAAGTATTTTTTGTCAAACCCAAACAAAAAAGATCTGGCTTAAAAAAAAGGAAACAAAAACCGCACAGTATGTAAACTACCTGCGGAGGGCCAGGTATCGTGTGTGTATATATATATTAGATTAATTACAAATTTTTTCCTCAAACTATCACCCGATTCTCAAATACCTCCACAAATTTTAACTCGTTACAACTCACCCCATAAACTATATTTTTTATTGCGATTTTATCCCTCAACTTACTAGAGCCTTGTCGAACGATTTTTATCCCACGTAATAGACACGTGATCTTTTATTTACGTGAAAATAAAATATTACCCTTGTTTGAGTCCTTTTTAGCCTTCTAAAGTGCTTTTAGCAATTGGTAGAGCTAAAAAATAATATATAGTTAGCTGATTTTTTTCTTTTAAAAAAAATGTCTCAATTAGAATTGAGCTGGTCAAATTTATATTTCAAGTCAGGAAAGGTCACGTGTTATTTACGTAGGACGAAAATCGTTCGATATAACAATTTTAGTAGGTTGGGGAATGAAATCACAATGAGAAGTATAGTTTGTGGTGGTGAGTTGCAACGAGTTAAAGTTTGTGGAGTATTTAAAAATCAGGTGATAGTTTAATGGAGAAATTTGTAATTAACTCATATATTATATAAAGCCGAGTATGTAAAAATACCCGTTTGATAGAGGCGATTGCTAGACTTTTGATCGCACGACAGTAAACGATGAACCATTTATGCCCAACTTTTTGGCATTTTAATTTCTTGTCGTTTTTCAGTTTCTCTGTGCAGGTAATTGCTAGCTAGACTTTGGAAAGTTATTATCATTATTATTATAAATAGTAAGTAGTTTTATTAATCCCAAAATTTAAGTTATACAATAAGTTCAGAACAATCAGATAGTTTACTTAAAAACCCTTGATACAATAAATATGGTTGACATAAACTAAGACACATGCCATAAACGGCATTCTCTAAGAGGGTCTTCTTATGGTTAGATTCGTGTTAGTTTTTTCCCTTGTTGCCTTCATCTCCTTACGCTTTCCATCAAGGCTTTTCTTGAGCTCATTGTCTGACACACTACCTTAATTTCATACGTGGAGACGTAGAAAAGCGCTTGACTTTTGAATAGGGAGGCTCAACATTTTTGGGCATTAGGCAAATCATAAAAAATGAGGCATTTTAATTTACAAATAAAAAAATTAATAAAATCATAAATTTGCTTTTTGACTTTTTAAATGCAAAATTACTAATTAAAATTTTGTATTCAAAATTAAACCTTTTGCTTCTTAACTGTTTGAGAAGTTTATTTGCTGAATATTTGTGCCATTGTTTTGCTGTTTAGCAAAAAGATCAATCCACAAATTTGATGATACATTTGGTTAGAAAAATCGCAATCAGGCAATTGATGTGGTAACTTTTGAGAGAAGAATTTGCGGGGAGTAGTACTATTATTTAAGAAAAGAGACTGTAACAATTAATATAATTAGTTTGAGTACTGTTATTTCATAGTGCTAGTTTTTAGAATGCTTCATTTTTTATTTTCAATTTCATTTGTGTAAACTAAATGTTTATGATCTTCATATTTTGTATTAAGTTATATTTCCAAACTTAGGCTTTTTTCAACTTTAATTTTATAAAAGGGATTCTTATTTTTTAAAGGTTATAATATAGTATGGAGCCAATTCGAACTCTTTTCTTCAGTTTTTTTAAATCCTACGTACCTTGACGCGCAAGACTGATGACTTTTGCATATATATATATCCCGTGCAATGGCGGCAGACCGAGGGGTTGTTTGTTTATCAAAATTTTGAGAAATATTCTCAAAATTTTAAGAATGTTTTGAATTTTTTACTTTAATGGAGTTTTTGAAAAGTTTGAAATGTATGTGTAAAAATTAAAAATTTTGAAATATGTTTGTTTCGTTAGAATTTTTGGACAAATAAATATGCCACCAATTTCTCAAAGATCATGACCCAGATTCATCAATCAGATACTTGTAGTACGGGCTCATTACCAGAGATCACCCAGATTCATGTGCCAGGGAACCAAGATAAACAATCAATGGATGTATGATAAGAGAAAACTTGATCTTGTACGTACAGGCATGGACACTGTGCACGAAACCAAAAATTGCAGATCGAACGATACTTGAAGAACACGAAAGGAATATATTAAACAAGAAAAAAAATCATACGTGTATCTGTCTTGAATCCAAGAGGCATGAATCTTAATCTTTTCTTTCCCTTTCACTACCGTAATACTCTAATCATGTTGATCGAACCTTCAACACGTCGATAATAAAGATCTTTTCAGATCAATAAAACATTATCTTGAAAGAAACGGATAATGGCGATGATCACGTCTTGTTTAGCTAGTCGATCGACCTTCGTCGTCGACGTACGTCGGCTTCAGGTTCACATCTTTAGATTCCGGCGACTTTCCTCTGATATGTCGGTGGTTTCGGCGGCCGTGGACGCAGACCCATGCGGGTTTCGTAGGCCACTCTACTCTTCTCCTCACTCAACATCTCCCATGCGCTGGTGATCAAGCGAAGGGCACCCTTCGCCGCGGGCGAGGAAAGCACGTCTGGATGCACCAACTTAACCAGCTTGCAGAAGGCGTCCGTGATCGCGTCGACGCTGAGAGACGGATCGGCCTTAAGGCCGAGAATAGCATAGGGATCGTAGTGCCCGGACCTATTCTTCTTCGATCCCACGTAGTGAATCCGGTATGCTGCGTAACACCTGCCGACGCTACCGAAGTAGGGATCAAGATCCTTGGCCAAACTCGCAATGTCGAAGGCGTCTTTGAGTTTTCCGGCGATGAACTTTTCCTTCGCGTAATCCAGCAAGTCGTCTGTCATGGTCTCAAGATCTGAACGCAAGAACAAGAACCTTGCTAAGTGAACGGGGAGAGAAACAAGAAAGATAGTTTCTTTCTTCGTAGCAAAGCGTGTTTGAGGGCGAGCGGGATTTTTCCTTTCCGCGCGTAAACTGACTGGCTAATCTTTCATTTGCTAAAACCCTATCTAGGAGGGCCAGTTTCATATATATACACACGCGAAAATAAAAACAGCCGTTGCGCAAAGGCGGTCAGGGAAACTCAATATGTGCAGTAGAAACCAAAAACGGCGTTGTTTTGTTGATGAAAAATTAATCATAAAACGCCGTTGTTTTGGATGCGCGGAGCTGGCAACGACGAGGGCAGCGTTTTATTTATCATGCAAGCTAGCTCCAGAATCAAGAATGACACGGGCTGAAATTGAGTTTTGGGTTTTGATTCGAGTCTCACACGGGTTTTAAAAACGACGTGGTTTTGAAAGCCTAGACAATGAAAAAGCAAGCGATGCCGTTTAATCGTAACTGAAGTGGGTGGTTGTTGCACTGCGAGATTTGCCTCCTGTAAATCTTGACTTCGGTGCCTTGATTTGGGTATGGAATCGCGAAAAGAAAACGCGTAAGTGAAAGTCTCATGCAGAATTTGATTTGTCAAGCTTTTGCAGCCGCAAAGCTTGACTTTTCGCCAACAGATCTTACGTATTGAAGGAGATGTTCCAAGTATATTGAACTTCTGTTGCTCTGTAGAGTAAATAATCTTGTGAGATGTTCAGCTAGCTGGATTTTGTTGGTCAGGTATTGGTTGCCGTTTGTTTTGGATTCACTGCTTTGGTGATAAATAATTGGCTCATATTGTGCGTGGTTGTTCTAGGTTAATCTTTTTGTATCTTGTTTTTTATGCATTTGAAGCAATAAAGTTATGATAATTGATGTAGTGCTAGTATAGAATTAATCATAGAATGCGTTAATAATAATAACGTGCTTTGGATTGCTCTGTGTCCAGGGATGACACGAGAAGATACAACTGCTCCTGACTTGTTTGCAGAAGCGGATGTAGGGGGGCGGCCCTGGGCAGCCGCCACTCATTGGCCAGACAAAAAATTTTTTTACATGTAAATTGTTTTTTTTATAAGTTGGTCTGGACCTATGGGACCCGATCCCCATAAGCCCAGACCAACCCTGGAGCGCCTTGGCTTTTGGGAGCCCGACAGTTGTTTGATTAGGAAGTTGGGACGAAAGAGGTTGATTATGATATTTCATTGAATTTTCCTTTCTCAAACCCCCAACCCGTTACCATGGCAAGCCATACAGGAACTAATTAATACGGATCTAGAACTTTCCAAGAAAAACGTACAATCAATGGAAGCATGACGAGAGAAAATTCGATATCTTACATAAACACCGTGCACGAAATAAAAAAATTGCAGCTCTACCTAACAGTAGAACATAAAAGGAATATATTAAACAATTTTAAAAAATCGTAGATGTGTGTTCCGAGATTTAGCACAAAACAAGAAACGATACCGTAGCATCAATCTTCAAGTCTTTTTCCGTCAAACTTAAAAAGAAAAGAAACATAATCCTGCATCAATCTTCAAGTCTTTTTCCGTCAAACCCTAATCATTAACATCCTACACATAAAAACTTAGGGAAAAGTAGCCAGACAGTACTTATGGTTTCAAGGTTCCACGTTATGATAAAATAGTCTATCTGATTTCAATTTGAAAAAAGTAATCTCTTTCGTCAATAAATTTGAAAAAATTAGTCTCTTTCGTCAATAAATTGTCACACCGTCAATCCTTCCGTGAAATTATTAACGGAGAACGCTGACGTGTCAATAATTTACCACGTGAATCCTGATGAGCTAACAATTTTCACATGTGGTCACCACATAATATTTAAATAAATAAATAAATTTATATAAAAGTATTCAAACGGTCTCTGTGGTTTCACGTTGAGACAAAATGGTCTTTGTGGTTTCAACTTGAATAAATTAGTCCTTGTGGTTAGCAAACTATTGAATCATGGTCTGTTCGTCAATTCTCGTGAAACTATTAATGGAGAAAGCCGACGCGTCAATAATTTACCACATGGACAAAGATGAACTGACAATTTTCACACGTGGTCACCTCGCATAATATTTTAAAAAATAAATTAATTAATAGAAAATTACTCAAACAGTCTCTGTGGTTTCGCGTTGTGACAAATGGTCCATGTTGTTTCAACTTGAACAAATTAATTCTTGTGGTCAGCAAACTGTTGCATCAAGGTCCCCTCGTCAATCCCCCATGAAACCATTAACGGAGAATGTTGACATGTCATTTATTTACCACGTGTACATTGCTGAGCTGACAATTTCCACACGTAGAATGTCACCTCACATAATATTTAAAAACAAATAAATTTATAGAACGTAAAAAAAAAAAATCAATTTTAGCAGTGATAGTGTCGTCGTTGATACTCATTTGAACGACACATATCGTTCGAACAAACATTTTATGACAAATGTTTTCGTCGCAATTACCTGGATTACATTCCGTGACGATCTTGTAATTTGTCACAAATATAATTCGAACGACACAATTTGGTCGAACGAAAATTGGAGAACATATTGGCAACGAAAGAATTTCGTAACTGATATTTCTTTTACTGCGAACAGGGAGTTCGAACGAGACGTCTATTTGAACATGTGTTTTTGTTTGAACACGATTTCGTACACGTCGTCTTCTAATTAGCAACGAAAGCATTTCGTCGTGGAAATTAAGTTCAGTTCAAATGAGTATTGTTGGTTTGAACTAGTTACCCATTCAATTTGTTGTTCGAACATGTTGTCTGATAGAAACTCCAAATGAAACCTAAAAACATTCTCAAATTACAATTACCAAAACAAATATTCCATAAATCTTTCAACCAACACAAACTTCTAATATCTAAACCTGAAAACAATTTCAAATTACAAATATCCCAATACACAAATGTAAGATGAAGTAAAAAAAAGTATCAAAGTTCTACAAGTCATAATTTTGCAAAAGTAAGTGAATCTATTCACATAAGTTAAAATCCTTGAAAATGTTCCAACATTCAAAAATTTAATCCAAAACTATGAACAATACCAAAAACTATGAACAATTACAAAACTCTCAATTAAAACTTTATAATTTTTCAATGAAGTCCTACCTACGAATCTCGTTACGCAAATTGCGCCTTAAATAGTTGAAGTTTCTATTGAATTTGCCTCTGCGCCTCCTGCATTTATACTTGTTAATTTTTTAGATTATCATAGTTGTTCTACCTTGACCTTAGCTCTTCTATTGTAGCTTTAGTTGTCTCTAACTCACGAGTAAGCTCGGGATCCCTTTGTATGGACACAGTAGAGGACAAGGCAGCAATAGGCCACATAGTAACCCAAACCTCTCACATAAGCAAATCTTGTCCCAAGGACGTGAGTACAAATCTCAACATCTTTTGGTGCTCCTAACTCTGTAGTTGATTGTGATTGGATTTTCACCATCTTCTCCTATAATCATTAAACTAAATTATGAATTATATTAACATAATAGACTAATATTTCAAAATACCATGAAAAAAATTACTTACATAATTCTAGCAACATCAGACACCCACCCTTCACCATTTTTTTATGATGCGTCTTATTATATAAATCTGCAGCTGTTGGTGTTCTAACCTTGGGGTCTTGCTGCGCAATTCATAAGTCAGAAGAAATAACATTTAGCTGATTTGTAAAATTAAAATGTGGTAATAATTATTTAATATACATACGAACATCTTTATATGCCAAACAAATGGTCTTGAACCACGAATGTGGTGTACCTTCAATTTTGATCTATTATCAATTATGGGTGTTTACTCGACTACGCTCCTATAAATGCAATAACCTCCATAATCTGCTTATCATTAAAAAAAACATTGTTGCTTGTAATCCAATGTTCTTCACACGTGCCCTCATAACGATGTTGCAATGCTTCATTCTTACTGCTGAACTTCTTAAAATGTTTGTGTAGTTTCACCTTGTGATTTTTGAAAGCCGCATTAATTATAGAATTCACAGTTTCTCTATCTCCTCGTTGATCATAATTGAGTTCGAAGTAATTCTGTAAAAAAAATACAAAAACAAGGGTCAAATACACTTGCCCCCTTATCTTTGGGGTCATTTAAACTTTGCACCCCGATGTATTATTTTTGAGACATTGGACCCATAAAATTACACATTTTTCAATTTAGGCGGATTTCGTTAAAATTTTTACACATTGCCCCTTATCTTTGGGGGTATTTACAAATTGCATCCCACGTTTTGACGGAATCCGTCTAAATTGACGAGCACTTTATGTATGAGGTTCAAATTGAAAAAATGTGTAAGTTAAGGGATCCAATGTCTCAAAAATAATACATCGGGATGCAAAATGTAAATGACCCCAAAGATAAGGGGTAAAGTGTATTTGAACCCAAAAATAAATTAGTAACATATGTGAGGGTGATGTAGTTAAACAATTAGGAAAAAGTCATAGTTAGCCCCACATCTATAACGTAAAATCAATTTGGTGCCTGCTATTATCAAAACGGCGTTTTGAACCCTTTATCTTTTGAAAATCATCAATATACGCCCCCTTCCAAATCAAACATTAAGTGAAAAGGAAAAGCATGTAAAAATGACTAAAATGCTCCTCCAAGACAAAGTTACTAAAAAATGAAAAAAAATCATAAAAATAAAAAGTATGTAATATATATATATATATATATATATATTAAAAATTGAAACCATTGAAACTCTATTTTAATAATCTATTTACTTTTAATTAATCTATTAAAATTTTATTATTTTTTTAAAAAAATTATTTGATGGTCATTTTCAGTAATTTTGCATGCTTTTCCGTTTTACTTAATGCCAAAAAAAAGTTTTGATTGGAGGAGTACATTAAAATTATTTACATACTTTTGAAACTCTATTTTAATAATCTATTTACTTTTAATTAATCTATTAAAATTTTATTATTTTTAAAAAAATTATTTGATGGTCATTTTCAGTAATTTTGCATGCTTTTCCGTTTGACTTAATGCCAAAAAAAAGTTTTGATTGGAGGAGTACATTGATGATTTTCGAAGGTTAAAGGACTCAAATCGTCATTTTGATAATAACGGGTACGAAATTGATTTTATTCTATAGATACGGGTCTAACTATGACTTTTTCCCAATTGTTTAATTACAACACTCTCACATATGTTACTAATTTGTTTGTGTTCTTTTTACAAGATGACTTCGAGCTCAATTATGAGAGACGGGGAGATGGCGAAACTACACAAACATTTTAAAAAATTCGGCGGTAAGGATGAATCATTGCAACATCGTTATAAGGGTACGTCTGAAAAAACTGGATTGCATACTGTGAACTATTCTACCAACCTTCTTATATTTGTGTCACCAAATGTGCGGCATCGTTAACCCAATAATATTTGCTTGGTGGATTCCCAGGGCTTTCATGCTTTTGAAACTGACACTTAGGCTCTAAATTATTTTCTGGGAGATGTTTGGGAGTTAAAATGTTGGGCTCCCAAAATTTTAGCCACAATAAAATAACACCCCAAAATTCTCTCTCTCCCATCAAATATTCAATTTTTTATAGCCCAATGTTTTAACAATCATACACCAGATAGTTTGTGCGTGCCTCTACAGGAAAAGACCCAAAACCCTAGCAAAGTCTTTGAGCTCCCTGCTCCACATTATTTCTTTCCGACAGGAGAAAAATAATGCAATCGAAGAAAATCAATAGGAACTAAAATGGCCATGGCTGGCTTGTACCGGCGGGTACTCCCTTCTCCTCCAGCAATCGATTTCGGTTCCAACGAAGGCAAGGTCAGTGGCAGATTTCTCCCAATGATTGTGGTGGTTGGGGATGGTTTTCTTCGGGTTTTTATTTTGTCAACTTAGCGGCTCAAAATAAAAAATATCGGTTTTTTTATACGTCTAGCAATGTGGGCCGGTGGTCCTCTCTCTCTCTCTTCTTCTCTACATCTCTTTCTCTGGCTTTTGTGTTCATTGTGTTGCCTGAATGCAAATAATATAAATCTGCTCTTGCTTTTAATTTATTTCAAGGTACATAAACTTTTCTGGGTGAATTTCAAGGATTTTTGTGGCGTATTTTGAGATAATTGGGTAACTATTTTGTGTATTATATGAGTAAAGTTTAGTGCGAAGACGATCGTATCTTGAGTTTCTGCTTTTTGAGGCTATCTATGTGTGTGCTTTTTTTGAGTTTCTGGCTGTCTTTATTTATGGGTAATTATATTGTTTTTACCTTTTAGTTGTGCTAGAACAGAAGAATAGTGACAATCTCATTGTAAAAGTGCAACCAAAATTTGTCTATTTCATGCAATACTTACGTAGATAGATGTAAACTGAGATATTTACCATGTGTGATTCTTTGTTGATTAGAATCGCCAGTTACTAATCTGCTCAGCTATTAATCCCGAAATTTATTTTTGAATTGCAGAAACTCTTCATTGAGGCCATTCAAAATGGGACAATGGAAGGTTTCTATAGGTTGATTTCTTATTTTCAGACCGAATCAGAGCCTGCATATTGTGGATTGGCTAGCCTGTCCGTGGTCTTGAATGCTCTAGCAATAGATCCTGAAAGAAAATGGAAGGGTAAGACCCAAGTTATTCAAATTGAGTAGAATCTCAAGCACTTTGTTCTACCAATGTATATCAGGTATGTGGTTTTCAATTTATCTTACAGGACCCTGGAGATGGTTCGATGAATCTATGCTAGACTGCTGTGAACCCTTAGAGAAGGTCAAAGCTACTGGCATCTCCTTTGGGAAGCTTGTATGTTTAGCTCATTGTGCAGGAGCAAAAGTTGAGGCCTTTCGCACCAACCAAAGCACCATTGAGGAATTCCGTAAACATGTCATGAGATGTTCCGTTTCTGATGATTGTCATCTGATCTCGTCATATGATAGATTAGCTCTCAAGCAAGTAAGTATTACAAGTTCTTTTTTTTTTTGGTATTCCATTAATAATTTTCTTCTGTCTCTATCTGAGTGCGCATGCATCTACTGGTGTACGGTGAGTAGCACAAATTTTAAGTTGGGGGTTTGATTAAGCATTGTTGATCCATATTTTTGCAGAAATATCTTGGAGAGAGTATTATGGTTTTATTCTTTACTGTTTTGAAGTTTTAAAAATATACTTACGAAATAATTGTCACTATCAGGTATCTTTATTCATTTTTATAGTGATACCAATTTAGGTGCACTGTTTTGCAAGTAAAACGATGGATGAAAATGTGAATTGCAATTTTTGGCAGACAGGAAGTGGACACTTTTCGCCTATTGGTGGTTATCATGCTGAAAGGGACATGGCACTAGTATTGGATGTTGCACGTTTTAAATATCCTCCTCATTGGGTTCCACTCGCACTTCTTTGGGAAGCAATGGGCTATATTGATAGAACAACAGGTCAACAAAGAGGGTAGGCATTCGTGTATGTTTTCTTTAGCATGTTAGAAGCTATTTATATCTTCCGTATTTCTTTTCCTGGAAACTGGGTTGATGGGCTTTCTGGTACCTCTGTTTAAGAAGATTGAAAATCATCAAAATGGTTAGGCAAGGTTACAATTAGCTGATGATATCTCATATTTCGTTCAAGCACTGAAATGTTCACAAGCTGCTTTAATTATAAGGAACACATCAATATGTAAGTGTTTTCCATGTATAGTTGGTAGTTTACTCATCTTGTCCGGAGATTGAAGCAGTAGTGGTAACAATGTGATGGCTTCAATGTGGTAACAAGGGTTTGGTGTGGTGGTAAGGTTTCGGGTTGGGTTCTAACATGTCCCAAGTTCGAGCCCTAACACCCCCGTTATCGCCCTTGACTTACCCGCTCCCTGGGTTGTGGGGTCGGTCCAGGGGGCCGGGGTTTGTACTTCAGGGTTGGGCCAAAAGGGTCCGGCTTTGGGGGATTTCCTCGTCATCAAAAAAAAATGTGATGGCTTCCATGTTTGTAGTTATGAGGCAAGGCAATACAATTAGCTGTGTGACTGTCTTGTTTACCACGCCAGCCTTAGTCATTTTGATGCTTTCTTCCACCACTTTACTCCTTCAATTATAATTTTAATTAATCTGCTTTTGGATAACAAACGAATAACAGAAGCAATTGTAGTAGGACTGTAGGAGAAAGAGGCTTCCTATTAAGGCAAGTGGGAAAATCAAGAACATCCAGACACAGTTAATGGAAATCCAAGCCCAAAAGTCCTTTGGGGGGATAGTTAGTCAATTCTTCCACATAGCTTCAACAAACACAAGTGTTGCTTCGTTTAATCTGCTTATGAGTTCAATGACCTAGGAATCAAAGAAAAATCCTTGACGAAGATCAAATGTATTTGCATTGATTTTTTCTTTTCCATTGTCTAGGTTAGATCTAAAAATGAATTTTATGTCAATGATGTATCTGTTACTCAATTTAATTCTTCTATCAGGTTCATGCTTATATCTAGGCCTCACAGGGAGCCGGGACTGCTTTATACACTGGTATGAAACAAAACTCTGGATAGAGGTTTAACTGCTAGTCGTTTTACTTTGTGTTGGCATTACCAATGAGTTCACCTTTTTTTTGTTTCCCTTCTAAGGAACAAAGGAAAAAAAGAAAAGAAAAAGCCTTTCAGCTGCACTATTAAACTATTTCTCGTCTCAACTTCTAGTAACGGATTGGCAGTCTTAGAAGCAAGTCAAATGTTTTTACTTGATTTCTCCTTGAGAGGCGGTTCTATTGCTCTCTAATGATTGTGATGTTGGTTTCAACAATGGTCTCATCTTCAGTTATCGTTCCATAAACTACTAATATATAGACATAGACTTCTTTCCTGGGGGGTAACAAACGAGACTACTCTGTATGAAATTGCAGCTGCATCTGTGAAGAAAGGTTATATTTTCAGTGAAGCCTAATACAGAAGTGTAGGAAATTTCTTTTCCCATTTAGGTTAATTACAATGAACTCATTTTGTGTTGTTGATATTTAGGACAAGCCATTAAACTACAAATGGGGAATTGAGTGAAGTTTGTTTGAATATGAATCTTGTTGTAACTTACCTATTCGTTTGGGTATGCTTGTGTTGGAGATTGCTTTTGCGCTTGAATGAGTTTTTTCCTGACACATCCACATGATTGTCAGTTGTTGTATATGTACAGTTAGACCTAGATCTAGTTAGAGAGAGAGAGAGAGAGTGAGAGAGCTATATAGATAGGTAGAATTTACCTGTATAATAGTTTGTTTGAGGGTTTGGGATTTGTGTGAAATCTTAGGTTGCTTATGCTGATGCAAATTTCTTTGTGAACTTGCAGAGCTGTAAAAACGAGAGTTGGGTTGGTATTGCAAAGTACCTAATGGACGATGTTCCTCTTCTCTTGAAGTCAGCGGATCTGCAAGATGTTCAAAAAGTACTCTCTGTTATTTTCTCGTCATTTCCATCAAATTCTGCGGAGTTTATCAAGTGGGTTGCAGAGGTTCGGAGACGAGAGGATGGTGATCAAAGTTTAAGCCCAGAGGAGAAAGCAAGGGTTGCTGTTAAGGTGTTTTAGAAGCTTCACGTCTATTTTCACATTTCTCTTTTTCCTCTGATGATTACATATTGGTTTTGCAGTTTATTTTCTTGGCTCCGAAAATTTAAACCCTAATTTATTATTGCAGGAAGAAGTATTGAAACAAGTGCAGGAGACTGGCCTTTTTAAACACGTGGCTGCATTTTTATCTCAGCAAGTTCATGCTGCAGACACGAACTGGCTCTTAGTCCTAAAGACAATTTTCCTGACATTGCTGCAAGCATATGTTGCCAAGGGGCTGAAATTTTGGATGGGAGATCTTTCTCAGATGAGTATTGCTGTCTGGAAACATGCATAAATTGCTTGAAGGCTAGTGGAGAGGAGCCCATTACAGTAGTTTCTGGGACAGTAGTAAATGGTAAGAGTGAGCAAGGGGTTGACGTACTGGTTCCTTCATCCCCAAAAAAACTGAGTTGCTGTTGCTCTACCTCAAGCAATTACATTGGGATGCACCCGGCCAGCAATGATGTTCTTACGGCACTATTACTGGCATTGCCTTACGAAACATGGTCTGGTATAAAAAGCGAGAAGCTTTTGCAGGAAATATCCAGCCTTGTTTTGACAGAAAACCTTCCCGTATTGCTTCAAGAAGAGGTAACTAATTGATGCTATTTTTGTTCTCAGAAGATCTCGCTTCTGTTGTTCCGGTTTAGCACTTTGATCTAGTAGTGGTGGTTGTTCAACAGATCTGTTGTTGAAGGCTGCTGCGCTCCTGTCTGTCTTTGGCGCCTTGAGATCTATTTCTCCCAGTTATACTTTTTTTCTTTTTCCGGATTCTTGAAAGTTAGAAGCATGTCTTTCATATTTTCTTGATGCATCATCAATTTTACAAAACTGTAAATTTTACTGGAACTGAACGAACTGTGCATTTTAGCTTCGAAGAAAATTGGCACATGAAAAGAGTTTGATAATCACTGGCACAAGGAATCATATTTGATGTGGAAGTTTGACACAGAGATTCTAGGACTACATTTTTAGTGCTGATCTGGATTTCTGGATACAAGTCAAGAAATTATGCCAGAGATCAGTCCTGGATATACTGCAATCATGATAAAGGGATGCATGATTTCCCAGATGTTCAAGTACCCCAGCTAACTTTTTTGCTGCCTATTCTACACTGCATTGTACTTTTTTCTTTTCTGGGTTTTCAGATGTCTTATCTCGCAGTATCTTTGAAATGACAGGTTTTGCACTTACGACGCCAGCTATGCCTTCTCAAGAGATGCCAAGAGAATAAGGTAGATATAAATCTTGGCGCCCCTCACTCGTAGGGTCCCCTGTTTCCCTCGTTTCCCAGCAAGGCTATTTACTACCCACTTATGGGCGGGCTATTTGGTGAGAAGCAACAATTTTCTCCCGGAGATCCGAAATCTTATGTGAAGATGCAAAAGTTCTCCCTCGGAACAGAAGAAAGGTCTTGTTTAGAGGCAACAGTTGGGGCTTTCTGAAATGGAATGAAGTCTTATGCTAACTGAAGTGATGGGGCCAATCTTAGTTCATTGGGTTTTTGGTAGTTAGATTTTATAGATGTATCCTAGCTCTAATGTCACTAAACGGTATCGTTTAGCTGGGGGAAACCTGATTTTTATTGGTTTAATCTCTATAATTTATTTATATAGAAGTTCCACTATGTACGAGGGTCCTCCTGCAGTCATAAGGACAGAAGCCGTGAGCAAGCAGCAACTACTCCAGATCCTGAGAATCACTAGAGGCTTTTATGAGCTAAATAATTCTCAACATAATTAGATCCAAAACAGAGTTTGATTATTGTGCTAAGCACTATTGTGCTGAGCGATGATTGAGATCAAAAGCTGGAGATTCGACGGCAGTGATTAAAATATTTAAAATATTTTAATTGATGTGGCACTATCAGGATCCTTAAATTTTGAAGATTTTAATTTCAGCTATCGCTCAGCATGCTCAGCATCATAGTGCTTAGCATAATAACCATGCCTTGGAAGGAATTCAATCTTTAACTCATATCTAGTAAGTTATTTATGAAATCACCTTTGATAAAGTTTTAAGAAAATTTTTAGGGGTATGGATTATTCAACTACACCATTTATCTTCTCTTATTATTATTATTATTATTAGGGACGGGCAAATATTCTGGTCATACTCGGAATTTCTGAAATTTTCAGTTATTTTTTTTAAAAAAAAATTATGGCTCAAATAGAGAAAAGATAATTTGAAATTTGGATAAATATTTTTGGCAATTTTTTTGTTATACATCATAAAGTAATAATAATTTGGGAAATTCACATTTTAGTCCTTAGGTTTTGGACACTTTTTCATTTTAGTCATTCACTTTCAAACTTCAACTTTTTAGTCCTTGAATTTTATTTTTTTGACAAACTGGTCATTCTGTCAGTCTGTCGTTCATATGCTTGACATACCTCTTTGACATGTCATCAAATTTGAAGCGGTCGACCAGTACATGAAGAGGTCAACCGGTACAAATTTGTTGACGTGTCAGAGAGCTCCATTAAGCATATGGACAGCAGACTGACGGAAAAACCATTTCGTCAAAAAACGAAAACTCAATGACTAAAAATTTGAAGTTTGAAAGTGAATAACTAAAATGAAAAAGTGTCAAATACTTAAGGACTAAAATGTTAATTTCCTTAAATATTTTTATCTATTTTTAGCTGGTCAATTTTTTATTTAATAATTATCTCTTAATCCCCTTTTTTTCTCTTTTACACTTGCCCCATGCACAACGGATTCAAAGCATGCGATGTGTTAAATCGTAGTATTAAAAAGCCCATTGTCTTCGTTATAAAGGCTTATGGATGAAAAGTCTCATTGAGACGCTGTTAGAAAACGACGAACAACTGAAAAAGGAGGGAACAAAGGCCAGAGGACAAAGTTCAAGCCCACGTGGCAGACACGCGTTGAATATAATAATAATAATAAATTATTTAATATAAAAAAATTAGTAATTTATAATTTTATACAACAAACGCCACCCTATACGGTCAATATCTCACACTAGTCTAAAATAATCAAAATAATAAAATATTTTTATTACTTTTTTTTTATAATTTTTTCACTACTCTAATGCTATCAGTGGTATAGAGAATCGGATTCCAGAGCCGCCGGCAAGAAAGTAAAGACTCAATTCGAAACCCGAACAAACACGCACTTCCCACATCAAGAGAAAGATGGCGTCGACGCCGTTGCCAGGTCTGTACCGCAGAACCCTCCCATCTCCTCCCGCAATCGAATTCGCTTCCCCAGAAGGCAAGGTAAGTACTACAGCTATAGCCCCAACTCTCTCTTCCCCTTTCTTGCTGAAGCTGATAAGAGAATGTTGTTTGGGGGTGTTGCCGCAGAAGCTGCTTACTGAGGCTATAGGAAGTGGAACAATGGAGGGGTTTTTCAAACTGATATCCTACTATCAAACGCAGTCGGAGCCTGCCTATTGTGGGGTGGCCACCCTTGCTATGGTCCTCAATGCTCTTGCCATCGATCCCGGAAGAAAATGGAAAGGTGTATTTTTATATATATCCCTAATTGACTACATTTCGTTTAAGCAATAATCCTTACGGAAGGGGTTTTCTTTTTGCACTACTCGTCGGTAAACATCGTTTGTACTGCCGAGTGCCTGGTCAAACCCATCACTTAACTTTTGAATAAGCCTGCAGACTTACCTGTCTTGTGTATTTTTTCCAATAATTACTATCTCAAATCGTGGAGTTCGAGTTGGTGTTTACAATTGAAGTAACATATTTTAGAGCTTGAAATTTGCGATTGAAGTCATGGATTTGCTTGTGTTGATGAGGCTTGAATTACAACCAGAATGGATCAAAGCCTTTTCAAGCGCCCTAAGGTTTTTATTGACGTTGTGACGGCCTTGGGTTTGGGTACATGTTGGCACTATTATACTCCATTATTCATAAGTAGAATGTCTTCTTGATGTTCTCTATCTGTGGGACGCAGATGATTGTATCAAACCAAATAGATAATGGGCCTCTATATGTTATATGTTTCATTTGTAAACATATGTAATTGTTTGCCATCAGAATCTTAGTTGATTATAATGAAATAACAAATTTGATTTCTTCTTATTCTAGTATTTTTCTACTGCTTTTGATTATATCAAGTCTACGTTTTGATCTAAGATAGAAGGAAGGGGAAGCATATATGAAGTGTAATAATATGCAAGGGAGGAAAATGGTTTGTTAAGCAATTTATTGAGGGAGAGCAGGAGAGAGGGAGACTGAAGTGCTATATTAGGAGTAATTGTGTTTAACGAATTGAAATTTGTTTTTTTCTTCTACTTTTTAAAACTTGTGCTTTGCAAAAGCGATTTCAAATTTTGAACCTTGTGAGCATTATTGATGCTTGGGCATGGCTTCTCTGTGTCTTGTGCCCTTCGTTTTGTGAGCTTGTGATTTCATTGCAGGCCCTTGGAGATGGTTTGATGACTCTATGCTTGATTGCTGTGAGCCTTTGGAAAAAATTAAAGCCGAAGGCATCACATTTGGGAAAGTCGCATGTTTGGCTCATTGCAATGGAGCTAAAGTTAAAGCTTTTCGGACCAGTGAAAGCACCATTGATGACTTTCGCAAGTACATAATGTCATGCACTTCTTTGGAGGATTGCCATGTGATAACATCATACAACAGAGCAGTCTTTATGCAGGTCTGGTGAGCTTATCCATTTCACCATCTAATCACCAGCTATTATTTTTCATGTTACTTTCCTTATCCTTGGGGATACTTTTCTGCTCCATCCATGAAAATGGTTTGTACCTGTGTGTTAGTTGTCACAACTTAAATTTGAGAAGCATTACTGGTGGCTATAATTTGATAATAATGTTCCTTGATAAATTATGCAGACTTATTGTCTGCTGATGTATGTGGAGCATAGTACTAAAGTGGTGAATACTGATAACCTTGTTGGACAAATGCTTTCCAAAGTGAAATTACCATTATGGAGTTGCAGCCAAATAAAACTAGTAGTATAAGCTTTGCTTTTATCTTTATTCAATTCACCTCAAAAAGCCTCACTCCGAAAACACCAGGTCTAATGCAATTTCCTAAACTATGCCTCTGAAAATTTTTTTGTTATTTTTTTAAGTTGGTTAGTTTATGTTGTATTCCTCTTTTCAGCTAATAGCCAGTGAAGTAGGTAACAACTTGCCAATATACTCTTCATCGTTAGCTTTGGTTGCTTGTGTTTGCTTTATGTGCTGAACCTATGCCGGTTCATCAAACCAAAGAGAAGAAAAAGTGAGACAGTCTGATTATGGACTCACTGGGGCTACTCTATGAATTTGTGGTGCTGCCTTCATAATGTTAAGTTTTCTAGTGTGGTCTTTGCTACAGTATTCTGGTTCATCGTATGATCCCTCGTATTTTTCTATGCTTTTAAAACACAATATCTTATTCTTAAGAAAATATTATTGGAAATAAAACAAAATATCTTATTCTGGTTATATAGCTGCTTATTAGAACTTGAGAGAGTATCAAATTCATTTCTGTCTCACTACAGACTGGAACTGGTCACTTTTCGCCTATTGGTGGCTATCATGGTGGCAGAGATATGGTTCTCATTTTGGATGTTGCTCGATTCAAATATCCTCCTCATTGGGTCCCTCTCACGCTTCTTTGGGAGGCTATGGATACTGTTGATAAAGCAACAGGACAAAGTAGGGGGTATGCTTTCCTAATCTCGAAAAATCCATGTCAAAGTATGAGGTCAAAAGAGTTTGTTACTAAATAGCTGTTTGTACTCCGTGATTTTTGAAATTAAATGGTACTAGTATTTGTTGGTCTGTTTCTTTAATATCTTTATATTTCTTCTTCGGATAACAAAAAACTATGTACCTTACACTATTCTTTTTTTCCATCATGCACTGTAAGTTATTTCTGCTGCTTGTATACATTTTGCATTTTAATAGATATTTATTGGCAAAATATTAGCATTGTGAGATATCTTCACTAGTATAGTTGCATACAGTGGCCACTTCAGCTTTGCTTAGCAATTTCAAGTAATTAGCATAAATGAAGGAGGAAAGCATGTATATTTGGCAAATGAAGTTCTATATAGGGATTAGAAGTATCAGAGACTGATGTTATTTAACCTGCAGATTTATGTTTAGCTATTCTTATTTTCTCTCAATTTCTTCAAGACTATGGATTTGGTTGGAGATTTGTGTTTGCAGAGCAAGCAATTAGAATAGTATTTCTTCCAATTTTGGTATCTTCCTTTTTGATACTCCGATGTTGGGTTGTTGGCTGTTTTAATTGTATTCTGCTAATTGTTGGCTGTTTACATCCAGGTACATGATTATTTCAAGGCATCAGACAGGACCGTCAGTCCTTTACACTTTGGTATTGTTTGCTGTTCTTTCATGTAACCTGCTTATTGTGTTAGCTTTTGTTTGCCGTCTTAATCAATCAATCCTCAAAGTTGAGGACTCATGATAAATAGAAATAAGACGTACATCCACTTGTTTGGTAGTGTCATATCTTTCATAGGAGTTAGCATTCACTTGGTGACTTTGGCAATGTTCATTGTGATGCAATTTGTATTGGTTCTGGTTGGTGATGAGATTCAATCCATGACTTAATGGAAGCTATGATCTAAGTAGGAAATTCATACTGGATGACAAAAGGGCATATGAAAGGACAAATTCACTTGTAAAAGGGCTGCAATGAAGAGGAACATGAGATACTCTGAAATGCAGTTCTTATTGAGGAATTATGAAGAAACAATCAAATGATTAGGAGAATTTGATTACTTCCAGAATATATTTTTTTTGGGTGAAAGGTAATTATGATTTGCAAAATATTTGACGTACTTCTTATGTAATGTATACATTCTGAAAATAGCTTCCTCTGGCTGTCCACTTCCTGGGTGGCTCTCTTGGGAGAGATTACGCGACAGTTGGAAAAGTTACTCGAAAGTTTGATGACAAAGCAAGAAAAGGCCCTATAAATTTTCTTTGTATATGGCGTTATTTAATGCTGTTTGTTTATTTAAACGTCTGAAAGCGCAAGAAAAGGCCCTATAATTTTGTTCCATTTCATATTTATTGATTTGAACTTGGGCCAAAAGTTTGATCTGGGATAGCAATGTCATATTTTGAATTAACATGGGGAAAATAAGGTTAGACCGTTGGCCACTTTGATTCTATGAAGATGGAGTTCTCTGTTTCTCAATTATACATATATAGTGTCCCCCATGGTTGCACATGCATTGTTTATTTTCTGCAAATCTGATTTGAACTAGCATCGGAATGCCTCTGGATTCTGTGCAGAGTTGTAGGCATGATAGTTGGAGAAGTGTTGCAAAGTACTTAACGGAAGATGTTCCGCTCCTCTTGAAGTCAGATCTCAAAGATGTTCAAACAGTACTCTCCATCATATTCAAATCACCCCCTGCTGATATGGGAGAATTCATCAAATGGGTTGCTGAAGTTCGGAGACAAGAGGATGGGAGTTTCTGTTTAACCTTAAGTGAAGAGGAAAAAGGAAGAATTACAATCAAGGTCTTCCACAGCTTCTCCGGTTCCTTTTTCATGTTTATATTTTTTTTTTATAAGTAAGCCAATTTTAATAAAAAGAAAAAACGAAGAAACAAAGCAACGAAGACAACATTACAAGAGACTATACTGAAAGCCCCTAACACAAGCAAACTAGAAAGCTAAGAAAATCCGGGTAACCTGAAAAGGGAGAACCCAACTTCGCATTGGCCCAAAGAAAAAGAGATTGCAAAACAAGACCCCTCAAACTATCCAAAGACTGCTCCAAATCTTCAAAGGAATCATTTTCCACATTGCCAAAGCAATGGGATTGTCGAACTTCTTTATCCAGCACCTCAATCACCCTCCTAGGCATAACCCAAGAAAGGTTCATAATGCAAAACAAATATGCCAACAACCCTCTAGCCACCGAACAATGCAGAAAAAAGATGATCTACTGACTCCCCCTCACATTTACACAAGTAGCACCAATTAATTAAGTAAAGGCCTCTCCTCCTTAAGTTGTCGATAGTCAAAACTCTTCCATGAGCTGCCTCCCAAACCAAAAAAGAAACTCTAGAGGGAGCCAAAGTCTTCCAACACTGGTGCCAAGGGAAGCCCAAATCAGTATCATTCGAAAGAAATCTGTATATAGACGTCATCTCATCTTATCATCCTCCCCTCTCTTTACAACATACCCATACAACAAAGAGTAAAAGGCCGTGAAGTCATCCAACTCTCAATCATTGGCGGTTCTAGGAAACTGAACATTTCAAATTATTGCACCATACCCTCCCTCCAAATAATCCGCCACCAACACATCCCGATTTAGAGCTAAGGAGAAAAGAAGAGGGAAAGCTGACCTTAGGCTTCTCTCTCCACACCAAAAATCATGCCTCACATTTACACAAGTAGCACCAATTAATTAAGTAAAGGCCTCTCCTCCTTAAGTTGTCGATAGTCAAAACTCTTCCATGAGCTGCCTCCCAAACCAAAAAAGAAACTCTAGAGGGAGCCAAAGTCTTCCAACACTGGTGCCAAGGGAAGCCCAAATCAGTATCATTCGAAAGAAATCTGTATATAGACTTGACCGAAAAGCACCGATTTTGGAACCCCGTCATCTCATCTTATCATCCTCCCCTCTCTTTACAACATACCCATACAGCAAAGAGTAAAAGGCCGTGAAGTCATCCAACTCTCAATCATTGGCGGTTCTAGGAAACTGAACATTCCAAATTATTGCACCATACCCTCCCTCCAAATAATCTGCCACCAACACATCCCGATTTAGAGCTAAGGAGAAAAGAAGAGGGAAAGCTGACCTTAGGCTTCTCTCTCCACACCAAAAATCATGCCAAAAATGAACTCTAAGCCCGCACCCCACCACAAAAAAGATCCTCCCATTAAAGAACGCCCACCCACTACTAATGTGCCTCCACATGCTTACTCCGTAAGAACCATGAACCACCGGATTCCTCCATCCTCCCACCTCGCAGTCATACTTCTCCAAGATGACTTTCCGCCATAAGCTATTGGTGTCCGTAGCGAACCACCACAACCACTTCCCAAGTAAGGCCTTATCAAACAAAGATAAACGCCTTAGACCCAACCCACCAGCACTAAGAGGAATTCTTCCTAGCCTTAGAACGCTTTCTAGCATTCCTACTTATGTCATGTTATATTGTAGTCATTTTTCCTTGTGAACTATACTTCTGTTTTTTAGACTTCTTCTAGCCAAATAATGAACAGTAAATAGATCTCTGATCTTGAGTTTTTAAGATTTGGGATTCAGGAAGAGATGTTGAAACAAGTACAAGAGACTGAATTATTCAGACACGTGACAAGATGGCTGGCTTCGGAAAGTTCATCTTGTAAAGATATTACATCTTTGGGCGATAAAGATGGGTTACCTGAAATTGCTGCACGTGTTTGTTGCCAAGGAGCAGAGCTTTTGACTGGGAAAGCCAGTACAGTATGCTGCAAGAAAACAAGTACGAAGCTTTTGAAGGTGAATGGTGACAAGCCTGTAACGGTGGTATCTGGGACTGTAATTGCCGATGGCACTGAACAAGGAGTTGATGTGCTGGTCCCTTCATGTCAAACTGATCCCAGTACTCTGTGTATCTTTAATCAAGGTTGTTGCAGGGTAATGCACCCATCTACATCTGATGTCCTCACAGTACTTTTATTCTCCCTGCCACAAGATACATGGGCTGGCATCAAAGAAGAGAAACTACAGGCAGAAATTCAGAGTCTTGTATCAACCGACAGTCTTCCCCCTCTGCTTAAAGACGAGGTACTATCTATATTATTGATGTTTTTCTCTTTTGTGTACACTTGTTTTATGACCTCCGTTTTTTTTAGTTACATAAGCAGATAAAGGCACTTTGTTAAATAAAGGCCAGAAAGGCTTCATCATTCTTTGATATTCACTGATGTCAAGATACAGAAGGTCTATAAAATAGTGTGGCGAATGATTCCTCTTGCTGTGTGGTGGGTCTTGTGGAGGGAGCGGAACAACAGATGCTTCGATAATTCTGAACGATCTTTGGATAGTTTAAGGGGTCTTGTTTTGCAGTCGCTTTTTCTTTGGGCCAATGTGATGTTGGGTTCTCCTTTTTCGGGGTTTCCGGACTTTCTTAGTTTTTTAGCTTGCTTATGTTAGGGGTTTTCAGTATAGTTTTTTGTACTGTTGACCTCTTTGTTTTGTATCCTTCTTTTTCCTTTAATAAGATTGGCTTACTTATCAAAAAAAAAAAAGTTTACTTAAATAGTTGTATACTGTCATATTGCTTTCATGGTGACCATAACCATGGGGAAACTGATTCCATTCCTAACTTCATGCCAACCACAGGTTCTATATTTGAGATGCCAGCTCCATTTCCTGATGACAGATCTTGGTACTCCTATCCCGTCATGATATCCTTCTTCTCTTTCTTTTCCGTTACTTATAAAATACACATACAAAAGCGTTTTACCAATTTTACGTTGACATTTCAACGGATGACTGATATTAAGAGCAGGATAAACTGAGTCAAGTCATGAACCAGAGTCTCTTAGGTCTGAGCACTGCAGACGGCTGGGGGGAAGCTCACAGCTTTTTCAAACACTTTCAAGCGCTTTCAGACGTTTCGGTGTAAGAAGTATAATATCTACAGTGTTTGTTCTTCGCTGATGTCTTTCCTTGATCTGGTACTTTGGCAACACATTTTTTCCTTCATCAGAGGTACTTTGGCAACATATGCTTTGTAAACCCTTTTGCAGTGCATGTAGTTTTCATATCTCCCGGTGCTTTGAAATAGAGCATTTCGGATTTCTGACCGTGCTATTTGAGAGACTAAAAAGCTATGGAAGCAAACGACTTTTTTTATGATATTTTCCCTTTGTCACATGCCCACCCTTATACTCCTTCATAAGATATTTCATCTCCTGTTCAAAGAATCAAATTTATGAGTTTATCAATATTTTTTTGATTTACCTCTTTCGAGGGGGTAATCAATACAGTAGACTACACAAAGCACACATGAGATGACTTTATTTCTCCTTCTACGAGTCTGCCTAAAATCTTCCTTGTTAAAACGTAAAATTCTAGCCATTAATGTTCATAGAGGACCTACTAGACCTAGGTCTTCCAAAACTGGCCAAGAAGCCAAACTTGACTATCATAAAGAAGTGCCCATCTAGAGAATGGACTACATAGGCAATTGACTGACCAAGTGATGGGAAGACTTTGAAAAGCCAAATTAATGGGTTCTGAAACTCCACAATATAAATAAAGGAAGAATTATTGGTATTAAAAGTCGGTCAAATCAGGCGGCCCTTGCCCCTAAACTGACCTTTTATGGATTATGATTGCCTCTAATTTGTTAATCAAATTCTTTATATAGATATAAATGCAACATGTGGATCCTGCATCATTTAGTATCGATATAGACTTTACATGCTGTATTTATTGGAGGTTAGTTTAATAGGCTGTTGAGAGATGTGTTCATCTAGATATAAATACAAAATGTAGATCCTACACGGACAAAGAATTGCATAGTTTTCAAATTTGGTCCATACAATATTCAGTGTATGTTATGTTTAAACATAGATAATCTAGAATGTGGAATCATAGTTAATGACTTTAATTTCTCTCCATAGACTATAACTTTTTTCATTTTGTTCTTCCTTTCTGCCTGTAATTTATCATGATGCTAAGTAGTAAAGTCTCCTACCTTGACTAGAGTCTTGGTGCATCATTGCAAATTAGTTCTGTTTGGTTTGGCATTGTCTATAAAAGAAGAGGGGACAGTGTTTCCAGTTCATATTAGTCCCATCAAGGAACAGCGGGTAACATTGTCTGTCCTTGACCTCCTTCTTCGGCCTAATTTTGACAAACCCAAAAGAAAATAAAGGGTAGAAAAAGTTTTGGGTACTGAAAAGAAATCTTGTATGCATACCAATTAACTAATTGACTCAAACTATGTCAGAAATGTTATTTTAGAGTAAACTATTAATTTTTTCACGGTTACTAGTAAATAACAGGCGTTAAAAAACGCCGCTGAAACTCTAAAACATACTGTTGGAACCTTCACTAGTGGTCACCTTGCATTAATAAAACGGCATTTTTTTGGTGCCGGTATGGTATACAATTAGTATATTATGTATTAAGTAATTTTTACAATATCTAAGTGTGTCCAAACTATATACTGGCTATGCGATAATATTACGTACAAGTGTATGGACACTTATATGGACCGTTTATTGTTTCTTATATTATACAATGGAACGTCTATCTCAAATATCCGCCCTTCATGCATTCTCATGTTTGGTGACCATTCAGATCGTCCCTAAAATTCAGTATCTGAATACCCTCGAGTTTCAGGGCAAAGTTGAGTTATAAGATATGTGGTAGTAGTAAATAATACACTATTTACATATAAATATATTCTTTTATATATACGATACGTAACACTGAATACAATTAAGAATTTTTAACTATTATGTATCATGCAAGATTGTGGTGGCGCTTAAAAATAAATGCTGGCAAATCCTAGCAGATTTTTTCCTAAAAGCTGTTGAATCCTTTGGGTTGCTTTTTAAAAAGTGATAAATACAAAATTAGTTCATGTGATATTCGTCAAAATTGAATCAGTCTCCGTGATAAGAAAAATATAAAATTAGCCCCTCTAATTTTAGAAAGGGATGAAATCAGTTCTTAATGGGAGGACCAACGGCAAACGAAAATGAAATCACGGGGACTAATTTAATGCTTTTATTATTACAATTACTAATTCGATTTTGACTTATATCACAGTGACTAATTTTGCATTTATCTCATTTAAAAAATAATAAAAAACAGCGCTGCAAGTGGTTAAGATGTAGTGACCCTTTTCACTAAACTCCGCTAAATGGTTGAGGTATGTAGCAGCCGTTTTAGGAAAATGATGCTAAATGGTTGGAATTAAGAGAAAAAAACATCATTAGCCGTGTTTATAAAAAACGCAGCTAAATAGTTGTAATAGTTGTAATTTAGCGGCATTTTTTAACCAATGCAGCTGCTAAATAGTTGAGATTTAGTGCCGTTTATAGCAAATAATTAAAATAATAATAAATTTTGATAATTCAAGAATAAAATATAATCAAATTTATAATTTGAACCCTTAAAAAGTAATTTAGAAGCATAAAGTGACAAAAAAACATAAATTTGTTTATAGAGACTGCAATTAAAGAAATGTGGTTGAAGTGTTTTTTTTTTCCTTGAAGATTTATAACTAAAATTTATTGCCCCCAAACCGGACACACTCGACATAAATTTGTTTTGGTGTACAATTTTTCTCGCCGGTTGCTGTCGGGTTTTGGCATTTTGCTTTTAAATTGGGGCCCACGTCACCTGCATCAACCACCCCACAATAACTTGACGTTCTTCTACTCCAATTTCTTTTATTTTCTGATAATTTTCATCTTTGTCATTATCAAACAATATAACACGATAAATGTAAAATCAGTCCTTGTGCTATACGAAAAAATTGTCTTAGTCCATGTGATATGAAAAGTATCGATTTAGTCCCTGTGATTTTATTTTCGTTTGTTATTGTTCCTCTATTATGGACTGATTTTATCACTTTGTGAAATCACATAGACTAAATTGATGTTTTTCATATCACAAGGACTAAATCGATTTTTGCGTATAGCATAAAGACCAATTTTACATTTATCCCTTAAAATTATTGTAGGTATATTTCATTTTTCATATTTAGTTTTAAAATTATCAAAATTTAATAACTTTTGTCCTGTTCTATTGTAATTTTTTTTAGTATATTTCAAACGTATGATAAAGCGAATACTAATATTTTTATAGTTTTAGAATTTAAGTCATGTGACGATTTCGACATTTAATATAAGTTAAGGGATAGAAAGTGATGTGTCACCCTTCTTGTACGATAATATATATATATATATATATATATATATATAACTGATTCATATCCGAATGTTTTGTTCAAAATACCAGACCAATAGAAAACAAAAAATATGTAATAATAATTTTACTTGTCATACAATTAAATGGTTTAAAATACTATTTTCTCTGATATTATTTGTGAGGAATAATATAAAACTTCTTCACGTGGTTTTGGGATATGACATACTACGATTTAGGATGTGTTTCATATAATATATATTATATTATTAGAAAAATATAAATGCATATACGTGAATAATAGCTGGACTGAGCATGCAGAGGCCGCGTGCTGGAAATGCCGTGCACGTATACGCAAAAGTATCAAATGGTGCAAACGTAGTGTATGTTTGTTTATTAAAATTTTAATACAATAAAATTTTTTATATATTATTATTTTTTATTATAATAAATATTAAAATTATTTTTTTTATTTTTTCATTAAATTTAATATTTCAAATTTTAACAACCAAACACAACCCTGATCTCATCAATTTGACAGCATTTATTGGTGCACACTCGATGGTAGAATTTCGTTTAGAATACCAACAAGAAAGTGCAGGTTATTAATAAGTTTGGTCTGATCGCAACCGACACAGTTAAAAGGGCTGCCAGGCCCGTACCATAAGTTGGAAACACTCCCAACCAATTAAATTATTTGATTCAACAATATTATTAATAATCAATTGGAAAAAAAATCACTCTTTATAAGGTGGTTTTAAATTATCAAAATTTATTTATATGCGTTATTAAATAAGATATGACTCTTAAAATCGTGCTACATTGATCATAAGGTAAACCTAGCCTAAGGGACTCTTAAGCAGGTACTTGTAAGGTGGTTTACATTGAAGCTAGTAAACCTAGCCTAAGGGACTCTTAAGCAGGTATTTGTAATGAATTAGGAAGTGAATTTCAATCAAGATAAATGTCTATAATCGAAGGATCAAGATAAATGAATTTAGAAAGAGAAAGACATGAGAGGTGAACCTCACAACCTTTTAACTTATATCTGGGACCACCTCTTGACTTTACGGAGGATGACATCCATCATTGAAGCCTTATGTTCCTGGTAAGTCGGAAACTGTTTTCTAGTTGTAATCTTACCCTAACTCCTACATCTCCCGAGTCCATAAAAGAGAAAGTATGTTTTTACTAGTTTTACGCATTCCTTGGCACTTTTCACATCGAAGAATCTCTCGCTGGTGTCGTGTCTCCCTAGTGCTCTTATTTGTAGATTTGAATGTCAGGCCTTCGGTTCGTTGATCGTTCCCGCATCTGGTAATCCAATCTCTCGTCATCATCACTCACGTTGAGCTATCGCCCTGGAAAAATCCTAAAAGGCCATGTTACCTTAACCTTGACTCCTTGAGTGGGAAAGTATTTTCTGTGTGTTTCTACACCAATACGCGTGCCGTGTCTCTTAGTATATAGTTTCTGTATTGTACGACTCTTCTCTACACCACAAGGAGCCATTTTACGGGAGTCAAAACACACCACTTTTTCTATATAGCCCTGAATATCCCGAAGGTAACAAGTAACAGGTACGAAACAAAGATATCTTCAGAAAGAGAGAGATGGAGGGAAAGCAGAGCAGTCACCCATTGTTGAGAGGAGGCAGGAGGAGAGAAGGCGGTTACAGCCATGGTTTCTCTTCCGCTCAGATCCAATCACTGGCTGCCATCTGTGAGGCTCTCATCCCTCCTCTGTCATGGGAGAGCATCAACAAAGAGAACCCAGATGACCAGGCCCTTCATTCCTTCTACAAAGCTTCTGGGTCTCAGCCTCCACTCCCTGACGAGGTGAATTGCTAATAAATTTCCTGTCTTTGCTTTTTATTCAGTATTTAATTCGGGAAAACAGAGAAAAATAATTATTAACAAGAAATCTTTTGGGAGCTGTCATCAAGTAATCAATATGTGAAAACTTGTTTTCTCTTTGAATGCAAAACAGGTAGCAGAGCTACTGGTGAAGAGGTGTCTACCAGAGGCTGTGCGCCTAGTTAGCTTAATTATGAAGATTCTCTCATTCAGACTGGGGACTCTATTGCTTTGTGGGTATCTGTGCCTTGATTCGAAATGGCCATTTATTCTTAAGTTCTCGGATATTTCTGTGGAGAAGAGAGAAGAAATTCTCAAGAAATGGTCAAGGGCAAGGCGACTGGTACCGTTGAGACTGGTTTTTGTGGTTCTGAAAATCTACTGCCTCTATAGCTTCTTCTCAAGGGTAATGCTTTCAACCTAATAAGTCATCTCAACAGTACTTGTATTTGTCACTGATTGTCCAATCTGTTTGGGTTCTCAGAAAAAGTGTTTTTTAGTGCTTAATTTTTTTTCCTTCCTCCCACAAGCCAGTTCTAGAGAACATCTTTGAAGACGTACTTAAGATGTTAAATGCATGCTTTGACGTTGTTTTGAAGAGTAAACCCTGGAAACATTTATTGTGAAGGCTTGGGCAACTGCTTTGAAGTTGTTTTTGTTTTTCCATTTACAGAATTGCATTTTCTGGGTGTCCGCTACTTCACTGATGCATACTTTTGGCAGTCGCAATTGTGCAGCTTTCTTTTTTCTTCTTCTTTATGGCCTCAAAACTAGCTTGATAAAGAAAAAACTTGTTGATATATAGAAATCCATTTGTCCCATAACCGAAACAACTGATGCAGGGTCTATTTTGATCTCTTCTTATATCTTCATGAGATTTATACGTTCTTTTACCTACGCCACATTCGATTTTTCCATCTCAAGGCTTGAAGAATTTTGGGCATATCTTAGAGGAGCCGGAAGAAATTTATTGTTTTACTTGCATATGAAAAGAAGTTATCCTTATTTTCTCAGAGTTTTTGGTTACCTTTTTTTCTCCTTTTATTTCTTCTTGTTGCAGGCCGATGAAAAATCAGAAAACGCAGCATGGGAAGCAATCGGATACAATGTTGACACCAGGGAAAAGTTGATCAGACCCCAAAATGAGAGGCCTCTCCAGAAGGGCGTGATAGAGACTATGTATGAGAATGACTCTACACTTGTCCAATCTCTTATCCAGAAAGGCCTTGAAGTCACTGAAGATCCAGAGCACGGCCTATGCAAGATCAAATGTGATGTCGTTATTGTCGGTTCTGGTTGTGGTGGAGGAGTTGCAGCTGCAGTTCTTGCAAGTTCTGGTCAAAAAGTAGTCGTCCTTGAGAAAGGAAACTATTTTGTTCCTGGAGATTATTCTTCTCTGGAAGGCCCCTCCATGGATGAGCTATATGAATCAGGTGGACTTTTATCAACTATTGATGGGAAAAATTTGATCTTCGCTGGCTCAACAGTGGGTGGAGGCTCTGCTGTGAACTGGTCTGCATGTATCAAAACACCAGATTCAGTCCTTCGAGAGTGGTCTTTTGATCATAAGATCCCATTTTACACGAGCTCCTGCTATCAATCTTCCATGGATACCGTTTGTAAGAGGATTGGTGTCACAGACATGTGTAAGGAAGAAAGCCCTCAGAATAAAATACTCCGCAGAGGGTGTGAGAATCTTGGTTTGAAAGTCGAGAGAGTCTCAACGAATTCCTCAGAAAATCATTACTGTGGTTCTTGTTTTTATGGATGCAGAACAGGAGACAAGAAAGGCACAGATTCGACTTGGCTTGTCGATGCTGTGAACTGTGGTGCAGTTATCCTAACAGGAACCAAAGCTGGGAAACTTGTATTGGAGAATGAAAAGAATGGAAGCAAGAGAAAGAAATGCTTGGGAGTGATTGCAACAGCTTTGGGTAACAGTATCACAAAGAAGCTGCAAATTGAGGCTAGAGTAACAGTTTGTGCATGCGGGTCTCTCTTGACTCCTCCTCTAATGATCTCTAGTGGCTTGAAGAATCCAAACATTGGGAGGAACCTCCATCTGCACCCTGTTCAACTGGTTTGGGGACACTTTCCAGAACATAAATCGGATATCAAGGGCAAAATGTATGAGGGAGGGATCATTACTTCGATCCATAAGGTGGGATCAGAGGATTCCAACTTCCGGGCAATTGTAGAAACTCCAGCATTAGGACCTGCCGCATATAGCGCAATACTTCCATGGCTTTCAGGGCTCGACCTGAGAGACAGGATGGTCAAGTATGACAGAATGGCTCACCTTTTTGCATTGGTCAGAGATAAGGGTTCGGGAGAGGTGAAGGCAGAGGGTCAGATCAAGTATCGATTAAGTCAGATAGATAAAGAAAATCTTCAAGTTGGGATGAGGCAAGCTTTGAGGATTTTGGTTGCCGCTGGAGCTGTTGAAGTGGGCACCTTTAGGAGTGATGGCCAGAGAATTAAATGTGAAGGAATTCAGGAGAAGGAGTTGGAGCAGTTTTTGGACTCTGTCACAGCCGTTGGAGGGCCAGGGTCAAGGGGAGAAAACTGGACAATGTACTTTTCTGCACATCAGATGGGAAGCTGCAGAATGGGTGCCACAGAGAAAGAAGGTGCTGTTGATGAGAACGGGGAAAGTTGGGAAGCAAAAGGGTTGTTTGTGTGTGATGGAAGTGTTCTGCCTACTGCAATTGGGGTCAATCCCATGATCACCATTCAGTCCACTGCTTATTGCATCTCCAAGAGGATTGCAGAGTCCTTAAAAAAGGGGAAATTCTAGGATGATAACCATTTCTTCATATTTGATTGAACCATTACCAGGATGGTCTGCAAATAAGATTGTATAAATAATGGACTATGGGATATGAAATGAAAGGAAATCCATAACAAATTATCCCCATCCTCTTCAATCCCACTTCTTCTCTCAAATTTGCAATTCTTTTCCCATGGTTTTTTTACTGGAATATCAAAACCAAGGAACAAAAATAGAAAAACTAGACGAATTCAGACAAGAAAGAAAGCAAGAGATGGAAATGGAGCACAAGCAGGCACTCTTTGATCGGCCAAAGGGAATTACACAAAATGCCAGGCCAAGTAAATTATTCCCTCTTTTTTTCATAGGCCAACTCTGAGCCAGATAACATTTGCCATCCATCTGTATAACGTATAAATAGGGCAAGTCTCATAGCGTTTCCAATAATCTATTTGGGATCAAAGCACATTGTTCGTAGGGGTCAATCCTCTAATGAAAAGCTTATCAAATAGATACTTGGAAGACATTATCAGCATGAGTATCATGTAGAGGCGAATAACGTCTATAACGCCATTGCTCGGCTTATGGAGAAACATGCTCAATAAATTTTTGGGAATTTGACAATTTGGTCCTTGGGTTTATACCCCTTTGACAAATAGGTCATTCACTTTCAAATTTTTAGTCATTGTGTTTTCTTTGTTTGACGAAATGACTCTTCCATCAGTTTGTCGTCCATATACTTAACGGAGTTATCTGACACGTTAGTAAATTTGTACCGATCGACCGTTTCATGTAGCGGTCGACCACTCACTTTTTACACATATATTCGGTCGACCGCTTCAAATCCGTTAAGCATATGGACGGCAGACTAACAGAAGGACCATTTCGTCAAACAAAGAAAATTCAAGGACTAAAATTTTGAAATTTGAAAGTAAAGGACTCATTTGCTAAAGGGGTATAAACCCAAAGACCAAAATGCCAAATTCCCTAAATTTTTACATGGAACTCAACTCTGGTATAGGGAGAGACCCGCAGCCTGTGAATGTGAACGGTAGAGAAGAAAAAAATCTCCAACCATTAACTACCAAAACCAGAAAGGTTACACCACAAATTTCTTAGCATTCTACAAATGATGAGCTGCTATATTATACTACCCGTATAAAAGCTTGATCCTGTAGATCTCTCGTATTCACATGCTTGCGAACACGCACCAAAAAGGATCATGAAGCCAAAACAACTACAAAACATATCCAACCTAGAAACGATGAAGAAAAGCTAATAAAACCAAATAATAATTAAGTAAAGAATATATGGGATAAAAAAGAGGTGAAATAAAATAGAGCATCAATAGAGAAGTTTTCTTATAATTTGAGGAAACCCAACCTTATTGGGAAAACTTTGACAACTGTTCCTGATCCAATCAGGATCTTAAATCAGTCCCCATTTTACTGGGACTACGTCTATGTGTATTTCCGCCAAAAGATACAAGCAGAGGAAATCAGCTTCAAGACAAAAAGAATTGTGCTGAAAGAGAAAAAGCTATGTATGGAGAACCAAGGATTTCTCATTTGTATGCTTTGACTGCTTTCACAGCAGCATCATCAAGGTCATCTGCTGTTATCAATGCCATACCACTTTCCTGCAGATCCATCAGTGATCAATTTTAATAACCAGACATTTATTTCCAATTTATTAAATGTTATCTTTACATGATAAATTTTTCCTCCAAAGATTTGCAAGTTCAAGTTTACCTTCAGAATTCTCTTTCCGTGGTCCACGTTGGTGCCTTCAAGACGAACAACCACTGGTACTTTCAGGGAAACCTTCAATAAAAGGTCCAAAAGAAGTTAACACTTCAACAAATGGCTCTGAGGCAATAAATGGATTCAAACTCAGCCAAGACAAAAGAAAAGCAACAAACTCAATATCTTCTGGTAGTAAAGCAGCAACAAAGGACGCTTCTGCTTCCTCTCATTTTTCCATTTAGTTTTCATTGAAAAAAGTAAGACTAATTCTGAATTCCACTAAGTAACAAATCTCTTCAATTGAAAGCTTTTCTTAATGTACGATACAAAAATTGAGGAGGGAAATTTGATAACACCACAAAAAATTGAGTTTAACAGGTCACAAAACAGAACTTGATGATAAAAAGATAACGAGTTTCCAGAAGTAATGACCATTACAAACTGTACTTTGGATAATTAGACGTAGATCTAACCTCTTTGGCAGCATTGACAATTCCACTTGCTATTACATCACATTTCATTATACCTCCAAATATGTTCACTAAAATTGCTTTCACCTTCTCATCAGAAGTCAATATTTTGAATGCCTCAACCACCTGTTTCATATAACTAACAATTAAAAAGCTGATAGTTAAGAATTGATTTCCTAGGGAAAGTAACAAGTCCTAATGGCTTAAAAGCAGTAAAAGACAACTAAGAATATAAGTCCTAGAAGTTGTCATTACCTGGCCTTCAGAAGCATTTCCACCTACATCTAGAAAATTGGCAGGAGTTCCCCCACGCAATTTAATTATATCCATTGTAGCCATGGCCAATCCTGCACCATTCACCATGCATCCGATCTCTCCATCCAAGCCAATGTAATTTAAATCTGCTTCAGCAGCAGCCACCTGTATAAAGTAAAGCACAAACAAAAGAGACACAATTAAACAATAACATTGCGGCTGTGTAGTCTAACTCAATGCACATGACATAATGCATGCCCCTGTTTCAAGTGGGGTTCTATTAGTACATGCCATTAGCTACAAAATTCTGCCCTCAGATCAAAAATCAGAATGACATTGATAGTTATCTTCTCAAAACCACCCTGAATTGTTGGCCTTCAAATCACAAAAAAAATAACAGAAGAAAAGAAACCTCTCGAGGATCCTCCTGAGTTGGATCACGGAGAGTAAAAATCTCTTTCTGACGAAAGGCAGCATTATCATCAAAGTTCAACTTAGCATCAGCAGCTACCAACTGCTTATCAGAAGTCTCTGCAATTGGATTGATCTGTCCGGAAGAACAAAGGTTCACAGTTCAGACTAGAATATCCAATGGAATAATATTAATAAAACTCTATGCAAATACTAGTGGCACTTATGCAATGGAAAAGCTCACTTCTAAAAGAGTGCAGTCACACTTGCAAAACAGGTCATATAGTTTTTTCACTTGTTCAATTGAGTCTTTCCTGTCAGCCACCGTGAGAGCCAAACCATCAACGACCTTGGCAGCATCTTCATCAGTAATTCCTTTGAAAACATCAATAGGAACCTATAAAAACAAATAATGCATCTATTACACGTCAATATGAGAAAGGAAGAAGAGACCGCCTTGATACTCGATATAAAACATCACATATTCAATTGAAGAATGATAACCTTCACAATCATGTCAGGGAATTTCTCTGCAAGGTCTTCAATGCTGGTTCCTCCCTTTCTACAGGCAATTATAATCTGGAAAGAAGGAAAGGAATATTTTTTTTTTTGATAAGTAGGAAAGAAGGAAAGGAATATGCAAAAGGGTATTAGATATAAGAACAAAATGGCTAGTAAGAAATAAGGATAACAGACTACGAACGTACTGGCAGAGAAAAACAAAGCAATTCATTTGCATCACATAAAAAGATCACTTTTAGATAGAAAAAAAGTAAATAACAACAGGAAGGTGAGATAGTTAAACAAAGCAATTCATTTGCATCACATAAAAAGGTCACTTTTAGATAGAAAAAAAGTAAATAACAGGAAGGTGAGATAGTAAGTTCCCAAACTTACCGGGCCAGCAGTCTTACGGTCCAGCGTGATAGCAAAGTACATCTCATTGACAAGTGACAATTTTTGACACAAGTACACCTGTATAAGGTAAAAGAAATCAATTGGATCTCAATCAATAGGCATTAGATGGTCAAAACAATATTGAGACTTAACAACATTTGGAACCAAATAGTCAATGGTTTGGGGGGCGGGAAGTTTTATTTGAGCTGAAGGTCATTGGCACAAATCAAGTCCCTTATTGAGGCCTCAAAATACCACCACAAATACATTGGCCTCAAAAAAAAAAAAGTCATGAGATGAAGTTGGTGACAATACTATTATCAATCATTGTAAAAAAAAAAAAGGCCCAACCTTGCTGACAACTTTGCCTTGGGGACCAGTTTGTTTGGTGACAAGTACCTCCCCAAGCATCTTCCCTGAAACAATAAAATTATGAAATCAAAAAAAGGAAAATGGAATAGAAAAAGTCTAAAATTTTATGGAACTAAAAGCTTTTTCAATCTCATAGGACAAAGATTTATCTTCTGTCAATTATCCAAACCATACATTCATAGAAGAACAAACATGTGACCTTACCCACATAAGGAGTTGACAAACAATTATCCAACTACGCCTTGCTTATCATATAAGGAGTTGCCATATTGCCAAGGACCATTGTAATCATACAGAACAAGGAAAACATGCATTGCGGTTCCCAGTTTTCAACGTTTATGAGATATTGAAAGAGATCTCACTCACAAGCAACAATTGCACACCTATATACACACAACACGAGAGTCTCCCAACATAGCTTCACACAGGCTAACCCAATAGTTCAACCAATTTAAGCATCCTAGGTTGATTCGGTTTAGCATGCTTGGGACTAGACTGGTCCAGCATTTAAGTAATATGAAAACAAATATTAGACAAACAGGATTGGTTAGTACGGGGTGATTGTTCACATACAAAGGGGATGTAATCCCACATTGCCTGATATAGGGAAGTATAACAACATAACGGGTAAAAACTACCTTCTCTTTTTACATGAAAAATTAAATGCAGCAGCAAGTTGGCTTTAATAGAGGTAATGTTGGCCCCTTAGAGTTCATCAGACCAGAAAAATTTATTCCTAAGCAGCTAGCATTGCACATATGAGCAAATGGATAGCCTAAGCCGAGCTCATTTGGTACTAAGGATTTGCCTTTTCAGTTTGCTCAAGTGCAGCGAGGATATTAACCAAATGGTAATGAAGGTCACCATTCTCACAGTCATGTGAAGAGAATGTTCACAATAAGCAACTGTGTCAGTATTTGAAAAATGAGACCAAACCAACCAAATCCTGATAACTTCAGTTGGGAATTGTGAACAATCATTAGGTGCCTGGTTGGGTATAGGACAGGTACTACAGAAACAAACCCCATCTGTTTACAGATTAGGCCTACAAATTGATATGCAACAGGGTTACAGAACTAGAGGCTTACAAATAGGGCACACAGTGCCTACCAGGGCCTGCCAGGGACAAATCGTCAAGAAAATGGATTCCAGACAAACTATACAAAGACAATCAACAAACTGAATTGAGGAAAGCTAAAATAGTCTCCAGTACCAGCTATATCTTCAACCTGATCAGCCTTAACAATATGAACTCCACCCTGAAGTCCACTTTTAAAGTTTCCCAAGCCTCTCCCACCGGCCAAAATTTGGCTTTTGACCACTAACTGCATAGGAAAAAAACGAAGTTAGCCTTCCTCTTTTTCCTTTGCCCCAAGTGGTCACTAGAAAGACATAAAAACCATAAGAAACAAATTTTAAACTTCCAACAGTATATCTATCATAAACATTAGACTTTATATTTGTGTTCTAAAGCCACTAATGTTTCAGGACGTTTCATCTGTTGTTTCAGCAATAAAAAAATAGGTCATTGTTGTCTTCATAAAAGAGAAAACACACTACAGCCTTAGAATTTCAAACAATTACCTCGCTTTCATTGGGAAATAAATCCTGAATTGTCTTCTTGATTTCATCAACAGAAGAAACGGCAGCGCCCTTGGGAACATTGACGCCGTATTTGCTCATCAGCTCTGCCCCCTGATTTCGAAAATGCCGGAGTGAAAAAAGTTAATCCCCTCGTCCAATCAACTTTCGCAACTTTCAATGCGGACCAATTCACAATTCGGCAAATTTACGTGACTGAACTAGCGCAAAGATCAAAGTACTTTCAACCAAAATACCATACAATTACAAAAATAAAACAAAAGATCGCAACTTTTCATCGGTGCACCATAGTTACGCTCTCTTGGTTGCCCCGAAAGTCCAGGAAGTAAAAATAATACTCAAGAAGGAATTCAACGAAAAAAAAAACCCTTTACTCGGCTCATCTAACACACTACTTGAATCAGTTAAATTCAGTCCCAATTGTTTAGGAAAAGGTGACAGAACGATCCGTAAAACTCAAGTTTGCCTTCCAGTTTCCAGGGTCCTCTCCAGAATCAGACAGAAAAGAAAAAAAAATCAATCTTCTTCCCCGAGTATTAGAGAGAGAGAAAGTATGACGAGGGAAGAGATGGGACCTGATACTCGTGAATGTTGAGGCGGCGGACTTGTTGTTGCTGCCATTTCCCGGCGACGGAGAGAGATCGAGAGACAAGCTTGTTAAGTAAACCTCTCACCATTCTTCCAAGATTTTCTGAAAAACTGCTAGAAAGATTTAGAGAGGTATCCTGGAACAGCAACCTCCCAAACCCTAGGCGAGCCCGAAAACAGAGAAAGGGAGAGAGGTTATTGCCGGAGACGGGGGGACTGATCGACAAAATATGCGAGAAACCTCAGAAACGGACCCTAGTCCCTAGAATTATATTCTGTTATTAACATTCTTCACCCACTAGTTTTTCTTATTTCTCAAGTACCCCTTTATTTTATTTTTCCATTTTTCACATTGTTTCTCTATTTCTTTCTTCATCTTTCAATTTTAACCGTTGCTCAGAGGCGAAAATAGCATTGTGGATAAAAGGTATATATTTTTAGAAATTAAAAAAAGAAAAGAAAGAAAAGGTATATATTTAACGAGTTTTTATCAATTATGATAAATATAACATTGGTCTTGCGATTTACTTTAAAATTAAATAAATTTTAAAATACATCAAATTAGTCTCTAAAGTTTAATATTCATAATGACTTTAGTCCTTTCAAAACTCTTTAAATATGAATTATTTTAAACTTTAAAAACTAATTTAATGTATTTTAAAATGTATTTAATTTTAGAGTAAATTATAAAGACTAATATTGTATTTATTTCTTTTCAATTTTTGTTGTCTTTAATATATATATTTTAATAGTTTTTTTCTAAACTAGTGTTCAGATCACGCACTTCCACTAATTTCGAAACATCTGAACCTATACTCAAAAATTGTCGTGTGACGTACACAAACATTAAATAGAGCGAAGTTTTCTCAGTAGACAAAAAATAAATAGGTCATTAAATAATTAATAAAAAATCTCAATAGACGACCCAGAAACATTATACATGAAGAAAAACAATATTAAAGTATTTAATGTTAAAGATGGTTAAAAAAACAGACGAAGAGAATGCCTGTAGTCTGAAAATAATTTTTTGTCGAATTGTGCAATCTTTTTTTTTAATGTCATGTGATTATTGACAAGAAAAAAACGACAAATTCTCTCTAGAATTCTAGAGAGAGAGGCTCTGCCTTCTTTCTAGAATTTTCACCTTTGTGGCTGCCTGACTCTCCCATCTTGCTTCCTTTTCCGGCGGCGGGAGGAAGCTCCTCCCGTCCCCCTCTCCTCCTCTACTCTTGTCCTATGTGCCCGAATCTCTCAATAAATCCCCATTTCCGGTTACTTTTAAGGGGTTTTTTTCGGTGAATTTGATAGCTAGATCTACGCTATTCTTGAAGTTTTTGAAGACCAAAACCGGTCGGGACGCCATCTACATCGACTGGAGAGGCTTTCTACACCGGCCAACTGGCGAACGCCTCCAATTGTTGTTCGTGTCACCATATTTCGTCATTACCTTTCCTTTTCTGCTAATCATATTAGTTTGCTGCCTGATAAGATTTTTCTGCCCCTTGTGGGTCTTTGTATGACCTTTTGGTCACCCTGCTCGTAGGTCCGCCGACTCTTCAAAGTGTCTGGTTCGCCTTTTAGAGCGTTTCAACCTCCTTGATTTTTTTAATAAAAGACGCTGCTATTATGATTAAAAGAAAAAAAAAGGGACAGAAAGTGTAGCATATTTAAATGGGAAACAGTGCCACACGAAAGAGGTATCATTTAGGAAGGTTTTTTCTGAAGTCAAAAGAAGTCCCTTTCATCTATGACAACGAAAGATAAAAGACAATTAACATAGTGCTCTTCATATGTGGAGGCACACAATTGATCCACTAAGCTAATCACATCAGCGTGTTGAAACAATTTTAGATTGTTTAATATAAAAGCTAGTATCATAGTATGGACCAAAGCTTCTTCTTTTTTCGAATATTTTCTGTGGAGAATAGAGAAGCTTAATTCAATGCCAAAGAGGTTAAGTACATCTACCTAGTAATTACCTATGCCCACATTATTGTAATTATCAGTCGTTTTAATCTAACCAAACTATTTTAGCAGATCTAAATAGAACCAATGTCCTTGTCTTGACATTGCTGCCTTAGGGATTGCAGTTAGTACATTCCCCAACTCTTACCCACATCCCCTTACCAATCAGATTGACTGAGAGACCCATGCCAAGATATTAAAATGCAAACGACATGGGTAGAGCATTTGCAGTCTTTCAGAACATGTAATCAGCTATTGTTAATTACTAATAATTGTCATTGCGCCCTTAAAGCAGGTCAAGGATCCTGATCCCCAAAAACAAAGTTTCTAATTTTGAAAAACTAGAGCCTGACAAAAGCAAGAGGCGGCCAGGACAGGCTGAGCAGGTGAGCGTAGAAATATAGATTGATCCTGATGATCAAAATGGCTTATGGGTTTAATCGAAGTGCGCGTAAACTGGTTCGGACGCCAGTTAAAAAAAAATTGGCTTATGGGTTTTGCAAGTTTCAGTCATATTGAATACTAATGTTCAGTTCACATTACACCATTTTCTAACAAACCCATCAAGTTTGGATCTTTGCCTAAGCCCTTCACAGATTTGCATTGGTGCTGCTGCTTCGCCGGTCCGCCTCAAAACACTACTCTATCAAAGTTTCAATATCCAAGCCAATCCAGAAAGGGACTTAATAATAGTAAAGAGTTACACATTCAGAAGGGATAGATGAAGTAACCTAAAGATGTAGAGGACTCAAAGACGAGACAATACATTGCCAACAAGCAGACGTTAAGAATCCTTTTGGGAATGAATATAAGGACTACATAACTCCGCCAAAGTTAAAATAGCTGCATTAAGTGGACCCTATTAATACGTCACCTGCATTAGTTGATGAAGACAGACTCACCGATAACAGAGTAGATGCCCATAGATTAACTTGTGGACCATATGAATAATTGAAAGTCGTTTTCCAGTTGAAGACTCGCCAGTCACGGAGTAGATACCCAACGATGTATGTTGACTCTTGATTTCCATGGGACTAATTTGATTGCCTATGGCGTTTTCCATTGATAACCTGTGTCCACATAGCTCTCAACAAACTGAAGGGTCGCAAGAACAGAGGTGGAAGGCTAACTTAGAAACTGTCTCGGCACATATGGAATTTCTTCAGAACCCTCACTCAACAGGACTTTCAAAACCAGGGATTCAGATGGTTGATCAAAAGAGACATTGCCCAGATAAACAGCTTTGAGCTGCCAATTCTAACTGGCTCTTGATTGCGCCCCCATTCTTCTCACCTGCATTTCTAGAGTTCACATAGTGCACAACCGAAAAAAAAATTATAGGACAACAATGAAAATGCAATGGTCAACTATAATTTGAAGTAATTTAATATTATATACCTACAATGATATTAATAAGACGGGGATAAAGCTGTAACATCAATCCATGAAGGCCTCTTTGCATTATAGTAGAAATGTGCAATCATTTGAACCAATTCATCTGCTGTCCGAATCTCTGCAAAGGCGCGTATTCCATTGTATTCAGGCCCGAGCAAAACAACACATCCATTGTTTAGTAGCATTTGAACAAAACTGTGCTTCTTAAAATTACAAGGAGCAGAACTCATAAATCTCACCTTTCTCCCTGTACAAGATCCTGTTCCCCCGTAGAAATAAAATTTGTGGGCCTTCTCTAGCTTTAAGAGCATATGCCAAATCCCTCTCAATATTGATATCTATTTTAACTGACTGCAACCAAGAAATCCCAGTCAGGGCATTACCATCTCAGAATGCACATGGAATAACATTTCAAAGAAACTCTTATCTGATTGGTTAACAGAAAATGTAGGATAGAAAACAAACTAAGGATCCAAATTTTATAAGCTCAGCATTCAAGGCCCATAGAAGTAACATGCGGGCTTGTTAGTGACATATTATTGAATTTACTGCTCAAAAAGCCATACTTCTTGCCGATTCTTTCAGTTCTCAACAACCAAATGAAGAGTCAGTGAGCCTACAACGCAGTGCTTATCGCACATATCATGAAGAACAGAACAGAATAGAGCTTTGAGAAATTTCAAACACTTAAACAAGAAGTTTTGATTTACCCGAGGAGGCAATCGATCTTTAGCGCTCCAATATACCTTAACGGCCTTTTCTAGCTCTCTTTCAAAGCCCTCCAATTATCAGTTGCCCTGTGGAAGGGAACAAGAACGACTAAAACAAAAGATTGTATAAAAAAAAACGACTAAAACAAAAGGAAACAACAAAAACATTGACAATTTCTACCCGCTGGCCACAGCTAACTTTTTGCGAAACCACCAAAACTAGCACACAGATGGACAGATGTAAAAGCATATGCATATTGCACCAACCGAAGAATAATTTGGTTCCGTATCTAAATCCCTCTCTCAGTACACAACAACTAATATTGCATTTACCAGAAGCAAACAATCATATAGCACCAATGCATTATATAACAAAGTTCTATGACCAAGGCTTATAGGAAAATCCTTGTCCTACTGAATTACCTGTTGTATCTTTCAAAAACAAGAACAATGAGAGGGCTTGGATGAAAAGCAAAGCTCTCCCACTCCAGACAATTGATCTCCTTCACCCAGTTATCGTCAACCTCTCCCTCCCAGTCGATTTCAACACCATCTTCCCCCACCACATTCTTGATAGGATGCTGCTCAAAATACTCCGACGCTCTAATCCCCCACCCCACATCAGCATCAAGGGGCCAATTCGCACTTTCCTCCTCAACCACCATTTTTTTCTTTCCTCCTCCACTAAAACCACCCTCATCCTCATCTTCTTCACTTTCAGTATCAACCTCGTCATCCTCAACCCTGTCCTTCATTACCTTCTCCTTATTCTCAAGCACCTCTGAGTCCTGCTCTCGGATTGATGCAAATGTCCTTTCGAGAGAGCCACGTATGAAATCTTCAACTGCAGCAGCTTCACTCCTACGGCCACGCCTTGGCTTCCTTGGTATTGTCTCTGGCAATATCTTCGACCCATCCGGTTTTTCACCATCCTTTGGGGGAGCTTCAACTTCAGCTTTCAGTCGTCGGCGAGTTGTTTTCTTGGGTTTAGCTTTAGGGTTGAAGTTGGGTTCAGGTTCAGGGACAGATACTGACTCAAACTTCCTCGCAACACAAGGAAGATAACAGTTAGACTTATAAGCAGGATTCCGCAAAGAAATCGATTTGAGAGGTGAGAACGATGTAGGGATGGTAGGAGCTTGAAGGAACAGCATTTTATCCAATTCCAAACTGGAAAATGGGTCAGAGTTCAGCAATAGCAGTCAAAACCCAAAAGAATGGGGTTTAGCAGAGGGAATTGTAGGGCGAGCCATGAAGGGGCAAGTACCGGAAAACGTCAAAAAAAGCCCCAAAATATTTACTGTAACTTTCGACCTTTGGTTTATAGAAAGATTGGTCGTGCTTCACTTCAGTACAGAAAAGGCATTGGATTTCTTCAAATATATAAGATAGTGTTTGCAAACACTAAAAATTTAACAAAATTTTACCAAATTTTTAACTCATTCTCTCTCCTTACTTTTTCTCTAATTTTTTACTAATTTTTTTCACTTTTTCACTTACTTTTTCATTCTCTCTCCTTACTTTTTCTCTAACTTTTTCACTTTTTTCATTCTCTCTCTTCACCTTTTTACCAACCCCTAAAATTTTACTAAAATTTTAACATCACAAACACTACCATAATAATAAAATATAAAATTAAATTTTTTTTAGTCAATTTTTTTTATACATCATAATTTAATAATAATAAAATATAAAATATACATTCATTCAAAAATTATAATAAGTATTTATTCAAATTTTAAAATTTAAAATAAATTACAACATTCTAAAATTATAGGTATAGAGACAAAAAAAAATTTATTTGAGTCCTAATTTTAAGAGAAAAAAATAACCACAATCCAAAATTTGGATTATAACCAGAATATTTGCTCACGTTGCAGACATGTTTCAAATGCTGTGAGCATGTGACGAAATATAGGGTATGTTTGTTTGTCAAAATTTTGGAAAATATTTTCGAAATTGTACGAATCTTTATTTTATTGAAATTTATTGGAGTTTGTGAAAAGTAAAATATGTATGTGTAAAAGTTATAAATATTAGAGTGTATTTGTTTTGCTGAAAATTTCTATGCCTCAAATTATTGGGGGAAACCGTTGTTTGTTTGCCAAATTTTAGGAATCTTTACTTTATTGAGATTTTATTGAGGTTTGTGAAAAGTAGAGTGTGTAGGTATAAAAGTTAAAAATTTTGGAGTTTATTTAGTTTGAACGAATTGTTGAGACCCAAAATATTTGGGGAAACAAACATGTCCCAATAGACAAATATCACGATAATTCGCTGCTTGAATATCAATAAATAAATAAAGGTATTTATAAATTCGTAAGATAAGAGAGAAAAACACCAGAATCTTTTGACTTTCCATGATACCATCCGTTTGTTCCAGACCAAAGTGGGAAAAGATCTTCCACATGTGATGCAGAAGCATGATAATGGATACTTGAAAAACATCGTGAACCCACCAAAAAACTTTGAAGTTCCATCAGTTGATCTTGAATAGGTGCCTGCTCCACCTTCCCTTCCTGATAGTGGAGATACTAACATTCAAATTTCTACGAAAAGATCCAAAGCAGTATTTAAGGGCATATTGTGCTAAAAATTCTAAAATTTGAATTTAACTTTTTAAATTTATACTCCTAACATTATTTCTATATGCACAAGGGCGAAACCACGTTAGGACCATAGGGGCAGCCGCCACCCATGGCCTGAAAATTTCTTTAATCATATATATGTGTGTGTGTGTTAAGAGCTTAGCCCCCCCCCCCTCCCAACAACCCAAAACCGACCCCCAACTACCCAGGCCCTCAATTTTTTTATTTCATTGTACATAATGTGAAATAAGCACTCTTGTAAGAAATGAAGATGAAATTCGCTTTTTGATTTGTTTGTATTAGTCTTTCTTCTTCTCTTTGGCTATGATGTATTAAATTTTCCCTATATATCTACATGGATTTATAAATTTCAATTCATAAGAAATGTATGATTTAATTACTTCAAGAGCTTTTAAGAAAGCAAAGAAAAATTTAAGGCCAATTTGTTGACCAAATTAGATCATCTAATTTGAAGAAGTAAAGAGAAAGCATACAATACCTATGACATTCATTGTTGTTCGTATTAATTATCGGACACTGTGAACCCTACAATATTCAATAGTTTGGATGTTTATCCGTTGCGAAACTTAGACAAACCACAAGGAGAAGGGATCAATAGGAAATTAAATGAGTTGAATTGAAACAAAATAGCTTAGAAAATAATATACCAAATATGGCCAGACATTTCAAAAAAAAATCCCCCTCCCGTTGGGGTATGAAGTTGTGTTTTATCTCAACGCTCTATCTTACAACCTATCATGACATATTGTCTCATCCGCGAGCGATAACACAATACACTACGCTTCTCAGTTGATTCATCCACTCATATGCATTGAGTCCATCTCATAATTTGATCTTTTGCAGCCTCAGCCCCAGCTCCATTCAATCTATCCCAGAACCGATCGTCCAGGCTATCAGCGCTATTCTTACAGCCTAGATAACGAAATTTGAGTACAAGAGAGCATTACGCGATATAATAAATATGAGTTGCTACCTCAAGGCAACTAAAATTGTGAATTGACCATATTATGCTTAGCGATCAACTTCGAACCTACACTTATGATGTGAGAAATCATGATATTTTCTTTGAGCTTCAAGATATTAGAGATCTTGCTTTGAAGATGGTCGAGACAAGAAAACATATTTTATATCCATTGGTTTATCAGCTGATTGAGTTGACATTGGTCTTACCAGTTGCGACTGCAATCGTTGAGAGAGTGTTCTCTGCGATAAAGTTTATTAAAACTGATTTGCGTAATAAGATAGAAAATGAATGGATGAATGCTAGTTTGTTGGTATACATCGAGAGAAAAATTTGAAACTGTTGAGAACAAATTTATTTTACGTTTTCAGAATATGCAGTCCTGTAGGATCCAATTGTCACCTCTCAATATCAGTAAATAGTACGGTACGTGTATTTCAATGTTTTTAGTCCTTAATTTTTGATATTTAACTCTAATATTTATTTTGTATACGTAGTAAAAAAAATTAGTCATTTTTTCTTAGGAATTCGACCCCCTTTAATTAGATTGCTGGTTCCGTCACTGTACACACATATCAATACAAACTCAATATTACTTTTTTTACACACATCAATACAATTTTTATAATTTTTACACGTATTCTAATAAAACTCAAACATCATCTAAATATTCCCAATATTATTAGAATTCAACAAATTTTTTCAAAACCAACCTGCCTAAATTTTCCTATGTGTGGGTCACAGCAAAGACGCTTCTACCATTTCTCTTCCGCTACTCACGGAGATCTTTCCTATGTGGAGACACAAAGGTCAATTTTGATCAAAAACTTTCTCCATTCTTTGTTGAAATTTCTTATTTGTAAGCCCACTTAATATATATTAAATTTTGAAAAAAAAAATACGACAATCCACTACCCGTCATTTAAGTCATCGATTTCAATTTAAAGAATAATCAAATTCGGGACTATATATTTAAGTTTACCGAGGTAAGCTCATCTAATATACAAGTAAAATTTTAAAAAACTAAACCTACGGTTTACGGCCCCTCGTTTAAGTCACCAATTTTAATCTAAAGAAGAATGGAATCCGAGACTACATAAATCTTATCCACACGGCTGGCGGTCTTCCGCGTGAGACAAGTATAGATGTGTTATGTTTAGAGTTTATGTTAAAAAAAAAGCTTAATTGTATTGTAGGTCTTTGTGGTATATCATTTTTATAAATTTGTCCATGTGGTATCACTTTGTACAAACAGTTCCATGTGGTCACCCTTATAGATAAAAGTTAGTTCATCCGTCCATTAGACGTTAATACACTAACGGAATGAGAGCTGGTCGACTGTTACCAAGATGCAATTTGCAATGGTCGACCGATTAATGTAGCAGTCGATCGATTCTAGACATGCGACATCATCTCATTCGTTATTGACGTGGTTAATGTAGCGGTCGACCGACTCGTCGTTAGTGTGTTAACGCCCGATGGACGAAGAGACTAACTTTTACCTATAATGGTAACCACATGTATCTGTTTGTATAAAATGATACCACAAGGACGCATCTGTAAAAAGGTTATACCACATGAAACTGCAGTGCAATTAAGCCTTAAAAAAAGAGTAAACGTGTTTCCGTTTCTTGTGAAGCACGTAATGGATGAGACATCACAAATCATTTTCAACAAAGAACTCGATTAGCAGTGTATTCCAAACATGTTTTTGTCAAACGTAACGGGTTCCATTCCTTCTCCATATGATGCATTCAATGAATACTTTTTGATGCATTCAATGAATACTTTTTCCCGACGAATATGCCCTCTCCAATTGATCCCAAAAAAAAAAATCGTGACTAATTTCAACATGACATCGTATGCAAAAAATTAATTCCAAACTCTAACTCGAGAATATATACGCATGGCATTAATTACTTTATGTTTTCTTTATTATTATTGACGAACAATTCTGACTCCCTTTTTTTCTTTTTTACTGATATTCGGTGACTATATATCCAATGAAACAAGCTCCTGGAGGTCAAATAAGTAAAATAAACTTTCAGAAAAATGTACAAAAATTGATAATAAAAACCTGCAGTTGCTTTATATTCGGTGACTATATATATTTATCAGTGTATTTTAATTCATGATTATTACTTTTCTAATATTGGTTAGCTTATTTATATTGATATTGGATTATCGAAATATAACAGCTACCCATATTTTTTTAACCAGACATAATGTGTTAGTTAATTGAAGCAAAAGACAGAGAAGGAGACTTTTTGAGAATATTCTCTCTTTGTTCACAATAGGTAATTACCTTGCTTAAAGGGATAAATGCAAAATCAGTCCTTGTGTTATACGCAAAAATCGATTTAATCCCTGTGATTCTATTTTCGTTTGTTATTGGTCCTCCAGCAGGGACTGATTTTATAACTTTCTGAAATTACAGGGACTAAATCGATGATTTTCATATCAGAGGGACTAAATCGATTTTTGCATATAGCACAAGGACCAATTTTACATTTATCCCTCGTTTAAACAAGCCATCTGCAAAAAAAAAAATAGTGAATATAAAGTTTTTTTAGACTTTAGTAATAGAAAAGGGTTAAATACATTTTTCAACCATCAACTATTGAGATTATGACATTTTGTCCCTCAACTACTAATAATTTACATTTTTCATCCCCAACTATTAGCTTATACAAAAATTGCTATTTTGTTAAGTGGAAATGATAATGTTATGAGAAATTGACTTGACTTAAATTATTTTATTTTATTTTTAAACTAATATGAGAAATTGAGAATTGCAGGGTATGTCAACTAGGCACTTTCCATATCAATAGGCACGCCAACTCGTGCGTAGGAAATAAGGTATGCTTTATTATAATAATCGCTACCTTACAGGAGGGATTATAAAAAAAAATTGACTAAAAAAAGGAAGAAGCAACCATTAATGTGGTGGTTATGTGGTAGGGCCTTAAACTTGAAAAAAAAATGTCTATTGATTATTATTTCTATTATATTATTCATTCAAATATTTTATCTCTTTATTTTTTTTACTAACTCCCGTGAACTATTTTTACTTTTTTTCACCAACTCTCATACTCTAAAATATTAATAATCAATTACCAATATTGTCACAGAGCCCCGGTTAAAACCATGTTGTATGACTAATCTATAACACAAGTAACACGAGTTTGATGATTGAATCTCTTTTAAGAGCACAATTTGATGAAATCTCATAGTTCTTCGAGATCCTATTTGTGATTGTTTTGATTGTTTGAAGGCTCAAATTGATTTTTCTCTAATTTAAAATAATTTTTACAATAAATTACACTTTTTTATTTTACAATTATTACTCGATTTACAAGTTATACCTTAAATTACCAAACTTGTAAATAATTGTTATATTTACATTTTATACCATTTACAACCTCAACAAAAAAAGAAAAAGGAATCGAGTATTACCATGACTTGATTTTCAAGTCTTGTCACCCCTGTGGGCCTATAGAACATTGCTTTGGGTCCACTTGGGAAAAAAAAGATTCAATAGGATAGAGGGGGAGAGAAGAAAAGTGGAGTGAGATCATCCTCTTCATTTCCTCTCCACTGCGGCACCCCAGCAGAGGAGGTTAGAGCCTTAGAGGGGCAGATCCACCCCTTACTCTGCCCCGCATGAGCGACGGAGAGGACAAATTTACCCCCTTCGCGCCCCACCCCCCCCCCCCCCCTCCCTCCCCGTATGGGCTGTTTTCCCTTTGCCAATCTTGATTTTATTTTTTAATCTATATCTCCCTTTCTCTGGCTCTTTAATTTTTTATTCTTTTTTTTTCATCTATAGATTTTGCAAGGAGCTTAGAAACACAAATTTTACCTAAATTCCATATATTTGAGATTTGTGCTTCCTAAATTTCAGATTATCATGACCATTTCCAACAAAATAAGTGATGGGAAGCGAAGCACCAACCTGGCAGGTTGTTTGACATGGCACTTAACTAGGTTATAATAATAATAAGGGAAATTTACTTTTTAGTCACTAATTTTTGACCCGTTTTATTTTTATTCCCAAAACTTAACTTTTCAAATTTTTAGTTCCTCACCTTTCTATACTTGTGAAAAATAGTCTAGCCGTTAGCTTATGTTAGTTTTAATAACGGAAATTTTTTCCACGTCAGCAATCAATTCCCACGAAACACACGATTTGAACCTTTATAACCATTAAACGACCTGTAACTTATAGTAATGTAAGAATAGAGTGTGATTAGCAGGGTTTCGAAATGAAAGAAAATTTTTGGGAAACGTAGCAAAACGCGTTCTGCAAGAGACTTTGATTATAAGGAATGGAGGGACTTGTAGAAATGGGGTTGATGTGGAAAAAATTTTCATTACTAAGACTAACAGAAGCTAACGGTTGGACTAATTTTTCAAAAGTATAGAAAGGTGAGAGACTAAAAATTTGAAAGGTTAAGTTTTGTGACTAAAAATAAAAAAGGGTTAAAACTCAGTGACTAAAAAGTAAATTTTCCTAATAATAATAATAAAATATAAAAAACAGAGAAAATTTGGAGGGTGGGCCCAGCTCTCGTAGAAGCGGGTCCTCCACTAGCATGGTGTCGCCGTAAGGGATACCTATTCAGCAGGGGCATGTTCGTGTTGTAAAAAATTGTAAGATTCTAGTAAAATTGTGAATATTTATGTGAAATAGTATTTTATTGGTGTTTGTGTAAATGATAGAGAGATGATTTGATATAATTGTTTAATAAATAGTATTGGAATTAGGTGAAAAAGTATAGAGAGATAAAATTTGTGTTAAATGAAAAAGTAAAAAGTTGTTGGAGATTGTGTTAAATGTATTGGTGTTTGTGTTTGAATTTTTAAAATGTTCGATGATAGTTTTGTGAATGGATTTGAATCCTAGAAAAAACTTGAAAACGAACATTACCCAGTAGTACTAAACGGAAATTTTACACACCAAATGACATGGAGGACGCGAGAGATCTTCAACGATGGCATTGCGTCTATGGTTGACCTCTCCAGGAAAGAAAAAAAAGAACACGAATCGTTAAATTTGTCAGGTTCAACATCATCGATCTCAGTAATCAAATTGAGAACTCGATCGCAAAGTTGAAAGATGAAAAGGCAGTTCTCTGCTTTCTGGATTTAGGCAATTTTTTCATCACATTTATTTAGATCCATCTTGATTCTTCATTCAAAAATAATGCAGAGAAATGTGAAAGATCCGCTATATTTTGTTTATGAAAGTATCAATACTTACAAGAAATCTAGGATCCGATGACCAATTAAGCAATAGCGTGGAAGCACTTTATCTTCCTGCACGAGATGCATTTTAGTAGCTTCCGAAAACTGGAGATGGCGAAATTAACTCGAACCACGTCCATGGTGGCTAAGCAGTAAGCAGGAATCTCCGATATCTTCTTTGTCATGCCAGATTTTAAAAGGCAAAAGCGTGAAAATTCCTAGATATATGAAATAAGGGTATTCTCGTCATTTACTCCTTGGTATTCCTGTAATACACTTGACAACACAGGGCTGATTAACTAACACTCCACTATAAATAGAGAACCCAACCCACACTCCATTCCTCGACCCCATTTTCTCCAATCCCTCTCTCGCTCTATCTCCTCTCTTTGGCGCTCTCTCTCTCTAGAAAGGTCAGATTCTGTGTATTACCTATTTGATCCTTTTACCGCCCCTTTTTACTTGTTTTTTTAAAATTTAAATTTTAAAGTTTTAGCCAATAATTTTCTGGATGACTTGACCTTTCTACCCTTATCTTTAGAAACATTTAAATTTTACCCGTTTGTGGTGGTAAAGAGTTGGTTGGCCTTTAGGTGCCGACGTGGTATGCACCCAAAACGGCACCATGACTACCAAAACGATGCGCCTCCCTCCCCGGCGCAAAGAGAGAGACGGGTTTGACGCCTTGAAACCGCCGACGACAAAATTGTTCAAGCCGGCTACTACGCCCAAAGCCGGCTCGTACGAGCCGATCCCGTCTAATCAACTCCTGGCCGGATACATGGCCCACGAGTTCCTTACTAGAGGTACACTGTTGGGTCAACCCGGTGATCCATCTCGAGACGAGGTCGTTCCAGTGGCTAAGAAAGGGAGGCCGAGGCCGAACCAGAACGGCGAAGCGGAGCCAAGCTGTGGAGTCGAGAGACGACAGCTGGAAGATTACCAAAGGTACGTGGAGGTAGCAAATTTGCTCAAAATGGATGGGGCCCATATACCGGGAATTGTAAACCCCACCCAGCTCGCTTGCTTCTTACAGATGTGATTGCGTGGACCAATTCCATTGGCTCCCCCCATTTGCTCCTAACTTCTTTCTTTCTTGTCAAAAATTGAATTCCCTTCTCTCTCTCTCTCGGCTGAAAATGCGAAGAGTTCCTGGCACTTGGCAGGTTGATTTCCTTTGGGTTGCCTTATGTTTTCAGTGATGAATGTATTTATGTGCATGAGACATGCATGCATGATTCATGCGAATCATTAAATCTGAAGACGCATGGTTTCAACGGAAAAGGACATGGGTGATGAATGAACATCTCTGGTACCATTTTCATGCATAATATAACTACTGTGGCTGCAGAAGCATTTGTTGTGTATATGTGTCCGCTGTGTACTGGACAGGAGTTTTGAATGTTCATGAATGCTGTTTAAACTTTCTTTGAAAGCATTTCTCTTTGGTTTGCCACCACAATCAAGGAATGATATTAAGAGGTGATATTTGAAAATTTTCAACAACTCTAAATTTTTTAACATTTACACATTACAAATCTTTTACAAATTTCAATATCTAAAAAATTCTAAATTTTTTTAGAATATTTCTTGAAATATTGTCAAATAAACATCCCTGTATTCCTTAGTATAGCTGGTAACGCCAAGGAACTGAAATGTAATTATAATATCTTATGGAATATATATTGGTGTCGGAGTCGGGTTATTATGCTTTGTCATAGAGTGCTAACGGCTCAAATTACATTTTCAAGATCTAAGAGCTCATAACACATCACCTCAATTAATGAATCTGACCCGCGAATTTGACTCGTTTTACTGCTGACCCGCGAATGAGAGTCGATCGACCTCTACAAGTAGTAGTCGACCGGTTCATGTAGTGGTTGACCTATTAATGTAGAGGTCGACCAGTTCATGTAGCGGTCGATCGGTTGTCCACACCAGAACGCGGGTCCTTCACAGCTGAACGGGTCGGGATCGGGTCAAATTATTTTAATTGAGGTGGTCAAATCTCAGTCATTGAAATTTGAAGAGTATATCTGAGCTATTGCTCAGCACCCTATGGCAAAGCATAATAACCGGACTCATTAGTGTCGTGGGATACGACTAAATTTTCTTGATTGTGGGTTATCTTTTAGACTGATAAAAATTGGACGAGATCCAACGTTTGAGATCACGGCATATGTAAGCAATCGACATGGTCAGATTAGTGAATTTATTTTATTAAATTCCAGCCCGATATTTATAAGAATTTAGAATAATCACCTTAATATCTGAGACATTTGGATCAAATTAAGCCAAAAGATCCAAAATATATGGATGTACTGTCCTAAATTATGCCTGTTCTTTCCCCTCACATGTGGAGGATTAAAGAATTATCTGCGTTCGTGGAAAGTGTCGAACACAAGTTCATTCAAGAAGTGATAGATCAGAAGTGGTTTTGTTTGGTGGCTCGATCTCTGATAATGTGTGGACATATGATATGTATGCAGTGGATTGCATTTGCCCATTGGGATGATTGCTTGCAGGAGGATCCATCCATATATGCCAGCTAAAATCTCAGGGATAAAGCTAGGAAATCAACTTTTGGGAGGCCAAATTTGAGAACATAAGAACCTAACTGCCAGACAAACAAGAAACACACAAGGTTTTAGAGATTTGTTGGGGGGATGGGGCCATGAAAATCTTGCTCTCTTTAATGATATTCAAACTTGTTTTATATAATTTATAGAATACAACTCGGTCCCAACAAAGGAAAATAAGCAATTGCTGTCAGCCGACAATTTTTTCTTGTTCGTTACAAACAAAAGGGCAAATTACTATTTTCCTCCTCAAATGATGATTTAATTTTAAAATGTCTTACAAACTTTAATTCGTTGCAATTCATCATCTAAAATATGCTTTTCGTTACAATTTCATCATTCAATGCTGGAACAGTTATGTTGAATGATTTTTGTCCTATGTAAATAGAACTTCTTCTCACTTGATTATACAAATTTGGATCCATCTAACCCTTTTTAACCTTCTATTGTGATTCTCACATTCTGTAAACCCAAAAAAAATATGTATCTAGTTGATTTTCTTTATTAATAGAAAAATGACTCAGTGTAAAATTGACGTGAATAAATTAGTCTTTTTATTTAAGAAAAATGCCACTTTTTATTCACATAAGTCAAAAATTATTCGACATAACGACTCAAAGGGATTGAGAGACGGAATCACAACGAGAAGCATATTATGGTAAGCGAGGTGCAACGAGTTAAAAGTTTATAGAAGTATTTAAGAATCAGGTGATAATTTAAAAGATAAAATTATAATTTACCCAAAATAAAAAACTTTATTTTTTTTGGCAACTATGGAAATTCGTTGAAATCAGCTCTAATAAACTTGACCTAATTAGTAAATGCAATAATCGGACTAAGAGCACAACGATAAATCTCGAACACTTGAACTAGTCAGTGCAACTCGAATATCAATTAAGGGTGGGTTTGTTTTTGTAAAATTTTAGTGTTGTTAAAATTTTAGGTATTGGGTTTAGTGAAAAAGTGAAGAGAGATAATTTTTTATATTTTTTGTAGTGAAAAGTAATGATTTGATGAGGGAGAGAGATTATATTGTAATATTTTATTGTATTAAAATTTTAGGAGGGGTAAAATTTTACAATGCAAACACAGCCTAAGTCAACAACTTACATGCAAGCTTTAAAATTCAAACTCACATTCCCTGCAAAATATGATTCGTCAAAAAATTAAAAGTTAATCAGTCATTTTAACTATTGAGTTATCTTTTTTTAGAGTCACGAAACCTTTTTTTTTTTTTGGTAAGAAAAAGAAAGAAATGATATTACTCCCCTTAAAAGGGAATGTTTATGATATTTTGTTTGTCAAGTAACAAATGTATCTCGTGTACCACTCATCAACAAATATTTTATCTTTAGTCGGGTAGGTGTCTGACATGGCACTAGCTGCTGCAATAAAATTACCAGGGTGGCCTCGCCCCCTGAGCTGCAAGAGAAATAGCCGTTCAAGTAACATTATTTACCGAGCAGATATCGCCGATACTGCTCTTGGTAGCTTCCTAAAATTGTAGATAGCGAAATTAAACTCAACCACGTCCACAGGGGGGGCTGAGCAGGAATCTCCGATGACTTGTTTGTCGTGCCAATCCTAAAAAAAGGCAAAAGTGGTTAAATTATCAAAAAAAAGTTTTCAAAAAGTTTTCATTTTTTTATCGATTCTAATACATTTTTTATAAATTTCAATAACTTTTTACAAATTTCAACAACTTTTAACTAACTTTTCACCAATCTCAAGAGAATCTACACTACTTCAAAAAAATACAAAAACAAAAACTATTTTGACAACTAAACCAATTATAGCCGTAAATTCGTTGACAGAAGAGATGAGGGCAATCTTGTCATTCACTCTTTCCTTGGCAATCCTGTAATTTTTGGGGAACACAGGGGTGATTAGCTAACAAATCCACTATAAATAGAGACCGCCCAAACCAGTCCCTAGTCTTTCTATCTATCTCATAATTCTCATTTTCTCCCATCGCTCTCCTGCTCTATCTCCTCTCTTTGGCTCTCTCTTCTTATCTCTTTGGAACGGCTCTCTATCTCTCCCCAGAAGAAGCCAGATTCTGGGCGCTGCCTATTAGATCCTTTTACCATCCCTTTTATCTTTGATTTTCCCCTTTTTTCCATAAATTTTTTAAGACAATCTGTATTTTAGCAAATATTTTTGGTACTTTTACCTTTATACCCTTGTTTAAAAAACATTTGAATTTTGTCAGTTTGTGGTGAGAGTTGGTTGGGCTTTTCGTGCTGACGTGGCATGCACCCAAAACGGCATCATGAATACCAAAACGATGCGCCTCCCTCCTCGGCGCGTTTTGACGCCCAATGCTCCAAACAAGCGCAAAGAGAGAGACGGGTTGGACGCCTTGAAGCCGTCGACGCCGAAATTGTCCAAGCCGATTACTCCGACCAAAGCCGGGTCATGCGAGCCGATCTCATCCAATCAACTGCTGGCCGGGTATATGGCCCACGAGTTCCTCACGAGAGGTACACTGTTCGGTCAACCCTGTGATAAGGCTCGAAACGAGGTCGTTCCGGTGTCCAAGAAAGGGGAGCCAAGCGGCGGACCTGAGAGACAACAGCTGGAAGATTACCAAAGGTACGTGGAAGTAGCAAATTTGCTCAAACTGGATGGGGCCCACCTACCGGGCATTGTGAACCCCACCCAGCTCGCTTGCTTCTTACAGATGTGATTGCGTGGACCAATTCCATTGGCTCCCCATTTGCTCCAACCTTCATTTTTTTCCTTTGTTAAATTCCCTTTCTCTATCCGCAAAATGAATTAATCTCGCTCTTTCTCTCCGCAGAAAAAGGGTACGGTTCAGTGGTCGATTACCTTTGGGTTAACTCGAATAGTGTGTATTAGTTATTTATATGCATGAGACATGCATGCACTCATGCGAATCTGATAGTTCTATATGAGTTCTAATGCGGAGACGCATGGTTTCTGCTGTGCAAGGTAAAGGATATGGGAGATTCAATGAACATTTCCGGTGCCACTCATCCACGATAATACCGTGCCTACCTAATCCTGTGTAACCTGCATGTATAAGTTTTATATGTATCTGTTTATATCCGCTGGAAGGGTTTGAATGTTCAAAAATACTGTTTGTTTCGAGGTAATTCATCCGTTAAGCTAATTAGTTTATGCATATACATGGACTAGTGGTCTCGTTGGTTCGACGAATTGTCTTGATTGTGGGTTTGGATTAGTCGAAGATCTCAGGTGATCTACGTGGTATACCTTTCATACGACGAGAAAAAAAAGTGGGCGAGATTCAACGTTTGAGATGAAATGTATATCTTAGATTCATCATGATGTCTAAGATAAAATAATACCGATCGATCCTGTAGATGTTGTACTGTCCTGATATACCTCTTCTTTGTCCCCTCACATGGTAACCATTCATATATCTCACCAGTCACCAGTGTGTTTTAACTATAGATAAAACCTACTTGTTCTCTGTATATTCTTTCCTATATCAATTCTGTATCCGTCGTCGTTTTTGTGCTTGTCTTTTTTTCGTATTCTTCTGGCCATTGCGTTACTGTACGAGTGGTTGTTGACACACCGTGACACTTTTCCCCTTGCGTAACCAGAAAGCGGGAGAGCTGGAAGTGTCGACATAGCGTGTAAGATATAAGAATGTCTAGGTACAGGAAAAGTGTCCAGCAAGACTTCAGGAACTGACTGGAGGTGATGTTTGAATACCCAAAATATTGGGTATCAAATCAAATACATTTTTTTAAAAATTAATATTTAAACACTCTTAAACTTTTACAAATCTCAATAAATATCATTATATCAAAATTCTCAAAATTTTGAAAATATTTCTCGAAATATTGACAGACAAGTATCCCCGAAAAATACCACGGTCCACTCTGTAAATTAAAGGAGCATGACCTAGAAGTTGTAGGGGATCTAATATCTATGTTATGCAAGGGACGGAACAGACCGATCATTCTTTATTACTGTTCGAGTTATATGATGCAATTAGAAGAGAGATATAGAAATAAGATAGATCTAGGACATGTTCGTTTTCAGAATATTTGTAAGATGTTGAATGTTTTGAGAATTTTTAAGTGATGTTAAAGTTGTATTGGAATGCGTGTAGAAGTTGTTAAAATGTATTATTGTTTCAAAATTTTACGTGAACGTGATTAATGGTTTGAAGTTTCTTTGAGTACTTCCCATAGATTTTTTGATTTGCAAAATAAAACAAAACAGTACTACAAGAGACTACTCAGCATCGTTGTTATTAAAGAAAATGGTCAATAGTTGGCAACTACTTCTACTGAACTGGTTCTGAGCAGCGATTCATTACATGTGATTCGCATGCAATCTGTGCCAATGTTGGTGTAGAGAAAAAAAAGCCAGTAAGTACCGTCACACTTACTGAATGGTCCACATGTCACATTGCCACCAAACCATCCTGCTGTCACCTAACATATATATTATTTGACGCCTTCATGTTTTATAATTTTATATTCTATAACACCCAATCCGAAGAAGAGAAAAGAGACAATAATATGATATTTTTATGGTGCTTTATCATGATTTTCTGTAATTTTTTATTTAAATTATATATTTCAGACAGATAAACATAATAAAAATTAAATGTTGTAACATTTGTATTATTTAAAATTTTGTATAAAACAATATTAAATATTGTATGATCTATTTATCTCTCTTTGAAATTACATCATGCAATTCAGGCAAAGAATTGAAGAAGATTTTGGTTATTAAGAGTTTCTGATAATGTGAGCTCTATAATAGCTACGTTCTCAGTAGTCCAATTGTGTCAGATGGATCGAGCTTACCGAAAAGATTGGGTGTTATAGAAATTCAGTGTATTTGCTCGAGAAGGTATAAATACTGTATATTATAACGGCTAGCCTTGTTTCTATTTGTTCCAAAAAAGAAGAAGAAGGAAGCTAATCAAGTTCTCTTCTTCTACCATATACTTTGTTACGATTGTTGTTGGTGAGGCATACCAACTATGGAGGCCGACCAAGACTCGACATGTATTAGTATGTAATAGCATTTACATTATTTGTCGATCTAATTAATACATTGATAAGAACACGTGGGGTGTGAGGTGTACATAATATGTGATGCTTATTGTGTCAATTAATTAATGTCGAGCCGCGCTAGCTAAGCCATCATGAGAGGCCGACCTAACTTTATAATATTTTTTTCACTTGGTCTTGATTTTTTTTAAAGTTTTCGATTTGCGTGTTACATATATATATATTTCGTGCAAGTGGGATTCCACTAATTTATGACATTACTTATTATTTACGGTGAGAAACTGGCTAGGGAGGATCGAGAGATGTCACGGACAGTCAAAGCTACTCGGTATTCGGGTTTCGTGCTTTGCTGCGTGGCAGCCACGTCGACACATAAATCTAGCTGTGTGAGTATGAATGTTATGTCATAGACTCTCTCACACTTTTATTTTTTCTAATTATATGTGAAAATTCATTTCACTGGAACAATTACAATTACGTTTCATGCAAATAAGACTTTAAAGTTATTAATAATGAACAGGGGCATAAAACTCGTAATATCAATAATAAAAGTTCGAAGGGCCATATATCGAACGACTTCAAAAACCTGAATCTAGATGATTATAAAGACCTCGTACAGATAAGCCAAAAGATTCATAGTTTTGAAACGGGTCAAAAGACCCAAGCAACCGGAGGAACGGATTGCCAGCAAACCCAGAAAACTTATAAAAACAACACAATCACAAGGGAAAAAGACACGAAGAGCCAAAAACTGTCGATCAGCCATTGCAAAAAGGAACCATTCACCAACATGCTCATGTCTGCAAAGAGACCCCTCAACAATAAGGATGCCGCGAGATCTATTCCACAAAATTCTAGAGAAACAAAGTTATTAGCAACAACAAGAAAAAAACTAACCACACAACAAAAGAACTACAGAGATTGCCGCCCAAAACACAAGGCTATAAAAGAACCACACGAAACAATCTAAACAGAGCACAAAAATGGCGGGCAAGTGAAATCCATGCGCTCACGTGACGCAAGTGGGTTCCCACACGCCGCCACACCAGCCTTCGAAAGGATGCAAAGATGAGCACCTGGAGCTGAAGAGCTATGTCATGCTGCGCGTGGCTACCAAAAAGCCTCCAACTAGTCGAGATCTAGCCATACAGAGGTTCAAAACGTAGGAGCAAAGAACACCGATAATGGAGGGGAGACGTGGTCGAATAGCTAATGGGGAATAACAGGGAGAGAGAGGGAGAGACGAGAGGAGTAAAGGATCCTCCCATTGGCAGAGAATACGAGAGGGACGGGACAGGTATGAAAGGAGGAAGGTCTAGAGAGAGGAAAAATGCTCTCTCTCTCTATCTAGAATGTGTGAAAAGGTAGATCTTAGGCTCTCTCCTCCTTTGAGCTCATTTTTTGGAATGAGTTGTCCTAAGTCAAATGATAAATAGGTTAGGCACATTAACTAGTATGAGGTATGATCCGAGATACGAGGATGTTCGGTTTGTAAAAAATTGTAAGATTTTGATATAATTGTGAATATTTTTGTAGATTGGAGTTTTACAGGTTTTTGTGTAAAAGTTGTGAAAAGTTTTAAAATATTTAATTTTTTGTGGAGTTTGTAAAAATATATGTTTTGATATAATTGTTTAATAAAAAAGTATTAAAGTTAGGTGAAAAATATGGAAAGATAATATTTGTTATAATTTTTTAAAAAAAGGTATTGGAGTTTATGTGAAAATTTGTTGAAGATTATATTAAAGGTATTAATAATTGTATAAGAATTTTCAAGATTTTAGATATTCTTTTTATAAATTTTAGTGAATCATACTATATTTTAGAATATTTTTACAAAATGAACATACTAATAGCTTAAATAGCCTATACTTGAGATAATTTAAAGGTCAAAACCAAAAAAAGAAGAAGTTAAATTGTGGTAGTTCAGGGCCTAGCTAGTATGGGGTAGAAGCCTAAAGGCCCTAGAAGTCGTTCGTAACTGTCTCAAAATTATCAAATTGGAATAGAACGGATTGGTAGCGTAACGATAAATTTTGTAAGATTCGAACCCAACTTCATACGCTTTAGAAATAGAAGTCGGTCTTCTTAACCATTAAACTATCATCAACTTCCTCACGCAATATATATGCAGGATCGTTTCACATGGACCGCCTCTGATATTACTATTGCCATTTGGAATTCTTCCCCCCTTCCATAGATTATAACATTTAAAAAAGAAAGAAAAGGAATTTAAGTGCTCTCTTCATAGTCTCTAAAGGGGCACTCTAGCTTAGAACTCTTTCAGTGACTCGGTGGTCAGATACCTAATTTGTAATTGTCTGCAATATTATATATATATATAATGTAAATATTCAACCTTTAATTTTTGTCCTAGGATTGAAATTAAAAAGAATATACTCAACCCTTTTGCCAAACCAGAAGTCAAGATCAATTACTTTAAATATTTTGGTCCAACCAATTATTTTTCTGCATATATAGGGATACTCCTACATCAGAGCACTGTCATCAGAGAAAGAAGGTACAAGAATATCCATCATGCTACATTGTTTGCCATAAAATTCTACTTTTGTTATTATTATTATTTTAAATTCAATAAAACTCTAATTCGTCTTATTAAAAAATACATTTTTCACACACAAACTACTTTAGGTTTTTCACTTTGCACTTTGCACCCCAAACTACCAATTTTGATACATTACATCATCTTTAACTACCAATTTTTGACACTTTGCACTATTTTTTTTTTCAAATTTTGAGACTAAAATGACGAAAATGCCTTGACCTATTTTGTATATAGTAAATATATTGTTGTCAATTTATTAATTTCTCAAGGGTATTATTGTCAAATGAAGAGTGCAAAATGTTTAATATTAGTAGTTGGAGGGTGTAATGTGTCAAAATTGATAGTTTAGGGTGCAAAATGTGTAGTTTGAGGGTGTAATGTCTTAAAGATGATAGTTTGAAATGTCATATGTCACTATCCCGGTAGTTTTTGGGTGGAAAGTGTAAACACCTGACAATGTGACTCCCATAACAATTAATAATAGTTGTTGATGAGGGATAAATAACCAGGCCCAAATACCATTTTCTAAATATTTATCAAATGTGTTAGGAAAACATGTTTAATTGTATAAATGTATATATTGATTTTTGGAGTGTTAGTTTTCTAAAAAATGGTAAGATTTTGATAGAATTGTGAATATTTATGTAAATTAGAGTTTTATAAGTTTTTATGTAAAATTGTTGAAAAGTTTAAAAAATAATTAATTTTTGTTTCACTTTGTAAAGAGGTGTAGAAATAAATGATTTGATATAATTGTTTAATAAAAAAATATTAGAATTAGGTAAAAAAATACAAACAGAGAAGATTTGTTATAGTTGTTTTTTTTTTAAAAAATATATTGAAATATTGAATTTTTTTAAAATTTATTTTTAAATATATTTATATTTTAAAATATTTTTATAAACCACCATGCTATTTTTTCTCTGTTTTAGCACACTGCAGGTTCTGTCTCTCTGACGGTGACACGAACATGCATTGTTATATATATTTTTTCTTTTAAAAATCCAAAAAGGCCAAAAAAAGGAAAAGGAAAAATCCAAGAGATTCTATGGAGAATACAATGTTTGTTTTGTTTTGTTTTTTCTTGGAATATGGAGAATACAATGTAGTTTAGCTAATAACCATTTAACGCCCGCACAAAACGCTTGAAAACGCTTTACATGTGGCTAGACCCAATCACGGCCACGGTGGGGAATTACACGAGTGGGCCCGATGAGGAAAAATTTATTCCCCAAAACTCCACCGTCTTTACGGCAATTCCTCTAAAATTTCTTAACGCCCAGCAATCTTCTTACTCACGATTCAATTCAAATTCCGTTTCATCCCTTGTTTCTAAAGTAAAAGGAAAAGTTCTCGAGGCTAAACAGTCTAAAGAATCCAAAGTAACGCTTTGGCTGTGACACAATTGGAGAAAATGGTTGTCGGCTCTAAGCCTCTGCTTTTTTCTGTGGGAAACAAAAGGTGAGAGCTTTTGGTTGTTTTTTATTTCTCTCTCTAAATTTTTAGTTGCTCTGAGGTGTCTGATTGCGCTACCTGCTTCTTTGTCTTGAATTGTCATCTGGGAGAGTTCATGCAGTAAGTATTACAAATTGGTGACCCTTGTTAAAAAATATTTTTTTGGAGGTTATTTTTGGGTAGGTCGAATAAATGGATACTCCCCATTACGTTTTTTAACTGGGATTTGGGAAATGCTTGTGGGTTTTTATTCTGTTAAGAAATTTGTGATTTTGAGTACTTAAGTATTGCGATTTGTTGGTTTATTTCAATCGGTGTGAGTTTTGATGCCTATATGTTTTCTTCTGTTGGAGTTTCAGTTCCAGTTCATTTGCACCCATAGTTTGGAACGGGTAGTTGGTGATGTTGATTTTCTTATTTTTTTCCTTGTGCAAAGTGTAAACTTTATTGTATGAGCATTTCTCTGGTTGATCATGATCTTATAGGACAGATTAGAGAGCTTGTGTAGGGGGTGAATTGTATGGTTACGTATATGAAAAATATTGATTTACCGTTGGTGTTGTGTTGGTAATTGAAGATTTTTGAATGCCCTGAGGCAATATGAGGAGCAACAATAGGATCCAAAAGCGGAGGAGCGGTCAAATTAGACGGAAATTTGGGAAAATATTGAAGTGTATCTGCTCTGGCGAGCAATTAACAGCTGTAGATGAAATGGCTCCTTCATTAGAATCACTTGCAATCGAGGATTATTTGGAAAGTGCTGAGTCTTCTAAAGCTGGCGAGGCTGAAAAGAAGCTGGATACAGGGAATATAGAAGAAGCTGAATCATCACTGCGTGAAAGTGGTTGTTTGAACTATGAGGTTTTTTCTGTTTTTTTCGCCTTCAAAGTTCGCTTGTTACTAATTACTTTCCTTTTTTTTTTTCCCTTTTTGCAATTTTCCCATGGGTGGATATAATAGAATACTCAGTGTGCCTTAGAAGCAGTTGGTTTCAAATTGTATCAGTATAAGTCCTGGTCTAATTTGTTTTCAATTTAGTTAATCTTGGAAACTCAGTTGCATTTACTTCAGTACAAGTGATGCTTAAAGTGCAGGTTTTGTCAGTTGAGAGTCAGAATGATACAGACTTAAAACTACGGTGTCCAATTACAGACTGAATAGTTCATATCAACTCAAACTTGTTCAATTAGGTTTTGTATAAGTCAGTGTTTCTTCTAATTTCCCAGACAGGTGCTTTATCTTCCTTGTTGCTCTTCATCTCTGGGTATTGGGACATGTGATGTTTGAACTTCAAAACTGAGCTGCGAAAGTGATGTTCATTCTCTTTTGAATTTTTGATTATTTGTCCAACATTTTAATATTGAGATGTCTGCATTTGCAGGAAGCAAGAGCATTATTGGGAAGATATGAATACCAAAAAGGAAACATAGAAGCTGCTTTACATGTATTTGAAGGAATAGATATTGCTGCAGTAACGACCAAGATAAAAATCACCCTTTCTAGAAGAGGAGAACGTCACAAGAAACGTTCTCAAAGTTTTGATAAGCCGCCTATGTCTATACATGCTGCCAGCTTGCTTTTGGAAGCAGTCTTTCTCAAAGCAAAATCATTGCAAGGTCTTGGGAGGTTTAAAGGTATTCCTTTTGTGCAGATACAAGATTTTTTATTTGATTTCTGATTTTTTCAAAGTTGCAAGTTAAATTTGAACATCTTTTTATGTGCAGATTGCTTTTTTTAACTGGGTCTTCATAAATTTAACTACCATTTATGGCATTATCTTTTGCTATAGAACTTTCTGATTTGTTACTTTTTTGCGTTATTCTTCTGTTGAGAGAGGAAAATGAAAGTTCCCATTGTCTTTAACGAAATGATGTCTCCTTCCCTCATTAAATAAGGGGTGGAGGGTGAGGTCATGGTTTTAAACCATGTGTGTTCGGTGATTCTTATTGATGTTGAAAAATGAAAGGAAAATGTTCAGTGTCTGAAATTATTAAATCTTTTTGCAGTTGGTCTTGGTGCCAATTTAGCTCCTAGTACAGGATCATATTCTGATTGATAAATTGTGATGAATCCATAGCTGAGGAAATAATAAGTTTGATCTGTATAAACTTAGTGTGAATGGCTTTATGTAGATATTGTTATATAGGGGGATCTCTCTTTAAACTTACTACTGTTACAATTATAGTAAACACCAACTTATAAAAAAAAATTATAGTAAACATCAAAGCTCAGCGCTAAAACTGGTTTGTAAACTTAAGGTTCCTTGAAAGTCATTTTACATATATTTCCACAATAGACTTCAGCAACATCCATTGTATAAGTTACACCTCATTCTGGAGTCTTGCTACTACATAACGTCATAGCTTGTCAAGGTTAGTTACAATTCTGGCCAAGCAATAGGGATGGTCCCCATTTTTTTTTTTTGCTGTGAAAAGATTAAACAAATAATAAATGCAAAAAAATTGAGCTTAACAATCTAGGCATAATTCTATATCTAATGTACATTTTCAATCATTCTTGCAGAAGCTGCTCAATCTTGCAAAGTTATTCTGGACATAGTTGAGTCTTCATTACCAGAGGGCTTGCCTGAAAACTTTGGTACTGACTGTAAATTGCAGGAGACTCTAAACAAGGCCGTCGAGTTGCTTCCAGAACTATGGAAACTTGCTGACTCTCCACATGAAGCAATCTTGTCATACCGACGCGCCCTCCTTCATGATTGGAATCTTGATGTGGGAACCACGGCAAAAATCCAGGAAGAGTTTGCCATCTTTCTTCTGTACAACGGAGGTGAAGCATGCCCCCCGGATCTCCGCTCCCAAATAGACGGTTCATTCATACCCAAAAGCAATATAGAAGAGGCTATACTTCTGTTTATGATACTATTAAGAAAAGTTTCTCTCAAGAGAATCAAGTGGGATCCTTCAATCCTGGATCACCTTTCATTTGCTCTATCTGTGGCAGGGGATTTGAGGGCTTTAGCTAATCAAGTGGAAGAATTGCTTCCTGGAATCTTCAACCGGAGAGAAACTTATCATACTCTTGCTCTCTCTTATCACGGAGCAGGTGAGGACTTGGTTGCTTTGAATCTACTTAGGAAATTGTTAAGTGGGAATGAGGATCCAAAATGCCTTCCAGCTTTACTGATGGCATCAAAGATTTGTGGGGAAAACACTAATCTTGCGGAGGAAGGGACAACTTTTGCTCGCAGAGCACTTGAAAGTTTGGATGGTGGATGCAATCAATTGGGGAGTATTGCCAATTGTCTATTGGGGATCTCTCTTTCAGCACATTCAGAATCAGCTGTCGCTGATTCAGAGAGGGTCACAAGACAGTCTGAGGCACTTCAGGCCCTGGAAACTGCTGGGAGACTGACTAGAATGAGTGATCCCATTATTCTTTACCATCTCAGCGTGGAAAATGCTGACCAGAGGAAGTTAGATGTTGCGCTTTATTATGCAAAGCGCTTGCTGAAACTGGAAGGCGGGGCTAATGTCAAAGGGTGGTTATTGTTGGCACAAATTTTATCGGCTCAGAAACGGTATATGGATGCCGAAACTGTTATTAATGCTGCACTGGATCAGACAGGAAAATGGGATCAGGGAGAACTGTTGCGGACCAAGGCTAAACTTCAAATTGCACAGGGCCAGTTCAAAATTGCCATCGATACGTATACTCAACTTCTTGCTGTTCTTCAAGTTCAGCGTAAGAGCTTTGGTTCTGGGAAGAAGTTTCTCAAGGTTTGTTACTTTTTTTCCCCTTTGTTTATCTCCAATATTTTTATATGGATTTTTCTGTTGTTTATGTGAGTCAACAGGATTCTTCTTCATGAAAGAATTTACTTTTAGAATGTGGTGCATTTGGTGTCGTGTCTCATTAGGACAAGATTTAGAGTGGTGGTTTTTTTTTTAAAGTTCCCCTGATCGTATGATAGTAACGTTAGTCATGAAAGCGGTGCTGGATGTCTGCAAGTGATTATTCTTGTATTCTTCGACGGTGTCATGCTGTCTGTTTAACACTAAGCGTTGATAAGCTATATCATTGAAGAACTAGTGTCACTATGTGATATTAATACTTCTATAGATTCTTCCCTGCATCTGGCATTTTAGAGTCCAAATAGATTCTAAGGATAATTCCGATTCTGTCTTCAGAATATGGCTCCCTCTACTGAAAATAACAACCCCCCCACCCCCCGCAAAAAAAAAATATATCTTTCGAAGAATTGATGTGTTTAGTTACTATTTTTGAAATATGGTTGACAGAGCAGCAAAACTTCTGCTAAGAGTTTGGAATTGGAAGTATGGCATGATCTTGCATGTGTGTATATAAGCCTGTCACAATGGCGTGATTCAGAGATTTGTCTTTCTAAATCTAAGGCCATCAGTTTTCACTCTGCTTCCAGATGTCATGCCACAGGTATGTCTACATCATCAGTTAGAGTACGTTCTTTCTATCTGCCTAAATAGTTCCTTTATCCTAAATGCCGGTTTGATTTTACAGGCGTTCTTTATGAAGCGAGGGGGCTCTACGAAGAAGCACTAAAAGCTTTTCGAGATGCTTTGGATATTGATGCCACCCATGTCCCAAGCTTGATCTCCACAGCAGTGGTTCTCAGAAAACTCGGAAACCAATCACATGCAGTTCGGCGAAGCTTTCTGATGTATGCATTACGGCTTGACAGAATGAATCATTCTGCATGGTATAATCTCGGCGTACTCCATAAAGCCAGGGGTTCTGCTGCTTCATTACAAGAAGCCACTGAATGTTTCGAGGCCGCAGCTCTTCTGGAAGAGTCTGCCCCAGTTGAACCATTCAGATGACCGTTTGTAAACACTTCCATATCTGCACCCGCGAAATTCCTCTCTCTTCATCCACTGTTTCTCGCATGAATCTTAGTAAATAGAAAGTTCGACTTTGTTTGTGATCTGTTCCGTGTTACAACTCTGACAGAGCATTTGCAGTGAACAGCAGGAACGAGAATTGAGGAAATGCACGTTCCAAAGTGAAAATATATGTTGGTCTGAGTCGTCTGACACAGACAGAAAAAACTTGCGTACAAGTATTTTCTAATGTCATTGGTCTTCCGAGATGCATTCCTGCATTCCATAGAAGAATGATAGTCCGTAAGGATGATGGAGCTGATAAGTTAGTGAAATTCTACCTATCTGTTTTCTCTCTTAGTAAGCTAATAATGTTTTATACAAGACAGAACTATCAATATACGTAAATACTTTCTCCTCCGTCTTCTATGCCTACTGAACTCTTATCTTAGTTGAGTTCCGTAGTATGTATGTCAGGCTAAGGCTAAGGCTTGCCGAGAGGTATATCTCTCGTTGTTTCGAGATTCCTATGAATCTCGGGTTAACCACGAGGCTGTTCAGGTGAATCTGTCCAGATAGGAAAAGGCGTTGGTGTGTGTGTTGGTTTGGGCGGCTAGGCGCTGACCATATCCATACCTGTCAGGTAAGCGTATCACGAGAAATGCTTTGCCACAATCAATGAAAGAAACGACGAAGAAGAAAAAAAGAACAGGACCAGTTAAAAACAGTAACAACTTTGGTTGGGTCTCGTTTGCATCACGTGATGTTCACGTGGAACCCTAAGAACAGTGTTCCGGGTGTAGCAGGTATGATAACTCATGACTTGATGACTGATATAAAAAAAGGTCATCCACAAATTACGTATCTTTTGCACTTTGCACCTTAAATTACCAATTTTGATACATTGCACTCTCTAACTACCAATTTTTAATACTTTGCACCTTATGTCAAATTTGTAGACTAAAATGATGATAATACTCTTGACTCATTTTGCATATATTAAAGATATTGTTGTCAGTTCATTAATTTATTAAGGGTATTATTATCAAATTGAGGATGCAAAGTGTTTAATATTAGTAGTTGGAGGGTGCAATGTGTCAAAGTGGGTAATTTAGGATGCAAAGTGTCAAAAATTGGTAGTTAGAGGGTGCAATGTATCAAAATTGGTAGTTTATGGTGCAAAGTGTAAAATCTATGGTAGTTTGTGGGTGAAAAATGTATTTTCTCCAAAAAAAAATATTTACGACAAGTTTTAGAACTCGCTAAGAAAAATCCTAATTTATATAAGAGTTGATAATATAACTAGAGCAATTAGATTTTTGTTTTATTAGTTTTTACACTGATTGAATTCCACACATTTTATTGATAAATAATATTTAAAAATTTAGAGCCATGAAAAGCTGTCTTAAATAATATAAAAAAGATAGTTTTCCATTTGCTGAAAAATAAAACATGTTTATTTAGAATAGGACAAGAAGTCCATGTTTATTATAATGTTCGTCCCTACCACTCTTTTCTCTTGGACTTATCTTTCTACATTTGTCTTGTTCCTGTTTTCTTTTTAGATGGAGAGAGTTTTCAAAGCTTCATCCTGATAAATACTGTATAGCACAAAATCTGGGGGTGGCTAATAGTATTTAATACCACCTCAATATAATATTAATAGTATTTAAGAAATTTCGAACTTGAGACTTTTAAAAAAATAAAATTAAATTATTAAACTAATTAACCCTTTAAAATTAATAGGCCCTGTTTTTATGTTAGTATTCTCTTCCAAATTTTGGATTATGCCCTTCATGTTTTTTGTTGTAGCCTATTGGATAGGCTCTGCGATTTACTGCTCTATTTTGATTTTCTTCCCAACTACCTAAAAATGGTTAGATATATGTCACTTGAAGAAAGACTATACTACTCATACAAATTTTAATATCTTTTTTAAAAAATTATAATAAATATTTTCTTTTCATATTTTTTCACCTAATTCTAATACTTTTTTTAAATAATTACATTAAATTATCTCACTACACATTTTTACAAATTTCAATAAAAATTAAATATATTTAAGACTTTTCACTAACTTTTATATAAAAAAATATATAAAATTTTAATATAATTCTATCAAAATCTTAAAAATCTTATAATTTTTTACCAATGTTTGAACACATGGGTACGAGTAAGCATGGTAACTAGGAAGACAACTTACTGCAATCCCCCCCTACTGGGGTCATGGATTGATTCAAATACTCAGAGCTTAGAGCTCTTAACATGGTCGATGTGATCCTACATTGACCGAGTTCGTCCGAGTCCTGTTAGAGTTCTAGGGTCATGAACATAAATAAGCTATTCTCTAGGGACTCAAAACAATAAAAGAAAATATTTTGTCCCCCCGTTCCACGCTACCCACTACAACTTAACAGTAGAGCATTACGCCGGCACAATGCAGATTGTAGGACATAGTTCTTTGTTTTATGCGCATTACGGATGGAAATCAACCCAAGACAAGCAGAAACAAACAAGGAAAACCACTGTGGAAACAGTAAGTGGGTGTTTTTGTCTGGGAGTACGTGTAGAAGTCCTTTTTTTTTTCCTAAGTAGTACGTGTAGAAGTCTCTTACGTGTATTATTGGCGTTTCCTTCGTCACCCTTCTGAATTCCAAATCGTGGCTCTTTTTTCTTTACCTTTTAGCGGCAGAACTTTGAGCCTGAGGGGCGAGGGGGTTCGTGCCTTCTTCTGGGTTGGTCACTGTAGAGATACAGATGGAGGGCGGGAAGAGAGCGGAAGAAGCAGGACCATCATCAGGAGGTTCTTCATCAGCTTGTGGTGGTGTTGCTGCTGATCGCAGAGAAGAAAAGCAAAAGGAAACGAGTGAGAATCCCATTGAAGTTCATGGTGTCGAGGAAGAAGAAGAAGGGGAAGAAGATCATGGTGATGATGTTAGGGATGATGGGGCTGTTGCGGGTTTTGTTCCTGGCCCGTTGGTTTCTCTCAAGGAACAGATTGAGAAAGACAAGGTTTGTTCTTCGTTCCCTTCTACTTTACTGTCTTTCTCGTCCTCTTCTTAAAAAAAATGAATCCAGTTTCATTTCATAATGCAGATGGTTGCAACAAACTAGGTAATTTTATTTTCGTATGTGTGGTCTTAATCCCGTTTATGCTTTTAAGTGCTTAGGAATGTGGGGGACAGGGATTAAATTTTGACACTTGTATGTGGAATAGATGAGACCGAGGCAATACAATCCTCCTTTCAACTAGGCCTAATGCAGATATTTGCCGAACTTGTGTTGTTCCTTTATTTTTGGAGTCAAAAGACATTTAAAAAATAGTTCTAGTGTAATTCAGATTTTCCAGTAAGTGTAAGGTCACCTGGGTCTGTGAAAAATTGATGTTAGTGATTAGAACAACTGGATAACTCATGGGGTTATGAGTAATAAAGTCGATGACCGGGATGTTAATAGAACTGACCCAGACCACTGGGCTTGTCTGTTCATTTGACCCTACTACAATTGGCCTTATTCTACTTTTGCCTCATTCTGTCAGTAACCAAAGAACCATTATTCTGTTTTTTTTTTCCTTCTTTGCCTGGGAAACTGCGTAAAGAACCATTATTCGCAAACTGTTCAGCGTGCAGTTACTCATTTTCTCTATTCTTTCTCCTTGGATTTGGAGTTTTGTTTCTTGGCCTGTTATTCTTGAACAGTTTTCCCCTTTGATTCAACCATTTAACTTTTTCATCTAACAATTTTTCGTAGCTGCCTTCTGACTGTTTAGAACTAATAACTTTGAGTTTTGTTAGTTACAATTGTTGATGTTTACATGTCTCGAGAAATTGAAGCGATCCAAAGGTTTCTGGTGTGTTGGTTTGACTTATAGCACTCAATTCTAATGAGTTTCGTGATTGCTTGGACAATGCCATACAAGGTTGTGATGACTTTCTGTTTAGAGATGAGTTTAGTCTTTGGAATCATGTTTTGTGCATTCACGTGCTCAACAATATAACAAAGGGATTTCATTTTTCTGTTTGGCATTGAGATGCAATCCTGTGGACCAGTTGATTCATTTTGTTAACCATGTACCTATGGCCTCCCAGTTTCATTCGAATGTTGATTTTTGTTTTGCAGGATGATGACAGCTTAAGGAGGTGGAAAGAGAAGCTGCTCGGTTGCTTGGAAAGCGATTTAAACGGTTTGTGTTGGCTCCGTCATGAACTGGACATCCTTTATTCCAACAATATTTGGTTCTTTGCTTGACTTTGTGTCCTATGTGATTAGGCCAAATGGAACCTGAAGTGAAATTCCACTCCATCGGTATTATCTCGGATGACTTTGGAGAGATCACTACTCCCTTGCCGGTTGATGAAAATCGGAGTGGTCATATCTTATTCACTCTCAATGAGGGATCTCAGTATCGGCTTAAGCTGACATTCAGTGTTCTCCACAACATAGTTTCGGGCCTGATCTACTCCAACACCGTGTGGAAAAAGGGTCTTCAAGGTGCTTAATTTTCTTGCTCACTTTGTCTTTTCTGGATAACTGCAGTTCATGTTCTTGAAACACATAAAAGTTTGGTTTTACGTACAAGGAAAGAAAAAAAAAAGCATGGCCAGTAATGAACAAACCATTCTTATCTTCCTTTATGAGTCATGAAGTCAAATTTGGTTTCTTTAGAATGATGGACTGGTAGAAAATCTGATTTTCTTTTGTAAGACAATTCAATCTTTTTCATTATACTTAAATCAGTATTATTCTTTCTTTTATCCTACAACTGGTTTGCAAATTAAAAGTGAATATGATACTCTTTTTAGACAGACTCATGAATTCGAGTCTGAACTAATTGTAACTGTAGAAAGCTGAGATTTTGGAATGAGTATGAAAAATGGGCTACAGTGGTGAAGGTTCCCGATTCAGTTTGACACCCTGTATCTGGTCTCGTCTAATTACATGTTTGGTCATCAGTGTGTACTTTCTTTCTCATTGCTGCCAAGGAGGCACTAAGAGGGCAAGTTGCCTGTGAATAGCAAATACTGCCTCATCACAGATGATCCAACTTATACAGATTTCTGGGATATTGCTCCATTTTGTTACCCTCAAGAAAATTGCACTCAAATACCTTGCTTAGTTGTTAGCCTCTAGTTAAAATCCTGTAGCTTCAAGAAATTGGTCAAGCGCTGAAAACTGAGTGGTTAAATCTAGGAAGACAGATATAGGAACGCAACATTGCATCAACTAGAGGCAGGGGCAAAGCCAAGGGGGGGACATAGCCCCCACAAACCCCCCCAAAATTAAGGAAAATAGTTTAGGATTTATTTTTTATTTTTTATTTTTTTTTACATTGGCCCTCCCTATAATTATCATATTACAGCTTGGCTCCCCAAAAGTAAGATCGTTTGAGAGGATCAATTCGAGGACAAATGTTTGATTTACAATTCAAAGAAATTTAGGTGGAGGGCTGTCTTAAACCAAGTACGCCATTTCTTTGTACTAAGCAAGGGTACTTCTCGTTATTAGCCAGAATCCTGACTTGGGACACCTTTTCCTGATTACCTGCCTCTTCACTGTGATTAGTAAGTGGGCGAAAGCAGGATAAGAAAGTGAACCTTTCAGAATGGGGTACCTTCTTAGTTTCTGTCTTATTGTGTTGTCATTGAAAGCAATATTTTCTTTTCGTTCATCATCCCAAGGGGGTCCATTTTGCAGTCTCTTTTAGTTGATTTAACAAAAAATTTGGGCATCATGACCAATTCCTTTATGCAGATATGGTGTCGGTTTAGTCTTATTCTGAGTGATTTTGGTTGTCTTTTCTTTGTTTCCCTCCTCTTCTTTGGGAATCAGTTGATCAAAGCAAAGGAATGTTGGGCACTTTTGCACCTCAACAAGAACCATACGTGCACACGCTGGATGAGGAGATCACTCCATGTGGCGTGCTCGCAAGGGGGACCTACACTGCAAAACTTAAGGTGGGTGGAAGTAAAGTGCACGCATATGCCTTGTTTGGTATTAAAGCACACATGCATGCTTGACTTTGTGTTGCAACATTTGCTTTAAAAACCTAATTTTAGAATGATTAATCAATTGTCAAGTCATCTTCTTCTTTTTAGAATAATTACTTTGAAAGAGCCCATGCTTTCAGGAGAGAAAGACTAGCATCTCTTGGCTCTTTTAAGTTTCTGATAGGCTGTGGATTTCCTATTGCATAATTTCTTTACTCCCGATGATCCATCCGAAGATACCTCTAGTTGTAAATCCAAATCTAACGGAGACTCCTGTCAGACCAATCAGCGGATATCCTGCTCGGCAAGTATCTACCTGAAGAGGTTGCCACTTGCTTTGAAAGAAAAAAAAAATAACGGATATTCGGAAAATAGTAGCAAACCCCATAAACCATTCTTCATCCCCTAATCACATATTCAATGGTGTACTTTATGATGGGATCCTGTGCATTCTTGTTCACCATTTTCCTTATTTGTAGGATCATAATTATGTAGGTCCAAAGAAGAATCAATATGGAAATCAAAATATTATTAGGACTGCATGCTTTCACCATTTTAACTTGTCACCAAACCATTGTGATAGGCAGCTTATAACTAAATCATCTGAATTGGTTCTTTGCAGTTTGAAGATGATGACAAGAGATGTCATCTAGAACTCAAGTATTCCTTCGAGATCAAAAGAGGGGCTAGATGAGTTCTGCCCTGAACATTGTTTTCTTGCCTTCTGTTTTTGTGTACTCTTCCATATTCTTTTTTGATCATTTCTAAAAACTTGTCTAGGCGAGACCGTGAGTTAATCTCACGCGTGAGGCAACCAGATGGGTTCTCGGCCTTTTCGGTCATCTGCATTTCAGGCCCGCTTTGGGTTTAGAAACTTTAGGTCTGCTTTGTTTTATATAATGGGCTTGTATGCACACTTGTTAAGTAGCCGGCCCAATGGGCCCTTATAATTTGTCACCTTTTTTTTTCAAACTTCCCGTTTAATAATATTTATCTATTATCAGGGCGGTGCATAACCGGTGGCGGTGGTGGTATTGGCGGTTGTCCAAAAATGGACACCGCCACCACCGTTAATGGAAGAAACCGGCCCTAACGGTGGCAGTAGCAGTTACCGCTACCTACACCAAAGTTCACAAAAAATCGCACAAAAAGTCACAAATCGCACAAAAAGCCACAAACCAATGCAACCAAATCGCAAAAATATCCACAAAACCAGCAAATCGCAACCGTATCGCAAAAAAATCTCAAACCCAGCAGCAAATCGCAACAAAATTGGAGGGAAGGAGAGAGAGAGAGAGAGAGTTGCGAGGGGTGCGGTTGTCGACTGAAGGCGAGCTGCGGGGCTGAAGGAGAAAGAGAGGGCACTGAGGGACCGAGGGGCGAGGGCTGCGCGAAATGAGGGAGGGCCGGAGGGGGCGAGACCATAGAGGGAAAAAAACCCTAAGGTACTAAATGAAACGACGTCGTAGCGTCTTATATATATATAATCGGTTTGGCGGTGAACCGCCCAATGGTGGGCGGTTTCACCGTGAAAATGCAACCGGCATCGCCCTCACTACTAAGCGGGGAGCGGTGACCAGTACCGGTGAACATCCCTATCTATTATCAATGTCTCCGGTTATTTCTGTTTGATCTTTGGCCTTCCACAATTATCGAAGTTAATTCAATGTCTCCGGCCTCCTATGAGTTTTACATCTCAATGATGTTCTTGCTTTATTATTTGATTAAGTGAGAGTTTTCCTCGTTTTTGAAAGAAAGGTGTTGTGTATTCTTGTTCCTAAAGTAGCTCTCCCACTAATGGAACACGAATTCAAAACTCCCGTGTAAACACGAGGGCTTCTGCTAGCTCTAATTCACCTCCGGTATATCTTATGGAGCTAAAAGTTTTTTAAGGATTACGAGAAATTATTAGAGAATTGTTTAATCTGTCTGCGAAATGCTTAAGGTAGTGTTTGTAAATTCAAAATATTGAGAAAATTTTGAATACAAATATAAATAACTTAAAATTTTAATTCAAAAATAGAATAAAAACTTTCAATATCATCTCTCTATTCAAATATTTTTTTTCTATTATAATAAATATAAAAAAATTCACTTAAATCATCTCTATTCAATTTTCACGGATTTTCATAAATTTTATTTTTTTATTATTTTTTCTTAAAATTCAATAAAAAATGTAATTTACCTTAATTTTCACACATTGCTATAATTTCTAGAAAATCTCCAATACCATTCACACGTCCTCAAAATACTAAAGTTAATAATACCTTTGGGTTTGTCTAGTTGAGACTTTTATGACTATTTGAAATTAGGCCTTTAAGGCTATTCAATATATAGCCCTTTGGGCTTTAGTTGATGGACTTTATGCCCCTGTTATTTGCATTTGGCTTCGGAGGACCGTCTGTATTCAGCACGTTTGTATGTTTATTTGTGAAATGAAATTCAAGTTTGTTTAGGGAAAAAAAAACTTTGTTTATTCATATTTGAAGATCCCGGATCCGTATCCTTTACTTACCCAGAAGAAGTAATGAATCAAGAGTCAACACCTGATCACAAGGAATTGAAGATTAAGAATACAAGAAATTGAATTCATATTTATTCTGTTCTAATTGATCAAATCTTCAAGATATCTCTCTCATAGAAGGGTTGGATACTTGAAGTCCATCACTGCTCAAAACTGTACCATTCTCCCGCATCAGACCATTCTGACCGTAGTTACTCTTTGGTCAAAAAGTACCCAAAATTTGAAGCACACATTACATGTGAAATGTCTTGTAAGAAGAAGATGCAGCTTTTTGTGCTGTGATGTATCAACGATTCGGTGCTTACAAGAAGCTCTACTTGAAGAATGATTAGCTACACGCTGCAAAAATACATGAATGGTGGGGATGCAATCCAAAGCAAATCTGGCCTCGTTACCCTGAGTTCCAATATGAGCTGAGGGAAGAGGCCAGACCCAGCTAGAATTTTTGGTAGGACGTAGGACATGAATACTCTGAAGATCCTGGACACTGTCTGACTCCCTATAGTGTATCATAGCATTACTGGATGAATTGATCTGAAATATCATTAAAAGAGAAAAAGTTGCAGAAAAATTAATTAATATCCAACTAGGATTTGCAATATCGATGAATCTCAAAATTATCCAAAATTTAAATGCGATGAAGCAGCAAAAAAAAAAGTGTAGCATTACGGCAACCTGAACAAAAATTGATTACTGACAGGTTAAGAGGCATTCGTATACCAAATTAAAACAGCATCATTTTATCAACTTTGCTTCCATATCCCTGGAATGAGTTATCCTAGGCTCCTAGCCTTGTAAGGTCATAAAAAATTTCTATATTAACAGTTTTAGAAGCTATTAGATGAATGGCACTGGTATAATCTTTATGTCTTCCTCTTTCACGAGATTCGATCTTTTCCACAAAGTCTACAGCTTATTGTATGACAGCTTCCAAAGCAAATGGTGTATTAATTTGAAACAGCATATCAACTCCGACGATCAAAGAGAGATGTTATGCAAGCTAGTAAAATTAATAAAATGCTGGATAGAACTGTTCAGTGAATATTTAATAGCATGTGTGACACCCGACTTTGAGGTCAAAGGTTTTGGTCATTGAGAGATCTTCAAAGGTACTCTAGCAAGAGGAATTGGTTTAACTTCCTAAGACTATCATTGCTAAAGTGTTCTAAATCAAGCTCTACTGGCAGTTTTGAATTAAATCCAATAGAAGAAGAAAGAAGAAAACTGACACCTTCCAATTTTTATAGATAATGCAACATCATATGTGCTGAAGGGTTCCTCAACCTACAGCTCTGCCCCAGGTGGACATCCCCAAAAACATACCTGCATCCCCATAAATCAAGTAAAAATAGCGACAACATTAAAGGGAAAAATAAACTGAAAGTCCTGAGGAAAAGAAAAAGAGTAACTTTTCTAGAGGAAAAAAGATAACCTATATTCACAGTACTCAGCCCATGCACACCGAGCTTTCCCATAATCCCAATAACAGTCTTCATCCCTCAAGGGTCCACGTTTAGCTGTCAGATATCTTATCAGTAAAGATTGCTGAAGATAACCCCCCACCCCCCAAAAAAATAGACTCCCAACGTCTTCTTATGCTGAAGAAATAGAGTTTACTAAATTACCTTTTGTAACAAAACTAGAACTTGCATCCGGATGGATATCATGCAACATTTGAAGCCACAACTCCCGCATTAGAACTGGGGATCTAACTATGTTCCTGTGATTTGCTACATGAAGATAGTTTCAATTTAAAGTTTATAATGTCAAATACAGTCAATTTTTTTCTTTTTCCCGTTTTAAGTCATTATACGAAAGAAAGCAGATGACAATAAGGTCAACTCAACATAAGGAGATATCCCAGAAAATATACAAAAGTGTCAAATTTCAACTTAAGGCATGAACATCAAGTTAAAGAAACTTCTAAAAGAGTCCCACTACAAAACAATCCAAATTTTCTAGATTCTCATAGGGAGTATACTTTCACATCATGAAACCAGCCTCCAAAGCGTAACACAGGAAAAGTTTATAGACCCCTAGAATATCTCCTCCAGGTATCACAGTTTTCAATATCTAAACCAGCTTAAAAATCTTTCACAGAAATGAGCATAACTCTTCCACATCAAACAGCAGTTAACAGTTATTCGGTTGTACATTTGACAGTGACATATCTACAGCATGCTGTCTTCAATAAGGCAGAAACCACTGCCGTAAAGGACTTTATTGAAGTCAAAGAGCTATGACAGAGTGTCACGTCTCTGTTCATTAGTAATTCAAAGACATTTAACGCACCTTTATCAAGCTCCCATACTGCTGTCCTTCTTCCGGGTATACTTTCAGAGTCTTCATAGTAGGTTATGTACTTAACCCTAGGTGACCTTGTCATGTTGGGGAGAATGTCTTCTCCATAATGATGTTCTACATTCAATTCCACTTGTAGATCTGAGCCATCATGCTCTAACTGTATTTTTAGAACAGAAGAATTATGAAAAATCTCATAGGAGAAGGAAATTTTGGATGTCTACTGAAAGTATAATCCCATCAATTATCATTCTATAGGCAATATAACAATCACTCAGAGATAGGAGAAATAAAACAGGCCAGCTCATCCCTTAGACAAACATCAAAGACCGAGGAGAACCATTTAAAACTCTTCAGAATAAATGAGGCCTAAGTTTCAGGCTTACTAATTTTTACAAATGTTATTTTGATAAAACTAAGTGATACATACCAACGTATCTAAGCAATGTGAATTAATCCAACAAATGGATTCCACTGAGAGAAGTAATTAATGACTAAAGGGGGAAAAACTGTTAGAACCTAAAGCCAGGTGCGATTAGGAGCAAGATGAAAATACGAAGAGTTTCATTATAAGCCTTTTTCTGAGTCCAGAACCCCTTGTCTCATATGATGATTTAAGTACAACTTAGGCTCTGCTGCTGCTATTGGAATACACCATCCCCGAATTTTACCAATACCAAGCCATGGACTGCATGCTGTTGGCATTAAGACAGTGCAAGTGGTTCAAAGAACAGTAAAAGATATAAAAAATTGTACAAAATAACAAGGATAAATTCACATTTTGACAACCATAAACTACCATTGTTGGCAATTGATCCCTTAAACTACCACTTTTTTGAAAATTATTCCCTAAACTAAGATCTAACTGTATGGCACAATCTCATCGGCTAGATCTTAACTTAGGGGACAACTTGTAAAAGTTGGTAGTTTAAGAGGTGTATTACAAATGAAGTAGGATGGTAAATGTAATCTTCCCAAATACCAAATAGCAGATAAACATGCAAGCTATGACAGGGCCAAAAGTTCTCCACCAAGAAGTGGATATCAAGAGCTATCAATAGTGCCCAGAAGCAAATATTGTTCTTTAAGGAGTTTTTCTTTCAGCTGGTGAAAAAGGTTAATACCCTTTAGTTCCTAATGATCGTGAAAATGTAGCACCATGCCTAGTTACTAGTATAAATGCTGCAGAACTAACATGATGTCTTATTTTTTATCACTCTTCTTATAAATGTGTATCAATAAATGTATCAATATTTGCCCAGAAGCAAATATTGTTCTTTAAGGAGTTTTTCTTTCAGCTGGTGAAAAAGGTTAATACCCTTTAGTTCCTAATGATCGTGAAAATGTAGCACCATGCCTAGTTACTAGTATAAATGCTGCAGAACTAACATGATGTCTTATTTTTTTATCACTCTTCTTATAAATGTGTACCAATAATCATGAGCTAACATCTTGGTGAACATACGTTGGTTTTGTGGCCAAGATTATTAGAATATGGATTGGGAAAAGAAGAAACTACTTGATCATTTTTGACACCACAAGGGCAGAAAAGGTCAAAGGAAACAACTGAGAAATTTTTCATCTAATAACATGAACCACACTGTCTGTATTCTCATGGTTAACTTGCCAACCAGTTTTGATTAATAACATAGATTTGCAATTGCACACATATCTTGCATACATATAAGGCAATTGCGTACACAATGCATAGAAGAATGCATACTATAATGCAGTTCCATAACTTGATGCACTTGCACATGCACTGACTAGGAATACCTGAGGAGCCCTTGTTATGTTCACTTTTGAGCCTAGCCAATTCTTGCACCAAGAGAGGGAATGGTATGGTACCTGTAAACAGGTATGTTAATTTTTTAGGAAGCAAGAGTAATTGTATGCAATTCCAAATAGTAAAAGATAGAATGTGGGAATCTAGGTATATTTCCTATCTATACAAGTTCTATAATACAAAACCACAGCTACAGATATTTCTTCAGCTTACTGTCTCATCCCCACTTGCAGCTCCTGGATTCCCTTCAACCAGATCCCCGGACCTACATGAATGTTTCGAACGTATCTGTTACTGTTTACAAAGAGACTGAAACACTCATCCATTGACATAATCCCAACCTTCACTTTATCCTAAGAATTGTTTGACAGAACTACAAAACATACACTGCTTTTTTTGAAGGTGCTAGAAAGGGGAAAGAATGGGAATTAGGCTTGCGAAAATGAAGCCAATGAAGCCCATTTAGTCAGCAAAACCAGCATCGAGATGAAGCAGGGACAATTAAGTAATTAAAGGATGAGTTAATGCATGCACCAAGGGACAACAAATTGTGCACGATGGACTGCACTAAAAATGGAGCAAAGATCACCCGAAAAAAACACATGCACAAGATAAGGTTTGACCAAGCCTATGAAAAAGACAGCCAACAACCTAGCAGCAGACAATAAAACCAGCATATTGGTTACTACTACCAAGTCAACCAGAAATATCAAATTTCGAATTACACATCTTTCTACAACAGAGTAAACAAAAACCAAAAATCATCATACTCACTGGAGTTCAAATCCACATACAAGCAGCCCAACAAAATATTTTTAGATCACTCATGAAAAGCTTAGCTGAGACAACAGATAGCATGACAAGAGGTAAAAAAATGCTGAAGAGCCCGACCTTAAGCAGGAATTGATTAAATTGAACTTTCTGAGAAAAATCATTTTCTTCTCATCACATGCACAAAAGAAAACCACAGAATGGAAAATGGTGCAAATTCAGGGGCAAGGCCAAAAACTTGATCTGAGGGGGACCAAGTATAAAGGATACTATCGAGCAGATTTCCAAATGTAATGATTGCCTAGAAAAAAAAAGTTTGCTTTTCTGATTAGTTTAAGTGTTGTCTGATAAGTTTACTTTTGTCTCTATAAGAGAAAAAGTAATCCACACTGTCGTTATGGAGCAAGCTTCCACATGGGTTGTGAGTGGAAATTTGGATTCTTATAGGAATATGGCAAGATTCCTCTTTACAAAGAAGAACAAAAGGAGGGTTTTCAAGTTATAGCTCCCTGCAAGGACAATATATAGCAGTCAAATTGCCAACAGGAGAATAGTATGCTTATCATCAATCTTATAGTCTTGGCAAAGAATCACTGGTTCTGAAGTTATCATATGCTACAAGAATAGACCTGACATACAGGAACATAGTTTTTCAACAAATGAAAAGAAAATACACCAAAATGCAATCAGAGAGAGAAGGAACCAGCAAATGAATCTCTTCTTTTAATATATAATCGAATATGACGATAATTCTCAGTAACTCATGCGGATACTTTTACATCTTGCCACAAAATATACTAGTCCCCTACGATTATAAACATAATATGAATGACACTTACCTTGAGAACAGAGATCCTTCAACTTCAAAGATGATATCTGTAATGATCCAATTATCAGGGTAAGGCTTGCCACTTGGTGCAAAATAATAACCAACCTGTTTTGCATTTCCAAGAGAGCAACACTATCATTCACTAACATGGTTACCAGCTAAAGGTAGAACAGGCACCAACAAACTCCTAGAAATAATATAGAAATATCTTTGGCTGCATATAACCTATTAGCTCTCCAGAAAATTACTGAAACTGATTTAAAACAATGTGGAGATAAAATAACACCAAATAAAGGAATTACCAGAAATTTTTTTGAAGCAATCACACACTATCTCAGGTATAAAGGAAACACATGTTTTCATCAAACAATTTCAGTAGAATACGAAGGGTAAGTAAGATTGAGGAAATATAAACGTATCTGTCATGAAGAAGAAAATTTTACCTCGGTCTTCGAATCTATTCCGTAGATACAAAAGATATTTTTTATAGGGGGTCTGTCCCAAGGTGTAAGTGGATTTAAGACTGGATCACCATGATATGACCTGAAATGCACAGCATTGAAAACACAGGCTGTTGAAAATAGAACCAGAAAGCACCATGTATGCTTGAAAAGTACAAAAAAGGGAGGAAAAAAAAACCAAGCGAGAAGGGAAAAACAATCTTGCAGTAGAAATTTTGATTAGCAAAGCATTTACTATGTATGAATCAGTTACCGCTTATAACTGATTACGGTACAGCGAGTTTAAGGACATCAGCAAAGTGCATGCCTGTCTAGAAGTGTGCATACCCTAGCTCAATGGTAACCTATCTCTATCTCAGTCCAATAGACACACAAGTTATGAAAAGCTCTTTTTGTGATAAGTTGTACACCACGCCAACCTTGTTGCAGCTCCATATAAAATCAAACAACAAACACAATCAGATGTTTTGTAATGATTTAACACAAAACACTTATTATCCAGTAGACACACACCTAAAATCATAAACACATATTAAGCCGCATCTGCCACCAAGCACATTTTTTTAAAAGGAAAGTCAAGGTACTAAACATCTTCACCTAGGTTGGTTTAATTTATGTAAATCAATTCCTTACGGCAGAAAATCTGAAAGAGTCATAATAATTTGGCATTCTGGGTAGAAAGTCCACATATCATGTCAAGAAGGCCATGGTGGTGATTATTAAACAATACCCACTTCTCTAATTGGTAGAAGAGCCTCTTGCTATCTGGATCATAATCCTCTATTGCTTTGAAAAAGGTACCATCTGCGATTTCACGAGCAGAGAAGGATAACTGGGTAGGTAGTCCACATTCCATGGTAGACAATTTGGTCTGAGTTATTTCTGCAACTGATGGATAGGCCTCCAATCCCACTACAAAAAGATGTAAGAAGCATGTGACAATAACAAACATACTATCTCAATAATATATGTATCAGTCTCAAAAGTCTTACCACGTATTGAAGGAAGTTCAATACTGATTATGTTTGTGGGGAAACCAGAAAATTTCGTCCGGAATTCCTCGTCTTCACAATGATATGTTTGATGACCATGTCTGCTCATCCCAGAAAAATGCTTCGTGTATGCATTATCTGCCCTACAATACTTTGAAAAGGGCATCATCCATAACGAAGAAGCAAATGAATTTGACAACAATCTAGCTGTCCCCTGATACCTTGGCATTAAATAAGATAAGCATGTATTAGGACAGGTGTCCTAGTCCAATATGGTATACAAAAAAAAAGCACTTAGATGATGTTGCTTTTGCTGTCTACATTTCACCAAGAAGAATAGTTCAGTAAATTGAGTTACTTAGGCTATTGGAAAATATTGCTACTTGATTTAGGCTTTAAAATAGCTTTAGAGGATATTGCACTATTGAAAACAGTGTTATGTAAATTTAAATTTTTAAATGGCATTAGAGGAACTTGTATTTTACACATATGATGCAGTGAACAGTAACTCTGTCTCCATTTCACCAAGAAGAATAGTTCAGTAAATTGAGTTACTTAGGCTATTGGAAAATATTGCTACTTGGTTTAGGCCTTTAAAATAGCTTTAGAGGATATTTTTTTTTATAAGTAAGCCAATCTCATTAGAAAAAAGCGAAAACAGTACAAGAAACTATACCAAAGTCGCTTAGTCCAAACAAGCAACAAAACTAAGGAAATCATGAAAATCAACAAAACGGCACAGAAACCCTGCAACTTATCCAAAGACACAGAAACGTCTTCAAAACAACAAAAATAGCTTTAGAGGATATTGCACTATTGAAAACATTGTTATGTAAATTTAACTTTTTAAATGGCATTAGAGGAACTTGTATTATACACATATGATGCAGTGAGCAGTAACTCAATTATAGAGGAGATTAGATTAATAAAATACTAATTCACAAGGAGCAAAGAGGTAACCTCAGAAATAGGAAGACCGAATGTCTGTCCAGAAAGTGTTGCTTTTACTGTCTCAATAGAACCGAGAAGAGGAGCTCCTAATCAAGAAATGAAGACATCATGTACAAATCAATATGACCATCTGAAGCAACTAGACTCTTAAAGTAGATGGAATTTAGTTCAAGATAATTTTACCAACAGCGAAATAGGCATGAATGTGTTTGTCGAGCCACTGCATATACTGTTTTGGTGCAATTTCTAGCTTTAACCACTCCAAAAAATACCGAAACACGTTGTTACCCAGTGAATGGGCAAAGACAAGTGATGGACCTCCACGGAGTTTATGTGCAGTCTCAAATATCAACCTACAAAGTAACCAACACTATTTGAAAAGTGCCAAAAATATATTGTAACTTCACTATTTTTTCCATTTGAAAATTAGTGGTATTCATTAACATCTCCCAAAAAATACTTAGCTAAGCGCATCCAAAACTGAGCGTGTATGCTCAGCATGCTTGTCTATGCATGAATGTGGAAAAAAGATAACTTTCCAACATTGTCAAATGCATAAATGATTGTTTCTTTTGTAATAGGATGTTCTTTTTTATCCATGATTATGTGCTTGGCATTGGTTAAAAATCCATTATTCTAGTTCTCCACTCTCAGACCATTGAGAAGTCAAAATCTCCATGAGATTGAGATAAGAAAGTCCACATATAAACTTGTTGATTCCAATTGACAGACACCGAGGAAAGGCAACTGAAAAATGTCAATTTCATATAAGCTGTCAGACAACTGTATATCAGGACTTATTGAAGCAAAAGATGTGGGGAAAGAAAACATTTAGACATTGAAAACTTAGGCAAAATCTATTAGAATATGATTGAAAAACATACATACAAAATTGCTTTTCCAACTTGCTATATCATGCAAAGACGAGGTATTCTTACTTTGCATCAACTTTCCTTCCACGGAAAATTAAACTGCAGAGTAGAAAGGGCATACTGTTTTGCTTATGAAACTCAGTGAGACATGGACATTGAATTGTAGAAACCATCTAAACATCTATAACATAAGTCGATCTGGCTAAGCTAACCGAAAGGTATCCAAGTAAAATAGTTAAAGACTCAAAGGATGGGAGAAAGAAAGTGACCGGACCGTTTATTAGGCCGAATGCTATCCAGAAGCCAACTAGAAAGTGAATTTTCTTTGCTTTACTTCGTTATTTCTTATTTCTCTTTGGTGGACAGGTAATTTGTACACGGGCAATCCTCTAGATACATGGATCATAGCAAGTCATAATAGTAGGCAGTAAAGATATTTAGGATGTGTACAAACTTTAGCCTGTGAAAGTAAAGGTCTCGCTCCTCAAGCATTGAAGGTGACAATCTCCAATCATATGGAACAGCGATGATTGCATTGGCCTCTATACCAAATTCAATACACCACTTGATCCAATCTTTCCACACAGAGGAGAGAGGACCTGCAGAGCAAAAAACGAAAAATTTTAATCAAGCATGCTGCACCACCAGAAGCAAAGAAAACTACGACCAAAATATCATGCGTAGATCCAAATCTCATCAAACAGAAGAAAAGTATGCAATAGAATTTGAAGACATGACCTGTTATATAACCGGGATCAAGTTCAGTGATCGCAGAGAGACCACTATCGGGTCGAGACTTGCATTCTGGATGATCTGTTTGATTGTAGGGATCTAGCCACATGCACTTAAGCCAACAGTTGACAGCAGAAAGAAGCTGCAGCCAAATGTCAACGATACTCTCAGATTATGGATCTCAATAGGACTATTTCAGGTCATTATCAACCACATCAGCATTGCTCTCTTATTTTCTGCATTCTTTGGAACATATTTTTTCGATTAAATCCTCATCAACTCAACAAAATCATGATACAACATGTCGTACAGAGCGCATTTCAAAACAGGACTCTCACAAGTCATAACCGACCTCCAAAGAATAGGCGCGCAATTGCGCAAACACATTGTTCTAGCTCCTCCAACCAGACCAAGTCGAGCGGGTCGAATTTCCAAATGTAAAAATTTCTCGGAGAAGAGGGAGAAAGTCCTGAGTAGCATAAACTTACTTTGGTGGTGTCGAGCCAGACCAAGTCGAGCGGGTTGAAGTTGAGTGGGGAGTAGGCGCAGTTGAGCATGGACCAGGCTCTGAGCTGCGTGGAGGCGAAGCCGGGGATTATGATCACCGAGAGCTTGGAGTAGTCCGCGCCGAAACCTCCGCCGTCCGCGGCGGTGGAGCCTTGGAGGAGGACCAGAAGGAGAGTGGCCGCTACGATAAGGTGCGGAGGATGAGGACGAGAAAGTGCTCTCATTTGGCTGTTCGTTGTTCCTGTCTCTGTCTGGAAAGAGGAAGGAAAAAGGGAGGCAGGATTGTTGTAGCAGTCTTTGTAGAGTAGTTGTGACCGTCGGTTGGGAGCGTTGAAAACTTGGGCTTTTCACGTGTAATTATTTTTGTTCGTTACTCATCTGATGGCCTGAAAAAAATAAATTTTATTGGATACAAATTCTTAATATATATTAAAGTTCATATAATTTAGATTAATAACATCACTAAATTATATGCTATAAATGGATTCCAAGGACTCATATTTTCAATTAATTGTTAATTAGAATGCATGTTCGGGAGATTTATAGAATTAGCTCTATTTTCCTTCCTGAGTTCGTTCAATAAAAAGTATTTATTAATTTCATACTCAGTATTATAAATATTCTATTTTTCATTTCCAAATACCAAAGACACGGCGTCGTTTTTTATATTCAGTTTACTTTGATGTCACCGCCTCTTAACAGTTTTGTCAATTTTCCAATCAAACGACGTGAACCGCGCGGCGCGACCATTGGTATGAAAGAAGCACTCGAGAGTGGCGTTGGTTATAGTGTGAGTAAGCTTATTGTGTGAGTGTGTGAGTGGACGGATGAGATTAGAAGTTGAGAAATTAAATGGCTGAAAAAATGCCACGTCATTTAATGAAACCGGGTCGGTTTCACGGGTCGGATTCGTGGGTCGGATTCATTAAATGACGTGACATTTTCTCAGCCATTAGATTTTTCAACTTCTAATCTCATCTGTCCACTCACACATTCACACAATAAACTCACTCACACTATAACTTTTGCCACTCGAGAGTAGTAAATCATTACTCACGTAAAATGTCATTTTGCCTAAGCAAGTCTAGCCAGTATAACAGACAAATAGAAACCAAAAATGAACGATGATACTACATAATTTGCTCTATATTTTGGTATCTAATTGCTCTGTATTTTGCGTCTAACCACCTTCTTTGCTAACCCGTGTACAATCTCGTTGGCACTAATAAGTTAACTCCTGAAAATTTACATTAATTAGTTCTTCAATTGCTTGTATAATATTGTATGTGCGACAATCAACAATCATCTTTTTAAAGTCGAGGTCCCGAGAAGAGAATCTCTTTCAAGGATTAGAGGGTAGAATTTTTATGGCTTGAGAGCAAATTTTCTCATCAGAATTATCTCAAACAGCTGCGCTGCCAAAGAGAAGGTCGGCCTAATGTCTCAATCATACGCTTGCTTTCCTCATAAATGAATGTGAAGGTTTTGAAAGAGTATGTTAAAACAATCTGATTAATTTCTTCCAATATCTTAAGTTATTTGAAATGATACAGCCTCCAAACCATCGAGTTCAAATAAGCTTTTGATGTGTTTATCTTCTCTTTTGCTGCCAAGACTCATAACAATAATATGCTCTATTCATAAGCACAGTTCGCATGCCGGCATAAGCTTTCTTACATGCAAACTACTCATCTTGGATGGGAGGTGTTTGGATCATGCAAAACGTGCATGTTCACAAAAGTAAATGGTTGGGATTTCTCACATAACTTGATAACATGTTACTTTCTTTTCCAACCACACATATATCATAACCAAGATTTACCAATATTTTTAGAATATCTTTAAAAAAAATTGAATGTTAGTGTTATGAATCTCGACCGTCTAATCTTGAAACAACAGTACCGCTTGTTGTGGTTGTAATAATTACAGGTTTGTAAGGGTGCGTTTGACACCTAAAATTTTGGTCATCATTACAAAAATTTATCTCTTCTCATTTTTTTTACCAATTTCCATAAAATTTTTCACTTTTTCACCCTCTTCCATAAACTTTTTCATTTTTTCATTCTATCTTCTCACTTTTTCACCAATTTCGATACCTAAAATTTTAACCACCTTAAAATTTTGTTTCTCAAACACACAATAAATACCTTAACTTTATATGATTCATTGAGGTGCTATGAGAATAGGGAAACCACAGTTTTCTATCAAATTTTCTACAGTTGGTGAACCAAAATTGACCAATCAAGTTGAACACAGTAATTTTCAGAATGTTCATTCCTTGATATGAATTTTGAACTCTCACAAATATAAATTGGGCCACATGTTTTATAATAAATGTGTTTTAGAACCAAAATATATGCATAATACTGTTTTCTGCTCAGGGAAGCCATGATCTACACATTATTAATATACGTCAAAGTTATTAAAGATGATTTTTCAGTATTGTATGAGTTGAAACATTGACACTTCCCACACATTAAATTAGGCTTACACAATCCATTCTCGAGTCTCGTTAATTTTGTTGGGATTATAATTTTTAAATCAGAATGAGAACACAAATATTACGAGTTTATTAAATGATCAATAATAAGTTCACCAATTTTGAATAGAAATTTTCTAGTAGGTTTTAAGCAACGCCCATTGGGATGACTTTTCTTTTGCATGCATGTTGATGAAATTCTGGAGGACATGTTGCCGAAACCATTGAAATTTTGGAAGACATGTTGCCAGAACCATTTAATCATCAGAAACTAGCTAGATGTCCATTCAAACTTGAGAGAAAAGTTGTAGCATTGAGTGCTTCTCCTTGTTTCCGACCATCGTGCCCACCTGCAACCCCAAGCAATGTGTTGGATGCCTTAGAAAACGTAACTCCTGCAAAACTTGTTCACTCCTGCTAGGCTGATAAGTGTGGCACCCGTATTTAATTTCTTCCAATATCCCTTTGAGTTCTCTTTGACTGCGAGGGAGATTTGCTAGTTTTGGTGAATCAAAACACGAACTTGAGTGTACTCCAGACTGGTGCATAGAAGGAGAAATGCTGACAATTGGGCATATGCTTGCTGATAATGCAGATTGGAGAATTGCCGGGATTTCTAGAGATGGGAACGTCTTGGCACACAAGTTACCTCAATGGGGTCTTGGTTCTGTTAGGAGTGGGGAGATTCAGATTTAAAAACAATATTCATCACAATAATATGCATAAGCATAATTCGCATGCAGGCCATACAAACTACTCATATCGTGAAAAACCTATATTGATTAAAAAAAAGTTAAATGCATGTCATGCTCCTGTGGTATGCGGTAATAGCAAATATGCCTCTGAGGTAAACAAAGTCTTTTTCATATCCCTGAGTTAAACATTCAGGAGCAAATATGTCATTTCATACCCCTGAGGTAAACATAACGGAAGAACATATTTGCTCCTGAATGTTTATCTCAGGGGTATGAAAAAGACTTTGTTTACCTCAGAGGCATATTTACTATTACCGCATACCACAGGGATATGACATACATTTAACCTAAAAATAAAAAACCAGAAGCAGAGCTACAAACAATCCTTTCCAATTTTCAAGCAAATGACAAGGCGTAATCGTTGTTTTTTTTCATCAAGTATTTTTTTTTCCATCCAGTTTACTTTGATATCACCAGTTTTGTCATTTCCCAATCAAACGACGCCGTGTATTATTGGCAAAACCGCCCGGGTGGCCATATGTATGAAAACACCGCTAGTACTAAGTCGCCGAAGCTAAAAACGGCTGCTACTCTTTGCGAAGCTAAAAACCCTAAAACTACAATCTTTAGGCGGCCAACCTGCGGTGTGGCCAATCCCATCGCTCATGGCGTGTACAATCGATTTCCGGTGCCTCGACGAAGGCTTCGGTGGCAAGACCTACAAGCGAAAGCGAGAGGAGTCCCAGTATCAGTACAATGAAACGTCGGCCTCCATGGAGATAGAGGTCGACGACGCGGGTTCACCAATGGCGAAGAGATCAGCGGTGGCGTCGGCTGAGAACCCCAACAAGCCCAGTTTCGGAAAGCCGACATATGATGGGGTGATTGCCGGGAAGGTGTCGGGGCGAAAGTGGAAGCAGGCTCGGAAGCAGCGGTCGTCGGCGACACAGGTGAGCCGGAGGGGCACGAGCTACGAGGAGAGGGATAGGCAGAAGGAGATAAAGAAGGCGTACAAGGAGAGGATGACGGAGCTGAAGGAGGCGATAAGGCTGAACAAGGTAGAGAAGAGGAAGAAGAGGGAGGAGCGGGAGAAGAAGAAGCAGGAGAACATTCTGAGGTCGGGTACTAAGCTGCAGAAGATCACCAATCCCAAGACCTTGAAGAAGATTGCAAAGTCCAAGCAGAAGAAGCTCCTCAAGGTTGTTCCCGATAATCTGTTCAACAAGAAGAACAACGAGAAGAAGAAGTAGTAGCTTTCTTTAAGAGTTTTGTAGGCGATAGTAATAATCTTGTGGGAACTTTGCATTTGCTTGACATTTTACTCTATTGAGTTGCTTCTCCAATCTATGAATTACAAGTCTCGAATTTTGGAAGATTTCGGTGGCTGCATCTTGTCAACGCTTGTACAGATTTTTGGATATTTTTTAAACGTTCTATTCTTCGAAATAATTACATCCTTGTATAAAAACTAGGGTCTCCTTGTAAATAATTGATAGGAATGAGCACCGCACTTTATAATCAATTGCAAGGGTGCAAAGCTCAAATGCAGCAAATGTGGACAAAAGGGAGCAGCCCTGTGTTGCTATGAGAAGTCCTGTCGGATAAGGTTTCACCTTCCTTATGCAGCTGAAATATCAAATTGTCGCTGGGATTATGTAACTGAATTATGCCTTTTGATCCTGTCTCCTGGTTATATTCTGTTATGTCAATGTCCTGTTTGTTTCAATCTAATAATGCCTTGTTGCCATTGGTTTATTACTGGAGAACTTTATTATGCTGTGTCCTGCTCATTCAGTCAAGTTTCCACATGAAAAGTCCAAGTCCGGAAAACACCCTTTAAAGGATCATCCTATGCCAAGTCAGAGGTATGGCTCCATTCTCTTAGCTGTTATGATATGTTTACAGTTTAGCTAATCCTTTCAGGTTCCATAATGATAAACAATTGACAGTAGCTTTATAATTTGTGTTTTGTTTTAGGTTGTTCCCTGAATGTCTGAATTCTGCCTTATAAACTTTGTTAAGTGTAAAAACAATTGACCCGTGTCATCTAAGTGCGGAATGTGCTCAAAGTATAACTTATTCTCAACTGCAAATGAATATAACGATGCTTAAATGTACCCCTTCCCCGATATCTTTTAAAAGGGTGGAAAAAATGAAAAAAAGAAGAAGAAGAGAAATCTAATGCTTCCTCTTTGTTTTCAACATGTAAAGGCTCCTTGAAACTGTTTGTTTTTCACTTGAGTAATTTTTAATAATTGAAAAACATACACGGTAGGAAGCATGAACAATCCATGATGCCTGCTAGATATTGAAATTTCATTCCCCATCATCTCTGTCTGTTATTGCCTCCGTATCCCATATTCAATCTAATGGTGTAGACACACCACTTCGGCATTTGGTACGGGCAAGATCCAAATTTCGTTATTCAAGTAGATACTTTTCAGAATTGCTCTAGGATATTTCTGAGGAAAATGGTTGTTTTATGCACAATTTAACTTTCCCCCCAAAAATAGAAAAAGAAAGCGCTCGGTAATTGATCACATTATAGGTTGTCTTTGTCTATCGAAATCTGATTTATCTACCATTTTCTGTGATCCTGCATATAGGGCCTCTCAGCAGTCCACACTTTGGGTAGGTCCTAGGGATGGAGTCAAAGAATGGGTTATATTCGCATCTGCTCTATCTACTAAAGAGAAGGTTAGTTTAAATCGGAGTTGTGTCTTCTTTAGCATTTACTTGATTCATGGTTACAACTTGGAGGAAATCAAAATAATTTTCTACTTCTGGGATGTTTTCATACTTCTGAGAGTAGACACTCTCTGAGATGATTTGTGCTTGTTTCCATAGATTGTGGTCAACTAGTTATGCTGAAGGCATTTTGATGAAAAATGATCACATCTATAAGAACATTTATGTCATTTGATTTTTCACCGAAATATGTATTTGGATGAGAAAATGTATGAGAGTTATCAGTTATTTACATATTTTATACTGGAGCACCGGACTTTGAAGGTTAATGGGGAAGCATAATCTTAACCGGGTTTATTTCCAGAGTCCACGGACAACGAAACCTGCTGTGAGCTTTAATTTGATTCTCTAAGCCGCATTTTTTCTTCTTTCTTGGCTTCTATTATAAATCAACTCTCAATAATGGATTTTTTTTATTTGTCTAAACTAAATAACTCGAGCCATTGGTGGATTGCATACATGTAAGTAGAGAAATCAGAACTCCTTTGCCCATTCTCTTGCTAAATGGGCTGCTGATTCTGGTTCTTCCGGTTTTTGGGACTCTGTTAGTCTCCCTAGTTTCATTTTATTTTGCTCTCTTTGTAATTGGCACTCTGTTGCTTTTCTTAGAAGAAGAAGAAGAAGAGAGTATCCTAACTTAAAATTCCGTTTATTACACTGAATTAAGAAGCTAGGAAATTGCTCATCAAAGAGCATAAATTGAGAAATCGAAATTAACTGTCCAAGAGTACTGGGTCTCGAAGGGTTCATGTGTTTTCTCTTTTGAACTTGAGACCTGGAAAGAGTAAATTACCAAGATTCAAACCTTAACCTTAATCACTAGATCAATTGCTTGAAGTTCTTGATCCTTTCCTTGCTAACCAAATAAAGTTTACAGCTTAAATAGCAAAAAAGAACCTGCATCCATAAAGGAAAACAAAGACGAACAAAAGCATCTGGACACTAAGTAGCTTAAACATAAGCACTCCCACAATAATACCGATCAACCCATAAGCTGGTCAAGAACACCTATTCATGGCGTTCGCATGCCAGCAAGAGATTTCTTCCATGCGAAATACTCATTTGGGATGCTGTTGGGACATGCAAATAAAATGGTTGCGATTTTTCACATAACTTCTTGCTATTTTTTTCAACCACACATCTATAATCTCAGGATTTCCCAATTTTAGCATATCTTAAGAAGATTGAAAGTTAGTGTGATGAAATCTCAGCCCTGCAATCTTAAATCAACGGCAACAATCGTTGTGATTCGAAAAAGTACAGGTTGTAGAATACCTTAACGTTATATGATTCAAAAAATTTGCTAACAATTTAGAAAATCAAACAGTGTTCTTCTCAGCATGCAGTTTTCACTGGCCTAATATTTTATTTTATTTTTTTAATTTAATGAATATTATACAGAAACCATTATAAAATGTTACCCAAGATTACAAAAAATATATATTATTAAACATGACTGTCAAATTAGAAGATATTACAAAATTAAGAGATATTTTTTTTAAAAAATAAAATATCTTTAGAAACCGAAAATCATTGCAAACAAGCAAGCATTTTGGGCCACTGTGACACCGCCACTATGGGACGGGTACCGGTAGTAGGGGGAACCGGAAAATTCCGATACACATCCCTAAAGAGTCACACCAAGATATCATATCCTATCTAACATAAACTTCATAGCAGTCTGATATCGAGACCATTCTGGCTCCCTATGTAAGATCTACATGTAGCAAATTGATACTGTGTGGACACCCATATTTGGGAAGCAATGGCGGCTCTCAAAGCCTTTGAAATAGCACATATCAAATAACTAAATATGACAGCAAATATCTCCAAGATCATCCATGGAAGTATTAGCCAATGAGGTCTATGGTCTTGATACTCTCAAATTGAATCAAGTATGAAAGAAAAGTGTTCCTTCTCGGGACGCATGCATTTACAACACTTGCAGGTAGCTTTTGAAACGAATCAGCATTGATTTCTTCCAATATCTCATGTGTTATTTGCTCATAATCTAGATTATATATTGACAATAGTCATTAGAATGAGTACAATCTCTTATCTTATCAATTCAATTCATTAGTATATATTGACAATAATCAGTAGAATAACGTGATATGAGGTCGGAAAATAAATTCCAATAACTCTTTATAGATTTCAACAACTTTTTCAAATCTACCCTATTTTTAATGATTAAATTTTTTTTGTCCATCCAAATGAACACCAAACATGGGATTGTACGGATAATTGATTATTATTATTATTTTTAGGGGAAAATACACTTTTCACCCACAAACTACCGGGGTAGTGACACATTGCACCCCAAACTACAATCTTTAAGACATTGCACCCTCAAACTACCAATGTTAGACACTTTGCACCCTAAACTACCAATTTTGACACATTACACCCTCTAACTACTAATATTAAACATTTTGCACCCTTTATTCGACAATAATACCCTTGAGAAATTAATAAATTGACAACAATATATTTCCTATATGCAAAATAGGTCAAGGACATTATTGTCATTTTAGTCTCAAAATTTGAAAAATGGTGCAAAATGTCAAAAATTGGTAGTTAGAGGATGTAATGTATCAAAATTGGTAGTTTAGGGTGCAAAGTGCAAAACCTATAGTAATTTGTAGGTGAAAAATGTATTTTCTCCTTATTTTTATCTACGCACTAAACTAGATTTTTTTTTGTAAAATAGGATAACTTTTTCCACAAATCTCAGACAATCAAATATTTCGGACGCATTTCTAAAACAACTATCATAAAATTACTATTCCAAAATTTTAATTTACAAATAAAGTAATTCAAGTTTGTTGTCAAACAAAATAATTTTAAAATAATATTTTCCTATTAATATTTTATTTTATTATATTAAATACAAAAAATTCACTAAAATCATTTATCTTTTTATCTTTTATCCGATTCTCATGAAATTCTACGTAGGTCTGTTCACTTTTAAAATCCTATAAAATTCTATATTATTCATATTTTCTCACAAAATTTAATAATTTTTTTTTAAATTTACCTTTTTATTTACTAAATTTTATTTCTTTTTCATTTTTAATAATAAAACTCAATAAATCAAATGTTTAGTCGTTAAATTTTTATTCCGTTTAACTTTTAATCCTTCTATTACTATATATCACTCTAATTAACGGAAAGATTTTTTAAGTCACCCTCCATTTCCACGTCAGCCATGATTTTTAGAAAAATAATTTGCGGCTTTGCGCAAACAGCACCCCCCACCATTTTCATTTAACAATTGTGCTTCCACATGTCCTTGCACTTCCCCTATATTCCCCTTTATTCCCTTCTCTCCTCCTCCTCCTCCAACCCGTAACACATTGTTTGAGCATTCCCAGAACTCTCGTCAGCTTCAGAATTTCATGTTCTAATCAGAGGGCAGGGCCGGCTCAAACCAAGTGGGGCCTAAGTCAAAATAAATTATTAGACTTTTTTTAATATAAAATTTAATTTAAAATATTTAAAAATTATTAAATTTAATATAAAATATTTAAAGGCCCCATTAATTGTTTTCTACGAGGCCCTCATACATGACATCAAGGCCCCATAACTAGAACAATTAAGAAATTTATAAGACATTTTTTCTCTTTGAGCAAAGTTTAGAAATATCTAAAAATGGATTTGGAGGCCTGAAAGAAATATATTAGTCCACTCATAATAAAAAAAATGAAAATATTGCATCTTGCCATTTTTTTCTTAGCTCAGTTGTTTTTTTTATTTTTGGGTTATCTACAACACAAAAAAATAAAATAAAAAATAAAAAATTATTTTTAATCTTTATGGGGCCTTGCTCAAGGTGAGACTTTAGGCCACCGTCTACGTTGCTTTACCCTTGAGCCGGCCTTGTCAGAGGCTCCAAGTTGACATCCAGCAAACTCAGAGACTTCGAGTAGCAGCTTCCGAGTTCACAAGAAGAAAAGGAAGCCGAAGCCGAAGCCGAAGCCGAGCTTCTTTAAGCAAATCTGAGAGAAATGGTCCCTCAAACTGAATCCTACGAGAGAGAAATTTCAATGGGAGGAACCAGAACAGCAAGAAAAGCTAGAAAAGGATGACCGAGAAGAAGAGGAGAGGCGGGACTCTTCTGAGATTTTGGCATCTGACTCATCTGGCGAATCGTTGAGTGGCCCAGTGAGTTTTGTTTTGACGGACGGGTTTGTTTCGGCTTCTTGGGTTCATGGAAGTAATACCCGTAATCTTCGAGTAGATTTTGAACCTGAAGCCATCCACAAGAGTTGTCCCACACCCATATCATAATACCAACATCTACAACCAGTAGCAGACATTTCACAAATTTAAATTGCATATTACCAAAGGATAAAAATCAAGCAACAAACGAGATTCAATCACAAGTGTCATTGAACCCCCGCAAAGTATACATACTCTTTATCTGCAATATGAATCGTCGAAACCAAATCAACCTACACCACCAAAAGAACAAGAATCGCGTAGTTCAATAAGCTACATAAGAAACGTATCGTTGAGGATGTTGGAAAGTAAAAATGTGAGAGTTGCAGGTATTATATATAGGGTATGTTCGTTTTCACCATTTTTTCAGGATTCTAAGTATATTCACAATTCTACCACTGAACATATTCAGAATTCAAACACAAAAATCAATACATTTTACACAATCTCCAACAACTTTTTAATTTTTTATTCAACATAAATTTTCTCTCTCTATACTTTTTCACATATCTCCAATACTTTTTTATTAAACAATTACATCAAATCATTTCTCTCTCCACTTTACACAAACACCAATAAAACACTATTCAACATAAAATTCACAACTTCTCTAAAATCCTATATTTTTTCTCAAAACGAACATCACCTATGTTTTTTTTAATCACGTTTAAACAGTAGATGTTGAAGTGAAAATGAAGGGTGACGTGACAAATTGAAGGTGATATAAAAAATTATTTCGTTAATTAAAGTGACAGAAATTAACGGAAGAATTAAAATTTAATCGACATGAAAATTGAGAGATTAAAAATTCGACTTAATAAATTTGAGAACTAAAAGTAAATTTTCATTTTCTTAATTTTCACGAAATTCTTTAAATATTTACGCGGGAGTTTCGGGAAACGGATATGGAAGAAAGCGACTCACAGTTGAACTTGACGTTCCGCCTCCAGTCAGATGTCAAATCAGTCCTTACCGCGCGATTTTCCACTTCCTCATGAAAAGCTAGAATCCCAGAAGTCCGCGTGTCCACGTTCTCTGATACCTCTACTTCGCAAAGCACAAGACCGATAAAATCCCCCATCCCCACTCGCATCCCAGAGAAAAAAAAAGGGGTCAGTTTCTGAGTACAAATCGGCGTCTTTCTTTAGAAAATAGTTGCATTGCTTAGGTTATGTCGATTCCAGTGGAGATGGGGGATTCTACTAGTAACGGTAGTAGGTCACTTAACCCTTGGTCTCTCAATATTCAGAAAATGGGTCTCGAGCTCAAGTGCCCTCTCTGGTATGTCTCATTTATTTATTTTATATATTTTTCTGTTATTTATTTATTTATTTTGTACTTAAGTTTGTCTTATCGAGACTTGGAAGTTGGAACTATCAAGACTTATCGACGTGCATTTCGAATCAGATTCGACGGTAACATTGACTTCGTAGTTTAGGAGGCAAGTGGTTTTCACCTTTCTAGTTTTTGTTTTTGGTTAGGGTTGTTCGTCCAATGCTCTGTGCGACACCTGAGACAATGCGAAACCAAAATGTCGGCATTCACCTTTTTTTTTTGGGCCCGGCGAACACGAAGAACGGATAAATTTACCAAATTCTTTTTTTTTTCGTTTCATCTTGCGGTGAACCAATGTAGTGTTAATGATATATTTGTTGCTAATTGTAATCCGTTGGGGGGTTTCTTGTTGATGTTGCAGCTTAAACTTGCTTGACAAACCAGTATTACTCCCCTGCAATCACATTTTCTGCAAGTTAGTTCCCTCTTCGTCTTCGTCTTCGTCTGCATCTTAGTCTAGTTCTTTTTTGTTTTTCTGGACTAAATTTTCTTAATTTCATTTGTGTTCTTGGTTTGGTTCTTGCAGTTCATGCACATATATTTCACCGCAGCTTAAATCAGAGTGCCCCGTCTGTAAATCTCAGTATTTCAACAATGGTATGTAGAAATGCTGTGTTCTATTTTTTGTATTTTCTTTAACAAATTTGTCTGTTTCCTCGAGGGTGTGTTTTTTTTGGCTTCATTTTTCTGTTGAATATATCATACTGCATTTCTTGCTGCTTGTTTTGATAATTAATATCAAGGAGAAAATCATTGTTTAGATCTCTAATCTTTTAGAATTGCATATTTGATCGGTAATATACATAATGTTGAGCTATACTTTTCATGTTTCTAAAGTTTACTTCGACGGTTTTTTGGGTAAGAAAAACATGGGTAAATCGAAATGTTTTCAATAGAAACAAACCTACGCATGATGAGTATCTTTTAACCCTCTCGATGTCTTTTAACCCACTTGATATGACTATTCTTAGTTTTATATCTCTCTGTTGATTCAAATGATGTTTCAAATGATGTATCCGATTTCTTCTTGGTGTCAGATTTAAGGCACGCACCTTTCATGGAAAATCTGGTTACAATCTATAGGAGTTTGGAAGCTACCTTTTGTGCCAATTTGTTTCAGTGTGTTTCGTCTGGTACACCCAATTATTTTGATGGACTTTCACTTCCTTTTAAGATCAGAAATTTGATTTATATGATATTTATGACATTTTTTATGTTGATCTTTTAGAATCCAGGAGGATTTTGGAGCAATGCCAAACTTCAGTTTATGCAGACAAATTGAGGACAGAACAATCTGAAATTTTTCGGGGGAACAAGTCCTGCAGTGGGCAGTCCATCTTTTCATTATCTGCTAATAAGCAAATTTCAGATCCATTAAATATGAATCATTCACTTGAAGACGGGGTTAGCAAGAATGAAAATTTTGAGAAAAGCATAGATAATAGAAGTGGTGGGGGAGGAGATGGATTCAATAATGCAGTGAGTACTAATCCAGTAGCACTGAGTTCACAAACGGAACCTGGGGGCCTTGAAGAGCTTAGGGTTGTGGAGAATGAGCTGGCACATTCCCTTCCAGATACCCCTCCATTCGGTTATGCAAAAGGATCAGCTGATGAAAGCTGTGACCGTGGCAGTGAGCATGTATGAAAGTCATGGTTGATTTGATAATGATTTTTTCGCGTAGGGTTTCTAGTTTATTTTTGTTCTTCTTCTTTACTACCGCCATTACTAGTTCAAAGGCAGATTGGCAATGACCCTGAAGCATTTTCAGATTGATATCTTATTTGCACACATAAGGTTCAATTTGGATTATTTGTAATATCCACCTTACAATTTTACTTTTCACGATTTATTTGTGCTCAGCTGATCGCTGGAGGTTGTTCTGCAATATTTCATCATTTGGCTTCCATCGTTTTTGTGTGTGCATACATCATATCCAAAAGGATTAGTTGCACAGCCAAACTCTGCTTGCATGTTTTTATGTTGTTCAAGATTGATGAAATATAAAAGAATTGTACGTATTTTCAACACGCCAATAGGTGTATGAGTACGGGCAATTTAATATAAATTTGTGTTGCTAATTTTTCACTAATTTCTGTTGCAACTAGATGCATTGTTTTCTTTTAATTTTGTTTTACATAATAGTTACTCGAACCTGATTATACCTTTTTGCATTTTCAGAGCCCAGAAAAATCTTTGTTTAAGAGAGCAAAGAACAGACATGCTGAAGATAGGACTAAGCAGTTAAGGGATGACAGTTCTTGCTTGGAAACTGATGGTCATTTGAGGGGCATGAAGAGACATAAGAAATTAAACTATGGCCCTTCAGAGATGAGTATAAAAAGAGAGGACCGTATTCCTCCAGTTTCACATTCTGAAATCGCAGTGACTCCTAATTCTGTTTTGGAACTTGAGTCTGGGATTGCACCAGTTGCTGAGCAGCAGCCTGCAATTTCAGATGAATATATGAGTAACTGTTCGCTTTGGAAGCCCTGTGAAATTTCAAAGGTAAGGTTTATATATTTATGTCACTCTAATCAATATTCCTTTGCAACCTTGCTTTTGATGTTAAAGAATATGATTAGAAAATTATTTGAATATGTTTCATATGAACACATAATTTTGATGCTAATCAACTTTTTATCGAATCTTCCAGCATAGTGGTACAATGTTGCATTATGCTAATGGGAAAATGGTAATAGGAGATGAGGCAACCCTCTCAAAAGTCATACATGTTCACAAGCTATGTCTTGATTGGTACATCATCTTGAAATTTTGAGTATTATCAAGTGATTATGATGTTGCCGATCTTGTGTAACTTTAGGACGTTTGAGATATAACAGCAATTTATAAATAGGGCACCACAGGCATATTTTGATAATTTTTTTTGATAAATAAGCCAATCTCATTAGAATAAGTGAAAACAGTACAAAGGCTATACCGAAATCACTAATCCAAACAATTAAGAAAACTAAGGAAATCAACAAAATCTACAAAAGGGCAGCCAAGCGCAGAATTAGCCCATAAGAAAAGGGAAGACAACAAAACACTCGGCAACCTATCCAAAGACAGAACAATCTTCAAAACATCTACTATTATGCTCCCTCCAAAGACACCACCAAATACAAGATGATATTAATCTCCAAATGACCTATGCAATCGGATTGGACAACCTCCTCTTCCAACACCACAGCACATCCACCACTTTTTCTGGCATAACCCATTGAAAATTCACAATACATAGCACATGAGACCACAACCCTCGCGCTAAAGGACAATGCAAAAAAACATGGTCAACTGACTCTCCATCACATCTACATAAGAAGCACCAATCAGCAATACTCATATTCCTTCTTCGAAGATTATCAAGAGTTAAAATCCTTCCATGTGTTGCCTCCCAAAGAGATTCTAAAAGGGCACAAAGACCTCCAAACACCCCTCCATGGGAAAGGCAAAGAAACCCCACCTACAAGTGAACCATACATAGACTTGACCGAAAACAACCATTGCCTAATACCCGGCCAATCCATCTCATCATCATCCCCTCTCCTTAATACCTTCCCGTACAACAAAGCGAAGGAGGAGAAGTCCTCCAACTCCCAATCATTAGCTGCTCTAGAGAAAGGAACATTCCACACCATGTGGTCAATACCTTCCACCAAACAATCCGCCACCATAGCCTCCTTACAACGGGACAAAGAAAAAACAAGAGGGAAAGCGAGACTCAAATGCTTATCTCCACACCAGCTATCATGCCAGAATTTTGATAATGAAACTGTTGAGAATTTGAAGTAGGAAGCTGCAAGGGGTGCAAGGCTCAAATGGGGCAAATGTAGAGAAAAGGGAGCAGCCCTGGGTTGCTAAGAGAATTCTGTCTGAAAAGCTTTCATGTTCCCTGTTGCAGCTGAAATATCAAATTGTCGCTGGGATTATTAACTGAACTATGCCTTCTGATCATGTCTTTTGGTTATATTTAACAATAATGTAACTGAATGATCTATTTGAGATTCTTCATTTGAATTTATGCACAAATTGGGTAACAACCTGATTACATGATAAGATAGGATATTCAATTTGAAATTTGAATTTCCTAAGATAGATGATAAACTAGCTAATAACTAGATAACTAACTAGATAAGATAAGCTTATCTATCCAATCTATACATTAGATCACAAACTATTCAAATACATAACAAAATTACAAACTAGGGATAAGATAATATTCTAGAGCCCCTGGTACTCTAGAAAATGTATTCCCGAACCCTAGCTAGAATTTAGGGTTGCTGAATCTTATTTTGATAATATTCTGTTGTGTTAATGTCCATTTTGTTTCAATCTAGTGAATTTAGCTTTAACTAATAATGCCTCGTTGCCATTGGTTTCTTACAGGGGAACTTTATTATGCTGTGTTTTGCTCATTCTTCAGTCAAGTTTCCACATGAAAAGTCCAAGCCCAGAAAACACACTTTAAAGGATCATCCTATGCCAAGTCAGAGGTATGGCTCCATTTTCTAAACTTTTATGATATGTTTTTAAGCTAATCTTTTCAGGTTTCATAACGATAAACAATTAACAGTTGCTGTATAATTTGAGAGGTTGTTCCCTGAAGGTCTGAATAAAGTCATTCTGCCGTATAAATGATGTTAGAGGAAAAAATCGGGGCATATCATCTAAGTGCGGAATGTGCTCAAAGTACAACGTATTCTCAATTGCAAATGAATATAACGATGAGTAAATGTAGACCCCCTTCCCCAATACCTTTTAAAAGAGTGGAAAAAATGAAAAAGAAAGAAGAGAAGTCTAATGCTTCCTCTTTGTTTCCAAAATGTAAAGGCTCCTTAAACTGTTTGTTTTTCACTGGAGTAATTTTGAATAATTGAAAAACATACACGGTGGGAAGCATGAGCAATCCATGATACCTGCTATTTCCATCTGTGATGTGTATTTGATATGGATATGTTTGGATGAAAAATACATTTTGGGCTTGTATGAACCGAGTTTTAGGGAGTGAAAATGGAGGTCGAGACACTCATATATCTTGTCTACTTGTTTTCTTCATCACATTCTTATCACTTGAGAAACTGTTTTTTTTTGGGGGTGGGTTGGATTTGGAGTGTAAAACATGGGCTCCATTATGAAAAATTTAGATATTTGCTTTCAAATTAATTTCAGTATTTGTACCTATAGTCTGCATTATGGTGGTGTTATTACCTTTCAAAGAAAAATTACTGCATCTTATACATATACGTATACATACCTGCATACTTGTCATCCTATATTAAGATATTGAAAATTCATTCCCCATCATCTCCATGTGTTATTGTCCCCATATCCTGTATCCAAGCTCATGGTTTAGACAACACTTTGGCATTTGTTATGGGCAAGATCCAAATTTTGTTTTTCAAGTACACACTTTTCAGCATTGTTCTAGGATATTTCTTCAAGGAAAATGGTTGGTTTATGGACAATTTAACTTTCCTCACAAAAATTCAAAAAGAAAGCACTTGGTAATTGATCACACTATAAGTTGTCTATTGAAATCTGATTTATCTACCATTTTCTGCGATCCTGCATACAGGGCCCCACAGCAGTCCATACTTTGGGTAGGTCCTAGAGATGGAGTCAAAGAATGGGTTATATGTGGATCTGCTCTATCTACCAAAGAGAAGGTTAGTTTAAGTCGGAGTTACGTCTTTGTGAGCATTTACTCGATTCATGGTTACGACTTGGAGGATATCAAAATAAGTTTCCACTTCTGGAATTTTTTTATACTTCATAGAGTAGACACTCTGAGATAATTTTTGATTGTTTCCATAGATTGTAGTCAACTAGTCATGCTCTAGGCATTTTGATAAAAATTATCACATCTATAAGAACATTTATGTCATCTGATTTTTCAGCAAAATATGTATTTGGGTAAGAAAATGTATGAGAGTTATCATGTTATGTACGTATTTTATACTGGAGCACCGGACTTTGAAGGTTTATGGGGAAGCATAATCTTATCCAGGTTTATTTCCACATCGTGCTACACTTGGTAGTTTTGATCAGCCCATACGTGGTTGGAACACATTTGTAATCTATGCATCTCAAATTGACTGTTTGTAATCAATCAAGTGAGATGCTTTTCTACCTTTATAGGTTCTTATGGTCAAGTTTGCAAGTATGTGTGGTGCAACTGTGACCAAGTACTGGAAACCGAATGTCACACATGTGATTGCAGCGACAGATGCAGAGGGTGCATGTACCAGAACAATGAAGGTTCTAATGGCCATTTTGCATGGGAGATGGATTCTTACAATTGGATGTAAGTTATAGCAGTGCATTTACCGTTGCTGGTGGATATTTGATTACTTTTGCGCTTGTTTGTCTGTGTTGAATAAGATGCCGAATACATTTGTTTTATTGGCTGCACTTCCACTTTTTCTGGCTCCTTTCAAGTAGAATGGTTTTTGTTTGTTTTTAATATTGGCAACTGGCAGGTGGGTGTGGGTGGGGGTGAAACACTTGGAGATCACATGGAAGAGATAATACTGCTTTCTGCTTTTCGTTCTTTACTTTCTTATCTTTAACATGAGACTTGGATTATGTTAAATGAAAAGAATTAAAAAATCCTGCCATAATAAATATGTCGATATATTTGACGCCTGTATTCGGAGATCTATAGTGAAACTCTTCTAAGTTCTTTACTACTTATCAGAAAAAAACTCTTCTATGTTCTTTACTTTCTATGTTGAAGTGAGTTGAATGACCACATGTTGATGGAAGTTGAAATTCTGGCTTTGCAGGGATAAAAGCTTGCATGGAAACCATGCGTCCTGTGGATGAGGAACCTTATGAAGTTAGCCTTGACAACTATGGGCGTTGTGATGGCCCCAAAAGTGGCAGGCTTATGGTTTTAAATAATGTAAGGTTATGTCTCTCTTGAATTCTTTTTTTTTTTGATAAGTAAGCCAATCTTATTAAAAAAATAAAAACAAGGAACACACAACAGCAGGATCAACAGTACAAGAGAATATACTGAAGAAACCAAATACAAAGGCCCAAAGAACGCCAAAAAGAACCCGCCGAACAAAAACCCGCCCTTGCCAACAAGAACCCCCCTTCCCAACAAGACCCCCCTTGCCAACAAGAACCCGCCCAACAAAAATCTCCCAAAACAACAAACCACCCAAACGAACCCCCTATCAATCTAGCCCATGGCTCTTAGGCATCCGAGCGATCGAGAGAGACCCGTCATAGTTAACTGAAGACTTCAATCCCTGCAGTTCTCTGATCATCTTCCCTTTAGATTTTCGATACTTTTTCGTACAAGGCTGCACCCGATCCCGTTCCAACGCTACAAAGAGATCTCTCAGTTTTTCCTCTTGACCACCACATGACAGCCCAACCATATGACCCACAGAGGAGACCATATCTAAAACTCACTCCGGAGATTCACCGTCCAAAACGTTACTAGGGACACTAAGAGCATGAGAAGAAACCGCAAGAACTGGTCCAAGAGAACACTCCCCCACCTCCTGACCACCTAAGAGGGACCCAAAAGAAGGAGCCATCACTGCCCGCTCCCTCGCGTCGTCACACCGTTCCACAATGGTAGTTTGCAGCTCAGACGAGAGCTGACCTACGAGACTGCCCGAGAAACTCCCAGCAAGCCCAACGAGCCCATCACACCCAGCAAGCCCAGACCCCCCTTCGGTCACTACCAAAGCCCCCGATACACTATCTAAGGCCTCCGGTTCACCAACCCCAGCAAGCCCAGTTTTCTGATCAGACGAGAGCATTCCCGTGCACGTTCCTTCATCAAGAGGACTACTATTTTCCGGCGTAACCTCCGGCGCCGGAAGTGATGCCGGGCAGTCGCCATCCACGACAGAAGGTGCCGACGCGTGAGAATCCGTCGCCGGCGAGTGGGTATCACCAGCTCCCTTGCCTCCGAGACCCGATAACTTAGCTTCAGCAAGAAACACATCATTTTCCGGCGTAACATCCGGCGCCGGAAGAGCCTCCGTGCAGTCGCCAGCGACACCAGAAGTCGCCGGCGAGTGGGTATCTGCCCCTGGTGGCGAGTGGGTAGCTCCACCATGCTGGCCTCAGAGATCCACAACGCCAGAGACGAGAGGGGGAGCTGATTCGACCCGGGTCCCCAAAATCCCAACCGAGTCCTCTGGGCCTCCAAGATTCGGCCCGGATGAGGAGGCCCCTTCAAAATGATGCTGGTGTTCACATCTGAATCTCGGCCCAACTATTCGGCCCGGAGGAATAGCCTTGCATCCCATCCCACCTAAATTCGGCCCAACAATTTGATCCCTTCCCCTTCCCCTTCCAAGCCGCATACCTACATCCGGGTCAGGGTCCAAATGCAAGACACCCGACCCATACTCACTTCCCATCATCTCAAGAAGCTCTTCCACCTCTTTTCGAATTCCCAACAGCTTGTTTCTCCACTCAGACACGTAAAGTGCTATACCGACAGCCGCCTCTGCAGTTAAAGGCTGGCCCTTGAAAACTGAAATGTCAGCCTTCAAAATCTGGCCCTTCGTCTTCCCCACTCCATCCCCACTTGCTCCAACCCCCTCCACCACCGGAGACTGCCCCCCTAACCTTTCCCCCAACTGTCCCTTCTTGAGAACTTCAGCAAAGGAGAGCTCTCTACGCACTCCAGCCCCAAACGAACCCTCTTTCCGACTATTAAGCTGACTGAGGTGAATCACAACCTCCTGAAACACATCGGCTAGCTTCTTCCAACCAACTCCCTCCTTTCCTTCCGGTATCATAACCACGCCCTGCCTGCGCCCCCCTCCAAACTCTGCGATAGCAACAAATCTCCCAGCTTTGTTGCTGCACCTTTGCGCCAAGAAGCCCCGAGAAGCTTCATTAAATTTAACAACAACCTCCTCCGTAAAGGCAACCAGCTGCACCCTACGAACCAAGTTCACAATCCAATCAGCTCCATACCTCCCAAGGGAGATCGAGCTCATAACTTTGCGGCTCCACTCCGACAGTTGGACAACTCCATTGACTAAAACAGAGACCTGGAACTCCTTAGCTTCAACACTGAAGCGACGGGAAAAAGACATCAGAACAACCTAACTACAGAGACAAGAGGGAGACATAAGGACAACCTAACTAACCAAGGACAACAACTGCCGGAAAAACAGACAAGAGAGACACCGGACTCTCAATCTGAAAAGTCTAAACAGAAACCACTAAAAACCGAAGCAAACAATAGGGAGAAGGGGGAGGAGGAGGAGGAGAGAGAACGAAGAGCTGCAACTTTTTTCCATGATCTCTCTTGAATTCTTGCATGGAAAACTCAGGAAAATGGGAAGATCTCAATTACTAGTAATCTGACCTTTAGAAGCACCTCTGTTCAAGCGGAGTTCTCTTGCAACTGGAATATCTGGACTAACCTGCAAACCATTCTCATAATACTTCATTTGAAATGGGATGATTGTCTTATTTCTAGTCTTGTGCTGTTTTGATGTCAATTTGGTCCTTTGTGTTTTGAGGAAAATATTTGGCTGAATCAATAGACCATGTCTAGCTGGAAAAATTATCTAGATGTCTTATCTAATATCTAGGTTGAAAACCTGCTCTCAGCCCTGACGCATAGATTTATGCATACACATGTTTTGTTAGCCTTCTATATTTGATGTGGCATTGTGCGATATAATTCTCTTCTACATACACTTGTTATTAGCTTATTCTTCTTTTATTTTTGTATCTAGTTGAGCTAACCGATTGCTTATTTGTTTTGCAGGTACCAAAGCTCTTTAATGGGTTTAAATTCTATTTTTCTGGTGATTTTGCGCTTGGATACAAGGAAGATCTCCAAAACTTGGTTATAACTGCAGGAGGTACTGTTTTGGAAAGTAAAGAACTGGCGGCACAAAGCTGTAATGACCATGTAGCTCAGTTGAGGATACTAGTTGTTTACAACCTTGATTCCCCACAAGGATGCAAAATAGGAGAAGAAGTTGATATCCTTTGGAAGAGATTGACTGAGGCACAGGATGCGGCTGGCAATGTCGGTTGCCAAGTCATTGGTCACACTTGGCTTTTGGAATCAATTTCTGCATGTAAGTTGCAGCCTCTTGTCAGCTGAGAAAGCATTGGTGATCAGATCTTCTGTTTTCATTATAACTTGGGTTTATAACCTCTTGATCATGCTTGCTGAAAGCCCTTATGTATATCATTAAGTTATGAAATTAGATATAGCTCTGTATTTTGCTTGGGAAAAATTTATGCATGTATGTTGCAGCCTTTTGGTTAGCTGATAAAACATTTGTGGTGTAGATTTTTTGTTGTGATCAGCGACTGATAATAATCTATTTATTATTCTGTTAAAATCCCTGTTGGTGTGACTAGGTGACATAATTAAATACAGATCTTTTAGTTTTTCTGTGGATGAGATAATGTTTGGAATGAATCAGCTTGACATGAGTCGATTTTGGATATGAAATGCCGAATTGGAGCTCAATCTCTTTTGGGGTTTCCCTGTGTAATTAATTCAATTTTATCTCTTGTTGGCATTTGATCTTTGCTATTGCTTTTTTCTAATCAAGGTGTTGGACATGTATGATGTAAGTATGGACACTCGATTTTGTCCAGAAAGAAGATTGGAAATGTCACAATTTGTCTCTCATCCGACTCGCAGTCATATATATCCGTTCCATGATGTCTACATGAGAAAAGGGCACAGCGATTATGCCCCACAAACGTTATGGAGACCAAATGGAATAATTCTTTTGGATGGTAGTCAATATACCGCTTGTTATAAAGGTGAGAAGCCCTATAACAGCCTTCCACTTTTTAACTGAAGTAGATGGCTGAAATCATAAGCAGGTGTGGCTGCTAGGTTGGTGACGAGTGAGTTCTTCAATTCCGTCTCTACGTTGTCCCCAAGCACAAATTCATTGCTAAGGTTTAGTGCTTAAAATTTTTCACGCAGTTACTTAATTTTTTTTCTAAACAAACGTGAAATTCAATTTCATCGAGGGAATTATATTAGTGCCGAATACAAATGAGCTTTCGAGGCTGGTTACGAGAAATAGGGGCATAAAGTCCATTGCAACAATATTTAAGGCCTGGAGGGGCATACATCTACTAGCCTTAAAGGTATGAATCCAAATGGTTATAAAGATCTCATATAGATTGGCTAAAAGACTCATAGTTTTGAAATAGGTCCAAATACCCCAGAGGAGAGGGTAAGCAAGTACCGCGCTCCCACTTCCACACAGTTACTGAATCTAGTGTAGAACTACATCATCTTAAATTGAGACATCTTAGAAGTAGGACATCAAGAATTGTTTTCTATGTTCGATTATAATTTGTATTTGTTCTCAAAACATGAAAATTATATAAAGTAATCATATCTTGAAACTTTTTTTTTTCAATATTAATAACTCTAAACCAATAATTCCAATATTAATAATCTAAAACTTTTTTCTTCTTCTTCCAAATAAGGTATCCTTGGAACTCAAAAATCTTCGCAAACAAGCAATCATTTTGGGCCACTATTCACGCCACCGCCATGGGACGGGTACCGGAACCGGAAATTTTCGGTGCACATCCCTAAGAGTCACACCAAGATATCATATCCTATATAACATAAACTTCATAGCAATCTCATGACGAGAGCATTTTGGCTCCCTATGTAAGATCTACATGTAACAATCTCAAAAATTAAACAATAAACGGAAATAGAAGCAAGAGCAAGAAAATTGAGATAGAGATTTAATATAGTTTGACAATATGCATATATCTATAAGATAGAGACCATATATATTACTATCACTAATATTAGTGTTACATTAGAAAATATTTATATGAAAAAATCATAATTCTAGATCTCAGATAATTGGATTCCTATTCATCCCTTAAGAGGAAATTAATTTAGTCCAGAACTTCTCAGTACTGTATTCATCCATTGATAACACTTAAGTGCCATATTCATCAAATAACTAAATATGACAGCAAATATCTCCAAGATCATCCATGGAAGTATTAACCAATAGCGTCTATGGTCTTGCTTGATACTCTCAAATTGAATCAAGTATTAAAGAAAAGTGTTCTTTTTTTTTTGGGACCATGCATTTACAACCCTTGCTGGTAGCTTCTGAAACTAATCTATTTCAATATCTCACGTGTTATTTGTTCCGAATTTAAATTATATATAGAATGCGTACAGTCTCTTATCTTATCAATTCAATTCATTAGTATATATTGACAATAATCATTAAAATAACATGATATGATGTCAGTTAATGTGTTGCGTGCATGAACTATCTTTCACGTTGATGGCAAATTTGTTTTCACAAAACATTTGTTTCACTCGACTTCAATACTTTTTCATAAATTTTAACAACTTTTTCACATATTTTAAGAGAATCTACAAAGGGTGAAAAACAGGAAATGTGGTTCGGTTTGTAAACCGGAATGCGGTTTGGACCGCATTTTCGATTCTCCTAAATTAAAGGACCGGTTTCATTTTTTAAAATTTGTTTAGGTTAATTTTGAAGGGAGAAGAAGAACATATAAAAATGTAGAGTTTTAGTTTAGATTAAAATTAAACTTTTTAAGTTTGTAATTTGTATTAAAAAATATTTTTTAATTTATATTAATAAATCCGATTAGGTCCGGACCGATTTTTCAAAAGGCATGGACCGAACCATATTTTAAAAAACAAGACCGGATCGGACCTCAAATTCGGTCCGATTTTACGGTTCGGTTCGGTCCGCGGTCCGATTTTGTTCAACCTTAGAATTTACACAACTTCTAATAATTAGAAGTTTTTTTCTACCCTTTCAAATACACGCCAACACATGAGACTGTACGAATTAATTTTTATCAACACAATAAAATTTTAAAAAATAAATAAATATATATAATGTGTGTGTTTTGGTTTCAAAATTTTATCAAAATTTGTTGTTTGTGTTAAAAAAGAGGTGATATTAAAATTGATAAATGAGCGATAAAAGGTAAAGTAAAATTTTAAAATGTGTTTGATATAAATAAAATTTTGAAATGCCCAAAGCTATGATATATTTTTTGGCAAATTTTTATGATCCATGCAAATACAATCAAACATATAATTGATAATTTTTATCGACGTTATAAATTAGAAATATTCTCCTTGTTTTTTTTGCCCATATGTATGTCGGCCACGTAAAAAGGAGATTATGTAACTGGTATTTTTAAGGGTGGAAATTTTAGGTATTGAGATTTGAGAAATATTATAAAGTAAAAGTATGTTCTGAGAGTTGGTAAAAAATGAAGAGAGAGAAGATTTTTAATAAATATTATGATAATAAAAAATTATGTTATTAATTTTTTATTATTAAACCTAAATTTTTAGGCCTAAATTATTAGTTCCGAGACTAAAAGCGGGAGTTTCGGGAAACCGCAGAAAGCGCTCCACAATTGAACTTTAAAGTTCCGCCTCCAGTCAAATGTCAAATCAGTCCTTCCCGCGCGATTTTCGTCTTCCGCTCGAAAAGCTAGAATTCCCAAAAGTCTGCGTGTCCACGCTCAGTCTCTTACCTATACTTTGCAAAGCACAGCTGCACAAGAGCGATAAAATCCCCATACCCACTCGCATCCCAGAGAGAAAAAAAATGGGAGTTAGTTTCTGAGTACAAATCGGCGTCTTTCCTGAGTAAAGGTCCTGTCGATTCCAGTGGAGATGGGGGATTCTACTAGTAACGGTAGTAGGAAACTGAACCCATGGTCTCTCAATTTTCAGAAAATGGGTCTCGAGCTCAAGTGCCCTCTATGGTATGCCTCGTTTAAAGTTTTTTTTTTGAAAAATTTTATTTTGTACTTCGAAGTATGGGATCACTTCGGTATCCGAATTCGCAAGTTTGTTAGAATCTGTTAAAGTCCCAAATTGATTAAGGATCATATAATTGGACTACCTCTTTCTATTGCTAATTGATTTTGGGATGATACTTGACATGATATTGAAGTCAGTTATTTTTGGACTTGGTCCACTTGTTTATGTTTTTTATTATTGTCCACGTGTATGAACCATGTTCATTCGGTCTGCACGTTAGGGGAGTGTTAGAATCCCACATTGATTAAAAATCATTTAATCTTGTGCTTTATATACCTGTTGGATCAATTCTTTCCATTGCCAATTGATTTTGTGATGAAAATTGACAAAATTTGTCTTATCAAAACTTATCTACGTGCATTTTTGAATAAGATTCGACCGTAACATTGACTTCCTAGTTTAGGAGGCAAGTGGTTTTTCACCCTTATAGTTTTTGGTTGTGGGTTGTTCGTCCAATGCTCTATGCGGTACCTGAGAAAATGGGAAGCCAAACTGTCGGCATTCATTTTTTTTGGCCCGGCGAGCAGAAAGAACGAATAAGTTTAGGAATTATATATATATATATTTGATCGTTTCATCTAGCGGTGAACCAATGTAGTGTTAATGATATATTGTTGCTAATTGTAATCCGTTGGGGGGTTTCTTGTTGATGTTGCAGCTTAAACTTGCTTGACAAACCAGTATTACTCCCCTGCAATCACATTTTCTGCAAGTTAGTTCCCTCTTTGTCTTTTGTCTTCATCTTAGTCGAGTTCTTTTGTTATTCTGGACTAAATTTTCTTAATTTCATTTGTATTCTGGGTTTGGGTCTTGCAGTTCATGCACATATATTTCACCGCAGCTTAAATCAGAGTGCCCCGTCTGTAAAGCTCAGTATTTCAACAATGGTATGTAGAAATGCTGTGTTCTATTTTTTGTATTTTCTTTAAGCAAATTTGTATGTTTCCTCGAGGGTGTGGTTTTTTTTTCTTGGCTTCATTTTTCTGTTGAATATATCATACTGCATTTCTTGCTGCTTGTTTTGATAATTAATATCAAGGAGAAAATCATTGTTTAGATCTCTAATCTTTTAAAATTGCATATTTGATCGGTAATATACATAATGTTGAGCTATACTTTCATGTTTCTAAAGTTTACTTCGACAGTTTTTTGGGTAAGAAAAATATGGGTAAATCGAAATGTTTTCCATAGAAACAAGCATAGGCATGTTGAGTATCTTTTAACCCTCTCGATGTCTTTTAACCCACTTGAGATGACTATTCTTAGTTTTGTATCTCTCTGTTGATTCAAATGATGTATCTCACTTCTTCTTGGTGTCAGATTTAAGGCACGCACCTTTCATGGAAAATCTGGTTACAATCTACAGGAGTTTGGAAGCTACCTTTTGTGCCAATTTGTTTCAGCGTGTTTCGTCTGGTACACCCCCTATATGTTCCCTTATCTGATAGAGATTATTTCGATCGACTTTCACTTCCTTTTAAGAACAGAAATTTGATTTATATGATATATATGACATTTTTTATGTTGATCTTTTAGAATCCAGGAAGATTTTGGAGCAATGCCAAACTTCAGTTTATGCAGACAAATTGAGGACGGAACAGTCTGAAATTTTCCGGGGGAACAACTCCTACAGTGGGCAATCCATCTTTTCATTATCTGCTGATAAGCAGATTTCAGAACCATTAAACATGAATCATTCACTTGAAGATGGGGTTGGCAAGAATGACAATTTTGAGATAAACATAGATAATAGAAGTGGTGGGGGAGGAGATGGATTCAATAATGCAGTGAGTACTAATCCAGCAGCACTGAGTTCACAAATGGAACCTGGGGGCCTTGAAGAGCTTAGGGTTGTGGAAAATGAGCTGGCACATTCCCTTCCAGATACCCCTCCTTCATTCGGTGATGCGAAAGGATCAGATGATGAAAGCTGTGACCGTGGCAGTGAGCATGTATGAAAGTTATGGTTGATTTATAAGGATTCTTTTGCGTAGGTTTCTAGTTTATTTTTGTTCTTGTTCTTTACTACTGCCATTACTAGTTCAAAAGCAGATTGGCATGACCCTGAAGCATTTTCAGATTGATATCTTATTTGCACACATAAGGTTCAATTTGGATTATTTGTCATATCCTCCTTACAATTTTACTTTTCCAGATGTTTTTGTGCTCAGCTGATAGCTGGAGGTTGTTCTGCAATATTTTATCATTTGGCTTCCATCATTTTGTGTGTGCTATACATCATATCCACAAGGATTAGTTGCACAGACAAACTCTGATTGCATGTTTTCATGTTGTTCAAGATTGATGAAATATAAAAGAATTGTACGTATTTTCAACACGCCAATAGGTGTACGAGTACGGGCAATTTAATATAAATTTGTGTTGCTAATTTTTCACTAATTTCTGTTGCAACTAGATGCATTATTTTCTTTTAATTTTGTTTTACATAATAATTACTCAAACCTGATTATACCTTTTTGCATTTTCAGAGCCCAGAAAAATCTTTGTTTAAGAGAGCAAAGAACAAACATGCTGAAGATAGGACTAAGCAGTTAAGGCATGACAGTTCTTGCTCGGAAACTGATGGTCATTTGAGGGGCATGAAGAGACATAAGAAATTAAACTATGGCCCTTCAGAGATGAGCATGAAAAGAGAGGACCGTATTCCTCCAGTTGTTTCACATTCTGAAACCATAGTGACTCCTAATTCTGTTTTGGAACTTGAGTCTAGGATTGCTCCAGTTGCTGAGCAGCAGCCTGCAAATTCAGATGTCTCACTTACAAGTAAAAGCTTCTGTGCGTTTTGCCAGTCCTGTAAAATTTCAGAGGTAAAGTTTATATATTTATGTCATTCTAATCAATATTCCTTTGCAACCTTGCTTTTGATGTTAAAGAATATGATTGGAAAATTATTTGAATATGTTTCATATGAACACAATTTTGATGGTAATCTACTTTCATCGAATCTTCCAGCATAGTGGTCCAATGTTGCATTATGCTAATGGGAAAATGGTAGTAGGAGATGAGGCAACCAGCTCAAAAGTCATACACGTTCACAGGCTATGTCTTGATTGGTACATCATCTTGAAATTTTGAGTATTATCAAGTGATTATGATGATGTTGCCCATCTTGTATAACTCTACAACGTTTGAGATATAACAGCAATTTATAAACAGGGCACCACAGGCATATTTTGAAAATGAAACTGTTAAGAATTTGAAGGCGGAAGTTGCAAGGGGTGCAAGGCTCAAATGCAGCAAATGTGGACAAAAGGGAGCAGCCCTGGGTTGCTATGAGAAATCCTGTCGGAAGAGCTTTCACGTTCCCTGTGCAGCTGAAATATCAAATTGTCGCTGGGATTATGTAACTGACTATGCCTTCTGATCCTGTCTCTTGGTTATATTCTGTTGTGTTAATATCCATTTTGTTTCAATCTAGTGAATTTAGCTTTAACTAATTTTTCTTACAGGAGAACTTTCTTATGCTGTGTCCTGCTCATTCTTCAGTCAAGTTTCCACATGAAAAGTCCAAGTCCAGAAAACACACTTTAAAGGATCATCCTATGCCCAGTCAGGGGTATGGCTCCATTTTCTTAGCTTTTATGATATGTTTAGAGTTAAGCTATTCTTTTCAGGTTTCATAACGATAAACAATTAAAAGTTCTGTATAATTTGAGTTTTGTTTTAGGTTGTTCCCTGAAGGTCTGAATAAAGTATTTCTACTCCTTTAAACTGTTTGTTTTTCACTGGAGTAATTTTGAATAATTGAAAAACATACACGGTGGGAAGCATGAACAATCCATGATACCTGTTATTTCCATATGTGATGTGTATTTGATATGGATATGTTTGGATGGAAAAGAAATTTCGGGCTTGTACAAACCGAGTTTTAGGAAGTGAAAATGGAGGTCGAGGCACTCATATATCTTGTCTACTTGTTTTCTTCATCACATTCTTATCACTTGAAAAACTGTTGTTCTTTTTTTTGGGGGGTGGGGTGGGGTGGATTTGGAGTGTAAAACGTGGGTTCTATCATGAAAACTTTAGATATTTACTTTCAAATTAATTTCAGTATTTGTATCTATAGTCTGCTTTATGGTGTTGTTATTACCTTTCAAAGAAAAATTACTGCGTGCTTATACATATATGTATACATACACACATACTTGTCATCCTATATCAAGATATTGAAAATTCATTCCCCACCATCTCTATATGTTATTGCCCCCATATTCTGTATTCAAGCTCATGGTTTAGACACAACACTTTGGCATTTGGTATGGGCATGATCCAAATTTTATTATTCAAGTACACACTTTTCAGCATTGCTCTAGGATATTTCTTCGAGGAAAATGGTTGGTTTATGGACAATTTAACTTTCCCCACAAAAATTGAAAAAGAAAGCTCTTGGTAATTGATCACACTATAGGTTGTCTATTGAAATCTGATTTATCTACCATTTTCTGCGATCCTGCATACAGGGCCCTTCAGCAGTCCGGACTTTGGGTAGGTCCTAGAGATGGAGTCAAAGAGTGGGTTATATGTGGATCTGCTCTATCTACCGAAGAGAAGGTTAGTTTAAGTCGGAGTTACGTCTTCTTTAGCATTTACTTGATTCACGGTTACAACTTGGAGGAAATCAAAATAATTTTCTACTTCTGGGATGTTTTCATACTTCTTAGTGTAGACACTCTCTGAGATGATTTGTGATTGTTTCCATAGATTGTAGTCAACTAGTTATGCTGAAGGCATTTTGATGAAAAATTATCACATCTATAAGAACATTTATGTCATCTGATTTTTCACCAAAATATGTATTTGGGTATGTATGAGAGTTATCATGTTATGTACGTATTTTATACTGGAGCACCGGACTTTGAAGGTTTATAGGGAAGCATAATCTTATCCAGGTTTATTTCCACATCGTGCTACACTTGGTAGTTTTGATCAGCCCATACGTGGTTGGAACACATTTGTAATCCATGCATCTCAAATTGACCGTTTGTAATCAATCAAGTGAGATGCTTTTCTACCTTTATAGGTTCTTATGGTCAAGTTTGCAAGTATGTGTGGTGCAACTGTGACCAAGTACTGGAAACCGAATGTCACACATGTGATTGCAGCGACAGATGCAGAGGGTGCATGTACCAGAACACTGAAGGTTCTAATGGCCATTTTGCATGGGAGATGGATTCTTACATTTGGATGTAAGTTATAGCAGTGCATTTACCGTTGCTGGTGGCTATTTGATTACTTTTGCGCTTGTTTGTCTTTGTTGAATAAGATCCGGAATACATTTGTTTATTGACTGCATTTTCACGTAGAAAGGTTTTTGTTTGTTTTTAATATTGGCAACTGGCAGGTGGGTGGGGGTGGGGGTGAAACACTTGGAGATCACATGGAAGAGATAATACTGCTTTCTGCTTTTTGTTCTTTACTCTCTTATCTTTAAAATGAGATTTGGATTTTGTTAAATGAAAAGAATTAAAAATTCCTGCCATAATAAATATGTCAATATATTTGATGCTTGTATTTAGAGATCTATCGTGAAACTCTTCGAAGTTCTTTACTAATAAAAAAATAAAATAAAATATACTCTTCTAAGTTCTTTACTTTCTATGTTGATGTAAGTTGAATGACCACATGTTGATGGAAGTTGAAATTCTGGCTTTGCAGGGATAAAAGCTTGCATGGAAGCCATGCGTCCTGTGGATGAGGAACCTTATGAAGTTAGCCTTGACAACTATGGGCGTTGTGATGGCCCCAAAAGTGGCAGGCTTATGGTTTTAAATAATGTAAGGTTATGTCTCTCTTGAATTCTTGCATGGCAAACTCTGGAAAAATGGGAAGATCTCAATTACTAGTATTCCGACCTTTACAAGAACCTCTGTTCAAGTGGAGTTTTCTTGCAACTGGAATATCTGGACTAAACTGCAAACCATTCTCAATTCTCATAATACTGCATTTGAAATGGGATGATCGTCTTATTTCTAGTCTTCTGCTGTTTGATGTCAATTTGGTCAATTGTGTTTTTGAGGAAATATTTGGCTGAATCAATAGACCATGTCTAGCTGGAAAATTATCTAGATGTCTTATCTCTCAGCTCTGACGCAGAGATTTTTGCATACACATGTTTAGTTAGCCTTCTATCTTTTATCTGGCATTGTGCTTTGTAATTCTCTTCTACATACACTTGTTATTTGATTATTTGTCTGTTATTTTTGTATCTAGTTGAGCTAACCGATTGCTTATTTGTTTTGCAGGCACCAAAGCTCTTTAATGGGTTTAAATTCTATTTTTCTGGTGATTTTGCACTTGGCTACAAGGAAGATCTCCAAAACTTGGTTATAACTGCAGGAGGTACTGTTTTGGAAAGTAAAGAACTGGTGGCACAAAGCTGTAATGACCATGAAGCTCGGTTGAGGATACTAGTTGTTTACAATCTTGATTCCCCACAGGGATGCAAAATAGGAGAAGAAGTTGATATCCTTTGGAAGAGATTGACCGAGGCACAGGATGTGGCTGGCAATGTAGGTTGCCAAGTCATTGGTCACACTTGGCTTTTGGAATCAATTGCTGCATGTAAGTTGCAGCCTCTTGTCAGCTGAGAAAGCATTGGTGGTCGGATCTTCTGTTTTCATAATAACTTGGGTTTATAACCTCTTGATCATGCTTGCTGAAAGCCCTTATGTATATCATTAAGTTATGAAATTAGATATAGCTCTGTATTTTGCTTGGGAAAAATTTATGCATGTATGTTGCAGCCTTTTGGTTAGCTGATAAAACATTTGTGGTCTAGATTTTTTGTTGTGATCAGCGACTGATAATAATCTATTTATTATTTTCTGTTAAAATCCCTGTTGGTGTGACTAGGTGACATAATTAAATACAGATCTTTTAGTTTTTGTGGATGAGATAATGTTTGGAATGAATCAGCTTGACATGAGGAGTCTATTTTGGATATGAAATGTTGAATTGGAACTCAATCTCTTTTGGGGTTTCCCTGTGTAATTAATTCAGTTTTATCTCTTGTTGGCATTTGATCTTTGCTATTGCTTTTTCTAATCAAGGTGTCGGACAAGTATGGACATTCTTTGATTTTTCCAGAAAGAAGATTGAAAATGTCACAATTTGTCTCTCATCCGACTTTCAGTCATATATATCTGTTTCATGATGTCTACATGAGACAAAGGGGAAAACGAATATGCTCCACAAACATTATGGAGACCCTATGGAATAATTTTCTTTTGGATGTTATAAAGGTGAGGAACCCTATAACTGCCTTCCCACTTTTTAACTGAAGTAGATGTCTGAAATGATAAGCAGGTGTGGCTGCTACGTTGGTGAAGAGTGAGTTCTTCAATTCCCTTTCTCTACATTGTCCCTAAGTACAAATTCATTGCTTAGGTTTAGTGCTTAAAGTTTTTCACGCGGTTACTGGATCTTTTTTTTTTTGTAAGCAAACTTGTATTTCATTTCATCTAGGGAATTACGCAAGTGTTGAATATAAGTGGGCTTCTGAGGCTGTTTACAAGGAACAGGGGCATAAAACTTATTACAATAATATTTAAGGCCCGAAGGGCCATACACTTACGGGCCTTAATGACTTGATTCTAAATGGTCATAAAGGCTTTATGTAGATAGGCCAGAGGGCCCATAGTTTCGAAACGGATCCAAAGGTCCAGAACAAACTTTTCCACTAATGGAGCATAAAACTTATTACAATAATATTTAAGGCCCGAAGTGCCATACACTTACGGGCCTTAATGACTTGATTCTAAATGGTCATAAAGGCTTTATGTAGATAGGCCAGAGGGCCCATAGTTTCGAAACAGATCCAAAGGTCCAGAACAAACTTTTCCACTAATGGAGGTGTTAATAGTAGGAGGAGAGGGTGAGCAAGCACAACTACTTAGGTTGTGTTTGAGTGTTAAAATTTTAACCTCAAAATTTTAAGGGTATTGAATTTGGTGAAAAGGTGAAGAGATATAATTTTAAATATTTAATATTGTGAAAAGTAATGATGTGATGGGGAGAGAGATTATATTGTAATTTTTTATTATGTTAAAATTTTAGAAAATGTAAAATTTTGTAATCAAACATAGCCTTAATCTAGTTTAGAATTCCATCATCTTAAATCGAGACATCTTAGAAGTAGGACATCAGGATATCATTTTCTATGTTCGATCATACTCTGTTTTTGTTCCCAAAAGATGAAAAAAATATAAAGCGAATCATGTCTTGAATTTCTTTATAAGGATCTCCGTTTCTGAATTTCCTGAATCCCGATTCATAGGGGTGCCTTTTCATATTACAGAGACAACAAACAGAAGAGGGAACTCAATACTTCGGGCCCTAGCCCTTAAAGTACCAAGACAACAGCTTTTATCAATGCCACTCCTTAGAACTTTGACAGGTTCTTGGAATGATTAAGCTTGGGACAGCAGAGCTTTTGTGAAATAGACAAATAATGGACTATATAAGACTTGCAGAAGCAAGCAAAATACAAGGAACTATTATCAGCTTACTCCTGTCTTCAATGGTTCATTATCTTGACACGAAGCTTTGCTTGGTCGTGAAGTTATGGTGACCATGTCACTCTGGGATTCCATCACGTCAACATTATAAACAAAGAACTTTGCAACGAGCAGAAAGAAGAGGAAGTTGAGAAAGCTCAGGATGGCCAAGACAGCATAATGGTAGTCTAAATGGGAGACATTCAGATTATCCAAAATCCAACCTTTGTGGCCGTGCTTCTTTGTGATATCAGAAACTGTCGCTAAGAGAAAACTACTGAGGAAGTGCCCAATTCCCAGGCTGCTAGTGAAATATGAGGTCCCTAGGCTTTTCATGCTTTCTGGAGCTTGATCATAGAAGAACTGACAACTCTTGATGGAATAGGCAATAACCTATTCCTTAGGGAAAGGGAAATTACATGTGCATAACTCTAGCACGAATTTATTAAAAGAAAATAACATTGATTTAATTTATTGACGACAAGAGTCAATCACTCCCATCCCATGATTCTAGGTCCCTAGCAACTCGTCCCTCTTTACAAATTTCCTTGTTCTCAAGGAAAAAACTTGTCTTCAATTCTGCCAGATTCTCCCATGTGGCCTAAGCAAGAGAGATATTTGCCAATGAACAAGAACCTCAGTTTCTCCCCTTTTTTGTGAGTTTCCAAAATGGCTTGAGGGACTAGGTGGGGTGCAGATTTTGCTGATAATTCGGGTAGAGTAGGAGAGATTTCCACTTGATTTCCAATTCTCTTCTCTAGGAGAGAAACATGGAAAACTGGATGTAATTTGGATTCTGGGGGTAACTCCAATTTATATGCCACTGTGCCAATCTTGGAGAGGATCTTAAAGGGACCAAAAAATTTGGTACTATATGAGCCAAGGAAAGATGGCGATATGGGCTCAATTTTAGGTAGACAAATTCTCCCACTTGGAAATTCCTCTCTGTGCGCTTCTCATCATAATATTTCTTCATTCTATCTTGTGCAATCTTCAAATTGGCTCTTACATCCATAATCATCGCATCCCTTTCAAGTAGAGATTTGTCAATGGACTCCACACGCGAGGTACCATGAACAATTTCGAAGGGTGTCTTGTTGGTGGAAGAGTGCATGCTTGTATTGTAACAATATTCCACCCACGGAAGCCAAACCGTCCACTCCTTGGGCTTAGAACTTGTGAAACACCGCAAATACATCTCCAATGTCTTGTTGACCACCTCGGTTTGACCACTAGTTTGTGGGTGATAGGCGGAGCTAAAATTGAATTTAATTCCATTTAATAGAAATACATTCTTTCAAAATGAACTTGTGAACACCGGGTCTCGATCACACACAATAGACTCGGGCATGCCATGAAGCTTGAATATGTATGCAAAAAATATTTAAGCAATGGTGGTGGCAGTGTAAAATGGGAATATAATGGCTATATTTGGATAATCGATCAACTACCACAAAAACCACTTTCATGGAGCTCGATCTTTTACATGAGGACAAGTTTTACTCTTAGATTGGCATGCATGTAATTCCATGAAATGATGGGCTCAACATTCTGAAGTATCTATGGAATGATGGATTGAAGAACTTGAAGTCCATTCCAAGTATTTAAATTTTTATTTTTCTCCACTTATGTGATGCATGTGTGTTAAACTTCAAGCTTCAAATGCCCATATTCCTTTATCTTTGAAAAACTTAAGAACTACAGCTCTCTTTTTTCCCTAAATAGCGGACTTTATTCATACAGTGCAAACTCGAGGAGGAATCCTTGGATTGTCCCTGGTCAGGGGATTCCAAGCAATTTTCCAGATGAACAATTTTCCAGAGGAACAATTTTAAGCGATCTTGAAGAGGGAGAAGCCATAATTTTTTCCAAACAGCAGGGGAAATCAAGAGGCTATCCTCTCTAGGCAGTTCATGGAGAAGAGGGTTCACTGACTTAAGAGAAAAGACTCCTTTAGCATTAGGGATCCATAGCATGCGGTCTCTTCAGATAATCTAGAGGTCGGATTAGATTCTGGTTCCAACTCTTGTTACTTTTCTGTTTTTTTTAACCTTTTTGATACAATGTGGTTGTCTATGGACTTTAATTACTAATGCGAAATCACTTTTGGTCCCAAGAGAAGTATATATTTTGTTTTGAGCTTCCATGTTATCCTTTGAACTTATAATTATTCCATCTAGAGCTTCTAGAAGATCAAGCTACTGTAATGATACTTACTGATTCCTTGAAATTGAACCTTGAAGAGACAAGTGCCTAATACGCACCCAAGGAAAAACCAAATGAAAATGGCTGTGATATAGACAAGGCTTTGAGATGAAGACAACCTTCATTAAAGATAGGTTATCAGCATGTTAGATCCACCCCATGAAGCCAAAGAAGCAATGGAAGCTCTAATGGGACCAAGAAATTTGAAACTCTTCCACTGGGATTGTCTCATTTAGGATTGAACGCCTCCACAGGCCACATATGCAGCTTTGGATTATGTTAAGAATGGTTATTAGCCAATCAGAGAAAATAAGACCATCATTGAGGCCCACAAGAATCGGTTTTGATGGTAAGAGGATTGGATGCATTGCATTTGGCCCCCTGACTGCTGTCCCACATTTGTCAGATTGGCTATGCCTTCTTGATAAGGAAAAGGAAGTGCATATGGTCAAAAATGGAATTTTTAGATTCATCCGCAAATTGCCTTTAACTTGTCCAGTCAGAGTGCCCGCCTTAAGCTTCAATTGTAACCTGTGCCATGACTCCTTAGGAGGGATCGAAATACTTTGAGATATTCTTGTTAAGAATTCTCTATAATCCTAGATCACTCTCCTCAAATCCCATGATCACTCTCCTCAAATCCAGCATATCCCATGATCTATGCGCAGACCCACTATTGTAGCATATTCTCCTGATTGTTTTTCATTGTATTTTTATTTATTTCATGTCTCTGTAATTATGTTATACGTTATATACAATAGAAACAATCACCACAGCAAAAACGTGGTGAATTTTACAATCTTCTCATGGTATCAGACGGTATATTGGATTAACCTCCACAGATCCTCAATGGCATCCAACGCTCCTTCCCTCTCTTTCTCTATCATGATTCCCCTGGTCACCATTGTCTGTTGTTCTCTTCCTTGACTGAGGAAGTCATGGCTACCGTCATTGGTTGCTCTACCGCTCGTGACGTATGGGTCACCTTGGAGCACTTCTTCAGTCTTCTCAATTCTCATTTCTAGTTGGACTCATTGTCTGGTAATCTCTTCTGGGAACCCAAATAAGGTTAGGAGATTCACTCCCTAAAAAACCGGCTTGCTCTAAGTCATGCAGAAACACAGTTGCTGCTTTCATTTTCGGCTGAACCAATTTGGTGGCCAACTTGCGTTCTGTCTGCTTTATGCTTGTGGCTGGAACAATGTGACAATCCTAATCAATTCCGAATTGGTCCCGTGGCTGTCAAAATACTCTTGGATCATACCATTCCTATTAGCAAAGCTTGTAGCTTAAGAAGTTTGTAAACGACTTCAGCTGGCAAGGTGCACTTCAAAGTCTTCTCCCCCCCCCCCCAGGCAAATTGAGGAAGCAGGACCACGCCTGCGGGGAAGGGGGAATTCGACCCCGGGGAGGCGGGAGCTACTCCTCCCATTAGCTATCCCTCCCCAAAGGGAGGAGGTGCCATCTGAGCTACAGCTCTCTGGCATTACAACGTCATCTGCATTGTTGATTCTGCAGATTTCCCAATATGCATCAAACCCACACAGGCATTGGTAGTTTCCAATGTTTGAAATCTTTTACATATTTTCCATTATGTTTTCTTTCCATCATGTTGATGGATAAGCTTTTAGTACCTTTTTTTAGGGTAATTGGTAAGTATTATATAATAAAAAGTCAAGTCACTGTACAATGATGGAAAACACGAGAATTCAGGCTCTCAGGAGCCACAGTCCTCCTTCAACACAAAATAGAGCCACTTATTACAAGAAACTGCTCAACATAACAACAAGACTACTTGTATCTATCCAACATCCCAAGCTCTGGAAATATATACTTTCTCAAATGGAGATAGCTTCCACTTCATGGAATTAATTTTAGCTCTAATCTTAATTGGACAATACAAGGCACCGGGTAAGCTAAATCCCTGTAAGCTAAGCAGTAGGGATACTGAAATATATTTCAAAGAAAGGAATATTATACCAAATTCTCAACTCTATCCCATATATAATGCGGCAATCATAAGAACCTATAATAATTGCCACCCTAAACTATCATAAGCCTGCTCGCTTCAGCTATTAGAGTACAACTGCTAAAATTGGTGACCATATCGCAAATAGGATGTCAACTCGATGAAGTCAACTGCAGGTACTAACTACAATACAAGGAATATAGTCATCAAAGCTGATAAAAATAGTTGGAACATATTCTTAGAGAGGAACGGGCTCGGTATTGGCAAGAGAAGCAACGAGCAACCAGACATTTACGGTAATCAAGGCAGAGAGTAAATAACGTGGGAGGACAGAGTGAGAAAGAATGGCACTAGTGTTAAGCCACTGTAAGAGGCGACCCCTGGAGGTGAGAGTAACAAAAGAATATGTATCTAAATACTCTTTTCGACTCTTGATAAGATCAGAATGGCACGACTTGCTCATACCCACTATGGAAACTTCAAACCTTCCTCCTTAATATTTTTTTTGATACGTAAAACACAATCCAACCAATATAAAAGCTTGTTGTCACAATATAAAAGCAGAAATGATACTTTCTAATACCTCAACAAAAATATAGCAATCCAACCAATCACTGTTCTGTCGCCATGCGTGCAGTGTAACATCACAGCAAGTACAACCTCCGGCATTACCATTCCTTTGCCAGTAAGTAAAACAACTGGATCTCTAGTGCTAAGCCTGCCTAGACTGAGAACCATTGTATCCACCCCCATAACCCCCAGTGGCCTGTGAAGGATCAGATCTCCATCCTGCATTGGAGTAACCTGAATTTCCATTTGTGTCACTGTAGCCGCCTCCCATGTAGCCACCAGCCATCGCATGTTGCTCTGCTGCACTAGCACCAGCACTGGCATTGCTACTTGCCGAACTTCCACCACGCACCCCAGCAGTTCCATACCCACCAGAATAAGGAGCATCACTTCCACTGTAATTACTATAACCATAACCTTGGTTGCCGTACTCAGATGCCCCACTTGGGGATTGACCCCTTGGAGCAGAAACGGGACCACCACTACCAGGAGTATTCCAAGAAGCAGCAGCTGCATACCCTGCATTTCCACCATAGCCTGATGCACCATACCCAGAAGGAGTTTGGCTGCTCCATGTAGTTTTAAGTGCGCCTGGCCCCCCACTTCCATAACTAGCATTTGGAGTTCCATATGCCCCAGTGGGACCACCAAATCCAGTATTTGCACTTCCATAACCGCCAACACCATAACTGCCATAACCGCCATAACCAACTGCACTGTTAGCTGCTCCATAACCATAACCTGGTCCACCATAGCCAGAATACGGTGGGAAACCACCTCCAGTAGTTTGAGGCTGCATATATCTACTGCCATCTGTTTGCCCATCAAACATATTTGTATTTGCACCAGAGGCACCATAACCTTGATAGTTGACACGGCCACCACCACTAGGATTTGCATCTTTAGGAAGTGCTCGTTTTACTTCAACTGATTTACCATTCAAGTCATGGAAGGTCTTCTGAAGAACTCTGTCGACGGCATCCTCAGTATCAAACGTTATGAAACCAAAACCGCGAGGCCGTTGAGTATTCTGGTCATACATTATTACCACATCAGTTACTTGTCCATAGCTTTCAAAGTGCTGACGAAACCCATCTTCTGTCAGGCTGGAGGGTAACCCTCCAACAAATATCTTTTTGGTCTTAAAATTTCCTCCTCCTCCAGAGGTTCTACCAGGATTAAAGCTTCCAGTTCTTGATGAAGTCTGCTGTTCTTCTCTGGATAAAGCCCTCTTTGCCTCTACCTGTGCAGGCACAATGGAATCTAACCATCTTAAGTACAAGTAAAAGCCATACATCCAAGGAAAAATGACAATATGACCAAAAAGTTTATGTTCGCACTTTGATAATCCTTTTGTACGAAAACCAACTGAATGATTTTCATCTTTTTGCACTTACATTCATTATTTCGATACCTCTTTTCACCATGCCATCACTTTGAAAATATAAAGGTGGAAAATTGGCCATAAAATCATTGCCACGGTCAGATCCTAAGGCATTAAAGTTCTTGGAAAAACCATTGATGGGATGCAGTCCCACACACATTACAAGCATACTTAATCTCAACAATATTATCTTGGCATAGGTGCCGCAAAGGTCTTGTTACTTCTGTAAGGCATAGATTTAGGATGGAGAGAAAAATACAAAGAAAGGGCACCAAAAAGCTCAAGCAAGCACAAAAAGCTCCTCAAACCATCACAATGCAAAATTCCATTACCCTTAATGAGAGTAACTTAATACCAAGGTTTTAACTTATTCTTTTCATTTAGATTTTGCCTCAGGGAACTGTACAAACTGAGTTCCCACTTCCATTCACTACAACTCAGATTCAACCAGACACACAAGTCCAACATTTTCACCACCAAAGAAGAAAATAGAGTATAACATTAGAGATCTAGCAATTTATTTACAAGAAAATATAAACATTTTTTTAAGTGCATAGGAATTAGGAAGGAATACAGTTTTTCTTTTTCTTTTGTTTTTTTTTTAATTTTTATTTGTGTGGGGGGGTGGATTTTTTGAAAAAGATTGGTAGGAACCCAGAGGAAAAGATACAGAGATAACCAAGTTCCAAATGATAGATTACATTGATGCTTTTCCATAGATAGATAGCAATTACAGCACAAAAGTAGAATTAAGATAGCTGAAAGGGATTTTGTGTTCCTAGGATCTGAAACCATGAGAAAAACCAAACATCAATGAACCAAAGAATTCTTAGGAAGGTACCAGTCAAGTGTCCTTGAAATTTTGTGAAAAGGTACAATTTTTTTTTAAAGTCACCATTTCCAATTAGAAACAGAAAAGATCAAAGTGTCTGATAGAAAGACCACTACGCAAGAAAATAACCCCATATAGGAAGAATCACTAAACATTATGCACATTATCCCGTAGAAAATAACAAAATGTAATACACCAATGGAAAAAGCCAAGATGGAAGAGTAAGAGACAAGTCTCACCTTGTACCAAGCCTCAGTAGCTTATAGTAAAGCAACTAGTTTTATACTTTCCAATCAACCAAAAGGAGCACAAAACTTGAAAACAAAAAACAAAAAATAAGACCCCGGAAACCTAAACCCGCTGATCAGCAAATAAATACGGAAATGTAAACGATAAACGAGAAGAAAAACCCCACTAACACTACAGCCTAACAATTAAAAAACCAATAAAAGATATACAGCAAAGAAATAATGCACTAAGATAGTACCCAGACAAAACCCCCATAGCCAAAAAGACACAACACCAACAGATTTCACAGATTAAGGAAATTAGGCGACACCCATTGGACTTGACCGCAACAATTCAAGAAAATATGAAAACTGGGAAACAAGGAAATAAATCGATGAGTGTGAGAGAATGACAACTAACCGTGCGGCCATCGATGGTATGCCTCTCCTCGAGGACGCGGTCGAGGACGGAAGGGTCAGAGAAGACGACGAAGCCGAAGCCACGAGGGCGGCCGGTGGGCTTGTCACGCATGATGACAGCCTGGGCGACCTGGCCGTACTGGCCGAAGTAGTCCCTCAAGGTGTCCTCGCTCGTGTCCCATGCTATTCCTCCGATGAACACCTTTCCTTCGTCTGAATCCATTTCTCTCCCTCTCTATCTCTCTCCGAGTGTCTATGTTTCTACTACGAGAGAGAAGGCGGGGGGGGGGGGGGGAGGGTGGACTCGAGGAGGGAAGTGCTACTGGTTAGGGTTTTGTTTGAAAACGACGCCGAGATTAGAATCCATTAGAATTATATTTAATATAATTATATTCGTTTGGACAATTCGTCATCAAGGGGTGGTGGCGCAGTTGGTTAGCGCGTAGGTCTCATAGCTTCTGAGTTATCCTGAGGTCGAGAGTTCGAGCCTCTCTCACCCCACCAGATTTTTTTTTTTGCCATTTTTCGAATAATATGTAAAAATTGGAAATTTATGAAATTCTTTTTTCTTGTAGCTTTTTATACCTATGCTGCACTTACTGACATGACAGCGCTCACCAAATCTCCCACTGATAATTAAAGATACCTACCAATATTCACATTTCAATTGCATGGAGAAAATTTCCATTAAAAAATAACATAAAATAAGAAATAATCAAGACCTTGGGTTATGTTTGTTTTCAACTTTTTTCTAGGATTCAAATTCATTCACAAAATTATCACTGAACATCTAAAGAATTCAAACACAAACACAATCTCCAACAACTTTTTACTTCTTTATTTAACACAAATTTTCCTTCTCTGTACTTTTTGACATTAATTTCAATACTTTTTTATTAAACAATTACATCAAATAATTTCTCGCTCCACTTTACACAAATACCTATAAAACATTATTCAACATAAATATTCACAACTTTTCTAAAATCCTACATTTTTTTCCAACACTAACACCGCCCAAGTAACGAGGAGTCCTCCTCCCTCTCTCCATCCTCCAACAAATATTTATTTCATCTTCTTTCTTAAGGGATTGGGGGTAGATTTAAGCAGCCTTGCTAAAGAGATTGTACTTGGGTAACATGAACCAATTTGCTAATTGTTGGTTAGAATTTGCTAAATTGTTGGTTGGCTCTAACAAGTCCACGTCTTGTGGTCTTTTTTATGACGTGTGATTTCCTTTTTCTTTTTTATAAAAAGTGAAAAATTTACAAAGAAGTCGGGTTAATTAATATTCTGTTTTATAATCTTATCTCAACCTTCTATAAAAGTGAGATTTGGCCATAAATAGGAGCTTCATTTTGAGCCTTAAGAGTATGGTTTAGATGGTCTGATGTATAACCTAAATGTGCGCTTTCCTTCAAATTTCAAATTTGAATTCTTCAGTTGCAAGCAATTCTTGAATGGTAACTTAATAAATATGAACTTAACTGACATATGTAGTTTATGAGTTGCACCAGTCGGGATTACCTGCCCATTGAATGAACTATTAATCAATGTTATTTTGAAAGTTCAAACTACTGTATGTTCGTCATATTGAACTTTTAAACTATTAAAATTTAGGCTTAATTGCATTACACGTCCCTGTGATATAATATTTTTTACAAATTCGTCACTGTGATATCACTTTGTATAAATAGGTCCATGTGGTATCACTTTGTATAAAAAGTTAGTCCCTCCGTCTATCAGGCGTTAACACACTAACGGAATGAGAGCTGGTCAACCGCTACAAAGAGACAACGTGTAGTGGTCGATCGATTAGTGTAGCGGTCGACCGGTTAATGTAACGGTCGACCGCATCATCTCATTTGTTTTTGACGTGGTGACTCGTCGTTAGTGTGTTAACGCCTGATGGACGAAGGACCTAACTTTTACCTATAAGTGATACCACGTGGACCTGTTTGTACAAAATGATATCATAAAGACGAATTTGTAAAAACGTTATACCACATGGACATGTAATGTAATTAAACCTAAAATTTATTAATGTGGGTATTTTAAATAAATTATACGGTCCACGTTAATAAATTTAGGTTGCCCGAGATCTCTCGACTCTTGATGAATCACTCACCATAAGAGTCAACAGGATGAGCGGTTCAGATGAGTTCGCGCAGACCAGCGTTAATCCGAATACACAATTTTTTTTTTCTACATTTCCTCTTAGAAAAAAAATTTAAAGAAGAAAGCCCACGATTTACAGGCTGTGAATCCTGTGATCACACTCGGTCAAAAAAGGAATCCTAAGCCCCCCAACGGTCACTTCATCCCATTTCCCTGAAATAGAAGACGATTAATTAAAAAAAGACAACTCAACGGCTTCCCACTATCTTCAAAACTCGTGGACCGTTTTGTCCCTACCCCCATTTTCCCCCCCGCTTCTCTCTCTGTATCTCTTTGAAACAATGAAAACACAGTAGCCAAAACGTCGTCCTCTGGGCGAATCTAAACCCATTAAGCAAATCCTTGAGAGAGAAAAGAGGAGATATTTTCCGATGGGTTGCTTGCTTGGTTGTTTTGGTTCCTCCAATGATGGAGGGAGACGGAGGAAACAGAGCCGGTACAAAGTTCAGCCTCGTGATCACCAAGTAAGCATTTTCTCAAGCTTTGTGATAACTTAGTTGCTCGACGTATTCCACGCTTTGTTTGGTCGCTGAGAATACGTCAGAAAGATAAAGGAATCAAGGTTTTGAAGCTTTCTGTTCCCTTCACTTATATGTTTTTGCTTTTGTTTCGAAAAAGTTCACATTGAGGGTTCAAAGTTTTGGTTTCTTCTAATGTCCCAGGCTTTCTCGGCAGCCGAACAAAGCATAACTTGAAAACTGTTTTATTGTTCAAGCTTGATTACGGTGTCGTCCAGCTTTTCCTTAAGCCTTTCTTTGGTTTCTGCGAACGGAAAGAAAAAGAAAGAAAGACTCAACGGCAATCAAGTTATTGATCGTTGTTTTTATGGAATAAAATAACTGAAATTGAACTCTGAAACTTGTTGCAGAGAATTGTAAATTGCAAACCTGTGCAATCTGCCATCTGTGTGATACAGGGCGCCTCCGAAAGTCCGGCCAGAAACCCTGTTTCACAAGTCCGGTTAGTTATCAAATCCTGCACCTGTTTTGAGTTTTGCTGCCTCCCAATGTGATCTATTCGATAACAGTAGTTTTTTTTTTGAAAAAATAAAAGAACTTTTGTTGTCTACCGGGGTTTGTCTGCAGGGATGAGACCGAGAAAGAGTTGAGCTTCACAGCCCGAAAGAAAGTGACATTTGACTCCAACGTCAAAACCTATGAACACATTTCATGTGATGAAGATCGGAATGTAGTACTGGAGAGTAAAGGAAGCGGGAAGAAGGGGGAAGAGGAAAACGCAGCAGAATTAAGCCAATCGAAGTCCTGTTCTGAAGATAGTTCAATCACGTCAATCTCAGGATCTTTTCCTCCCAATCATAGGTACCAGAATTGCAGGGACAGCGATGATGAATACGAAGAACTGGACTATGAAGACAGTGATCTAGAAGAAGACGAAGACGACAACGACGGTGGTCGTGGACTAGAGGATAACAATTTGGATGAGGATGATGCCCATGGGATTGTGGAATCAAGGAGAACAATTTCTGCGGCTCATGTGTTTACTGAGGAAGTGAAACCTGTTGGGTCTAACCCATATGCTCGAGATAGGAGTGTCTACGTTCATCCTGTGCTGAACCCAGTCGAAAATCTTTCTCAGTGGAAAGCTGTTAAAGCTAAAAGGGAACCACCATTGAGGCCTCAGAAAGAGAATTTTGTTTCCAATCAAGATCCCCAGGTTTCATCTGGTTCAGAGCCAAGTTTTAAGGAATTGTCATTCAGTTTTAAGTCGGAAACCAATCAAGACAAGAATTCACACGTGGAAATAACAGTTGATGCTAGCCTTTCTAACTGGTTGGTTTCATCTGAGACGACTCCTGTCAATAAGAGTGGCACAAGGGATCTTAATACCATACCGCATGATAAAAGCAAGTCACAAGAGTCTAACTTATCCAGGAGCCCAGATGATAGACCTATTTTAGGAGCATTAACTGTTGAAGAGCTCAAACAGTTTTCGGCTTCTTCTTCACCAAGGAGGTCCCCAAGTAAAAGCCCTGATGAGATGCCCATAATAGGCACTGTTGGGACTTACTGGAGTCACACTGTCCCTTCCAAGGATGCTGGCTCTGTCTCTTCCTACAAAGGAATACCAAACACGACGAGCAAATACACAGAGGTACATGTGAAGTAAAAATATTGTAGTTTTGCGTTAGGTGATGGTGTGGTTCTGATTAAATTATATGGGTGTGCAGGATAAGAAAGTTAATTGGCACTCTACCCCATTTGAGACAAGATTGGAGAGAGCTTTGAACAGGGGTGTTGCTGAAGCTTACTCTTCTCATACTCCTGGTGTATGTTCGAGGAACTTGTGATATGGCCTTGAAGTATTTTTGTGTTTTTTACTTATAAAAAAAATATTTTTGTGTTTTTGGCAACCATATGTCAATTCTTTGGTGAAGGTCATTTTGGTAGTGTGTGACATTCGTTTGCTGTTGTAATTTCTTGGTGTGCGCTAATACACTTAATTATAAGTTTTTTGTGAAGCTTGATTTGGCTGTGACAGTTGGTTACTGTTGTATGTAATATCTTCGCATTTGCTAATGAAATTCTATTTTTTCTTTTGTCAGATGTTCCTTTCTGCATTCTGCAGTGGCCTAACTGACTATCGTTTAACCCAAATATTTCTATGTCATCAAATCTCATTCGAATGATTAAGTTCGCAATTGTAACCATTATTGTGAGTTGATGATGAAGTGCTAATACGCCGCTTGTAAAAACTGGTAATTACTGGAAAATCATCTTTGTATCAAGTGGGCTAAAAAATTCTGATAAGATTCAATGCTTCTAAATTTCAAAATTCTCAAAGCTGTTGGGTTTCTATCATATAATTTTATTTTGACTGATGTCAAAGTGGAATTATAAAGAAAATTAGGAGCATAGTTCGGCTAGTACCTGTTCTCATACTGCAGATATCTTGAAGCTAGAAGGTTTCTGCACTCTTCCCTGCCCACAGTTCTGTGAGGATACACCAGAAAGCCGGATATCTCCCAAGTCAGTATATTGCAGAAATAAGAACAAAGTGAATGCATCTGTGATCCTCCATCCAAAATGTTCTCTTGAAGCTGGACTCTACTCAGTCCAGTGCAGTTCTTAAAGACTTTCTGGAATTGGTATGATAAGTTTATTTATATTGGCTGCAAAGTTAATGAAGCTCCCTCTACAAATTCCTGGCCGAAGGGTTCCTGAAAAGTTGTTCTTGGAGAAGCTCATATTTCTCAAGAAATTAGGGTGAAGATCTTCGGGTATGGTTTCTGAGAAATTGTTGAAGGCAACATAGAGCAAAGCAAGTCTCCTCAAGCTGGTTATCGAGGAAGGCATGGTTAGTCAAGCTCTTCTAAGCTTTCCAAGGTACCTATTTCAGAAACAAGGGTTCCACTGAGTTGGTTGTCAGAAAGAATTTGACGGGCTTCGATAAGTGTCTGATGGTTGAAGGGATCAGACCCAGAATGAAGTTGTTTGATAATTAAAGGTCTAGCAAATTTAACAAATTTCCTTTCGCTGAAGGTATGTGACCTGAAAAAGGGGATCGTTCCTGACAGATCATTAAGTTGTAGTTGCAAAGGAATGAGTTCTGACCAATTGGATGGGAGATTTGGATGGACTTCTCCTGGTAATCGATTATCTGAAATTTCCAACTCATGATCTTTCTTAATACAGCCATGGAAAGAGGCAAGGACTTTGGAAGACGGTTTACAGATAATTCAAAAAATGTAGGGTTGTTCCAGAATCCATGTTCTTCGGAGATGCTGAAATTCAGGCATGCATTTGTATCATTAATCTCTGAAGTAGTTTCAGGTTTTGTACTGAGGATGACATTTGACCTTCAAGAGATTGCCGTTCAATTCAAGCACTTATAGGTTTGACAAGAACCTCAACAATGGTTTCAACTACGTTGCATTGAATTCCAGTCCAGTTGCATGGCCAAGTACTGCTGTTGGTGAGAGTCCATTAAGGTAGAGAGCAAACTGTTTTCCTGTTTAGCCGAGCTTTTACTTCTCTTTGTGCAGGGATTTCTACAAGGAAACAGGAGAGAATGGGATGGTGAAGAGTTGTCTGTACTGGTTTCTTCATACTTACCATTGCAGCGGTTCCATCAAAGTGCAAAGAACCAGGTTTGTCGTTTATCACTAACACATTGCTTGGTATCAATGATCCTCTGGATTTGAGTTTAGGCTTCTTTAAATTGGACTATCGAGGTTCATGAAGCACTTAGACTCGTTGTGATTATTTGACAGTAATTATTCTGCTTCAGGAACAAAATCAATTTGAAAGTTGGATAATTTTTTTTTTACTTGAAACCAACAAGATTGCTTTAAAACAGATATTTTGGAATGTTGAGTCCCATAGAGGAAGAAATCTAACCGGGCAGTCAAAACCTATCCGGATTTAAGCATTATGATGTGGCTTTGTCAATGGAACAATTTTTGTTGCCCAAAGCTGATCTTGCCTGAGTTTATAGTTATCCAACAATACAAAGTTGGATTGGACTAGATTCTGGATTTGTGTTCTATCCCCCCCCCCCTATGGATTTAGATTTGGACAGTGTTGAATAGGGGTTCCTGGCCATAGAAATTGATTGGCATCGATCTGGGGGCTTCTTTTCATTGATCCAATCTGTAACAAGGCAAGTTTGCCTGCAGGCCTTCTCTGAAGGTTGATTTTGGGTTTAGACTTGTTCTGGTCTTGAATATAATTCTGTCCAATAATCTTAGCATGTGTATCTAAATCAATGGGCTAATGATCTGCTTCTCCATTTGAACTTGGGTCACCATTTATCATTATCTTAGTGCTTTTTAAAATGATACATGAAGGATACTAAATCCAATAAACTGAATAGCTTCCAAGACTCGTGGAGATTTTCACCTCTACAGGTAGCATTGTTTCCTGAAAGCCTGCCATGTATGTGTGCTATAAGAGAGTAAACCAGCACAGAAAGATAACAAGCAGAAGGTTCGCATGAATAGTTTTGGAGGCAATCCCCCGTCTCTGATTTAACTTAGTTGTATATAGGTACTGAACCCCATGATTGTAACTTTTTTAGTAGTATGAACGGAACATTTGAATGTTTTGATTACAAAAAATGAAAAAGAAATCCTAGGCCCATATATGTACTTTTACTGTTTTTTTCACAAAAACAGTAGGGATATGCTCATCTAGTAGGAATGGACCATCGACTCTGAAACAACATTGGGGTCTACTGTCTCAGTAGCTTTAAGGTATGTCTGTTTGTCAAAATTTTGAGGAATATTTTCGAAATTTTGGGAATATTTACTTTATTGAGATTTATTGGGGTTTGTGAAAAGTAAAGTGTTTATGTGTAAAAGTTAAAAATGTTAGTGTGTTTATTTTGGTGGAAATTTTCATGTCCCAAATTATTGGGAAAACAAACATACCCTTAAGCTTGTCATTGTCCAACTGATCTTACTTCGACTCATTTAGAAAAAAAAAAAATCTTCGACTCCAACTTTTCGTGAACCGAGATGAACATTAATCTGCCCTGTCCATAAATTAAAAAGGAAAAAAAAGCATAAAAAGTTTACTCTGCCTTCAAGGATTGAACCACTGAGACTTACTAGGTGCTAAAACGTGCAGACAATTACCACCTTATTTTGGAACTTCCTCGTATTAAATTCCGATAAGACTATTGGTCTTTTGATGTGTTAAAAGGGTTCTCAGAGGAAAAAAAAGACAGAACCCACCTCATCCAGGAGTTAAGTTCAACCTTTGACTAACGTTGGTTGTCTGATTGGTGCATTTTTATATGGATGGATCCAGATATGAAACTTGCAAGAAAAGTGAAAATCACAATAAGATATGTTACGGCTCTTCCTTGTTCACACAGGCTTGGTTCATGGGTCAAACTACAAGATCCAATCAGTGGCGGAGCTAAGAATACAATTGCAGGAACAAATCCCTAAGAAAATCTTTTTTTTTTTTTGGTATGCTGATTGGTGCATTTTTATTGTGGTATTCTAGTGCAGACAATTGCAGGAGCAAATCCCTAAGAAAAAATGATTTAGGCATTAGAGGTGCCTTACTCTGGTATCCATAGTCATCTTTGTTATTTTACACAAAGGAATTACATTAAATTCGAGATGCATTTATACCTATGGGTTGACTATAAGTCAACTGATTTATCAGTATTTGTGGTATTCTCGTGCTAAATCCACTTGGTATCGTAGAGTTAAGAAAACAGAGTGCGGAATGAGGTGAGAATGAGAGAAAGAGAGAGAAGACAAATAAAAAAATAAAAATTTCATAGGGATTTGCTCCTGCAATTGTATTCTTGGCTCGGCCCCTGATTGGATCTTGTAGTTTGACCCATGAACCAAGCCTGTGTGAACAAGGAAGAGCGTGACATATGTAAGTTTCCTCATATTAAACTTATCGTGATCTTGACTTTTCTTGCAAGTTTCATACCTGGATCCATCCATATAAAAATGAACCAATCAGACAACCAACGTTAGTCAAAGGTTGAACATAACTCCTGGATGAGGTGGGTTCTGTCTTTTTTTCCCTCTGAGAACCCTTTTAACAATTCAAAAGACCAATAGTCTTATCGGAATTTAATATGAGGAAGTTCCAAAATCAGGTGGTAATTGTCTGCACGTTTTAGCACTGAGACTATTTCACATAGAAAAAAGCTATTCAGTTGATTGGATTTAGTATCCTTCATGTATCATTTTAAAAATCTTTGCAACTGCACAAGCATTGTTGTCTGCGACTAATCCGGAACAGTCTCAGAAGTAAACATCTCTGTAGCCAACCTCAATGGAACGCCAGCCCAGTTCAAGTACTTCACTCCGTTTCTGAACCTCACCCTCTTGGACCTCAGCAACAACGATCTCAGTGGACCAATACCACCAGCCATCGGAAACCTCTCCAAGCTTACTTATCTGGACGTGGGCCTCAACTACATATAGGCTGCGTTTGCATGTAAAATTTTCCCCAAAATTTTATCTCTCTCCTAATAAAATACTCCAATATAATCTCTCTCTCTCTCCCGTAAAAAAATATAAAAAATTACAAAAACTATAAACTATTACCTCTCTCTTCACTTTTTCACTAAACCCAATACCAACACTAAACCCAATACCAAAAATTTTACCACACAAACCCACCATTACCTTTGGAGATAGGCTTGGTTCATGGGGTCAAGCCACAAGCTCCAATCCATAAGGTATAGTGTCGGGGGAGCTGCATAACTAAAGCAGAGAGAGAGAGGATTCAGATCTCAAGACCACTTATATATTAGCCAAACAATTTGAACTAAAACGATAAATACGATTTGTTCCCACGTAGTCTTGCACCAAACCAGGCTTGGAAGTATTTTAAGTCCACTTGGGGAGCTTTAAAATAGTCCGATGAGTTGACATTGTACAGCAAATCCCTGTAACAAGGAAGCAAATTCTTGAAGCTTTTTTAATGGTATGCAGAGAAGGAATGGAGGCTAGAATTTCTTTTGGTATCTTGGAAGTACATACCTTTTTTTTCTAAGCAAACTTCATTAAAACAACAAAAAAGTCTGAAACATCAGGGAGGCTCAAAAGAGACATCCACAGTAGCAACATTCAAAGGAATAACAGTTAAAGGCAGAAAGCCAAAAGACAAGGTGCGAGCAGCCCAAGCAGCCAAAAGGTGGGCAAGAGAATTCTGTCTTCGGGAAGTCCACTGAAGGCTCCAATCAGGATGAGCTACAAGAGAATTTATGATGTCTGCAAGGAGGCCAACTAAAGGACCATCAGCAAGTAAGCCTTCCTCGTTAACAACCCTGCAAGTAATCAAAGAGTCACCTTCCAGCAAAACTGAATGGAGACGGAGAAATGAGGCAAAGCGGCAAGCAAGCAAAGCAACATGGATTTCAGCACGAAGGGGATTGGCAGTGACAATAAAATCTGAGGCAGCCCATGAGATGACCCCAGAAGAATTCCGACAAACTACTGCAATAAAGGCAACACCACCCTGAATAGCCGCATTGAAGTTAATCTTCCAAACACCCTCAGGAGGAGACTTCCAAACCAAATTCAACTCTCTATCATGAGATTGCCAAGCTGCCAAGTGAGCTAAAATTCTGCCATTAAAAGACCGAGACAGCTCAACAGGAGGGGAGATAATATTCGAGTGAACAAGCTGGTTTCAAGAGAACCAGATGGTATCAAAGATGAAAGCCATCTGGATGATGAAATTACGTTCATCCTTACTGTGGATACCAAGAGACGAAGTAGGGTTCAATAGAACATTCAGCCAAGAGCAGAAGTCCATAGATTGCATCCCATTCAAAACTAGAGGCCACTTAGCTTCTCTCCATAGCGTATGAGCTATGTTGCATCTGATAAACAGATGTTCAAAAGATTCAGGTTCAGCTTTGCACAAAGGGCAAAGAAAGAAATCATCCGGAACACATCCTGCAAGGACAAACAATTTCGTCCGCAAGGGAAGGGCTTTGGCAGCAAGCTTCCATAAAAGAAATTTCAAACGGAACTGAATTTTCAGAGACCATAACTTAGTCCAATTAAACTGAGAGGGGACATGACGAAGAAGTCTATTAGATTGGTCTAAGGGTGGGTAAAAAACCTGTGACCCGAATATCCAACCCGGACCGACCCGTTTCTGACCCGATCGAGGAGGGTTTAGGCGGGTTCGGTTTCGGGTTCGGGTTTTAAATGTACAAAAAAGTGGCTTCAGGTTCGGGTTCGAGTATAGTACTATACCCAATATATTACCTGAACCCGACCCGAAACTTACAAAAAAATAAAAACTTAATACCCTCAGCGAAACGGACTTAGGTCATTCGCGACACCCCACCTCGACGACCTCTCTTTCACAGTTCACATCACAACCCTACCCCCTCTTCGAAAATTCCCCCTCCAGCCTCGCCTCTTCAAGCCCGACGTCACTATCTCCCTCCGGCCACTGTGCTCCCCCTCTTGCCGCAGTCTCTCTGCTATGTGCTCTCTTCTCTCTCTTCTTTTCTGGCCTCTCTCTCCTCTGCGCTCTCACCTCTCTCCGTCTCTGGCCCCGGCAGGTGAGCTGATGCACGCCACGATTGTATGAATTTCCTTGCCCTAAATGGTTGCTTATATGAATTTTTTTACCTAGATGCACAGTTCGCAGTTGTATCTTCTATGTATTTCCTTGCCCTAACTAATTACATTTTTTAGTGCAAGTTACACGATTGTGTAGGATTGGTTAGTGGCTCAGTGCATTGATTCAGGTACAAATCCATTCACTTAATTTAGTAAATTATTTATTGTAGTTCATAGTTAAATTATAATTTTAGAGTATAGATTAGAAAATAAGGTTGTGAAACTGTGGAGGATGGACTTGATTGTAGGATTTGGTTTTGTTTGAAATTGTGGAGGATGAGTTTGATTGAATCATTTGTGCATGTATGATCTGTGATTTGTGAATTTGTTTGCATAATATTTGTGGACTATATATTTGTGAATTTTGTAGAGTATAATACTATAATATTTGTCATATGTAGAGTATATATTAGAACATATGATTTTTATTATTTACTAAGTAATTTGATTTTTGTTTATCCAAGTAAATTAAACTTAGCTTTTGAAACAAAATGGATGACTTTGAAATTCAATTCTTTTAAAACAAAATTGATAAGTTTTAGATTCCGTTTCCCTTTTACTGAAACAACGACAATATTGTCTAGAGTTTTGAGATCTAAATGGTTTCTAACTTTCTAGTAACATATATTTCATTAACAAAAAAATGCATATAATCCGTTTTTTCTTTTTAGCTTGTAGGAAGCAGTCCATTGATATCAAGTGATTCCAACATATATAGATTAGAGAATAAGATTTCAACCTGTTAGTTTTAGAAAAGATTCATGCATATAATCCATTTTTTTTTCTTTTTGGCTTTAGTTGTAGTGCTGCTTTTTTTCTTTTATCTAGATTTGAAAGATCATCGAGTTTCAGCCACAGACGTGAAAGATTCATGCATATAATCCATTTTTTTTTCTTTTTGGCATTTTTTCTTATTGGAGAATGATTACGAACGTGGACTTGGATCATGATTGCAACAAAGAAGTGAAAGAACAATGTAACTTGTTTAGCTTTGATTATTTTTATGTTGTTATTATTATATGCTCATTTTATTTTCTAAGGAATGTGTTTGTGATTTGTAAAGTGTTGTACAGGGCAAAACATGATTGATTTGCTCTGACCGTTCAAGTCTTCAAGAATATGTTATTTGCTTTCATTGTAATAGACTAATAGCTAAAAGAATTATGCTTATTGCTTGGTGATTTCTTTTTTTTAATCTATTGCTTAGTAGTTAGCAGTTACTTATTACTACCAGTTTAGATTTGTTTGCCTTCTATTTTGGCATTTGGCAGAAATTATGTTGTTTAATAGTTACTAGTTACTAGTTAGAAATTTAGAATTTCCATTTAGTGCTGGCATGAAACTATTGGCAACAAAAATGTCAATGACAATAACAACATTCGAACCCGGAATGATAATAGTTAATACACTTTTTATAGGTAGTATGTCAGTTTTTCCAAACAAGACAAGGTGATGTTAAAAAACAAGACAAGTTGATATTAAAAAAAAAAAGACAAGGTGATGTTCATACAGCCCAGGACGTCCAGAGCTTAAAAATACAACCCAGGACGTCCAGGCCTTAAAATTACATCTCAGGCGTTCTTTAAGGACCAACCCAGGACAACGCAGAACGTTTTTGGGCCTCAAAACGTTCTGGGCTAAATTTTAAGGCCCGCCCTCGAACCCGTTCTTTGGGTTCGGCTCGGGAATACAATCAGATTGGGTTGGGTTCGTGTTCGGATATGCCAAAACCCAGCACCGAACCCGAAATGCCCACCCCTAGATTAGTCTAAGAGATATGCTGATTTAACTGTGAACACCCCAGAATTCTCGGGAACCCAGGTGAGGTGGTTGTCACCAGCAGGCTGCAATAGAACAATATTCAAAATAGCTTGAGCACAAGCCTGAGAGAAAAGGTATTGAATTCTCTGGATATTCCAAGAGCCAGTAGAAGTATCAATGAGCTCTGAAACAGAAACAAAGGGTTGGGGAAGAGAGATACTCAGTTTCAGTTCAAAGGAGAAGAGAGGCATGCCCGCCGTCCGGGATCCAAGTATCCTTCCAAATGTTAACCGAATTACTGCCACCAATCTGAAAAATGAGACTCTTGGAAAGGGTAGATCGAACAACCAATAAACCTTGCCAGAACCAAGAGGACTGGGGTTTGGGTGTGCAATGAAGGAAAGAATCAGTTCTCAAATATTTAGCCGAAATGTATTGAACCCAAAGAGCATCCGGCTTTGTCAAAAGATGCTACCCAAGCTTAGCAAGCATCACCTTATTAGTATCAAACATCCTCCGAAGTCCAAGACCCCCAGATTCTTTAGGAGTACAGACAGAAGACCAAGCAAGGGGAGAGAATCCCCCAGTATAATCTGAAAAACCAAAAAGAAGTTTTTAAAGATAGAATCCAAATTTTTGCACCAACATTTAGGGAGGAGGAAGGTAGACATGACATAAGAAGACACAATTGCAGCAACTAACTTAATAAGAGTAAGCTTACCCGCTTGGGAGAGACACTTGGCTTTCTAATCCTCACATTAAGATAAAATACGCTGCTGGAGATCAGCGAAGGCAGCTTTTTTGGATTGAGGAATGTGGAGGGGTAAACCCAAATGTTTACCTTCAATAGCAGATCTGCGTAAACCAAACGAAGAACAAATCACAGAACTAAGAGTTGGATCAGTATTACCACTAAAGAAAATGCCAGATTTACTGGGGTTAATTTTCTGACCAGACCAATAGCAGTAACGATCAGGGCAAGTACAGATGATAGTAACTTCGCCCACCTTAGCTTGGCTAAAAATCAGAAGATCGTTAGCAAACATAAGGTGGGTTAAAGAGGGAGCTCCACGGCTGAGTTGAATACCTGTGATACCCTGCCCATTATCTGCTTGCAGTAAAAGTCGCATGAGAACCTCAACATAAGATAAAAAGGAACCATAATACCAAAGCAACAGAGAACTTCAAGTAGAAAACTTCATTCAATACGATCATAAGCTTTCTCCATATCTAAATTAAGAGCCATAATACCCTCTTTCCCTCTTTTATGCTTTATCTTGTGAATAACCCCATGCGCAAGGATGAAATTTTCATGAATATTCCTATTAGGAACAAATCCAGCTTGCATTGGAGAGATAAGATTGTGGAGAATAGGCTTGAGTCTAGCTGCAAGAATTTTAGAAATAATCTTGTATAGCTCGTTGCACAAACTGATGGGGCGAAAGTGAGAGTAGAGAGTCAGATTATCTTTCTTAGGGATAAGGACAAGATTGGTATGATTAAGAGCTTTGAACAGGTAACCCGAAGTAAAGAAGTGACAGACCATATGCACCACATCAGATTTCACTATATGCCAATATTTTTGGTAAAATAAAGCAGTCATGACATTCGGCCCTGGTGATTTAGACGCACCAAGGGAACGAACAACGTGCCATATTTCTATCTCCTCAAGAATAGAGCATAGTGAAAAATTATCATCTTCCGTAACAACAGGATCAATAAGATGGTCGAATCTCATCATTAAAGTAAGGCAGAGAAGTAGTAAAGAGATTCTGGAAGGAAGAGCAAAGAAAATTACCAATAGCCTCCCGAGAATTCAACCAGCTGTCGTCATTAGATTTGAGCCCCTCAATACAATTTCGTCGCCTTCTGATGACAGTGGACAAGTGGAAATATTTTGTGTTCAATTCCGAAGAAGAAAACCAATTCACCCTCGATTTACTCCGCCACAATAAATCTTCCTGTTTCAAGGCTTCTTGGAGCTCCACTTGGAGCTGCTCCTCTGACAACTCAAGAGCCAAAGTAGGAAAGGAAGATTGAAGTCGAACCGATCATCTTGATAATGTAGAATATGACTTTGGATGGAACCAAAGGTCTCACAATTCCACCGTTTTAATTCTTTTTTTAAAGCTCGAATCTTCTGGCAAAGCAAGTAAGCAGGAGAGCCAAAAAATAAAGAAGACCAAGAAGTTTGAACAACCATGCCACAAGAAGGTGAGCACATCTAAAATGATTCAAAACGAAATGGTCAGGGCCCCAGATTTGAATCACCAAAGGTATCCAAAAAGATATCAGAATGGTCAGACGCTGCACGAGGACAATGCTGAACAGTAGCTCGGGGGAACATGAGTCGTCACTTACCATTACCTATTCCTCTATCCAAGCGCTCTTGAATAAGAGCACGCCCTTTTCGCTTGTTACTCCAAGTAAACCGCGACCTAGAAAAACCAAGATCTACCAAACCATGGCAGAGCATGAAGTGTCGCATCCCACTAGAAGAAGAGGTCGAAACAGGATTCCCTCCAAATTTATCATGCTGAGAAGTGAGGGCGTTGAAATCACCGATGCAAAGCCACGCTCCAGCAAAAGCCGCAGGTAGAGAATTCATGTGCTGCAAAAAACAAGTCTTATCTTGCCAAGTCGTAAGACCATAGATCAAAGTGAGCATCCAGGGGACATGGCCTGGATCAGAGAAAATGAGAAGGTTGAGGAGGTGCTGAGATTGTTGCACAACTTCAAAATAAGACTCGGTCGCCAAGCAAAAGCAAGGCCCCCTTTGCGACCAACAGGGGGTTGTTCTAGGAAATGAATAAAACCACGCCGATTGCAAACCAAACCAACAGAACGAATCTTAGTCTAAACTAGGAAAATGCAGTCAAGATTGAATTTCCTGATCTGGGTCGAAGAGCTCGGAACTACCGCCGCTCGAGCCAAGCCACGACAGTTCCAGTGGAGGAGCCTCATGGAGCTTTTGGAAGTGCATACCTTGCTTGAGGAAGAAACCCATCTGTTACTTTACTTCACATAAGCAAGAGAGTTGCTTACAAGACTGTGAGTCAATGCATACTTTTTTTTCTAAGCAAAGGTGGAATTCATTACATGAGGGAGAAGACAAGCACCGAATCCGGAACCATCCAAGACCGGAGGCGATCATAGGGGGCACAAACGCCCATTACATCAAGTTTTTCATGTTCAAAGGCCCAAAGAGCCAACAACCAGAAGGTCGTAAAGGCCAAAAACAACCGGGGTAACCGACCTACAAATCAAACCCGGGTCCACAAACCCGATACCCAACTCCACCACCAAGAACCAACGTCGAGCTGGCTAACTGCCAGCCAGGAGGGGGCGAACGGGAGGAGGCTCCTTCCGTCACCCAAAGGGGGTGGGCGCGGAAGGGGAGGTGGCAGACGAGAGAAAATGGGATAGTCTAGAGAGAAGGAGGACCCCCTCTCTCTAGACTCTTCGAGAAGAGAAAAGTTTTGTATGTTTGGTCACTTGATATATAAATGATTCCTTCTATCAGAACTAAAAACATCATGAACCTTATTAAATTCCACCTCCACCTTGTTATCGTGTGTAGCGATATGGGTTATGAATTCTAAATTATGGCATCTGATGGAGTTTGGTTGTGGATATAGGTGTCTCAACAATGAATTCTTCAGGTCTTCCTCCATCTGAACTTAAGAAAATAAGCACACATAAATAAATATGTCTTACAATTTTTTGTCTGGGGAAGCATGAGCTCTATAATAGGGTCCACCTAATGTGTCTATCTCTTTCTGAATTGTATAACGCAATTCGAGCAGAAAATTATATAGGATTCTCCGTACCTACTCGAGAAAGAATAACTTTGTCACATAGAAGAGTAAGAGCTAGTTTATTGAAAAGGAAGCACAGAAAAACATAAGAAGCTGCCTAATTTGATCCTATGTCATGCGTTGACAATAATTTGATAGAAAATTTAAGTATAACATCTCTAAAATATTCATTGCTTGTAAATAAATTAACAGGCTAAAAGTTAAATAGACAGCTAATAGCATGATACCACTGACATTTTTCTCTCTCCCTCTCTCTCTCTGGCTCTTATTTGCTATTAAAGATTGTCAACCCATACCAGAACGCATAACATGGAAGGTCAAAGATTAGGCATGGCAAGATATGATCCCAAGCCGTCTCTTCTTCTCCTTCACATTATCTTCCTCTCCTTGCTTTCAATGAACATCACAGCATCACCAGCAACACAAGCTGAAGCTCTTGTCAAATGGAAAAACAGCCTTTCCCCTCCTCCCACTTTCGGTTCATGGTCCCTCACCAACCTCAAAAATCTTTGCAACTGGACAAGCATTGTCTGCGACTCATCTGGAACAGTCTCAGAAGTAAACATCTCTGGAGCCAACCTCAATGGAACGCTAGCCCAGTTCAATTTCACTCCGTTTCTGAACCTCACCCGCTTGGACCTCAGCAACAACAATCTCAGCGGACCAATACCACCAGCCATCGGAAACCTCTCCAAGCTTACTTATCTGGACGTGGGCCTCAACTTCTTTGACAACATAATACCTTCGGAGATAGGCCGGTTGACGGAACTTCGGTACGTAAGCTTGTACAACAACTATCTGAACGGTTCAATTCCGTATCAGTTTTGCAATCTTCGAAAGGTATGGTACTTGGACCTTGGATCAAACTACTTAGTAAATCCTGACTGGTCTAAGTTTTCAGGCATGCCATTGTTGACTCGTCTTAGCCTTTCTTACAATGAACTCACTTCAGGGTTCCCGGGATTTATACTAGATTGTCAAAACTTGACTTACTTGGATCTATCCCTGAATAAGTTTACTGGACCGATACCGGAATTGGTATTTACCAATCTGGGCAAGCTTGAATACCTTAATCTTACCGATAACTTATTCCAAGGATTATTCTCAACGAACATTACAAAGCTTCCCAAGCTCAAAGATCTTCGTCTCGGACGAAACCAGCTCAGTGGTTTAATTCCAAAAGATATCGGTACTCTGTTGAATCTTCAACTCATAGAATTGTACAACAATTCCTTGGAAGGGAGACTTCCGTCCTCAATAGGTCAGCTCAGGAAGCTCTCGTATCTCGATCTCAGAATGAATGCCTTGAATTCTACAATTCCTTCTGAGCTTGGCTTTTGTACTAACCTCACCTTCTTGGCCATGGCTCAAAATTCACTGACGGGGGGATTGCCCATGTCCTTGACCAACCTGAGAAAAATTACTGCCTTGGGTTTATCTGATAATAAGCTTTCTGGTCAAATCTCACCTCAATTTCTGTCCAATTGGACTGAGTTGACTTCGTTGCAACTTCAGGACAATCTTTTCTCCGGAGAAATCCCACCAGAAATAGGCCTACTGACAATGCTCAATTACCTTTATCTATATAATAATCACCTCTCTGGCTCAATTCCCTCCGAGGTCGGGAACTTGGAAGATTTGGTGGAATTAGACCTTTCACAAAACCAGCTCTCTGGTCCAATTCCTCTAACAATGTGGAACCTCACAAACCTACTCATTTTACAACTTTTCTCCAATAATCTCACTGGCACAGTCCCAGAAGAAATTGGGAAGATGACATCGCTGCAAATTCTGGATCTCAACAGTAACCAGCTCTACGGGGAGTTGCCGGACACCATATCTGGCCTCAGTAATTTAACTGCAATCTCTCTTTTCACCAATAAGTTCTTGGGCGCTATTCCGTTAGACTTTGGGAAGTATAGTCCTTCTCTGACCAATGTTAGCTTTTCCAATAACAGCTTCTCTGGAGAATTGCCACCTGAATTATGTAGCAGCTTTGCTCTTCAGGATTTCCTGGTGAATGACAATAACTTCACAGGGCAATTGCCAGAGTGCTTGAGAAATTGTTCAAAGCTAAATAGAGTAAGGTTTGATGGGAACCGATTCAACGGAAACATTACAAATGCATTTGGAGTTCATCCAAATCTTTATTTTCTTGCTCTTAGTGACAATCAATTTGTTGGTCAGATTTCACCCAAGTGGGCACAATGTGAATCTCTCACGAATTTACAGATGGGCAGAAACAGAATTTCTGGCAAGATACCACTTGAGCTGGGGAATTTGACTCAATTGCGCCTTTTGGATCTGGATTCTAACAACTTGTCCGGGGAAATTCCAAGTGCACTGGGAAATTTAAGCCTGCTGTACCAGCTCAATCTGTGCAGGAATGATTTGACAGGAGAGATTCCTTGGAGTCTTGCCAGTATGAGTGAGCTTATAAATCTTGATTTGTCTGATAACCAATTGAATGGAAGCATACCAATCGAGCTTGGGAATTGTGGGAGATTATTAAGCTTGAATCTGAGCAACAACCACCTTTCAGGTGAAATACCTCCCGAGCTTGGTAACTTAATTGCATTGAGTTACTTGTTGGATCTCAGCAGCAATTCACTCTCAGGAACTATCCCTCAAAGCCTTGCAAAGCTTTCCTCCTTGGAGAGTCTAAATGTTTCACATAACCAACTCTCAGGGGAAATCCCAGCTTCATTTTCCAACATGGTTAGTCTACGCAACAGCTCCATTGATTTTTCTTACAATAAGCTAACAGGTCAGATCCCAAATAGTAAAGCTTTCGAAGAAGCACCGACAAAAGCTTATGTTGGAAACTTAGGCTTGTGTGGAGATGCAGAAGGACTAAATCCTTGCTATACAGATTCCGGAAAGCCAAATCACTCAAAAAAAATTCTATTAGCCGTCCTCATTCCAGTCTGTGGTCTGTTATTGCTTGCAACACTTGTTGCCGGATTCATAATATGTTACCGGGAAACTAAACTCCTCGATGAAGAAATCAACACAATTGGAGACTCTGACGCGAAGATTGAGTTTCTCATATGGGAAAGAGAAGGTAAGTTCACATTCGGGGACATTGTGATGGCCACAGAGGACTTCAATGAGAAATACTGCATTGGAAAAGGAGGATTTGGAAGCGTTTACAAAGCGGCATTGCCAACGGGTCAAATTGTTGCGGTAAAAAAACTCAACATGTCAGACTCCAGCGATATCCCAGCAGCCAATAGCAGTACCTTTGAGAACGAGATTCGTGTGTTGACAGAGGTTAGGCACCGGAATATCATCAAACTTCATGGGTTCTGTTCCGCCAGGGGTTGCATGCACTTGGTTTATGAATATTTAGAGAGAGGCAGTTTGGGAAATGTATTGTATGGGATGGAAGCGAAAGTTGTGTTGGACTGGTATACAAGGGTGAAAATTGTGCAAGGTCTGGCTCATGCAATTGCTTACTTGCACCATGATTGCTCTCCACCAGTTTTGCACCGAGACATAACTGTCAATAACATATTGCTCGAGTCAGATTTTGAGCCTCGGCTCTCAGATTTTGGCATTGCAAGATTGTTGAGCCCAGACACTACTAACTGGACAACAATTGCTGGGTCTTATGGCTACATGGCTCCAGGTATGCTAGCGATAAAAAATGTTTCATTTTTGTTCTGGCTATAGCCAGATGTTTTTGATGTCTTGTTCATTTTTTAACCTGAACTGGCTTGTATTGGTGATACTGTTTCATCGAGAAGTATTTGATTTGATTTTTATGGATGTGCAGAGCTTGCTCTCACGATGCGGATCACTGATAAATGTGATGTTTATAGCTTTGGAGTGGTGGCACTAGAACTTATGATGGGTAGGCACCCAAGAGAGCTCCTAGCTTCCTTGTCAACAACAGCAATGTTAGTTTCAAACATGACTGAATTTCTTCTGAAGGATGTTCTGGACCAAGCACTCCCATCACCCACAGGCCAAACAGTGGAGAAAGTGGTGTTTGTAATGACCATTGCATTACTATGTGTGCGTGACAATCCAGAGTCAAGACCCTCCATGCGTTTTGTGGCACAAGAACTATCGCGTCGGATCCAATATTTCATTTCCGACCCCTTCGAGACGATCACCATTAGTAAGCTGAACAATCTTGAGGGGAAATCAAGAAAGTAGCAGTGAAGGGTTAGTTCTTTTTAGTGTTTGACAGAGATAGCGTAGAATGGAGTGGAGTGCATTGTATTCAAGTTCGGGTATCAATTAGTGAATGAGACTGTTGAAAGTTATACTTAACCACAGATTTTCCCAAGTCTGTCAAAAATCAAACACAAATCCCACCACATGAAGAGTAGCTTTTTCTTTTAAATAATCAAGACACATTTTATTGAAAGCATAGAAAATTACAGCAAAAGACCCAAAGGGCCAGCAGCAAATCTAAGGGGTCGAAGCCTATAAAAGAAGATGCAAGGTCCTCGGTGGATGCAGGCAAACGCGCGTTGAATGGGTCTGAAGGCTCACAGAAGACAGGCAATCCCGCAGCAAGTGAACTCGAAGGCCCACGGATGGCGAGGAGACCCCTAATACTGCTATGTATTTCCAATAGCTGAGAATTATTTCTCTCACAAGTCACAGCTTGTGTGTTCAGCGCAAGAACATTGTTGGAAATGTTTAGCCTGTTTCCTTGATCACTCAAGTTATGGGGAATCGTCATCACAGTTTTATACATTTTGAGTATGTTGGATGAGCTTAGCCAGCTCCGCTTCAAAGTCTCTTTGAGCAACGAGGAGACCCGAAGAAGAGTTGTGAGGGTAATATAGAAATCGAGATGTAGGATACAAGGGGACAAAGCCAGCTGAGAAAGAAGAAACAAAGACAGACAAGGTTTAAGGTGGGTGATAGAATGGCATACTGGCGAGCAGAGGTATTTTATTCTCTGTCGCAGCAGTTACATTATGGTAGTATTTTAAGGAAGACAACAATTCAAGAATATTAGAACAAGAGTAATTGACAGACACAGAACTATCAGTTCATCTTGTTCCTTAGAAAATATAGATTCAGACAACCTCCAATTATCAGCCAAAGCTGTATTCTCAGTACTGTAAAGTATTCCTTTCAAAAGATACACATGCACAGACTTTCATCTTCTCCTCCTTTTTTATTTATGAGTTAGTTTTTTAACAGGGAAAAAAAACCCAGAATTTTTATTTTTGGAACAGAGTCCTTTTCCTCCACTGTTTGAACCACTGAGGCTGATCTACAAAAGACTGGTATTTTTAATGTGTTACTGATAGCAAATATATCTCAGTGATATTGTCCATTATTAATCTCGTTGAATTCGGATTGGCCAGATTAACCTTGACTATTCGACTTATCGCATGTTCTTGAGACACTTCAAATGTTAAAAAGGGACGTGTTAGAGGACAAAGAAAATGAAAGAAAAGAAAAAAACCCACCTCATCCACCAGCCATGTTCAACCTTTGACTAAAGATGGTTGTCTGAATATTGAAACTGTGCTTTGAACTTGCAAGAAAAGTCAAGATTACGATCTGATATATTTTTCTAAAGCGACTCTTCCGTGTTCACACCTGCTTGGTTCATTCGGTCAGGTTACAGATCCGGTTCGGGACACTACACAAGAGGTGTACGGTGTATAGTGTCGGCGGAGATACGTAATTCGACATTTAAGACCACTTGTGCATTAATATTTAGCGAAGAAATTTGAATTAACGAAACCCAAGAAAGAGAATCATTTTAATATAATTAACTCCAGTTGCCTATCAATTACACTCTTAAGTGCTCTGTTCCATAACCACTCTGAGTCGGTCATGGAAGGATGTCTTTTTGTGACTGTCTTTTCTCTTTTCTTTCACATTATGGACAAGAAAGTCCACTTTAAACCAGTCCTGATGATGTTGACATTGTCAAGAAAACTTCTTCAAGCCTTTGTTATTGTTCTTTGTATTTTTTAACAGCTTCAGAGAGGTTAGGGAGCTTAGGATTTCTTTTGGTATCTTGGAAGTACATACGTTGCTTGTAGGAAAAAAACCTATTTGTTACTTTTTTTTTTTTCTACGCAACATGAACCTATCTGTTACTTCACTTCAAGAAGCAATAGCAGTGCTTGCAAATGATTCCTTGTAGCTGAGCTTAAAACATCCAACCTCCCCAACGTTATTACATTCCACCTATAGATTCTGCATCGTAACTTGGATGATGTTCGTTTTGAAGTTTTTTTTAGGATTTGGAGTATTTTAAGAATTTTTTAGTGATGTTAGAGTTGTATTGATGTTGGTGTAGAAGTTGTTGAGGTGTAAAAAAAATAATGATTATGTTTGAAGTTGTTTTTTTATATTAAAAACGGAATATTTAAAAATATTAAAAAATAAAAACAGAAAACGACAAAAGGAAATAAACGCAGGATTCAAAAGCAGGGGACAAGTTGGGCGGCAGGGGCTGACTGGTTTTCAAAAGTTAATATTTAAAGGATTAAAAATGCAGAAAAGTGCAAAACCATTTCAACGGAAGCAATTCAACGAAAGCGTAAGGCAGAGGGACAGGTAGGGAGTTGCAGGAGAAAGTGCATGAGAATTCTCATTTTCCTTCGACTTTTGCCGAACAAGAACGAAGTTGGTTTCAAATCCTGAGTTTTGTAAAAAAAAAACGAACATGCCCCTGGGCTTTCAATTCCAAAATGGTCCTAAAATACATTAGTAGCATCTGATGGAATTTGGTCGTGTATATGGGTGTCTGAACAAAGAAGGGATATAACTTCAATTTTTTTAAAAAAAACTTCAAATTGTTTTATTCGCTTTCAGGGTCTTTCTCCATCTGAAATCTAGAAAAAGTCACAAATAATAGATCTGATGGAATCTGAGATGGAGATAAATAGTTCTATAATCTGATCTCACCTTAATTATTGTAACAACTATGTATTAGTTGGATTAAAAGGAAAAGAAAATAGATAAATACACTTTTCACCTATCAACTACTCGTAGTTAAACACATTGCATCATAAACTACATGTTTTAATACATTGCATCTTCTAACTACAATTTTTAGACACTTAACACCCTATATCAAAATTTTAAACTAAAATGATAATAATATTCTTGATCCACTTTGCATATATTGAAGATATTTTTATCTATTTATTAAATTATCGAGACTATTATTGTCTGGAGGAGGGTATAAAGTATCTAATATTAGTAATTGAAGGGCGCATTGCATCAAAACAAGTAGTTATCGTGCAAAGTGTCTAATATTAATAGTTGAAGAATATAATGTGTCAAAAATGATAGTGTAGGATGCAATGTATTAAAAATCAGGTCATCGATACGTAAACAATTGTATTTATCCCAAAAGAAAAAGAAAGCTATTTCCTCCGAGGTACTAGCAAAATAAGAGAACTTTAGAGTAAAAGCTAGTTTATTGAAAAGTAAGCACAGAAAAGCCTTCTGTGGTGAAAGCTATTTGCCAATGCGAATTCTGCCGCTCATAATGTAGCTCAATGTGCAGCCCATGAGATAGATGATTAAAACTATTTCCTTCGTATTGTATTCTTGTTCAGTGTGTTTCTAGTAACAATCCAAGATTTCCCCGATTGTCCTTTATTGAATGGAATCCATCTTGCTTTTAAAAAAAAAACACAGAAAAGCCAAAAGAAGCCACCAAATTTGATCCTATCTCATGCATTGGTTGTAATATGATAGAAAACTTGTATACCATCATAAAAGCACCAATGGCTTATAAAAAAAATTAACATGCTAAGAATCAATCAACGTAGCCAGCTGATAGCGTAAGACCATTGAAATTTCCCTCTTTCTCTCTCTATGACTCTCTCTGCTATTAAAGATTAAACCCAAACCAGAAAACACATGTGAAGGTAAAAATCTGGGCATGGCAAGATATCCGAAGCCGCCTGTTCTTCTCCTTTACATTCTCTTCCTCTCCTTGCTTTCAGTGAACATCACAGCATCTCCAACAGCGCAAGCTGAAGCTCTTATCAAATGGAAAAACAGCCTCTCCACTCCTCCTACTTTCAGTTCATGGTCTCTCACCAACCTCAAAAATCTTTGCAACTGGACAACCATTGTCTGCGACTCATCCGGAACAGTCTCAGAGATAAAGCTCTCTAGCGCCAGCCTCAATGGAACGCTGGCCCAGTTCAACTTCACTGCATTTCTAGGCCTCACTCGCTTAGACCTCAGCAACAACAATCTCAGCGGACCAATACCACCAGCCATCGGAAACCTCTCCAAGCTTACTTACCTGGACGTGGGCCTCAACTACTTCGACAACTTAATACCTTCGGAGGTAGGCCAGTTGACGGAGCTTCGGTACGTAAGCTTGTTCAGCAACTATCTGAACGGTTCAATCCCCTATCAGTTTAGCAATCTTCGAAAGGTATGGTACTTGGACCTTGGATATAACTACTTAGTAAATCCTGACTGGTCTAAGTTTTCAGGCATGCCATTGTTGACTCGTCTTGGCCTTTCTTTCAATGAACTCACTTCAGGGTTCCCGGGATTTATACTTGACTGTCACAACTTGACTTACTTGGATCTATCCCTGAATAAGTTTACTGGACAGATACCAGAATTGGTATTTATCAATCTGGGCAAGCTTGAATACCTTAATTTTACTGATAACTTATTCCAAGGACCATTGTCACCGAACATTTCCAAGCTTCCCAAACTCAAAGATCTTCGTCTCGGACGAAACCAGCTCAGTGGTTTAATTCCACAAGATATCGGTTCTCTGTTGAATCTTCAACTGATAGAATTGTACAACAATTCGTTGGAAGGGAGACTTCCTTCCTCAATAGGCCAGCTCAGGAAGCTCTCGCATCTCGATCTCAGAATGAATGCCTTTAATTCTACAATTCCTTCTGAGCTTGGCTTTTGTACAAATCTCACCGTCTTGGCCATGGCTCAAAATTCACTGACGGGGGAATTGCCTTTGTCCTTGACCAACCTGACAAAAGTTACGGACTTGGGCTTATCTGATAATAAGCTTTCTGGTGAGATCTCGCCTCATTTTCTATCCAGTTGGACGGAGTTGACATCATTGCAACTTCATAAAAATCTTTTCTTTGGAGAAATCCCACCAGAAATAGGCCTATTGACAAAACTCCAATATCTTTTTCTGTATCATAATCAGCTCTCTGGTTTAATTCCCTCCGAGGTTGGGAACTTGGAAAATTTGGGGCACTTAGACCTTTCACAAAACCAGCTTTCTGGTCCAATTCCTCTAACAATGTGGAACCTCACAAACCTAGTCAGTTTACAACTTTTCTCCAATAATCTCACTGGCACAATCCCACAAGAAATTGGGAATATGACATCGCTGCAAACTCTGGATTTCAGCAGTAACCAGCTCTATGGGGAGTTGCCGGACACCATTTCTGGCCTCAGTAGTTTAACTGCAATCTCTCTTTTCACCAATAAGTTCTTGGGCACTATTCCGTTAGACTTTGGGAAGTATAGTCCTCTGACCAATGTTAGCTTTTCCAACAACAGTTTCTCTGGGGAACTGCCACCTGAATTATGTAGCAGCTTTGCTCTTCAGGATTTCCTTGTGAACGATAATAACTTCACAGGGCCATTGCCAGAGTGCTTGAGAAATTGTTCACAGCTGAATAGAGTACGGTTTGACGGGAACCTATTCAATGGAAACATTACAAATGCATTTGGAGTTCATCCAAATCTATACTTTCTTGATCTTAGTGACAATCAATTCGTTGGTCAAATTTCACCCAAGTGGGCACAATGTGAATCTCTCACAAATTTACAGATGAGCAGAAACAGAATTTCTGGCAAGATACCACTTGAGCTGGGGAATTTGACTGAATTGCGCCTTTTAGGACTGGATTCTAATTACTTATCCGGAGAAATTCCAAGTGAACTGGGAAATTTAAGCCTGCTGTACAAGCTCAATCTGAGCAGGAATGATTTGACAGGAGAGATTCCTCGGAGTCTTGCCAGTTTGAGTGAGCTTGAGGATCTTGATTTGTCTGAGAACCAATTGAATGGAAGCATACCAAGAGAACTTGAGAATTGTGGGGGATTATCAAGCTTGGTCCTTAGCAACAACCACCTGTCAGGTGAAATACCTCCAGAGCTTGGTAACTTAATTGCATTGAGGTACTTGTTGGATCTCAGCAGCAATTCACTCTCGGGAAGTATGCCTCAAAACCTTGTAAAGCTTTCATCATTAGAGAGTCTTAATGTTTCACATAATCAACTCTCAGGGGAGATCCCAGAATCATTTTCTGACATGGTCAGTCTACGCAACAGCTCCATTGATTTTTCTTACAATAAGCTAACAGGTCAGATCCCAACTAGTAAAGTTTTCGAAGAAGCACCCGCAAAAGCTTATATTGGAAACTTAGGCTTGTGTGGAAATGCAGAAGGACTAAATCCTTGCTATACAGATTCCGAAAAGCCAAATCATTCAAAAACAATTCTACTAGCCGTCCTCATTCCAGTCTGTGGCCTATTATTGCTTGCAACAATTGTTGCCGTCATAATATGTTACCGGAAAACTAAACTCCTCGATCAAGAAATCAACACAATTGACGAGAAGACTGAGTCTATCATATGGGAAAGAGAAGGTAAGTTCACATTCGGGGATATTGTGAAGGGCACAGAGGACTTCAGTGAGAGGTACTGCATTGGAAAAGGAGGATTTGGAAGCGTTTACAAAGCGGCATTGCCAACAGGTCAATTTGTTGCAGTTAAAAAACTTAACATGTCAGACTCCGGTGACATCCCAGCAGCCAATCGCAGTACCTTTGAGAACGAGATTCGTGTGTTGACAGAGGTTAGACACCGGAATATCATCAAACTTCATGGGTTCTGTTCCGCCAGGGGTTGCATGTACTTGGTTTATGAATATGTAGAGAGAGGCAGTTTGGGAACTGTATTGTATGGGATGGAGGGGGAAGTTGTGTTGGACTGGTATACAAGGGTGAAAATTGTGAAAAGTCTGGCTCATGCAATTGCTTACTTGCACCATGATTGCTCTCCACCAGTTGTGCACCGAGACATAACTGTCAATAACATATTGCTCGAGTCAGATTTCGAGCCTCGGCTCTCAGATTTTGGCATTGCAAGATTGTTGAGTCCAGACACTACTAACTGGTCAACAATTGCTGGGTCTTATGGCTACATGGCTCCAGGTATGATAGAGATCAAAGTGTTTTATTTTTGTTCTGGCTGTATCCAGATGTTTGTGATCTCTTGTTCATTTTTTAACCTGAACTGTCTTCGTGTTGCTGATACTGTTCATCGAGAAGAAGCTGATTTTGTTTTATGGATGTGCAGAGCTTGCTCTCACGATGCGGATCACTGATAAATGTGATGTTTATAGCTTTGGAGTGGTGGCACTAGAACTTATGATGGGTAGGCACCCACGGGAGCTCTTAGCTTCCTTGTCAACATCAGCAATGTTGGTTTCAGACAGGACTGAATTCCTTCTAAAGGATGTTCTAGACCAAGCACTCCTATCACCCACAGGCCAAATAGTGGGGGAAGTTGTGTTTGTAGTGACCATTGCATTACTATGTGTGCGTGACAATCCAGAGTCAAGACCCTCCATGCGTTTTGTGGCACAAGAACTCTCACGGCGTACCCAAGAGTGCATTTCCGACCCCTTTGAGACGATCACCATTAGCAAGCTTAAAGGTCTTGAATTGAAAAAACAAAGTGGCAGTGAAGGGTGAGTTCTTTTTTGTGTTTGACAGAGATAGCGTTGACCGGAGTGCATTGTACAATATTCATTCCATTTCGGGTATCAATACATAGTGAATGAGATTGTTGAAAGTTATATTTGTAAGAGATTTTCGCAAATATGTCAACTTCAGAGCGTGTATAAAGCAAAATCAAACACAAATTTCCCCACATGAAGAGTAGCTTAAGTGACTGCTATCTTTACCCCTAATACTACTACATTTGCCTGGTGCATATAACCTCCTTCTCACTGTACACACTTCACCTGCCATAGCTATCCCAATTTTGGAACTTTCACATGTACTTCTTCTCCCCAATCTCTTCTCTCGATGGAAACTTTTTGATCTCCTATCAATTTCCCTCCGGCGTTTGTCTTTTTACCAAAAAAATTTTGGTCTTTTTGTGGCATTTCTTTCTTCTTCTTCTTCTTCTTCCCCTCCAGTTTCTGATGGCTTTATGTTAGTCAGCATATGAACAAGAGAATCTCATCACGTTTATTGTTCCTTTCTTTTCTGGCCACTCAAAAAGTGGACTTTTTGACCAAGAGAAAATGCTCGGGCTCGTGGATAAACTTTTATCCACCAGCTTCCTTAGATAGTTCCTGGAAAGCCAGCACAAGCCAACATGGCTCTGACTGGAACACACCAGGCTAATGGCTCAAAAACATTTGACACCTCTTAAAGCATGAAAAACAGGGCATATTCGGAAATGAATAATCTTTCAAGTCAAAGGCTGCATTGATGAGAACCGTTCCTGGTTGATTGAAGTCCCTTGAGCCGTAATCCTCACGACATGAAAGTGGAAAATTATATATATGGTTTACAGTTCTCTAGAATCCGAAATAAGTCAGCCTGATGAAGTTGCACATTTGCTTTTCTCTCTCTCTTGCAGCAGTTACAGTAGGTTAGTATTTTAAAGAAGAGGAACCATCTTTATTTCGAAGTAATAATTCAAGTAATTAAGTCCATTATTTCTGGTTATAATCTTGATTCGAACATGATTCAAATTCTTCCTCTCATTTAGAAACTAAATGGGCATGCATTGTGCCGACTCTGGAAGTTATAATTTATCAGCTTCTTCATAAAGCTCTGGAGTTTAGTGTGCTAGTGTCGTGGAAGCCTCATGAGCACTCAAGCTGTGGAACTTAAACTTATTTAGGGTCTGGAGGTGTGGACTGTGTATATGTCAACTTTCTGTGGAAAGTAAAAAGGGGCTTTGGCTCCGTTTAGTCTAATGGCAAAAGAAGTCAGGTTTGTCTTCTGTCACCAACAAGTGGTTTGCTGTCGGACATCCTTTGAATTTTACTTCTGACTTCTGTCAAATGGACAAATGAGGTTCATAATGTACTTGGATTCTATCTTTTTGTTTAGATTTTTAATAGTGCATTATTTATCTTGAGGAACAACCTCAGTGTGGAAATCTAACCCTTCCATCCTGCTTCTTCGTATAAAGGTCTATTGTTTTTGCTTTAAGATTCAAGAAAAGTGCTTTCAACATACTTGGATTCTATCTTTTTGTTTAGATTTTTAATAGTGCATTATTTATCTTGAGGAACAACCTCAGTGTGGAAATCGGACCCTTCCATCCTGCTTCTTGGTATAAAGGTTTATTGTTTTTGCTTTAAGATTAAAGAAAAGTGCTTTCAACATAGAGCCATAATGTTGAGTGCCAAAGGGCAAGAAATCTGAGGTGCCCATCCCGGTGAAAACCCCATTGGAATTAAGCATCACATGTGAGTGTGATTGTGAGCTTGACAATGGAACAAATTATGGCCCAAATCTGATTTTGTCGTGATTCTATATATTATAATCCAACAAAACAAGGAATTTGAACTGGAACAGATCTGGATTGAGACTCTGTTCAAAAGCCATTACATTTTTTTAGACGAGGGCGGCATCTCCGATATGACAAAAGAAAACCGTGGCTGTAAAAAGATAACCTTAACTACATATGATAAGGATTTACCCTTAACCTGTACGAAAATGGGGGTTGAAAAAAAAATGGCCAGGATGCTTCTGTGGAATTAGGATCAGCTTCTATGAAACTTGAACCAACGAAAGCGACTCTCTCTGATGAGGCCTCGAGAGGACTCCATGCTCGCAACATGAAGGCACGGTAGGTTGAATGCTGCCTGGATTCAGTGGAAAGAGTGTTTTGTAGTAACCCTCCATAATCGCTGTAAAATTGCAAGTTGCTGCGACCTTAGGAATCTGCTCATGACAGACATACCCCACTTAGTATAGAGCTAGCAGGATTAAGCCATTAAACTAAACGTGTAACATGCCTGTGAAAAATTCGGGGCTGCAGCTAGCAGGATTAAGCCATTAAACTAAACGTGTAACATGCTTGTACAAAATTCTGGGCTGCTGTATCTTGTCAACAACTTCTTGACACCCACATTCAAGTTTTGGAGAAAGATTTCACAAATGTTAACCCAATTGGTCAATTGTCCGATAAATGCCATAGAAGACAATAGGAGAGCTCACAGCTAGCAGATAAATCAGAAGCCACGAAGTCAGAATGGATACCTGGTAAATGTCACGCAAATAGCCATGAAGATTGGAGTACTCAATCAGCTTCTTCTTGGTGCACTTGAACAGGACAGAGTACACGACATCGAACCGAATCAAAGTAGTAAATAGACATATATCAGCAAGCGTCAGTTTGCCTCCACATAAGTAGCGGGAACTGCCCAAGTGCTTATCTAACATGTCCAATGTCCTGAACAATTCATTCACAGCAGTGTTGTATGCCTCTTGGCTTTGAGCAAACCCACATCTGCAAAAAGGACCCAATTAAATTTACATGCAGTAGAGCCTCCAAGATGCTGAGATTCGTAGTATAATCGATCACCTGTAAACCCCATTATTCACATTGGGGTAGATTACTCGATTCCATTCCTCAATCTTTCCCTTCAATGCCGGTGGGGATAGATCTAATCCAGGATTGCGAGCAAACCCGTTTAATCCCGAGTTAAACAATTCGATTATATCATAACTCTCATTGCAAATCACCTCATTCGTCTTCGTATCCCACAACATTGGCACCGTGGACCTCCCATCGTACCCACCTTTTCTACGCTTATAAACCTCCCTCAAATTTCTGCACCCATTGGCATTGTCCGTACTCGGGACTAGGATATCCTTATCCGTGCCAGGGCTATCCTTGAATTCCCACGAGCCGTCAAGGCCTGGAGAGGCTATCGAGACGGGCACGACGTCTTCGAGGCCCTTGAGAGCCCGGACTATGAGGGTTCGGTGGGCCCACGGGCAGGGGAGGCCCACGTATAGGTGAAGGGTGGTCGGGTTTTGGATGGAAAGGTTGGTCCATCGGAATCGGGAAGAAGGTCTGGAGTAACGGCCGGAGGAATCGGATGGGGCGAGCTGGGACATCATGAGTTGCCATGTGGAGTGCCATGCAGTACGGACAGTGGAGATGAGGAGGCCCGGAGGGAGAGATGGACCCCAGAGGAGCTTGGTTACGGATGTGAGGAGAGAGGAGTTTGGGGGTTGGGGGGTTTGGTTGAAAGACAACCTTATGCTCAGGCGGCGTGGGGTGGGTCTGGGATTGGAGAGGCCGGGGCGTCTCTGGGTAGGTGGTGGGATGGGCAGGTGGGGGGCGAGGAGAGTAGTATTGGGCATTGTTGCTGGGTCCTCTACAAACAATGCACAAGCTAATCGCCTACAAATCAGTACAATATCCGTGCAACCTAATTCGAACATAAATCCGGTAAATTTTCAGGAAAAAAATGTAAATAAATAAAATTAGATGAAAATAAAATAATATAACATTTTATGTTTTTTTTTTCTTTTTTGAAAACTGCTGAATTCAAATGATTAATATGTCTGATACCATTGAAAAGCTTGGAAAGAGTAGGAGAAGGCACACCACCATTCATCCCTTTTCAAAACTGTCAAAACTCACAGATTAGGACTACTAAACTCCTTACAAAAAAAAATACTTTGTACTCCTAAACTACGGGATCAATGTTACTATGAGATTTAAACTACTAATTTTTTCACATTAAACTATTGAACTATCAAAATTTATCAATGTACTCTCAAATAAAATCTTACTATCAAAATCGTGCCACGTGGCCTATTTATAAGACATGTGATGTAATTTTAATCGGTCGAATATTTTTTGAAGGTCCACAATAAAAAATTTTAATAGTTGAAAGATTTAAGGTGACATGATTTAGGGGGTGTTTATTTACCAAAATTTTGAAAATCTTTTGAATGTTGAATTTTATTTGGGTTTGTGAAAAGTTTGAAATGTATGTGTAAAAGTTAAAAATTTTGAAATATATTTATTTAGTTAGAATTTTTGGGGCCCCAAATTTTTGAGCAATGAAACATGCCTTTAATCGTTCGGATCCCTAAAGCAATATTGAGTTTGTAATTTAGGATAACAAAAGTGAAGAAGAATTCCTTATAACCAAATTAATCTCTAACTCTATAAGGCTTTTGAATTGGGAAATATCGCCAATGAGCTATGGCTCAAGTGGCACCTCCTCCGTATAGGAGGGTCCTGATATGGGGTTCAAATACCCCCACCCCTGGCAGGCTATGGCCTGCATTGCCTACAAAAAAAGAATTGGGAAATATCGGAAGGCCCACTAGTAAAGCCTATGAATACTACTACACTGCTTCATCACCAAAACCTTCAAAATTGTAACAACTAAAAGAACAATAAAAATTATGGCAATCTAGACATGAGAATTAAGGACTTATTCACACAAGATAGGATTTTAATTTACACTCATTTTGATTACTGTTCGTTCAACTAGTCAGTATTTGAAATGTCATAGTCTGTCCTATAATTATAGGGCAAAGCAAATCTCACCCCCTCACTTATCAAAACGATAGTCTATTATTTTTTTTAAATCTTTAATGTGTTCAAATTATGCATTAAGTATATGCAAAATGACTTAAATGACCCTATAAGACAATTTTGTTTTAAAAAAATAAAAATTCAATAAAAATATTAAAAATAAATATATTACTGAAATAATAGTTTTATTTAAAAAACAATAATTTTTTTAAATTATATTTTTGTTGTTTTTTATTAAATTTTGAATATTTTGAATAAATTTGTTTTGGAGGAACATTTCCATCATTTTACATATGGTTTAACGGTAATTTTAAAAGGAAGGCGAAAATTGATCATGTTCGAAATATAAAAAGTGTAAATCTTTATTTTAAAATTTAAGAGAATGAAATTGATTTTAGTTTATAATTAAGTCTTACTGAGACATATTTTTTTTTAATTATTGGTTGAATAGGTGCATTTTACTAGAGGTTTCAAAAACAAGAAAGGTACAACCTATCCAAGAAAGGGGACAGAGAAGACAGCATGTCCAAACACCTCGTAAGCCCTAGAACAACAGCATCAGAGATTCAGAGGTAGCCGCGGTATCACATATATATAGCGAAACTGCTCTATTTCGAGGTAATCAGGAGCGCAGGAGCGGAGGCAAGGCCTAACTGATCGACAATGTCGAAGCGAGGTGAGGTTTACTTCCTGTCTCTTTCTCGGCATTCGAACAACACTTTCACCATCTTAAAATCTACTGCTGTTTTGCAGGTAGGGGAGGATCGGCTGGTAACAAGTTCAGGATGTCGCTGGGTCTGCCGGTGGCTGCAACCGTGAACTGCGCGGACAACACCGGGGCGAAGAACCTGTACATCATCTCCGTCAAGGGCATCAAAGGTCGTCTTAACCGGTTGCCCTCAGCTTGCGTGGGGGACATGGTCATGGCCACCGTCAAGAAGGGCAAGCCCGATTTGCGTAAGAAGGTCCTTCCCGCTGTCATCGTCCGCCAGCGCAAGCCCTGGCGCCGAAAGGACGGAGTCTTCATGTACTTTGAAGGTAAACCTCTAGAAGACTTCATTTTGTTCTTCGGTTCTTTTTCTTTCTTTTAAATATTAGTTTTGTTTTGCTGTTGTATCTTTGGGTTTTAGATTTTTGAGATTTTGGAACCCGGTTTACATTTTTACGGATTAGCATCAGAGAAACCAGCTTTGAATAGAATTCATCTTTTTATTAGAAGCAACATAAAAAAGGAACAAAAAAGCTAGATGCAGCATATGAGAAGAGCACAGATAAAAGCAACAAAACCCAATCAAAAGTGCTTTACTAAAAAGGATGAGTGCCCTATTGATAAGTTGGTCATTCATTCCTAGAAGCATATATTAAAGAAAATGCCAGGCTCTAAACAACAGGATGTCCTTCTGTTGCACTGTGTTACCTGTCTCCTGGTAAATGTTTAGTGCAGTACTACATTTAGTCAGGTTTCCCTCTCCACAAAAAGGATGGAAGAATAAAGGGGTGGGTGTTAAGGATCTCTTGTTGAATAGGGAAATGAAAGGTATTAAAATGAAGCAACAATCTATGTCTAGCTGCGGCCATTTGACAAAAAAGTTGTTTGAACCTGGGTCCTACTTAAGATCATAAATTTTTTTTCTTCTTCCCTTTTCTATTTTATTCTTTTGGTTTGTTAATGCCAAAAGTTTTATTCACATACTTCTCTATTGACTCAGACTATTCAGTTTCTGAATTTTAGTTTGTTGCTTTTGCAGATAATGCTGGTGTTATTGTGAACCCCAAGGGAGAGATGAAAGGTATCATCATTTGTTGTATCTGGATGTATGATGAACCATGTAGAGAATCTTTTGTTCTTTTTTCACTTGTAGTTCTAATTTGTTTTGTAAGTTGTGTGGAGCAATGGGATTCTACCCATCCAGGGTGACTTGCATCCCTAATAGAGCGTGTCTAAGATGAATGTTTTTCACTGTGTACAAGGAAAAATAAAACTTTATCAACATAATTTTCTCTTTTTGGGAAAATACAGTTTTCATCCACGAACTATCATAAGTTTTGCACTTTGCAACCTAAACCATCACATTTGTGACATTTCCCTCATAAACTACCCATCTCTAACACATTGCACCTCAGTCTATTTTTTCTGTCAAATTGGTTGAAAATTGACCTTTTAAGAAGCAAAATGACTATTATGCTCTTAAATGTAATTTGCTATTTTATTTCTTAAAGGATATAATTATCATTTCATATTAAGAAAGAGTCAATTTCGGTCTAATTTGACGGAAAAATAGACATGTGCAATGTCTTAAATGTGCTAGTTTAGGGTGCAAAACACGTGGTAATTCATGTTTGAAAAGTGTAATTTTCCCTTACTTTCTTGTCATCAAGTTTGGAGACAAGTATTGAATCATAAAAACATTGTATGGGAAGAGTTGACAATTTTTCTTGCACAATTGTGGTGGGGGATTTGACTTTCGTGTACTGGTTGTACAGAAACATTATGACTTGGTTATGACTTCTTCTTGTCCTGAAATAAAAACATTAAGTTGTAATTATGCGATTAAAAATTTGCTTTCTTGGTTATGACTTGGACTTGTTCTTGTCGTTATTGCAGGTTCTGCTATCACCGGTCCTATTGGGAAAGAATGCGCTGATCTATGGCCAAGAATCGCAAGTGCTGCCAATGCTATTGTCTAAAAGTGGCTGGTTTTGAGAGTTTTGTTCATGGCTGTAGGATTTGAATTTGGTTTTGAGAGTTTGATTTAGTTCATACAAGTACACCTTATTTCAGGACACATGTGATGGTCAGATAGTTTGCGACTTGTTTTAATTTAATTGCTATTTAGAGTCGCCTATTTTGTTGAGTAATAACGATTGGCACTTTCTTCCTTCTTGTTAAGCAAGACTTATCAGTACTGCATACTTAGGTGTCTGCATGTGTTTGTGTAGTTAGGCAGTATGTCTTGCATCTGTGAATGTTATAAACAAAAAGGCCCATTTGGTAGTGCACGCGGACGGCGCCCTTTGCTTTCTTGAAAATTCATAAAAACAAGTCCAGCTACGGGTTTTGTGGTGTTCACAAATGATCGGTTAATATGAGATGGAAATAAACGTCATTTTCATGGGTATTACAAAAAAAAAAACCTTGCGAAAAAGAAATGCTTGTGTTACAAATCTAACCGTAGTTGGACTGAGTAATTATTAGATTTCTTAGTTATGGTGGGCGAGTGTCACTGCACTGTAAAAGTTCCATTACAAATAGATAATATTTATAGATGTAGTAAGCTAAAGTTAGATTTTCTTTAAATATTTCTCTTAATTAAAGTTATTTCTTGTCAGAGCGTTTAATTAACGTTATAGCTGAAATCTATTTTGACTAGTACTACATACGAAAAAGGGGTTCCCCCCCCCCCCCCCCCCAAAAAAAAAAACAGTTAGCAGAAACGGGGAAAACTGAAAAGTTGGGAAATTTAGGACGATTTGTCGAGGGCGGGAAAACCAGAAGAATATCATCAATGGTTTAGACCCGGGTTGCGGCTTTCTTTCGGAGGTCCACTCTTTTGGGGTAATTTTCATACTTATTAGTCATTACAGAATCTGAAACCAAGCTTTATCATTTTTTGGTTGATTTATTCACACCTTTAGGAATCTGCATTGAAGGACTTGAGCTGTCAGCTGAGGGCTTAGAAGATGGGATGGAACTACCCGGACATAACCTTGGAAGAAATGGCAAAACTGACAAAAGGGTTTGTAGATATACTGATTCTCGCTTCTGGGTATCAGTCCTCAGTTCGTCTTGCCCACTGGGATTCCCAGAACATCAAGAAAGCCTTTTAGTGGGGCCTCTTCTTTGAACGTGTCAGTGCCCTCTCTTCATCTTTATGTCTGTTTACCCGTCTCTGTGTGTACGTTTTTGTTAGTCATTATTGGTTCCATGTACTATTATCGTGATTCTCTTAGATATTAGGATTTGATGATCAGGCATACGTGTGTTTCAGGGTTTTTTAGAGCTTCTGGATATCGTAGGGTAATGTAATCCACCTAAATGTTTTCTTTTATTCTATCAATTTCTATACGATGTATGCTTTCCCACTTTTTATGACAATAATATAGGCTTAATTTCCAGAAGTCAGCATCGAGCAAATTTAGCTTGCAAAGGAACTTTCAAAAATTATGTTTGCCTCTATGAAATGCAGGAATCCAGTATCAAGACCGTTTCTATATAAATGGCACCTTGTTTTATTTCATGTTTACATCTGTGTTTAAGCAGCCATAGTTTTCCAATTAGTTGATGACATAGTAGTTAGAAGATTTGTCTGTATATGATGCTCTCCTGATTTTTGTAGAGCCTATATGGGTGTCTTGCTGATGCGATACTTGATCTAAACTGCCGATTGTTCTGCAGGGCATGATATGTTTGTTGAATTAATCACGGGGTTGTATGGTTGTATGTATGTTTGATTTCTGCTGCCAATATATATGTCTAGCATTATGTGTTGACATTCGCTCTTGTTTTGTAATAACTTCCTATTTGATTTTGATTTTCATACAAGGATATGCATAACAATAATATCTAGGTTTTCAGCCCTTTGATCAGCTCAGATGTTTACCAGAACTTGATGCAGCTCTATCTGAAATGACTTCCAATTCCCCTTTCCCTCAGGTGTTGGATAATATTCTTTCTTCTTTTTTTTTAAAAGTAACCAATCTTAATCACTTAGTCTAAACAAGCCACAAAACTAAAAAAATCATGAAAATCAACAAAGGGCAGCCAAGCACCACATTAGCCCAACTAAAAAGAGAGAGTAACAAACATCCTTGCAACTTCACCAAAGACAAGGAACAATCATCAAAACAACTACTATTCCCTTCCTTCCAAAGACACCACCAAATGCACGAAGGAATCATTCTCTACATAGTCTTGGCAATCGGATTCAAGAATCTCCTATTCCAACTCCACAACACTCCCGACACCTTCTCCGGCATCATCCAATGAAATTCATAATGCCAAGCACATGATTCCAAAGCTCCCGCGCGAACGGACAATGGAGGAGCACATGGTCCACTGACTCCCCATCATCGCGACAAAGACAGTATTCTGTTTATAGAACTTGATTTTAGAATAATTAGATTAATTGTGACTATATGATTGCTTTTTACATAACAATAGGGTCTTACACATCTATCATGTAATGCTCTTGCCAAGGGGTGGGTATTTGTTCTAGAACATCTCATACATGCTTTACCATTGAGAGATGCACATCTCAGAGCTTTAATGACTGCAATTGTTGAGATGGATCTTGATGAACTGTCAGAAACAGAGCATAATTGCCTAAATGTGTATATGAACAAGTTGACTTTGCACCATACGTTGCATGTCTCAGTTCCAGATAGTAGGAGTTTCGTGAAGGATAAAGTTATTCCATCTCCAGGTGTTGCTCAAATTAAGAATATAAAAAATTGCAGTGGTGATGATTTTACCAAGTATGCTGTTCAAGAGATCTTGAAGAGGCAGTGTGCAGTGTCTTGCATATCAACAGTTGAGACAGGCTTGGACGTTCTTTTAAACACATCCGAAATAGATGTGACTCTGACAATAACCTACTCAAGAAACAACTAAAACATGAAAATTCTACAACGTGAGTTGGTTCTTTGCCCTTTTTGACTGCAAACAAATAAGAATTGCCTTTTTTTCCATGTATTTCTGCATTTTAGTTCATTTCCAAAAGAGTATATGAAGAATCTCGAACAAATGTTTTCTCATGTATTGGGTCTTGGTTTAGTGGGCAATAACCAAGTCATCAAAGTAATTTTTTCTGGACTGTCTCATTAACAACTTTATGTTGAGATATAGCTACTGCAGCTCCAAGAAAAAAAAAGAGATATAGCTACTGCAGCGCCAAGAAAAAAAAGAGATATAGCTACTGCAGCAGTTGGTATTCGTGAACACTGTAAATGCATATCATGCCTATTCCCATTCATATCACAGAATGTTGACTTCTTTATTTTTTTTTACAAATAAAACTCTGTAAAAGCTGAGCTTCAACTGTTGGCACCATCATCTCCCCTTAGAAATGTAATTCTAATGTTGACCTTGTTGATCAAGAAAAGGTGTCGTTGATTTAGCTAATGCTGAACTCATGAGATGTGATCCCTTTAGATTTTCCTATCTATAAGAATGTTAATACCCTTAAGTCCTTCTATGTTAGCGGTTAGCTTAGGGTTTTGCTCAAGGTCATTTTTGAGAGAACTCAACAATCACTGAAATAATTAGACATGATAATATATAGTTCTTGATTTAATGTGCCCTATTCTTTTAGACAATGGTCTACACATTGAATGGCACTAAAGAAATTGGCTCTTTCACTCCTTACCACTAATATCACATGCCAATTCTATTTTATAAGATAGTCAGAGTCCAGATGTGGATTTATTTTTATTTTTGCCGCTAATTGACTTGTCTTATGCTAAGCTTTTTGTTGACCCTTTTCATGAATGCTGAGCCAAGATTTTCAGGATAAATTTACTTAGCCGCTGCTTTACTGCTAAGGCCTGAATGGAATACATTGGGCTTGTTATTCAAGAATCCTGAACTTTTGCTGGAGTTCATCACGTGGAACCGCTGGAAATATCAATCATATTTTCTTGATAAGAGAACTGTCAATTAGTCTCAGGTGCTAGCTTGATATTTTCTGCTGCTAAGGCTCAGTGGCTGCAAGTTCTTCAGTGTCTTAATATTTCAGCCAAAAACAGTGATGGTGGTTTTAGTGAAACAGTTGTAAGTAGGTTATTTTCTTGAGATAAATTACAGTGTCATTTTTAAGTGGCTATTTTGTGAAGTTTTGGTTTTTGCCAGCAATTTCTATCACATATAAGTATGCTTATGACTATGCTGCTTCAGAAGGATTCCCACTAATATAATTCATATCATGGTCGAAAAAAGAAACCTTCAATCTAGAAATGATGCTGGAATCCTCCAATCTTAAACACAATCAAAGTATTGGTGGTTGAGGTGGTTGTCTTTGAATTTCTATTACTCTTGTCTCTCTTTACTTGTGAAAGTACCCATCAATTGCTGACATCAAATCGGTTGCTAGCGGGTATGCCAGACCACCTAATGCATCTAGACAATTTCCCTAGGTGAGCTTATCTGATGCACAATTAGGTACCCAGGGTGGACGTTTGGAACATTCAACTGTTCTGCAGGTTCTTGCCTCCCATGTATTAGGTGATCATAATCTTAAGTTATGGTCCAACTATTTTTATTTAGGTTTAATAGCAAAGAGAACATATTAAATTATCTCTCTGTCCCTCTCTCTTGCTTTTCATTTTTGAAAGATTTGTAATGCTTGTGATGGAATTTTTTATCTGTGCGCTGGTATAAGCCAAAATGGGTTTCAAAGGGTACCTAAAGACATTTGTGAAGTGTTCATCCTGACCTGGGTTGTAGGGGATTGAGTCATATCTTGTTATTTGTATGTTTTAATTTCTGTCCAGTGGAATGGGAAACATTTTTCTTTGCTTTTGGCATAAGATTGATCTTACAGGTGAACAAGGTTGATCAATTAATTTTTTTTAGGACTTCTACCCTCTGCTTGGTCAAGCTTGATTTTGGTCTTACATGGTGCAGATAGCACTTTTTCAAACTTCTGAATGGGATCAGATTGTGATTTCCTAATTGTGTAACTCTTTTTTTTTTTTTGGGGGGGGGGTGTTTCTTTGAGATAGGAGCTGTTGTTACTTCGATGCATTGCAAGCAGATGGAATGGTGTAATTGAACATTTCCTGTCTGTGCTATATGGTTCCCTTACTATTTACGAGCAATATGAAGCAGTGTGCAACTTCGTTTTGAGGAGATCCAAAAATTTTGATTCTAGAGAGGAAATTATGAATTCAAAGGTATCTGTTATACTTTAAATTTTATGAGGGAAAATTTGCAGCAGAAGAGATTTAACGGAGAACATGCCTCTGTAGTGTCTGCTGATTAAAATTGTAAGTGTTTCTAGGAATTCATTCTTGTTTTTAAATTCATCTTATTTATCCACTTGTTCCACATGAAGATTTGCCATATACTTCTGTTAATCGATTCCTTTGATGGAGATGGCCTATTCCACGTACTTGTCTCAGCTTTTGAGGTTTATCTAAGAGGAAAGAACACTGATGCATACTCTTTCTGTTTCTTCTCTGATTCAATGTTATAGGTTCATTAGCTTGGTGCTTCGAGATTTGATGAATGTTTGGAACAATTTGTTGATATTTCTACTTCATCACCTAAGCCAGACATTTGTTATCATAAGGCTGAGGTAGGGGACTTTGAAGACATTTTCGCATTGAAGGCAGGTTCTCCACTGAAAAATAATCCCAAGACCCTTGATTGGACTAACATCTTGGCAGTGGATGCCCACCCAAGGAAGATTTTGTCACCTATGCTGGACCCACAGGAATTAGAAGCCTTACAGGAGCAAGCACCAAAAGAACAGTGTCCCAATGCTTTATGCTTGTAGGGCAGGCCCTAACGTTTAGGAAGCCTTTTGGCACCTTGGTGCATTGTGTTTGCTACACAGCTTCTTTCAGCAAGAAGGGCTTGAGGTTTTTGTGGCTATCTTGCACAAATCTGCACAAAGGTGTTAGTGGAGTGGCACCTACTACTTCGGTTGGATTAGGAGGGAGGTCTGCATGGCTGCACCTTTGCAATGAATTGTTGATCTGATTGTCATGTAGAACTAGTGGATTATGTAATCAATAAAGAAGTTTGGCCAGAGAAAAGTTTGACTTTCTAGATCCAGACTTGTCCTGTTTTTTCCTTAGATGATCTATTTTTGTTTACTTCTTGCAACTAAATGCTTTTATCTTCGAGCTTCTGACTCAATGGCCTTGTTTGCTTATACATACTCTTATTCTTTTTACTGTTAACTGAAGTGAATGTTTATCTCACTATTTATGGTTAATTCTGCTGGTTAAACTAGGAAAGTGGCATTCTGGACTATCTTACTGGACTGGTAGATGGTCAACTACATCAGTTCTGGAAAATGCCTCCTGCCCTTGCAGCAGTTCTTTGCATTTGAAGATGATAGTAACTACCACTGCAGGTCACCCTTGTTAAGGTTGTATTTGAGTGAAATAGAGACTCAATTCAAAGGAGATTTCGCAATGATCAGTTTTTTTTTTTCATTTTGATGTTCTTCCATATATTTGATCCCTGTGAAACAATACTTGCATTTTTTCGGCGATATTCATTTCCTCTGTTATGTAGGTGCTGCAATTCTTCTCAAGTTATGCGTGAACACAAAACTTGTGAGTGTATTCAATAAATTTGACGCTCCTTTTTATTTTTTCTCTGCTGCTATAGATAAGGAAACATAAGAGGGGTCTCTGTGAATTTGTCATTGTTTCTGAACCTTGTTCTAGATATCTTTGGATTGAACACCTCAACAGGTCATTTAGCATTTGGGTGTTGACCAGATAGATATTAACTCTGAGAACCTAAATAGCAGACCTGATGAGACATTTTGTTCTCGTGGACGCATCCACCTCCTGATGGTTTCTTTGCTCACGCAAGTTATGAAAAATTATGTTTGAAACTGCATCATGATAACCGTAGTTGTATTATGGATCTTTTATTTTATCGTACTTTTCTGTAGCTGAGGCTTCCAAAATGAAATAGCGGAAATTGTCTGCGACCTACATTTGACAGGGTTGTACGCTTGAATTTTTGGTCAATAGGCCCATCTATGATAGATTTGTTGTGGATGCTACATTGTTTATACTCTAGGAGGAACTGCATTCAATGCTTGTCTGCAAATTAGGTGTTCCAATTCGTGGAGGGAGGATAATAATAGTCTCCGGAGATATAGGAGTACGAACTAGTTAACCAAACTTGTAGATATAGTGCACGGTGGATTCTAGGTCACACATTTGTTTTTCACTCATTGTGCCGTATGCTTTTGTCTTATATATAATCATAAACCATATGTTAAATAATCAAAAGGGGCAATTTTTTGGCTAAAGTACACCGGAAATTAAATGTGACATATTCTCAGGTGAACTTGCAGAGAGAATTTGGTGCCTCTATATCTTCCATGCTTGGGGCTCTCAATTATTGCATGGTCCAACTGCTGCACGATAGTTGGCTGGTGAACTGTAAGAACCTGTATTCTATACACTTTTGTACAACTGTTCTTGTTTGTCTAAAACTTGGAAGATCCAGGCTAGAATTGTTTTCTTTAGCTCTCGTACCAGCGTCTATACTAATTTTTTTGCAAGTGATTTCTTTTCAAGGCTCAAATTTCCTCTTTGGTACTGAATTTCCGTAGGAAGATGCCGAATCTTAGAGCAAAGAAGAATAAAAAAAACACTGCTTGCACCTGAAATCCAATGTGGCATTGATGATGGGGTGTCTGGATGTGGCATGCTAGAAATGCTGGGGAACTTCTGGTATGTCTAACTTGTCTTGTTTGAACCTGATGAAAATGAATAACTTACTAGTTTTTGTCATTATGTTTCTGCGAGAAATGCTGGGGAAGTTCTGGTATGTCAAACTTGTCTTGTTTGAACCTTACGAAAACATGAAGATTGCCCTTTTAGTTTTTGTCATTAGGTTTCGCTTCCATGGGTTCAAATCATTTTGATAATCTTTTGCAAAGCGATTGGAATTCTGGATGCTTAAGTACCGATTCTAATGTATTACTCCCCTCAGCTTCTGTTCATGTACACAGGTGATTTGCCTGTGTTTGGTAGGTACTTGGTAGAATAGGTGCCTGCTCTGTATGCCGAAATAGGATTCCGTGTTAGATAGAGTCAACGTTTGGAGGAAGATTTTAGGCATAGAAAGATCATCTACGTTTTAAACCTAACTTCTCCTCATCCTATCCAATTCCGAAGATAAGATTCTTTATTTTGTTGTGAAGAAATTGTTAGATAAGATCTGTCTATAGAGGTTTTTATAAAGGCACGATTTGCAATGGAAAAGCGATAAAGTTAAAAACTTGATGAATATTTTTAAGCAGGCAGTTCTCAGGCATTTGGGTATGGGCTGTGTGACCAATTACGCAAGAGAAGATCTCATCTTTCCTTTTTCCATGTAGAAAATACCTCATCTTACTTTTCCGTTCATGACGCGTCTTGGAAAGTTAGCCAGATCTTTTGAGTAAAATAGAAGGAAGGTTACAAACGACAAACAGTAGCAACTTTTTGAATCGCTATCCATTATAAAAAGTGCTCAAGCACCACTACAGCACTAGATGCGAGTCTTCAACACTTTCTCCAAGCTGGGACCATTTTGACTAGAGGGATGTTAGGAAAGCCAAGTTGACTGGGTTTGGGCCGTTGGTATTCATTATTCTTCTCTCTCCCTAATGGGAGACTGACATGTAATATGTGATGCTTACTACAGGAAATTGACACTTAAAAGGGCAATCTTCATGTTTTCTTTTGACTATAATAATCTTGCTGCTTCATTGCTTGCTTCCAGCCACACAAGCTTTCCTTGAAACAATTTATAGCTGGTGGTGGGTATGAAGCTAATAATGAAGATATCAAGCATCTCTAGCTTGAGGAGAATGGAGTTCTTGAAGTTGAGGAAGAGAATTGCAAGTACTGGGTCTGCAGTCACAGTTGTGAGTGCCAAAAGAAGAGCACCACTGGATTGTTGCCATGGGTTAAATCTCTTGAGGCAGTTGGTTTGGAAGTTCAAGTCAGGGTGGAAGCAAAATTTGGGTTGGCAAAGGAGCAAGGCACAGTACAGCTACGATCTTCACAGCTATTCTCTGAACTTCGATGATGGTTTTTTCTGTGGCAATCTCTCTCATCATCGATCAACATGATTTTCTTTTCCTTTTGAAAGTAATCAGTAAATTGTTCAAAGTTTTCTATTGTTTCAGATGCCATTTTTAAGGCATATACACGAGGTTTTGATTGAAGATGTTGGGATGATCTGTGAATAATGAATTTTTTTTATCTGATTTAGTTGGTATTTTAGTCATGGAAGTTTGCTTTAATATGAAGTGGATGAGAGCTAGTATACTGGTAGATCGTTAAACTTCAACCTGTCTCTTCTCCAGCACCAAGCAAATTGTATTCCATTCTTTGAAGGTGTAGCTTTGTGTGCAACTTAGCAGGCGAGAATATCTTTCCCAGACTCCCAAGTCCTCATCCAGCTCCTGATTAGCTTACCAATTATCAAATTTGAGTGATTGCACTTTCCAAATTGGGAATTCCTTACTCCTCTCAGGGCAGAATCTGAAGCCAAGTTTCTGATATTCACTTTTTGTAGACTTTACCACTTTATTAGCTGGCTTCAGATATAAGGGCATGTTCTTTGTATTGAAGGAGATTGGTCTTCCTTTCTCTTCTCCTTCTCCTTCTCTTAATGGGTTAGAGAAAATTCAAAGACCTACTATAAGCTGTTTCAGTTCATAGTTAGCATAACATAAATTCCAAATTTCCTCTAGAAATAAAGGTCTTGTACTGTATATAGGAACTTAAGGGCGTGCTTGCCAAACGTGTTTTCAGGGAAAAAATAGTGCAATTTTTAAAAGCCACATGCAAACAATAAAGTGACATCAATTTTTCAGATTTTTAGGGTTTACAAACACACCCTTAACTACTGATGCTAATACAAAGCATACTGTTTCTTGGTCCTTTGGGATGTATGGAAATTGAAATTAAACTGAAATTGATTTTTCATGGTGGTTGTGCCTTTCTGTCCACTCCAAATTAATCAGAACAAAGAATCAAAAGAAAATGACACAATCTTTGGCATCTCTAATAGTTTTCTTTTGGGATTCTCCACTATCAAGTGGCATATCCTTCTTGTCGACCAAAAGATGACTGCTATAGTGCAATCCACTACAACCAAAGTTCATCGGACGCATGTGGGGGAAGCCAAGCAAATAACTTTATATTTCAAATCCACCGAAAAATATTTTTTCTTGACAAAAGATGACCCAATTCGTCTCTGACAGCAGATATGACAAAAGCATCCCTCCAAAAACGATGTTTAGGATTGTATAGAACAAAAAGCTTATTCCACTTTTGACTGTGGTTGAGAGTCCACAAATACAAAAAGGGATCAGCCTTGTAGCTTACGCGTAGAATCAAAGAGACAGATCCTCTGGATCACTACTTAAACTTCCACTCACTTTAGTTTAAAGACAAAATAAACACCAGAAAATTATTCTCAGCAAAACAGTCTTTCCAGTCATTGGAATATTGAGTTATGGTCCCGGCACTTGTGACCGGATTAGCTACTGCATCGTTGGATCCGACATATTATAGAGCCACTGGTTCATTTAGGTTTTTTCCTGACTTTCTGAGCGTGACCCTGATTTGTAATAGTTGTTTTTTTCTCAGATATTAATATATAAATTATAATATTCTATAAAAAAAACAAGAATATTAAGTTTGTCTCCATCCATTGTTTTGTCCTAGCAGAACTCTACTGCTGGTGCAACACCAAGAGTGATCCTTGATTGGAACCAGACGCTCTGTCTCACTCTCTGCCGTGGGTTTTTAGAATTCCCTTTTCAGCGGTTTTAGACCTTATAACTTGAGAATACTCTTAGTTAGTGCATGTTTCCATTTAAGTGCCTTAACAATCTAAGCTTATTTTTGGTTTGTTTTTGTTCGATATAGTGTAGATTTTATTGGGATAGGTGAAAAGTTTGTTAAAAGTTGTTAGAGTTTGTAAAAAATTATTGAAATTTGTAAAAAAATATTGAAATGAATGAAAAAGTGATGGTATTAAATTTTTAATTTCTTTTAATAATTAACCGAACATAATCTAATCTTTTTTCAAGGCACTCCTAGTAAAGCCTGCCATTATCCCAAAAGTAAAGGATCAAGATTTATTTCTTTTATGTCGATAGTGGAATAGAGAGAGAAAACAAATACTCAACTCGAAACTTATAAACATCTTTCAAGCAACCACTCAATGATAAAGATTCATTGCTCTGCAGACTGTCAGCAGGGAAAAAGAGAAAACAAAGAAAAAGGTAGACCCAAGAGGAGCCAAAACTGTAATAAGAATGAGTTTCCCTTCTAGTTTTGCTACACAGAACTCAAGAAAGTCAGACAGAATAACATAGGGAACAACATTTATGAGTTGTGAAGCACGAGTTTGCCTTTTGTCTTCTTCTTCATTATACATTCATGAATCCGTGATTAATTCTGTTGAGAATTGTGTAGTCCCACATGGTTTAAGTAATCTGGGCATGTGAGACTTTTGACTTATAAATAACCCCCTTACGTAACATTTTAAATATAAGTGAGTTAACAAAATTAATCCAATTGGGTATTCCCCCAACGGATGTCTCGTATAATTTTTTTATTTCTAATAAATTTGCTACCGGGTCCAATTAATTCCGATTTAATCGATTACCCCATGTGATCTTCAAAGACAGGCCATGATACCATGTCCCCACCTCCATGTGACCGTTTATGTCGCTCTGCTTTAACGAGTTTCTCTCCAAATAATTCCACCAAATTTCCTTCCTCCTCCCTCTCCTTTGAAAGTGCAAATGGGAAAACTCCTGGGATTCCTAGTTCTATTCCCAAGCCTCTTCATCGGCGTAGGGGCAGCAGATTGGAACATTTTTAGCCAGAAGAGGGAAAATGGTGTGGGATCTAGCTTGAAGAACTACTGTGAGAGTTGGAGAATGAATGTCGAGCTAAACAACATTAGGGAATTCGATGTTGTGCCCCAAGAATGCGTTGAATACATCCAGAAATACATGACATCTTCCCAATACAAAGCTGACTCCGAGAGGGCGGTTGAGGAGGTCACCCTCTACCTAAGCAGTTGCTGCACTATGAAAGGTGATGGCAAAGATGCATGGATTTTTGACGTTGATGATACGCTTCTGTCCACCGTACCCTACTACAAGAAACATGGTTTTGGGTAAGAGCAGCATTTGAAGTCCTGCATACTGCTAGATCATGCAGATTATTTGATGATCTTGTCTTTTGGAGCCTCCAAGTTAAGTGCATTGTCAGTAACAACACTAAGATCTGCAGGTTTCAAATCCAGTCAATATCAGATCAGTAGTTTTAGATGGTTTACTTTTGAACTTTCTTTTGGACAGCAGGAAACTATATATCCTATTAGATATGGGTAGTTGTTCAGTCGTAGTAGATAAGCTGCAATTGTTCAGACAGATCGCATCTAGTATAAAGTATTCCTTTTTCTGCACTGCCACAAATTTTTGGATAAAATTCTTCAGTGGTCTAAAGCTGTCACAATTCGCATCTCATATTGCATCTTGCTAAGAGAAAAATTATCTCTTGCAAAGAAACTTCACTTTTCCCATTGTTATCAAGTTATCAACTCAGAATATATTCTCCTTGCACTTAACTTATGTTTGGCTTAAAAAATTTAACATTTTTTTTTTCTTTCACTCGACTCATTTCATTCCCTCTGAAAAAGTATTCTTTCTTCTTATTTTTTGTGAAGAGAAAACAAAAAGAAGAGCCGGCTAGTACATTGTGCTATATTCTACTTGACCTGTATTAATAATTCTCAGATGCTTTTCTCTTCTTCCTTTTGTGATCAGACAATACAGAATACTGGATCAACTTCCGGAATTTGGGCCTTGTTAACATTTACTAAGATCCTGCTAAACATTAAAACCAAAGGCCTAATGCTGGTGACCCATGGAGTAGCTACAAAACATAATGCTTTTTTTTTCTCCCTAAGCATTGCTTGATGCTAAATGCATGCACAAGGTCACCAGTGTTTGAACAATTATATCATGCTATATATGGCTGTTTATATAGTTTCCCATGAGGCTGAGTGATGTGCTATGGAACTCTGATCAGGGGAATGAAGCTGAATGCAACCTCTTTGGAAGCATGGATGCTAGAGAGTAAGGCACCAGCTCTTCAGCACACATACAAGCTCTTCCATCAGATAAAAGATAAAGGGCTTAAGATCTTTTTGATTTCTTCAAGAAAGGAAACACTTAGATCTTCCACGGTTGATAACCTCATCAAGGTTGGGTACCATGGATGGAAGACTCTAATGCTAAGGTATGATATTTTTCCACAACAATGCTTCTAATCCCTTTCTTTTAGAGCTTAAAATAGTATATTGGAATAAGTACAAAACCCAAAAGTCAAGCTAGATGGAATCTTTCATGAAATGGTCAGCTATCTTATTCACTACCTCCCTTATTTCTTCTCTCCTCTCTCTCTGTTCCTTTGGTAGAATAGGGAAAAACTAGTAATTTTGCAGCGATAATTGATAGCTATCAATTATATGTACAGGGGTCTTGAAGATGAATTTCTAGAAGTGAAAAGATACAAATCCAAGGCGAGGCAACATTTGATTAATGAAGGATACCGCATATGGGGGATTATTGGAGATCAGTGGAGCAGTTTTGAGGGGCCTCCCAGTGCAAAAAGAACATTCAAACTACCCAATTCCATTTACTACCTAGCATAGAAGTCTCAAGCTATAAGAGCATGTTCTTTGAAGTGAAAGCTATTGATGTTCTTCTGGATTGTCTCCACCATTTATATACTGCACCTTTTTCCTCGCTCCTTGTTAAAGGCTATGGCTACTGCTCCTATATAATGCAATGTTGTGGACATTGTGGCTGCAAATTAATTAAGCTCTTAAATTTGAAAAAGACCTTTTTCTGGCAGAAAATTGAAAACACATATGTTTGCTCTAAATGGTCTCTGATTTGCTTTAACATGGTGACTTTACAGCGACATTGACACGAAGAAAGCAGCGAGAGTGAACAAAGAAGCACCGTTCAATTTTTTTCACTTCATAAGAGGACATTTGCCAGAGCTGAAAGCAACCACTATTACTTCGACAATTACATGCATGACAGAAAGGAAACATAGGCAGAGTCCTTCCCTACCCTCTATTTCATTCCTAATGTGCAGGCAGAAGCATAGCACAAAGAAGAACAAGATATAGCTAATACTCGAAAAAGATCACCACATACAGTAGGGGAACAGATGGACAGACATTTGAATTAGAGACTTCATGAATTTATTTAATATTTTTTGACAGGTAAACCATAAACAAATATAGTGAAGAGTTTGAAATAGAGAAAAATCAGATCTTATCAGCGTAGTTCTGATGCACATGGTGATCTAGTGAAGAGTAGTTGGGATGTTACCCTTGATTAGCCAAGTAAAATAGTGACCTCTGGGCCATGTGGCCAAAAAAAAGAAACAGAAGTGCACGTAAAAACATTTCTCAAGACCCAAAAGCCGTGAGCCAATACCTGCCTAGCTTGTGTCAATTCTGTAGCCAACGATCACTATCAATATCAAGGAAGGTCGAAAAAAGAATATGTTCTATAGCCTCTCTATCTAGAATACCTTTAGGATTTCCACTCAACCCTCTCTCCCTTCAGTTTCTCCGGCGGTGGGGGCTCCTCTCATCCCCTCTCCTGTCCCGGCACAGTTTCTATGTCCCGGATCTGTCCCCCCTTCGATTGTCTTGTTTGGTTTGTTTTTGCTTAAAGAAGTGGAAGTTAGGTCCCGACGTTTTCGTTGACTCTTGGAGCCACACCCTAGCCCATCAGATTCAGCTCCTCCAGCCGATCTTTTCTGCACCACGTCACCGATCTGGCGCACACTCCCCATGCGACGATCAATTTTTCTACTGTTTGGGCAGCTTTTGACGGCAACGCTTCCCTATACAGTGTTAGAAGCTCCAACCGCCCAGATCTGGCCTGGTCCAGCATCCCTCTAACCGCGCATGGCCTTCACGCTCCTCCCTGTGCCGCGCGTGAATCTCACGAGCCGCCGTGTCTCCACCGTGGTTTTCCGTCCACACTGTTGTAGTTCGCTGCTTCTTTCCCTGTTGTGGTTGTTTGGTTTGTTGCTGCCCCGAGGGGGCTTTCCTGGCCATTTAATGGTCTTGCCACCTTTTTTGTGGGCTTTGTTGTGTTTTATCTAGGTTGTCTTTGTTCTTAACTTTAGGGTTAGCTCTTATTTGGTTCTGGTAGTGCCGTCTACTGTTTCTCGTCATCCGTTCTCTCTGTCCAACATGGATCATTTGTGGTTTATCGATCATTTTGGATCCCGCTAGCCCTTTTTGCAACCTAGTTGCACTTGGATCTTTTGTTCTTGATCTTTATTGTATTTTGTACTCTGGATTCAATGGATTGATAGCCTCATGGTATTATTCTGTAAAAAATAAATAAAAATAAAAGATCACTACCAATATCATGCACGGTGCTTTGTCAATCTCTTATCTCATGGCATATCGAATCCTAATTATGCACTTGACATTAACCTGATCATGCAGTTTATCCCGAGACTATACTGGTTCTTGGACATCTTTCAACACCCCAAAAGAGCCGCAAATGAAGTGTCTAATTGTGTCCTTCGATGATCATTTAAGCTCTGTACACCAGCTAACATCTCATCCATCAAGGATCTTTGGATATATAAGCCATTAATAGTGATCAACTCTAGCTAACAACAGAAAATATTAGGTTAAAGTGAATATATTATTATTTTTAATTAGCTACAAATTATTCTCAAATTCATGTTGTCTTGCAGATAAGAAGTGGGCAAGCGTGGATAATATGGTCATGCATTTGCCTCTCAAGCATATATATATATATATATATATATATTATAGTAATCAATGATATTCAGAGCCCCAGTTTCGTTGAGTGGTTATAATCCTTTGAGGACCTTAATTCCACATAAAGGAAGATGATATTCTCGGAGACTTCACACAATTATTATAGAATAAAACGATTTATCATTTAACAAAAGATTTATCTTGAAAACTGAAAAAAAGGTTTTATTCTCTTTTCAAAAAGTCTAGAGGGAGGGGTTCCTCCTTCTCTCTAGACTCCCCCTTTTTCTTCCTTCTGCAGCAACCCCCTCCAGCTCTTTTTCGTTCTCTGGGCTCCTCCTCCCGTCCGTCCACCTTTTGGTCCGTCGTCGGCTGGTCAAGAGCGGTTTCTCTTGGTTTTCTTGCTTTTTCTAATAATGGTGGTTTTTTTCCTAGTTCTTGCTCCAGTGAAGTTTTCTTGGCAACGACATGACATTTTCTGGCGAGCACGCGCTCTTTGGTCGACATCAGCAGCTCCAGATCTTCAAAGTCGTCCCTGTTTGGCGGTCCAACATCGGCTCCTAGATTTCCACACACTACTCCTGAGGCGCGTGGATCTGACGCACAATGTCTCTTCCTACATTTTTGGACGAGTTCCTCCTCCATGAGCTTTTTTGTTGCAGTTGTTGGTTTGGATCCTCCTTCTCCGATGACGGTATACGTCGTTCTCGGCGGAATTGTGTTGTGCCCCTTGTCTTTGGACCTGGGTTAAGTTGGTGGGTCTGTGGACCCAGTTAGGTGTGACCCTTATGTCCTATAGAGTTGGGACCCTTATGATTTTTAGGTTGTTTCTAGCCCTTCGGGCCTTTGAAAATGTTGTAGTGGGTGTTTTGTGCCCCAATGAAGTGTCTGGCCATGATTGGTTTTGGATTCAGCATTTGTATGTGAAATGTAATCCTCCTTTACTTACAAAAAAAAGGTTTATTCGTATCAGACCTATAGATAATCCACTGCATGCGGTGGAGTTGTCTAATCTTATCGTATTGAAAGTTGCAGACACTATCCAATTTTGAAAGAAACATTTATTCGAACTCGACCTGCGTAATTCATGTCCATCTAGGTGGCGTTTCTGTTTTTTTTTTTCTTTTTCACACCAGAAGTCTTTTTTGTGCAATTTGGACATTAGTATCAGAAGGTGTTCCTTTCTCCAACAAATGCATCTCTTTCGTGTGGGCATCTAAGGTGGATTCCAAAGTCCTTGCCTTCCCCTCTAAGAAGAATCCAACCCTAAAGATGTTGTTTGTTTGTCTAAAATTTTAGGGCCTAAAATTTTCAACAAAATAAACATACTTCAAAAATTTTAACTTTTACATACACTTCAAAATTTTCATAAATTTCAATAAACTTCAACATTCAGAAGATTCTCAAAATTTTGAAAATATTCTCCAAAATTTCAGCAAACAAACCCCACTTAAATCTCCTTTAAGAAATATTCCAACGTTTGTACAGTAACAAAATGTTACCCGAGTGGCAGATATCTTGAAAGGAGTCACCTGCTATCAGATCGGCTCTGGTGAAAATTTTAGTATATGAAAAGATTCATGGCTTCCGTTCCCAATGCCTCACTCCCCTGCCCCCCAGGTGTCCACCATTTTCCAGGATGAAGACGTCATGGTATCTGATCTCATCTGACCTTTTTCTCACAGTTGGAATGTGTCTCTTATTCGAAATTTATTCTGCCAAGATGATGCCAATATGATTTTGAATATGCATGTCCCGAGAGCCTCAGTAGAAGATAAAATTATCTGGACAGCTGATACCAATGGATCTTTTTCTCTTAAATCTATCCATTCTTTACTTGATGAACCGGTTCAACATACACTTTCTTTAAGGACAGAAGATTGGAAGATGATTTGGCACCTACCTATGCAGGATCGTCTTAAGTTACTATTGTGGAAAATAGCGTGAAATTGTCTTCCATGTAAGGCCACTGTAGTCCAGTTTATGCAGGAAACTGAAAATGATTCCCTCTGTGTGTTCTGTGGATTAAGCATTGAATCTCTTGTCCATCTTTTCTTTGAGTGTCCTGTGGCTCAAATTGCTTGGAGAGAAGGCCCCTGGCCCATCCTAATCACAAACCTACCAATTATGACTATTGTTGAATGGATGGGTATCATTCTTAACCTTCTGTGGTTTTGAGATAGCCTCTTGATCAGCATATTAACTTTGCTTGGTTTGCTGCCTCTTTAATGGATTCTATTTGGTTTACCCGAAACCAAATAATCCACACAGGGGGCACCCTGAATATTGGACAGCTTCTTAAGTCAATCCACTCCCGGTATTATGAACTAGTCTCAGCCTGGAAGGAAAAAGTACCTCCACCTGCACCGGTTTGGAAGCCTCCCCCTTCGCACTTTGGAAGATAAATTTTGATATGGCTATTCGAAAATCATGGGGTTTTGATGCAGCTGTTTGCCGAAATTCTGATGGTCAAATCCTCTTTGCTCGTACAAAGAGGCTACCTCCTTGCAGCTCTCTTGTGGGCGAGGCAAGGGCAGCATTATTTGCTGCCCAAGAGGCGTTCCATATTCTTTACCAACCTATCATTCTCGAAGGCGATTCTCGATTGGTGACGGAGGCTATTAACTCAGAAGATAACAGAGGAGAGTGGCAGATTTCTTCTATTGTTGCGGATATTCGCAATCTAGCTAATTGTCGAGCAGAGTTGAAATGTGTACATGTTAGGAGAACTGCAAATGTTCTAGCCCATAACGTTGTTCAATGGGCGGCTTCAATGTTTTTTGAAATATCCTTATATCTTGTATTCCTTTGAACATCTTATCGAGCAACAATCCTTGGATCCCTCCTTGAATTGTTGTCTCTTTGGTTATGGAAGTTTATTTAGAAAAAAAAAGTCAGCTGATACTTTGAGAGGAGAATCTTAGGTCTTCTCGTCTAGTATAGCTTTTGGGAGTTTGTGTTCTGGTTAAGTGCTCCCGAATGCTTTGAGAATATTGAATAAAGAGTAATTCTCCTGGGTAGCTCAAGTGGCGGTGGCGGGGTTTCTTCGAGATGTGAGTTTGACGCATACTTAAAGGTTGAATCCACCATTTTGCATAAAAGAATGGTGGATATTAGATCATATACATGTGTAGATATTGGATCAGATACATTTGGGCTTGATACATGTAAATAGGTGTTCAATACTCTAAAAAAAATTATTGAATAAAAGTGAAAGAAAAATTAGTTTGACCTACACTTAGGATTCAAACCACCACTCGGTTCTCTTCTTCCATTCTAAAACTAAACCTTTAGGGTTAAGGCCAATAAACTTTACATATGTATAGTGACACATACGTGTATAACATCACATATTTACTGATATACACGGCCAAAAACATTAATCCATATCTCCATAGACTTTAGTGGAAGAAGATAGACATCTTTTTTCTATCGTTTTCCCATATAGGGAATAGAACTTGAGGTCCTTGCGAGAAGGATAAGTAGGACGAACTAGGGTTCATATATCCAAATGGTCGCCTATCAGAAAGTTTTGTTCACTTTTTTAATTTATTACCTTTATTTGACATTTTACCGGCCCCCTTCTACATCTCTCTCCGGCCTTTTCCTTCCCAAGTAGTCCTTTATATGTGGAACTCATAGCAAGCATCCATCTTTTGTCGTACGTCTCTTTAATGGTTTTATAACTTTTAATTTATTCCGTTTTCTATTCTTTCTTTCTCTATTTATTTGCCTCGCCAACCACTTGCTGTCTCTGTATGTTTCCCACAATCTAGCTAAACACAACCTATCAGTCCTCCTGTACACTGAAATGCAGACTTTCTCATATATATATATATATATATATTTCATTTTCCAAGTATGATGTGTATGAAAGAAAGGCATGAATCATAAGGTCTATGCTAAGAAGTAAATTAACCAACTAGATTAAGTGACGGAACGAGGATTAAAATTCATGAGTATCGAACTTTAAAGGTGAAATGACAAAAAAAAAATTCTTTCGTAATGCAAAACATTGTCTTAGAGTTACAATGTCGAAAATTAAGGACTAAAAGTATTAAAAATATTAGAATACATGTACCGTACTATGTACTGTGACTGAAAGGTGACAATTGGATCCTACGAGTTTGCATCTTCTGAAAATGTTGCAAAATGACTTCGTTCTCAATAGTTTTAAAAACTTATTGCCCGATGTACACTAACATGCAATCATTCATCCAGTTATCTCTCATCCTATTACGCAAATCACTCTTGATGATCTAATTCAAGTTAATTCCCTACTTAATTCTAAAACTTTATAACAAATTACAAATGATTATGATGGTTGAGGTCTTGATGTCACTAGGGGTTGTCTTTCTTACATTTTTTGGTTACTACCACAACTCGGGCCTGTCTTTTTTTCTCCATTTTTTTCTTTTGACAAAAAGTTACTATATTATAGCAAATATATAGCTATAATATCACGATCCATCAATTTGACCTAATATAGCGAAAATATTATAAGTTTTAAATATAGCAATTAGGGCAGCAATGTTTATGTTGGAATTTAACAGGCAAGAACCTTGTGGTATGCTAAATTATATTATATTTGGGACTATGCCTTACCTCCCGCCTTCATAAATATTCAATTGTATTTCTGTGATCATTTTCCAAGGATGTATATGATCATGAGATATGTCATTTGATGCACTGTGGTGGGTGTTACCGTGTTAGGGTTAGGATTCCTCTACCTTTTTTATATTAAAAATAAAGAAATTAGAAAGAGAGATCAAAGAAAGAAGCTTAGTACTTCGAAGTTTCTCATTAATTGACTTCATTCTTTATTTTTTAAATGAAAATATTTCAGTGCACTCAACAGTTTAATTTTGTGCGGCTCTGATGCTAAAATAGCATCTAAATAAAAAAGGACCTTTGTAATATTTTAGGAAACAACCTTGTACTGTTGATTATATATGGACAATGTAAAATCTTTATCCATATTGCTATAGATTTGATTTCTGAAAAATATTATACTTTCGGGGTGTTTGTTTCCCAATTTTTCTAATCCTCAACATTTCCAAACAATCATAAAATAATACCTCTCTCCTTATTAAATTATAAAATAATATTATACTATTCAATTAAATCTTCTCTCTCCTCACTTTTCCATAAAATACTATATTTTTTCACAAACCTCAATACCCAAAATTTCCAAAACCCCAATATTTTCACAAACAAACACCACTTTTATACCTTAAACTACCAACTCGACACAATATGGATACACAACTAATAAATTTACAATGTGTAATATTATTTGTTAGGAATAAATTAACTTTGCACCCTCCAACTATGAGTTCTTTACTCTATGCACCCCAATATATTAATTTTTCACATTGCACGTAGCAACTATTAAATTAAAAAAAAATGTACCATTTGTTAAATGTTTTTGTTAATTTGGGTGGAAAATGATTTTTTGGTCTGCAAAATGGCAGTGATCATTTTATAAGGGTAAAATCGTAATTTGAGAGAAAATTTTAACTGGAAATAAAATATGGGGATATAAAGTATCAAGACCTCCCATAATTGAGGGTGCAAAGTATATTTAACCATATATTTTAATATCTCAATGATTAAATCAATGAAAAATAGCCCCTGTAACACAAAGTTAATGTTAGGTTGATATTGGATGCAATTGAGGTTCTAAGGGTGCGTTTGCACCAAAAATATCACAATATTTTTCACCAACTTACAATAAAATACTACAATATAATCTCTCTCTCTCCCATCAAAAAATATAAAAAAAATTACAAAAAATATAAAAAAATTACCTCTCTCTTTACTTTTTCACTAAACCCAATACCAATACAAAACTCAATACCAAAATTTTTTCAACACAAACACAACCTAAATCGAAAATTTAACCTTTCAAATTAACAAATCTTATTATTGAAATTGTTCTAAATAGTTTTTTATTGACAGTGTTCATGTGTAGGTTCTGAAGGATCTAATAAACTTCACTTAAAAATTTAATCGATTATATTTAATTAAATCAACACATTTCGAATTTTCGACTCAATCTTCCTTCAATTTGCCTACACAAGTTATTTTGTCATGATTTTCACTTTTTTTTTTTTTTACTATTTTCAGTCTTTTTGGAAGTTCTTGTTAGCTGATACAAAGTTTAAAGACTCTACTCTAATTTTTTAATGGTAAAAAAAAATTAGAATTTTTGATTTGGGTGTGAATTATCTATAATATTTTGTCCCTTTTTTTGCGTATTGGGGTTGCAATTCCACCATGAAAGTCATCTGACACGTATCCAGCCAAAATTCCCATAATCCCATGGACCATTGTTTGTGTCTAAAGAGAAAAGACCCGAGATAGCCCCAAGAAAAGCCGAAGGAAGAAAATAAATGGGCCCCCACCCGACGGCCCACCCTCTCAAATTGGCTTTTTAAGCAAATGAAGGAACATTTTCTAATCAGATAGTGGAACGCGGAAAACGCCTAAGCCCCACGTGCACCCATCAGATATTTTCACCGCCCACCAATCAAAAACCTACCGATGTAGGCTCCACCCACACATGACCTGCACTATTCGTTACCGCTCCATTAGAGCGCGTGGAGGAGATACTGTTCCCTTATATTGCAGTGGCCAATAGGCCCAGAGAGGCGCAAGCAAAGCGCACTTGTTGCCCACCGTTCACTTCCTTGGGCACGCCGGTGACGGAGTTTAAAGCACCCCCAGCGCCATCTCCCTCGCGCTGAGCCCCAAATTCTTGGCTTCGACATCGATTCTGAGCCTTTCGCCCTCCAGCTTTCCGAGCTTCCTATGGATTTTTAGGTGAGAATACGATATACTCATACGATAATTTTGTGTAATTGTGTTTACTTTTGGTGAAATTTGAAATTTTTTTCGGTCAGTACTGCGCAATTTTTCGTTGTTGTTGAAGCTGTGTGGGGTGCAAATTGGATTGGGTCATTCCTCTCCCTTGTGTATCTGATGGTGCTTTGGTTTGTTGGTGGATAATGTGTCATTTCTTCTATGTTCTTTGATGATGTGCACTGTTTGTGATATGGGATTGATTTTTATGGTCAGCTACTTGGGCTATTTTGGGTGAATCTCAGGCGTGGGGTGGATTGGGTGTGCTGGTGCTATTTGATTCTTCGAGCTAGTTGCAAGTATCTCGTGGTTCTTTTCTTCCTGGGTTTCTTTTTTTTTGGGGGGGGAGGGGGTATGCAAAGGAAATGGTAAGAGCTTTTATTTTGTGGAGCCAAAGTTTTTATGTTTGTTTAAGTCAAGAGTTGTCTCTTGATTAGTGGAATATTCCCCATGATATTATGTCTGGCAAACTAGAAATATGTGGATTAGTGGGTTTTAGGATGGCATTAGAGGTATGATCGTCGTTGTTTTGAGGCCAGACTGACTAGTGCTTTTGTGATGATCAGTAATGAGAACAAAGATAGGGAAGTAATGATATCATGGTCTATTGCCCTTACTTATATTAGTGTTAGTGAACAGGATGTAAAAGAAACGAGTACTCAGGGCAGGCTTACTGCTCCGACATCCTTGTTTTTCAGAATGAACCTTTGGTCCTTCTGAAACAGATGGGGCTCGCCTTCCCCAGGCAATGAGGCTGTGTCCACATCTCAAGGCAAAGGTCACTTTTGATCTGCATGCTAACATTGATGGTTTGCCAATAGAGTGAGATGGAAGCCTTTTTTTGGAGCCTGGCCCTGACTAACCGGCTAAAGTGTTGTTTAGCATGTCAAAAAAAAATTTACATTTCAAATTTCTAGGAGAAAATTTAAAATTTTTGGAGTTATGACTTTTATGGATTTTTATAAAAAGTTGATAGAAAGTTTGAAGGTTGTTTGCTAAGAGATTGATTTTATTGGAGTTTGTGAAAAAGTGTGGATAAGATTAGCTGATAGGGTTTTTTTTTATATAATTGAATTGTATTGGAGATTGTGAAAAAGTTTAGATAGGATGAGCAAATAGAGTTTTATATATTTGCTAGGAGATTGATTTTTATTGAAATTTGAGATTGACTTCTATTGGATTATATGTAAAAGTTTTTAGATTTTGTTGTTTAGTTGAGAAAGTTTTGAAAATTAAAAAAAAAATTCTAAAAAGAAAGAAGTTTTAGTGTTGCTAAACAAGACCTAAACCTGGGAAGTGACTTGACGTTCAATAAAAAGTCAATTCTGGAAATGGCATTGGGATACCTATACCATTGTGCAAACTCTTTGATTTAGTGTTACAGCACTAAGATCACACTGGTATAGTGTCTCATCCAACACAAAAAGAAGCTTGCATATTTTCTTTGTTTTTTTTTTTCAAAACAAATTGAATCACTCTTTAAACAATATGGGTATTCTCTTTTCCAGCAAGTATGATATTCTGATGTAGAGAGGCATTGGATAATGGAGACATTTCATTTTGCGGCCGCATTAACTCTTGCAAGACTTGCCATATGAGTTGGCAGATGCAGACTATGATTTGTTTTTGAAGTTTTATGATTTTCCTAATTTTCCTGTACCTTCTTATTTGTTTCTCATCAGAGATTTGATTATGACGGCCTGTGATGCAGCCGGCTTGAAACTAATCTATGTCTCTGCTCAATGTTTTTCTCAATTCAATTAGTTGGTTATTATCTTTTAGAGTGTTATTTTTCTACGTTAGTAGGTAGGTGTGTTTTTTTAATGTTGGTGGGTCATTGACGTTTGTTAGAATTCTAAATTATTTCATTTGCATTCAAGTTCTTCAACAGAGGCGTGCGCAGCTCTGTTTTTTGTTTTTTTGTTTGTTTAGGTTTTGTTTTTGCCCTGCGTCAGTTTGCATTGCCATTATTACTGGGCATGAAATATTCTGCTGGTAGTTTGACTTATTGCTATGTTTGTTCTTACTTTTTGATTAAAAGTGTTTACTATTTTAAAGGCCATGAATTCACTAGAATCTCAGTGATTATTGTGTGATATTTGGTTAGTTAACCTCTATTCTTCATGGAGATATGTTGAACTTAAAGTTATTGACTTTGTCATGCTAACTTTCGCCCCTAAGAGTAACTGGGACAAATTTTTTTCCACTATTTGATGAATCTTTTGCTTTCCTCTGAGAAATGGAATGGATTATGATTCCTTGTGTTGCACGTTCAAGGCTAGTAGTAGTTGTGATGATGATTGTTACATACTGGGCATTGAAAGTTCGACTGGGGATCTGAAAGATGTTTGTAGCTGTTTATAGTGATATCTGCCAGTCTCATATTCAGCTAAGAAACAATTAATGGTGCTAAAACTATGCATTTTGTGAGGCCAATTTTTGCTGCTGTATAATGTTATCTTTAGAGGAGAGATTCAACATTTGAGCATTTTGTACCAAGAAACACTTAGTGCGTCACCCTTCATTTTGGTTTCTAATTTACATTGATATAATAATTCTGCTTGCAGATGTAAATATTGATGACCTTTTTTTACATTACCATATAGTCTATGTATCACAGTTCCTACATCTGGGTCTTATTGAGAACTTCTCATCTTTTTCTCCACCAATAAAATCTTTTTACGGTATGCTCCCTTTTGGTTAATAGTTAACATTGATGTTGTTTTTCTGTTTGCAGATGTAATTGACCAAATCACTGTCAAATTCTTTCTTGTTTGATTTGGGGACAAAATGGAGGCACGCCCTGCTTTATCAATTCAAAGATCAGGTACAAAGCAGCTTAGTAACATGGGGATGTCTGGATCACTATCTTCATCTTTACCCATACTTCCAACCCCTTTGGAGCAGAGTTATCCGAAGTTGCCAGACTCTCAACAGGTTTCCATGGAAAGAGAACTCGTGACAAGACCTCTCACACATGCAAGTCATTTACCCTCTGCCAGTGGAGTAGTCGGTCATATGTTCTCATCATCCCCGGGATTTTCAACAGATCTCCATTACTCATCTCTTTCACCTGTTGAAAGGCATTCAAGAAATTCTCCTTTTATTTCTCATGCATCGCCTAATGGGGCAGCTCTGCCATTAACACATACTACTCATTTGGGTTCTCTTCCATCTACAGCATCACATCATTATGCCAAAGAAAACAGTGTTTCCTGGCATACTGATTCACTTCCAAGTTTTCTTGACTTTCCTGTAAATACCACTATTGAGAACAGTCAGGTAGAAAGCAGTAGTTGTAATGCTGTCCTGGGATCTGAGGAATTTAATAAATGGGCCGACCAGCTAATCGATGACGATCCTTTGACTTCTGATTGGAATGAGCTTCTTGGTGACACAAATGTTACAGATTTGGAACCAAAGGTTGGATCCCTGTAAGATGTGATGATTTAATTGGTACTTTCTCCTATTTTAATTTTGAAACATTTTGGTTTTGTTTCTTTAGATGGCATACCAGGTGTCCAAACCATCTCCAAATTTTCAAGCAAATCAGTCCCAAGTTCATCTGCAGCTACCTGCTCCATCTGGAGAAATTCGTGCAATTGCTACACCTTCTTCTTCATCAAACAGTGGCCCAGCCAAGCCACGAATGCGTTGGACACCGGAACTTCATGAAGCCTTTGTGGAGGCTGTCAATCAACTGGGTGGGAGTGAAAGTGTGTAACTGTCATATCCTCACTATGCTCTTTGCCTAATTTAGGTAACTTTAGTTTCAATTAATTTATCATTCTCATTTACAGGAGCTACACCAAAGGGTGTGCTGAAGCTCATGAAAGTTGAAGGATTGACTATCTATCACGTGAAAAGCCATTTGCAGGTGATATGCTTTATTTATTTTATCATGACTTTAGTTTCACCCTAAAATAGTGTGTCGGTACGCATTTGCATGTGTTTTAATTTAACTGGAAATCTTGCTTCATGAATTGCAGAAGTATAGGACAGCCAGATACAGACCAGAGTCATCAGAAGGTATGTACCAAGTCTCTCGATGTGGGCATGCACGTGTGTGCATGCATGTGTGGTGATGTCCTTGTTCCTATTCTGGGTTATGTTTTTGCTGTCTCAGTTACCTGAATGTATTAGTTCCTTTCTGTTTGGACGTTTTGTTTGCTGGGAAGAACAGGGTTGATATCATACCTCATAGTGATTTTACCCTATTTATGTTTTTAGAGGAAGTTATGCTCGAAAAGGAGGACATGGTTTTCGAGTAGCTATATTATAATGTTGTTTTGTCATTGAAGCTTCTGCATGATGTGAAAGAAAAGAGAGAGAAACTAGTATTTTTCGACATAACTGGCTATCCCAAATATGAAGACAGAGCCACTTGGAAGGTTTTTCACTCCATTTGTTTGGGGTAACATGTATTGACTTCACTCAATGTTGGCAGTGTCTTTGATTAAAGCATGCAACTGTAGACACTTTCCTGCTAATCCTTTCTGCTTAATTGTTCCTTTTTTCCAAGCTTCAAACTTATGATATTTCGTTGCTGATGTCCTTTATCAGTGGCACAGAGATGTTAACCTGTTTTTCTATTTACAGGTTAGATCAACAAGAACTTAACAATCCATTATGATAAATTATTTTTGCAGGATCCTCAGAGAAGAAATTGACTCAGATTGAAGAAATGTCATCTTTTGACTTGAAAACGTAAGTGAACTGTTTAATCATAGCTGGAGGAATTTCTATTGCATTGTGTGCTGTCCTGCATTTATGTTTTGGCCTGCTGGATCGCGTAATCTTGGCTTGTTTGAGAAATTTATTGCAACATGTTATTTACACTGTTGGCACCTATGTATTGCTACATGTTTCCCAATGGGCTTAGCTTTGGCCTTTGCTCTTATAAAGTAGGACAGTGTGGGTGTTGATAGGCAGTTTCCAATCACGAGACACTGCAATGATACAGCTTGGAAAATCTTTGTTAGGAATGTTGTTATCATAACAGTGGTAAAAGATAAAAGAATGAATACTTCCTTTGTTATGACTATGGTGAAAGTGAAGATTGTTTAGGCTAACTGCTTTTGTTGTTAAGAAGTTTGAGAAATTGAAAAAGTTTTATGGGCTCCAAACCTTTAAGGTGTCCAAGGCTTTTCCAATGGTAATCCTAATTGAAGATGACGAAGTTTGTTAGTACTGCTCTTATAACAAGATGTAGATCTCATGCAAATTCCAGCACGCTTTAAGTTGTATCATCAACCAGCTAGTATATTGGTCATGCAACCTTCCCCTCTGCATAAACTAGAATTACAGAATTACTGAAGGAAATGCCTCATTATTATTATTATTATTATTATAAAAAATAATAATGAGGCATTTCCTTCTGCAATTCTAGTTTATGCAGAGGAGAAGGTTGCATGACCAATATACTAGCTGGTTGCAGTTTTCAAGGCCGAACCCTGCAAGAAAAGAACTTGCCTGTAAATTTAGTTCAACTTTATCGCCTGCTACTTGTTCTGTGCTGTCACTCTTTTTAACTTGGCCAAATAGATGGTAAATCAAACTACCTAAAGCAGGAAACAGCCTTACTGAGAAAACAGAAAATTAAAAGAAGCCAAATGGGTTAAGATTCGAGGCTGGAAGAGGTTTTTTCAGGGATGATCAATGGAACTAGTTTATGATCAAAGAAGGCTAAGAGCATGTTTCTTTTGAGAAAATTTGTTGAATTCTAAGAATAGTGTGAATATTTAGTAGATGTCTGAGCTTTATTGGCATGCGTGTAAAAGTTGTTGAGTTGTATGGATGAGTGTAAAAAAGGTAATGTTGAGTTGTATTGGTATGCGTGTAGGAGTAATGTTAGGAATATAAATTTAGAAAGTTCGATTCAAATTCTAAAATTTTTAGCCAAACGAACATGCCCTTAAGTTTGAAATAGTGGGAGCTTATGTATGTTCCAGCTTATGGATCTCCCACGTTAAGCACCGAATTATCATGCTAAATTGATGATTGACCTCTAAACTGTATTTTGTTGGATAACAGGAGCAGTGAGATCACTGAAGCTCTGCGAATGCAGATGGAAGTTCAGAAGCGGCTTCATGAGCAGCTTGAGGTATGAATTCAACCCTTAGAGAAAAGGATTTATTTTCCATTATCATATTGGGAATCTGGATGTTGTTGCATGGGAGAATGGGAGGTGGGGTGGCTAGATGGAGAAGCATGGCTTGAGGGAGGAAAGCAGGAATGGCTTGTGAGTGGTTGGGTAGGCGAGTAGCCCATAGATATGAGGAAAAAAGCAACGGGCAAAACTTTGAGAGAAACAAAACAGAAAAAGGTCTCTCCCTCCGAACGGCAAGTCACTGTAAGGAAAGGAATGGCAGGGAGGAGTTGAAGGTCTGCCTGCTGTCATTCATACTCCTGGAGGAGCAGAAAAACCATACATGGGTAGATTTGGCAGGAAAGGCAGAGCTATCGGGAGAGAAAGAAAAAGGGATATAGACATTTAGATTTGATGTTCAAGCTTGATTACTCTTAGGTGGCAATTTTTTTTCGTTTGCTGGTGTGTTTTTGTGAGCTTGATTTTTATGCTCATTGAATCAAGGGTAAAACGTAGGAGGGTTCTGGTGAGCATTTATAGCTACAAATATTTCGGTTTGTATCAATTATGTGTCTGAACACACATACCTCAGCCGTATCACTTTCTTATGTTTGTACCTATTTTACATCCTTGCTGTATCTGGGATCATGGTGTAATATTGATATCTTTCCCCTCTGAACAGATTCAAAGAAATCTACAGTTGCGAATAGAAGAACAAGGAAGGTGCCTGCAGATGATGTTTGAGAAGCAATGCAAGTCTAGTATTGACAGGCTGAATGCAACAGCATCCACTTCAGAGAACCCCCCTGCTCCATCTTCGGATGCAGTTCCAGATTCACCCGCCAAAAGTGAACTGGAGGCCTCACAGGTAGACCCTCATAAAACAGGATCCGATCCAGTCAATGCCAACACCGGGTTGGATGAAAGCTTGCGGGAACTAGGTGGGAAGCAAAAGGCACCTGAAGGCAAAGCTCCTCAGAGTTTTGGGCCAGATGCTTGTGAATCTAGTTCCCAATCCTTGAAGCGTCCAAGAACAGATGAATGAGCCATATTATGAGTCAAATCAGGATTGGACTGGGAAGACCATACTGATTGATGAGAGACTTTATTCTTCAAGTACTGAAAGATATATAGCTGACTACTGGATAGAGCTTTGAAACTTGGTCCTTTCTGGTCTTTTCATTATCATGTTCTCAAGGATATGCATAGGCAGTAGCAACGTTGAATCAAGTTTTGATCATGATGTTCTTCAACCTTCCCATCTGTACTTTTTTTAGTTAAGCAAGGATGAGGATGCACAAGGACTTTTTGCTGAGAACCCTACTGATTATGCCTCTCTGTACGAAAGATCAAATATCACCAAGTTTAAGTTATCAATAATCAAGTTTCTGCCGAATAGTGTTACATCTAGTTCTGAATTTGTACAATGGTGCTCGATGGATGTGGATTTAGACCAATCATTATTCCCAGAATTCTCTTAGTTTCAGAAAAGCTGTTTTTCGCTTCATCAACAGAAGTTGTGGGTTTAGATGAAGAAGCACGGATGGATGGTATACACAACAGGTCCCGTTCACGTTATAACCAGGTGGCTTTGCATTTAGCATGAAACATCGACTGAATTTGCTACATTCCTTTTGACAAGTATAAGAGAAGAAACCATGAGGCTTTAGCGAGAGGAAAAATTAACAAATAGAGCTAAAGAAGTTCTGGCGGGTTACACTTTGTGTGTGTGTGTGTTTTTTCTGGGCAAAATATTTCAACATCTACAAGATAGACAAGCCTCTCCTCCTATCGTAACTATTCAGGAATGGAAACAGTTCTGGAACATGAAGGTTAATGATCGCTTGAAACACTTTCTATGGAAAGTATTTTGGAAAGCGCTACCAAAGAGAGCTGATTTGGCAAATGTCTTGAGAAATTCTCCCCCCCCCCCCCCCGGAATTTGAAATCTGTCAATATGTGAAATAGAGGAAGAAATTGTAGAACACTTCTTCATAAGATGCCCTTGTGCCAGAATAATATGGAAACAAGGCCCATTGCCGATTGATTTCAACTTTGATGGAAGCTGTTGAAGCAGATCCTCCAATGTTACAAAGAGCATCAAGCAGCATGGATAGATGGCAACCTCCTCAGTCCTCCACATGATTTCTTAAAAGTGAATTTTGATGTAGCTACAAGGAAAAGTATGCAGTGATTGCCAACATATGTTCAAACCACAGAAAAAAGCAGAGCAATTTCCCCACAGCGATCCAGTCAAAGGTGAAACTTTAGCAGCTCGTATAGCAGCTGAGGCGGCTTTAAGAAGAGGAATGGAGGGAGTGCAATTTGAAGGGGAGGGCTTTGGTGGTAGTTCAAGTGGCAAACGATCCGTTGTATCCAATTAAACATAGTGCAGTGCAGAACCTGTTGCTGGGGAGATCCGAAATTCCTTGTTACTAAGGATCGTCTTTAAACAGAGTATCTCGTCGAGCAAATATCGAAGCCTCTGGTTGGCGACATGGGCAGCGGATAATCGAGTCCATGGATTGATTCCACTATCAATGTTACCACCTATTTTTTTTAGGTCAAGTCCCAACTAGGAACCGATACAACGATCAGACGATAAACACCGGCGGGATCCAAAGACGGATCGAATAAAACCGCTATATGCTCCATGCAAAGCAGTGAGAGCAGCTGCCAGACGCAGTAGACAAAGCTACTAGGACTTATACATGCCAGTAAAGAAAGCACCACAGCCCGGTAAAGAAAGCTCATGCAAGGGCAGAAAAGATCCATAAGGGATCAGACAAAGCTCACGTAGGAGCCAGACAAAATACACCAAAACAAAATGCAACAAACATACAAACACGACTAAAACCTAACAAACACCAAAATAGACGGAACCAGCACCACCACCAGCAAACGAGCAGAGAGGCCGAGACACTGCCTTCGCAAGGAGAAAGCTCGGCGCGTGTACACCACGCGCTACCAAAAAGCACGGCGCGTGTACACCATGCGCCACCATAAAACAGCAACCAGGAGCACTGAACTCGCCTAGGAGAGCAGGACCCAGCCATGCGGTGCGAGGCCACCAAAATCGCCGAAAACCGCCCGGAACAGGGAGCACAGGGACGGGCGCGTGAGAATCCACGCGCGGCACGAGGTGCGCGTGAGACCTCACGCGCCGTCCAATGGGAGCCAGACCGGTGTCGTTGTGCTCGGCTGGAGGAGTAGACGACGTTGAGCAAAGTTGTGGCCACCGAGGATGCACAAAAGCCTCGGGATCTACCGTCAAAGTTCCGAACAAAAAGGGGAAGGAGAGGGGGAAGAGAAAAAGAGGAAGAAGGAGGGGGGAGCGGAGGAGAAGGAGGTAAATGGAAGGGGAAGGGGAAGGAGAAGGAAGAGAGGGGGAAAGGAGGGAGGAACAGAACAAAAAAGAGAGAAGGAGATGAGGAAGAGAAGAAGAGGAAAAAAGATCGGGGGGGGGGGAGATGAAGGGAAGGGAGGGGAAGGAAGAGAAAAAGAAGGTAGGGGAAGAGAAGGAAGAGAGGGGGAAGGAAGATGGGGCTGACGGCGGGAGGATTCGGCTCCTCCCGCCGCCGGGAAACCAGGGATAAAGGAGGGGGGGACGCTAGTGCAGGGGAAGGAAGGTTAAAGAGCTGTTGATGGGGTTGGGAAAACTTTTGTAGACAATTTCTATTATCAATGTAACCACCTAAATTGGTGTACTATGATGTTACTCCGAACCCACCATGATGTAAAATTTGGATCCCTAATAATATTTATAAAGTTGTCAAGAAATGTATATATATTGTATCAGACAATTCGCAGGTCACATCCAACATCAGAAAGAGAGAGAAACAAGCAATATGACCCCTGTTGAAAAACATTTTGGCTTCGCCCCTTCTTTTCTACCGTTTTCTCTTTGCTTTTTCTCTACGCCTGACATTGTATATTATTTTGCACCTAATTTAAGAAGTCATATTTTCTAGTTGAAGTTACAGGTCCGAGATGTCTTTGTATTTTGTTGTTGTTGGTATGAAGTTCTCAAGTGATAATAATAAAATGGATATGGCCGTGGGAAATATACACATCGCTTTAGTTTTCAATTGTGCAATCTTCAGATTCCTTTGAAGTAAAATATGAAAAACTTCTGGTGTATGTAGGCCACAGCAGGAAGTGGGGTACATGACATATGGGAGGCTCCAGTTTTTGGTCTGTCCAGGAAGAGAGGTTAGTGAGCGTCAGGCTTAAACGCCTTTGAATCCAAGCTAGCTATGGCAGGATTGACGCAGCCAGCACGCAAGAAAGCATGCAAAACAAACGATCCCTCCTACCTATCGTTCACTCGCTAACGTCTCTTAGACTCAAACGTACGACTTCTCAACTCACAGTTGGTGGAGACCCTTGAACTCGAACCTGATATTTTGCTCTTCTCGACGTCTTCCTTATAATACCAGCTGCTTTCGCCTCTCTCCCCTCACCAGCTCGAATCCTCCACTTTGTTTTCTGTCATCTCTTTTTTGCTTGCCATGGCTTCAAATACCATGGCTGGCCTAGTTGCTGGTTCTCACACCCGAAATGAACTCCATGTTTTGCATGGTGCTGACGAGGTAGTGAATTCTGGTTCTTTATTTCTTCACCACTCATTTGCTTATTTCTTCTTTAAAACATTTTCGCATCCCATAAGCTGTTTTTCCAGAAAACCAATCGCTCTCTGAAAGTTTTAAGTTGTAAGAAACTGCATAAATATGTGAAGATTTTTTTAGAAAGATGTATTGTGGCAGCACCGGCCTCCAACCCGCCAATCTGCGTCAAAAATTTGTCGAGTTTGCGGCGATGAGATTGGATACAAAGACATTAATGGTACTGAGTTATTTGTGGCCTGTCATGAATGCGGGTTTCCTGTTTGTCGGCCTTGCTATGATTATGAAAGAAGTGAAGGGAACCAGAGCTGTCCTCAGTGCAATACTCGCTATAAGCGTCATAAAGGTTAGCTTAAGATTTCACTTCGTCTCATTTGAACTGTATTAGCTCCGGGTTGTAAAGGAGAAAAGGTCTCAATGGTTAAGTTTTCTGGTTTTTCTATGTCCAGGATGTCCTAGAGTTGCTGGGGACGAAGAAACCTTCGCTGCAGATGATTCAGAAGAAGAATTTCCGATTAAGAGTCACCATGATGACTCAGATAAACAAAATGCCCTTAACCACTCGGTAATTTCGATAAATCATTATCATTTCTAGCTAGCTATTTTTTTGTGCTGCAGAAGATAACAGGGCCAAAAGCTACTATTATCCCCTTCTCTTCAAATCTACACCTGCTGAAATAGCTCCATGAAAACTAATATTTGCTGAAATTTATGTAAGGTTTGTTGCTTAGTGGACGCTGAGGTTTTCCTCTATTTGAGTAGATTTTAGAGATGAAAATATTTTGAAAGATAAACCTCCTTATCTTATATTAAAAAAATACTAGGGAATTCAAACAATAGTAACGGGCTTAGAATGGTGGGTTTTGCAGGAAAATGGGGATTACAGTCACCAGCAGTGGAAGCCTAATGGTTCGTTTGCAGGAAGTGGTAAGAGATCTTTTGACACATTTTTCGGCATTCATGGTTAGCAAAGGGTTAGTTTATTTCTATTCTTCATTCATTCATCAATGTTCTTTTGGGATGGTGGTGGATGGGGCGTAGTTGCTGGTAAGGACTTTGAAGGCGAGAAAGAGGTCTACAGTAATGCAGAATGGAAAGAAAGAATAGAGAAATGGAAAATCAGGCAGGAAAGGAGAGGTTTAAAAACCAAAGATGATGGAAGTAACGATCAGGGAGATGAAGATGACTATCTGTAAGTACTTCCTCTTTCTCTGCCATTCACTGAAACCACCTGCCAAACCAGCTGCGATAAAATTCAATAACTACCAAGAGAGTTGTCTTTCGATTATGACAGACATTAACACCTTCCTTTGCAGTTTGGCAGAAGCCAGGCAGCCTTTGTGGCGTAAGATACCAATCCCCTCGAGCAAAATAAGCCCATATAGGATAGTCATTGTACTCCGACTAATCATACTTGCTTTCTTCCTCCGCTTCCGAGTTTTAACTCCAGCATATGATGCTTACCCCTTGTGGCTCATCTCTGTCATTTGTGAGATATGGTTTGCGTTCTCTTGGATACTTGATCAATTCCCTAAATGGTTCCCCATCACCCGAGAAACTTACTTGGACCGCTTGTCGATGAGGTTTGAGCGTGAGGGAGAACCAAACCGTTTGGCCCCAGTTGATGTCTATGTGAGTACTGTCGACCCTCTGAAGGAACCGCCAATCATAACAGCAAATACAGTTCTTTCTATCTTGTCTGTTGATTACCCTATTGATAAGGTGAGCTGTTATGTATCGGATGATGGTGCATCGATGCTCCTTTTTGATACACTATCAGAAACTGCTGAGTTTGCAAGAAGATGGGTGCCATTTTGCAAGAAATATAGCATTGAGCCAAGGGCCCCCGAGTTCTACTTCTCTCAGAAGATTGACTATTTGAAAGACAAGGTTCTACCCAGCTTTGTCAAGGAGCGCAGAGCTATGAAAGTATGCAAACTGATTAAGGAAGATAAAATTTAGGCGATCTTCACTTTTAGCCCTAGTAAACTACTAAAATCGTCACATTTAGTCCCAGAACTATTAAAATTCATCAACATTCGCCATGTTATAGGATATAGCTGTCAATATCATATTTTCTGCATATTTCAACTATCGGATCCTATAACATAACGAATATCAATGCATTTTGATGGTTATAGGGCTAAGTGTGACGATTTTGGTAGTTTGGACTACTTTTTGACATTTGATGTAAGTTAATGAGCTAAACGTAGTCTTTCCCCTGTAATTTATTTGCTTAATATTTCTTGCACCTCTTCCCTGCAACCAAATGAGGCTCAAGGGATTATACTATTGCATTGCAGAGAGAGTATGAAGAGTTCAAGGTAAGGATTAATGCACTGGTGGCTAACGCTCAGAAGAAACCAGAAGAAGGATGGGTAATGCAGGACGGTACCCCATGGCCAGGAAACAACACTCGTGATCATCCTGGCATGATTCAGGTTTGACAAGATCATCCATATTTTGGTCTTTCAGATAACCTATCTGTCATCACAATTTGAATCCTAAAAGACAATTAGCTTCTTTTCGTTCTTGGAAAGACTCTGGCAAGGAAAATTATGACGGGATCATGTTATTTGTAAAGCATTTGTTTTTCACAAGTATCTCCTATTCTCTTCAAAAATCAAACATTATGCTACTTGACCCTAAAGGGTCTATTGCCAAAAGGAAGGTCAAAGAAAAAGAAAGACCCCATAGTTGTTTCGGTTGAGTCACTGTTAAAACTGCTTGTGGAAATGCTACTTGTTCTTCAGGTCTATCTTGGAAGTGAGGGTGCTCTAGATATCGAAGGCAAGGAGTTGCCGAGGCTAGTGTATATTTCACGTGAGAAACGTCCTGGCTATGATCACCACAAAAAAGCTGGTGCCATGAATTCCCTGGTGGGTAGACGATGGATATCAGGGTGCAATTAGATATCTTCCAATTCTCATCACTTAAGTTGTATTTGTGATCAATAGGTTCGAGTATCTGCGGTACTTACCAATGCACCTTTCATGTTGAATCTGGATTGTGACCACTACATCAACAATAGCAAGGCTATACGGGAAGCCATGTGCTTTTTGATGGATCCCCAGCTAGGAAAAAAGCTCTGCTATGTCCAGTTTCCTCAGAGATTCGATGGCATTGATCGTCATGATAGATATGCTAATCGCAATATTGTGTTCTTCGATGTAAGTAATACAGATTCTTCAAATATTCTGCCATCTGAAGATGATTATGATTATTAATCTGCATAACAACTTTTCAGAAAAGCCTTCCTAATGCTTTCAATGTTCTTTGGTCACAGATCAACATGAAAGGCCTAGATGGCATCCAAGGCCCAGTGTATGTTGGCACTGGATGTGTCTTCAACAGGCAGGCGTTGTACGGCTATGATCCACCAGTGTCGGAGAAGCGGCCGAAGATGACATGCGACTGCTGGCCTTCATGGTGCTGTTGCTGTTTTGGTGGTTCGAGGAAGTCGAAGTCAAAGAAGAAAGGGGAAAAGGGCCTGCTTCCAGGGTTCTACAGTAACAAGAAAAAGAAGATGGGGAAGAACTACTTGAGGAAAGGGACTAGACCTATGTTTGATCTTGAAGATATTGAAGAAGGGCTTGAAGGCTATGAAGAGTTGGAGAAATCATCACTGATGTCACAAAAAAATTTTGAGAAAAGGTTTGGCCAGTCACCAGTTTTTATTGCTTCCACTCTTAAGGAAGATGGCAGCCTTCCTGAAGGGACTAATCAAACATCACTTATTAAGGAGGCCATTCATGTTATCAGTTGTGGCTATGAAGAGAAAACTGAATGGGGCAAAGAGGTGATTAGCTCATACCTCCTCTCTATATATATAGATCGCATATTCTTAAAAATGTTCATTTTCTTGATAATCCTTCTATTTCAACTAATATCCATGCCTTTCATGAACCAAAATGTTGAAAAAATTGGGATTTTTGCAATTTAGTCACTGAGTTTTAGTACGGGTGACAAAATGGTCACTGAACTTATTTTTTTTACTTTATGGTCACTGAGAATGCTTAGTGGTGACTTTTCACTTCATCCGTCAAACTTCCGTTAATTTTTAATGGAATATGAAGCGGTCGATCGCTACATGAAGCGGTCGACCTCTATATTCCGTTAAAAATTAACGGAGGTTTGATCGATGGAGTGAAAATTCACCACTGCGTATTCTCAGTGACCAAAAAGTAAAAAAAAATTCAGTGACCATTTAGTAATCGGTACTAAAACTCAGTGACTAAATTTTTAATTTCCCAAAATTAAAATTTGGTCACTATTTTCTGGAGTTTCAACATTAGGTTTACCTTTGGCTCATCATTTCCATCTAAACTCAGTTAGAGAAAGTATAACTTTGAAGTTCTTATATGATAAGGAAAAAATATATGACTGGTGGGATTAAAAAATGACTGATATCTTGCAATCGCAGATTGGATGGATATATGGTTCGGTCACAGAAGACATTTTGACAGGCTTCAAGATGCATTGCAGAGGATGGAAGTCAGTGTACTGCACGCCAAAGAGAGCGGCTTTCAAGGGATCAGCTCCAATCAATCTATCAGATCGTTTACACCAAGTTCTGAGATGGGCTCTTGGCTCTGTCGAAATTTTCCTCAGTCGCCACTGCCCATTGTGGTATGCTTACGGAGGAAAGTTGAAATGGCTGGAGAGAATGGCTTACGTTAACACCATCGTTTACCCTTTCACTTCTATTCCTCTACTTGCATACTGCACCATTCCGGCCGTCTGTCTGCTGACCGGAAAATTCATCATCCCCACCGTAAGTAATATTGAAAAACTCATCTCAGCAGTGACAGATTTCTAAGCCCAGTGGAGCCTTAAATGAAATTTGCTAATCAATCGCCTTGATTCATGAGAACCCCTTGTTCTTCCATTTGTTTGATGCAAAATCTTTTGGTTTTTTTTTTTCACTTTTTCCCATCTAGTCTCGCTACCTCTGAAAAGAATCATAACATGTTGAATTTGTTCTGCAGCTAACAAACCTTGCTAGCGTATATTTCATGGCTCTTTTCCTCTCCATCATAGTCACCGGCGTGCTTGAGCTGCGATGGAGTGGTGTTAGCATTGAGGACTGGTGGCGAAATGAACAATTCTGGGTGATTGGTGGCGTCTCAGCACATCTTTTCGCCGTCTTCCAAGGCCTCCTCAAGGTCCTTGCCGGAGTCGACACCAACTTCACCGTGACATCAAAGGCAGGCGAGGATGGCGAGTTTGGGGAGCTCTACCTCTTCAAGTGGACCACCCTTCTCATCCCACCAACAACTCTTATAATCCTGAACATGGTCGGAGTTGTGGCCGGAGTTTCTGATGCTATTAACAACGGCTATGGCTCATGGGGTCCACTATTTGGGAAGCTGTTCTTCGCCTTCTGGGTCGTCGTTCATCTTTATCCATTCCTGAAAGGTTTAATGGGCAGGCAAAACAGGACTCCCACCATAGTAGTCCTTTGGTCCATACTTCTTGCATCAATTTTCTCACTGATATGGGTCCGAATCGATCCTTTTGTGCCCAAGCAAACAGGCCCAATTCTCAAACAATGTGGGGTGGAGTGCTAGACTTGTTCATACTGTCTACTTTTTCCTTCCAAAAAATATTATGATTAGAGTTTATGCCAGTTGCTGTTCCTCTTTTAACAGAGGAACCGCCAATATACGTGAGCTGCTTCCAAAGAGAGTTTGTTTGAGCAAATGCAAAAGAGACAGAGATATTACCTCTTATCTTTGAAATTCTGTTCTGAGATTTTAAGATTTTAGATATAAACCATCATTTTCCATAGCTTTTAGTAATTTCATGCTGGAGTTTAATGTCCTGTTTAATAGAGGGTCCTAAATCATTTGGACCTGGCTTATTGCAAAACCTTTTGCAATTTTTTATTAGAACTTTGGGTCAAAACACATAGTTTTGACTTATGGTTTTTATTTTTTAAGTTTAAAATTTGTATTAAAAAATTTATTATTTAAGTTAATAAATCCGATCCAATCCAGACTAGATCCCAAAAGACCTGGATTGGATCGGACCGGATGTAACTGATTTTTCAAATCCGGTTTGAACCAAACCGAATTTGGACCACTAAGACCACAAATATGGTTTGGTTCGGTCCGGTTTTGTGTTCTAGTCCAGTATGCGGACCGATTCAGTTATCGTTTGCCCACTTCTAGGTGTAAATACATGGACTCCCTATGGAGCGCCTTGATGAAGAAAATGCTCTGTTACTGGCGAGCAAGTTAGGAACTGTTGATAAGGCTGATCAAGTAGATTTAAACAAACCCTACCTAAGGGTTAAAGTTCATTTTGACGTAGAGGTTCCTCTCCACCTGGGTTTTTCCTTCTCACAACATGACCAAACTCTAGTTTGGATATCTTTCAAGTATGAGAGGTTATCGAATTTTTGCCTCGTTTGTGGAGGAATAACTCACATTATGGGGACATGTATCGATGTTGAACACCATTATCCATTTGCACTAGGTGAGGAGATGAGAGGTCGTATACTGGTGGAGGAATTGGAGCCTGTTTTGCCGCCTAGATAGAGGCTGGAGCAAAGAAATGTGGGTCAGGATGGGGGTGTTACTGGTGGTGCTAGAATTAGTGGAGGTGTCTATGGACGCCCACGGTGGTCGGTGCATCGGGCAGTTGGTCATGGTGATCAGAACAGTTATATTTAAAAAATGAAGGAGTGAGGCGTGGACCATTGATCGTGGAGAGTGGGCAGCGTGCGACGTTCAAAAAAGGGGGGATGGAATAGTATCGTGTGGCATCCTCTGGCGTCCTTCAAAATTTTGGTGCGTCCTAGTAAGCCAACAGAGGTTTTGGTGAGGGGGACATCAATTGTTGATAAATTAAAGGCTCCTGGGCTTGAGATAGGGGCCTATTAAGTGGATATTTGGGGGTATGTAACAATAGCATTAGACCAACTGATGTGTTCCCTTTTTTTTTTACAATACTACTTATATAAAACCAAAGGAACCGGTTACAGCTATGGGGGGTCAAAACCAGCGTAGACCCAAGGAAAATTACAGAGAAGCTCATGAGAATGGGGAACACATCCCTCAAAAGAAGAGGAAGCAGCCCAACGAGCTAACTGATGCGCAAGAGAGTTGGCATCTCTAGGAGAAAAACGAAAAAAACAGGAACGAAAAAGAGAAAAAAAACAGGCGAAAGTCACTAATAACAGAGGAAATACGCCAAGGACAATCATCCTCCACACCAGAGAGAGCATTTATCACCACTTGGCAATCTCCTTCAAAAATCACATCTGCAATCTGCAACCGATCAGCAACCTTCAAGCTAAACAAAGTTGCATAAGCTTCTCCAAGTAAGGGGGAACCCACAGGAAAGGACTTGGTCTCAGCATGAAAAATACAACCGTCAGAGTTCCTACCAACACAGGCCACCATAGTGAAAGACTCCCGAATGGCAGCATCGAAATTAAATTTCAGCACCCCAGCAGGAGGGCAATGCCAAGAAACAGATCGGGATGGACCCAGAACTAACCAAGCTGAAACATGTTGAGAGCTAACTCTCTGAATCTTTGAATGCAAAAAGATATGACGAGCTAGAATGTGAAAATGGGCGTTTAAAGTCGAAAGGGGCTAGTAGTGGCTAGCTAGTGGGTGTCATAACGATGCCCCTGTGAAGCAAAAATGGTGCGGGCACGATGAAATATCCTCAAATGGCTTCACGAAAAAATCTAGATATCACTCTCCTCTGATCTCTACTAAAGAGGAACCATTGGCGTTGATGTTTGAAAAAGGAGTTGTTGACAAGGAGAGAGCTAGAAAGAAAAAGAAGTGTGTATCGAAAAAAAGACGAAGGGTATGGGTACTGATGGAGTGGATACTGCGGGAGCAAATAAGGTTAGTATTTGTGTGGTTGGGCTGGGCGGGCCTATATCTGCCCCCGCACCAGCCATGAGTTTAATTTCATGGAATTACCGGGGTTTGGGATGACGGCATCAAGAGCCTTACGACTACTAGTGAGAGAAAACAAAAGATGATCATCTTGATTTAATCTTGTGTAGGTTAGGTTTCTCTTATTTCGTTTCGGTTCCTCCTGTGAGGTGCAAGGGGATCTTGCTTTTTGTTGGCGCCATGGGTTGCAATTCGATATTTTAAGTTTATCCAACAATATATTTTAACTTTTTGATTCGGCCTAGTGCTAAGAAAAATGATTTTCTCTGTTCATTTATTTATGGTCCACCGTATTTGAGAGAGAAGGAAAATTTTTGGGCAGAGTTGGAAAATATTGGTAGCTCTAGTGATCAGCCTTGGGTATGTACTGGTGATTTCAATGAGGCGTTGGGGCAGAATGAAAAGAGAGGAGGTCGAATGGTAACTGGATCTTCTTCCCGTGGGATGAGGCATTTGATGGAGTGTTAGAGTTTTGTGGATTTGGGTTTTACGGAAAGAAATTTTACATGGACTAATGGGAGGTCGGGTTTGGCATGTATTAGAGAACGGTTAGATAGGAGTATCGCTAATATCCAATGGCGTACTCAATTCCCGAATGCAGGAGTGAAACACTATTATGTGACAAATTCTGATCATGTTCCACTTATCCTTTCTCTATATGGGTCGTAAGCTACTGTGGCTAAGGTATTTAAATTTGAGAAATTATGGGTTTTGGAGGAATCTTGCTTTGGTATTGTGGCTGATATGTGGCGTCAATCTCGGGCTGCTTCTCCAGCATGGATACTCTTCCACAAGATTCGGGCAGTCCGAAAAGCATTGAGGCAATGGAATTGGTTAGTGTTTGGGAATATCCATGAATCACTACAAGCTGTAAAAATTCAATTGTGTAATTTCCAGGAAGCGGAACCTACAGATCATAGCTTATGGGTGGAGAAAAATATGATCATGGAAATGGATGAACAGCTCCGAAGAAAAGAACTTTTGTGGAAAGAAAAATCTCGTGTTGATTTGTTAGCCAGGAGCGATTTAAATACCAAATTATTTGTCGCTTCTATGGTGATTTGAAGATGTCGGAATCAGATTGCAAAACTGAAGAATAGTAGTGGGGAATGGATCTTTGGCCGAAACACTATAGGTAATGAATTGAGAAATTTTTATTCTTCCTTATATTGCTCGGATAATCCTGTTATTCCTTCGGATTTTGAGAATTTAGTTAGTGAGACTATTACTGTGGAAGAAAATTAGTGGTTTATTTGGATTCCGGATAGTAAGGAGATTTGGGATGGTTGTTCGGGGCAAAAGATTAATCGAAGCAAGTCTTCTATTCATTTTAGCAAAAAAAATTCGGGTCCTGCTATTTTACCTATATGTGATTTGCTGAATTTACGGAAGATGTCAGCCAAGGCTAAGTACCTTGGATTACCATTGTTATACCCTCGTTCTAAATATTTGGCTATGTCTGATTTGGAAGAGCGACTTTTCTCTCAACTCAATGGATGGAATCAACATACCCCTTCCTGAGGAGGCCATTCATGTTATCAGTTGTGGCTATGAAGAGAAAACTGAATGGGGCAAAGAGGTGATTAGCTCATACCTCCTCTCAATATATATAGATCGCAGATTCTTAAAAAATGTTCCTTTTCTTGATAATCCTTCTATTTCAACTAATATCCATGCCTTTCATGAACCAAAATGTTGAAAAAATTGGGATTTTTGCAATTTAGTCACTGAGTTTTAGTACGGGTGACAAAATAGTCACTGAACTTATTTTTTTTACTTTATGGTCACTGAGAATGTTTAGTGGTGATTTTTCACTCCATCCGTCAAACTTCCGTTAATTTTTAATGGAATATGAAGCGGTCGATCGCTACATGAAGCGGTCGACCTCTATATGTAGCTGTCGATCTCTTCATGTAGAAGCGATCGACCTCTTCATGTAGCGGTCGACCGCTTCATATAGCGTTCGACATATTCCGTTAAAAATTAACGGAGGTTTGATCGATGGAGTGAAAATTCACCACTGCGTATTCTCAGTGATCAAAAAGTAAAAAAAATAAATTCAGTGACCATTTAGTAATCGGTACTGAAACTCAGGAAGGGGTATGTTGATTCGTAGTATAGCAACCCCGTTGTTGGCTTATTCTTTGTGTTTTATTTTCTATGCCTGCAACTTGGTGTAATGAAATTGATAGGGCTCTTAATAATTTCTGGTGGCGCTATAAACCAGAAAAGACTCGGAATTTATCTCTCAAGTCTTGGAGTTCCATTTGTATTCGGAAATGTGATGGAGGGATGGGGTTTAGAGCTACGGCTGATATTAACAAAGCATTGATTTCTAAACTGGTTTGGACATTAGCTTCTAACTAGAATAGTCTTTGGACTCAAATTGTTAGGGGCAAGTATCTACAACATTCTTCTTTATGGTAGGTGGAGAGTACTCTGCAAGCTTCTTGGGTTTGGAAGAGTGTGCTGAAATAAAGAGATTGTGTACAAAAAGGTGTTTGTCATATGGTTGGTGATGGTGAAAATATTTTAACCTGAAGGATCCATGGGTCCCTTCTATATCGGGTTTTAAATCTATTTATAAAGAGATTGTTAGAAGAATGGAACCTGTTATATATCTTGTTGTTGGAATTTGGTGAAAGAAATTATAGAAAATGAAGGTTCATGAAAGATTGAAAACTGCTCTTTGGAAGCTTTTGCGGGATGTGATTTCAACTAAAGGTAAAGTCGTAGAAAGAGTTGGTAGTGGGAGTCTGGAGACAACATACTGTGTTTTCTATGGGGTGGTGGTTGAATCGATTAAACATTTGTTGTTAAAGTGTTTTGTGAGCCGTATGATATGAAGCATGTCACCTTGGGCTTCGGATATTAGAGCATTTCAGCACCTATCGATTTCTTCTTGGCTTCAAAAGAGTATAGAACCTGCACATCTTTCGAAACTACCTGACGCCCATCATCATTTCCAGATTGCATTGGTGGCCTGTGATCTTTCATGGTGGACTAGGAACCAAATTACTCATTATGGTACTTCCCTGGATGTGATGCAGTTGATTTGTAAAATCCAAAAAGTGTCATTGGATCATCTGTGGGCACGGGCTCATAAGAAGAATTCTTTATTAACCCCGCGATAGTCTCCTCCACCTTTTAGAACTTTTAAGATAAATTTTGATGTGGCTTGTAAAGATAATTTTGCAGTTGGAGCAACTATGATTAAAGACTATATATTGGCAGTGTGGTTGGGGCGTGTGCACATTAGATTTCAATGAATGACCCGGAGGAGGGAGAAATATGGACGACATAGGTAAGTATTGAAGAAGCTTATAGATGTGGAGTAAGAAAGATTATTGTGGAAGGTGATTCTATTGGGGCGATTAATGCTATTAGTCGTTATCCAGAGATTGAATTAGCACAGTTATGGGAGGCTTGGAGAAATGTTTGTTAGTCTTTGTTCTTTTGATTTTGTTATTTTTAACTTTGTTAAACGCAGTGCTAATGAGAAAGTACACCTTGCTCGATGGGCTGCCTCTAAGATTATGTCTGGAGGCTACCCCAACATACATGAGCATTTTCTTGATCTTGTTTGGATCTATGCTGGGACTGATCCCCTAGTTTGTTTATGTTTCTCTTATTAAAAGGTAGCGGTAGTTTTGAGAGAAAAAAAATGCATTTGCATCTTTTTTTTTCTCAAACCATTTGCATCCTTTCACGGCAGCAACCAAACAGCATGTATACAAAAAGTTCTCAGCAGTAATATAGGCTGTGTTGGTGACACCTTTTGTAGAAAGGGCCCACTCACTTTGGATCACAACATTCTCTCTTATGTACGAAGCCATGTGCAAAAGCATCTCAAGAAACTATCCTCAGCTGTTACAGCAAGTAAAACTGAGTTCCACAAAAAACTCAGCTTTTATCACTACTTCCTTCATTGAATGGAAGGCGTCGAGAGCAGATGGCACTGTTCATCTTGGAAAAGAAGCAGACCTAGGCCCTGTAAACATGACAGCCATTAGCAGCACTACGCAAAGGTAATAAGGACAATCAAGAACTGAAGGAAACACTGGACCATAATGCTCATCTGAATCCTATTATGTATTTTCTTTTATTAAAAATCACCTTATTGAAAGGAACATGAAAAATATCATCTGCACCCCCATTTATCATTCATATCTTATTTACTAACTGACTAAATGCAAAATGGCAAGGAGAAAAAAAGGAGGAAAACATCATAATACACACCCCATATCTATGGGCAAAAATCAGTCAATCTCCCTCAACAATCAACCAGGCATCACCTTTCATTTGATTTGACCATTAAATTACGTGGCACATGATGTGAATTAATTGAAATGCCCCTTCAAAACAAAATTAAAAAAAAATGAATAATTTAAAATAAATTGAAAAAAGAAATAGAATTTCTACATTTTTATTTAAAAAATATTTTTTTTATTTATTTATCTTTGTTTATTTTGTATGTGACTTTTTTAATGTTTTTAGTAATTTTTTCTTGAAGAAACAGCTCATCATTTTTCATGTGATTTATCGGCCAAATCTAAAGGAGGATGAGGATTAATAGTTTTTTAAACATGAAGACGAGGGAGTACGATGATGTTCCCCTAAAAAGAAATGATGAGCTCAATTGGACATTGGCATTATCTTACTTGGAACTGCCAACAAAAGGCAATTACCCAATTACTTGGAACTGCCAACAGGAGGCAATTACCCAATTACTCTCCACCGGAGATGTCACACCCATTATGAAGGCACAAACAAATGTATTCTCTCATTCATAGAAGCAAGTACGGTGAAATGAATAAATTTGCATTTACTGAAGTTTACCGCAGATACTAGGAAACTATATACCCCCTTCTGCAAACAAGACTTGCTTGAAAGGCAACTTCAATACTGCATTTCCATCTGATCACAGACAGACATAAAGCGTGGGGATGCTGAATGTAAAGCGTATACATATAAAAGGGCCCTAAAGTGGAAACAGGAAAAAAAATGAATGGAAAATCCTGAGCTCTGAAGCAAAGAGAGCACCAAGGCCATTTGCCTAGTGTGTAACCTACTTCTAAGAAAGATCTGCTAATCTACTAGGCCATAACCATATCGAGCTGAAAATACTCAAGGGCCCACTCAATATGGTGAAATTTTACTCAGAGCACATATCAACTTTACAAGGTAGTACTGGTACTTTTCACCTTTCCAATCGCTCTCCACATTTTCCTTTTGTTTGATTCGTTTATGAAGTAATAGTATCACATTCTAGAGTTGTAAGGTAGAGCTATGCTGAGAGAGAGAACAAAATTAAAATTCAATGATAAAAAAATAAACACTTGACAGGAGCAAATCAAGGTTCAACTTTCTCTCTCTATCAAAATCCTGAAGGATTGCTTCCCACGATGATCTCATAATAGATGGCCCTACCATCTGAGTGCATACATATGTTGGATCAACAATACTATTTATATCAGTTCTCTAGGTCAGTTTTGCGGCTAAACATTCAACACTTCATTAGAACCTTTCCAATTTCTTGACCACTATAAGGCCATATTGCATAAATTAACAGTGCATGAACACCTGAATCACTTCAGTCCAAACAATAAACTCAAGACACTACAAGAGTGCAGAATTATTAACTAGGAAAATAAAGGTCAATAAGTCGATTTGCCACAAAAAAGTTGAATATCAGAAATCGAACAAATATACTTACTCATTGAACGCTTCATGTTTCTGCAGAACCTGCTGCCACATCGGCACTGAAATGACTTCCAAGGCTGATCATGGTCATCAAAGTCGAAGCCATAATCCTGCAGACATATCATGTAAAACATCTTAACAGAGGTAAAATTAAGATTCTGGCTTTACTGCATACATAGACAGAGTTCAAGGTTCGCTTAAATTACTGTTAAGATGAAGTATGAGTTCCAGATGACAAGATACCTGACTATCGAATCTATGTCACCCAAGAGAAAAATAGGACCATGTTAGTTCCTAACTCATGTATAAACTCAAACATGAAAAGCAAAATACCAAAACATACAACGTCAAAGGCTTGTGTACTTTGTTAAGTTGCTTTTCCAACCTACACCTCAGTAGGAAAAAGAAAAAAGAAAAGCTTTTTCTCAATCTGTTGTGGCGCTTTTTGTACCATTCAGGAAACAGAATTTTGTTTCATTCGAGTGCTCTTAAAACTCAAATACAATTCTATCAGCGCTCTTCGTTGGTGGAAATAGTCTATGGATTATAAAAGAAAAAACATATTCATGCTCTATGCGACCAACCATCAACTCTACTAAGTATTCAAAAACCTACTTACCCACGTGAGCTCTTCCAAGGCAGCTACATCTCTTGTTGTGAAGAAGGCAAGCTACATAAGAACAAAACAGAATAGCCACTCCTTAAACTTGCTCTTGAACATTTAAAAAGCAAATAAAGCTTCAAAGATTCCATACATGGTAGTAGGTATGATCAGGGCTCTCCACTTTAACAGGGATCTCAACCAAGTTTGCATCCAAACACCTAGTGAAATGAAGAGTAGAATGGTCACATATTTGTAAGTTATATCTGTATAACCTGGTAAAACATTTATCTATCTAGTCAAGGCACAAGCCATAGTTTGTCACCCTCAATTGCTCAAAGATAGCAATACAGTCCTCTTCTTTTGATACAAAAAGCTTCGTTGCAACAAAGACCCAAAGTAGATAGGATAGCTTGCAATCTTCTTATTTTTACTTTTTTTATGTAATGAATTTTCCGAGTGTTACTTCTTAATTTTCACCCAGAAAAAACATTTCCTCAACCAATTGACCATTGATGGGTGTGAAACTAGCAAGATTTCACTTGGTCGTCTCATCACGTTGCCTGGGGAACGGAGGAAGGGGAAGGAGCATTGGGATTAGTTTGCTCTCTTACTCTTCTGCCTTTTTTTTTTCCTTAGGCAACCAAAGAGGGCTCATTGGTGCCTGGTGGTGTCCTTGCCCCCAGCCCACTTAAACCCGAGGACAAGTACGGCCTTCCAGCAATAGCGAGGCTTGTCAAGGTTTGAACCCACACCTCGGACTCATAAAGTGAGGTTTCAGACCTACTTCCTACCACTAGGCCACCACCTTGGGGGCTTAGTCTTCTGCCTTTGTTAGTTCAAATGGAGAGCTACTTTTAAATGGACAGCTTCGGATTCCAGCTGTATATCATGATCCACTGGTCTTCTTGGTATAAGGGTCCAAGACATTCAGGCACTACAATCTGGAGCAGCTAGCTCCTCTCAATCTTAGCAGTGCATCAGCAAAGCCCGCTTTTATGCATGCAATTAACAGCCATGGCATCCTCTCTGTTAGATTATGTAACTAATTGTTGAGTCCAGACCCCTTTATTTGCTGCATGTTTACTGAAAACTCCAACAATATCTTCACATGTAGAAATCAATATGCTCATTGAAATCTTCTTGCCATTTTCTGTTTGGTGGAGGGGGGGCGCGGGGGGGGGGGGGGGAGAAAGGGCAGGTAGGATGAAAAGTGGTCTATTATATCATTTCCGATTTTAGCACTTGAATATGGTGCATTTTCAAAATTGAGAAACTCACTTTTGTAAGATTTCAAGATGAACAGATACATTTCAGATACCAAATTTATAAGCATGTTCACAGCAGCATCTTCCTACACTAATTAAATACAATAAACAAATGTTCATCATTCAACTAAGAAAAAATACATAAAAAGAGGCCACAGGAGATTCATGTTTAAATAAGTACCTGTGATTAATGAACCTAGCAACATTGCCAAAAAATGTTGCATCCAAACAGAGAGCTTCTTCATTCTTTAGAGCTCGTGGACCCCAGTCGGCATCCAGCATCACTGGGTACGTACATTTCCCACTTTTGTTGCTTTCCAGGTTCCTATCATAAAACTCGGTGCAGGTTAGAATTTCCCCAACATACTCACACACAAATGCACCTTTTGGCAGGGCCTCTAGGGTTCGGAGACCCCACCCTTTCCCTTCAGAAGTGCAAAATACCTGAAAAACAGGGCAAAATAATCAAGAAAGCTGACATGTGAACAAATACTGGCATTACAAGAGCAAAACAAATAATGAGATAGGAATATCTGCATCAAGAGTGAATTCTGTAATAATGGCTACATCAGCATAGGAAACAACAGTGTATCTAGATTCCCAGTTAGATTCTCCACCTGCAACTTAAAAGTTATGCCTCTCTGCACCACTCGATTGCCACAGTTTTTACTGCAGCCACATTTGCTCCAGCATTCTTTGATAAACTTCCTCCTTAAGTGGCCTTTGCATGGTTCTGAACAGTCATCATTCCTCAGTTTTTCAAGAGGACATTCTCGACAGTATAAATGCTGATGTCTTTGAGGGTCACGAGTCATACTCATACACTCTTCCAAGAATCCCTCCCTAAGAAGACCCTCTTTTGTGTAGGCAAACTGCCCTCCAGTTTCATTTGCACAAGGACAAGGTGTAGATAATAATAGGCAATCATCCAAACAGGCTGAACAACAATCCTCATCTGCAATCCGTGAGAGGGTGAAGCGGACAGAAGCATTGTGGAAAACAAGGTTTTGAGGTATGTACTTAAAGGGTGGTAGACATTCACTCGTAATTTCATTGACCCATGATATTCGGACCACTTCTTCTCCTCTTGTTACGTCATTCAAATCATGAAGAGACTTCAAATCACAAGAAATTATTTGCAACTCTGGGACAACCACCAAGCTACCCGATTTCATTGATTCATGCTCAACTGGTTCCTTTTCATGTTCACTTTCCGCACAGTCAACTGCAATTATACTTGTATGGGCTTGTAAGTGGTGGTCAAAACCATTCAAAGATGAGAAAAGACTTGAAAGAGGGGTAGGCACTGCAGCAGAGAATTCAATATTGACTGGTCCATTTGAAATGCAAGATGGTGTGCACATACTTTGTTCATTGCCTCCAATTCCTAAATCATCATCTGCAGAAGATCTCTTCAATACATCAACAGTTGAAGTTACATTTACTGACCCTTCCTGCGATTCACGAGTGGCATAAGTACCCAGTTCCAAGACGCACTCACACATATCGTTCAACAGTTTCATGACAGAAAAATTTGGATCCATGATTTTATATGTTCGCAGACAATTATCCTCCATCAGTTTTATGATCTCCTCGCGACTAGGCATATGGAAATCTGGTCTTCCAAGAGTGAAGTTGCAGCTCAGAGAAATCTTTAACTCTCCTGTGGGCGAGGAGGCAATGTCAACATTAGTAGGAGATTTGTTTGGGATGGCTGCAAGGGTGCAGATGGTTTCCCTATCACTCGCAGAAGCTGGAACACTATCACCTCCATTCCCTTCATCTAGAGATTGGGATCCTGGAATCTCTGTACCGTTTGGTTTTTCAACTGAAGAATCTACCTTACTTGATGGATCTGTAAACAAAACCAGACGAGGCTAATTGAAGTTCTAATATCAGAAGAAGTTCATTGAACAGTGATAATCCTCTTCATTTCCCTTAGCAGAAAGTTACATTTCTCATTCGAGGTTACACATAGTACTCAGACTATTATTGGTCCCACCAACAGGAACAAAAAAAAAGAGCATGGTAAATTGTAGAAGTTATTATCCACATTCATAATTCCATTATCAACTCAGATCCACCTATGTTTGATATAAAGGCTCATATGCTTTTGATTACCTAACCAGAATTATCACATTGCAGATAGAATGGAAGTACAAATGCGCTTTCAAGTGGCCCAAACCAACATGGTGGTAAACTATTCCAAAAGCAAAGTATTACCAATAGCAATGGAAAATTATCAATATTTTTTTTTTGATAAGTAAGAAGAGCTTTATTGAAGAAAAAGAGAACGGTAACAGTACAAAGAGCTATACTGAAGACCTACTCTAGAGAAACAACAAAGCTGAGAAAATCATCAAAAACAGAAATTTGAGAGCTGAAAACAGCAGAGGCCCAAAGAAAAAGAGAATACATCAACAACCCCCTCAACCCCTCAGAAGATCTAGAAGAGTTCTCGAAACATCTCTTGTTCCGCTCCCACCATATGACCCACCAAACGCACAACGGAATCATCTTCCACACCCTTGTTGCAAGAGGATTGTTGAACTTCCGCTTCCAATAATGCAACACCTCACGCACCGTAGAAGGCATAACCCAACAAAAGTTGAAGATACTAAGCACGTAAGACCACAAATCCGTTGCTACGGCACAGTGAAGGAGGATATGGTCCACCGATTCCCCGTTGCACCTACAAAGATAGCACCAATTTGGGAGGCAAACACCTCGCCTCCACAAATTATCCGTAGTCAAGATTCGTCCGTGCGCTGCCTCCCACACAAAAAAGGAAACTCTCATAGGAACATGGGACCTCTAAATCTGCCTTCAGGGAAAAGACACGACACAACGCTCAGAAAGAAGCCCATACATCGACTTCACCGAAAAGATGCCGTTCGTGTTGCCCATCCAGCGTATCTTGTCTTCTGCCCCACTCCTCAAAGCCTTGGAATAAAGAAGAGAATAGAAAGTCGAGAATACCTCAACTTCCCAATCATTTGCAGCCCTTAAAAACTGAACATTCCACGCACCCGAATTTCTCTCCCAATAATCCGCCACCCAAGCGTCCTTGTTACGAGCTATGGAGAAGAGAGACGGGAAAACAAGCCTCAAAGGACTCTCCCCACACCAGAGGTCACTCCAAAAGCGAACTCTATGACCACAACCAGCCTCGAACCTAATGAATTGGCTAAAAAGAGCCCACCCCTTGCTTATAAACCTCCAAAGCCCAACTCCATAATTACCTCTTCTCTGAATGGTGTTCCACCCACCCAAGTCACTACCAAACTTCTCCACAATAACATTCCACCACAGACTGTTGCGGTCATAAGCAAAGCGCCACAGCCACTTTCCAAGTAAAGCCTTGTTAAAAGGGATTAAGCGCCTAATACCCAGCCCACCTTGCTTGATGGGACGACACACTGTCTCCCAATTAATCAGGTGGAACTTGTGGGAAGTGTCAGTGCTGCCCCACAAGAAGTCCCTCTATAACTTCTCCAATCTGCACGCCACGACCGAAGGAAGAGGGAAGAGAGATAAGAAGTAAGTCGGCAGATTAGCAAGAGTAGACTTGATCAAAGTGACTCGACCACCTTTCGAAAGGTAGCCCCGCTTCCATCCCGCCAACTGCTTCTCCATTCTCTCGATGATATCATTCTAAATAGCAATGCTTTTAAAACGAGCCCCCAAGGGAAGACCAAGATAAGTGATGGGCAGAGAAGCGACCTTACAACCCAAAGTATCAGCCAAGATGTGGGCGTTACCCACCTCTCCAATGGGAATGACCTCAGATTTCACAAGGTTAATCTTTAGGCCAGAAACCGCTTCAAAACAAAGCAAAAGACAACGAAGATTGCGGAAATGACTCTCTTCAGCCCCACACAAAATAAGAGTGTCATCAGCGAACAACAAATGAGAGATGCACACCCTACTACCACCAACCGAGAAGCCCTGTATAAGTCCCACCTCCCCCAACCTAGTCAGCATCCGACTCAGAGCTTCCATAACAATCACAAATAAAAAGGGCGAGAGAGAGTCGCCTTGGCGCAAACCTCGGGAGCCTCTAAAGAAACCCTTGGGAGACCCATTCACCATAACCGAGAAGCTGGGAGAAGAAATGCAAAACTCCATCCACTTACACCACGTTTCACCAAACCCACACCTCCGCAACAAATAAAGGAGGAAACTCCAATTGACGTGATCGTAAGCCTTATGGATATCGAGCTTGCAGAGCATTCCAGGAAGATTCGAATGCATCCTAGAGTCAATGCATTCACTCGCGATCAGCACTGAATCCAAAATCTGTCTTCCCCTCACAAAAGCACTCTGAGATGGCGAAATAATAGAGCATAAAACCGTCTTAAGCCGATTAGCCAAAACTTTAGCCAAGATCTTGTAGACTCCTCCCACAAGACTGATCGGACGGAAATCCTTAAGCTCCACAGCCCCCGGCTTCTTCGGGATCAAAACAATGAAAGTGGCATTGAGACTACGGACAAACTTTCCGGCCTGAGCAAACTCATTAAACATGGAAATTACGTCACCCTTGAGAACATCCCAACAGGATTGAAAGAAAGCTAAGGAGAACCCATCCGGGCCGGGGGCTTTATCCCCATTAAGACTCCGCACTACACCGGTTACCTCGTCTTCGTTAAATGAGCCTTCGAGCCGTTCAGCCTCCTCCCTAGAAATCGAATCAAACCCCAAGTCATCCAACAAAGGTGTCCACGAAAGAGGTTCCTGATACAAGGAGTCGTAGAAATTAACAATCTTATCAGAAATACGCTGGTTGTCCTCCACAAGTTCCCCATCAACAACCAACGAAGGAATAGAGTTGACTTTCCGATTGGAGTTGGTCACACGGTGAAAAAACTTGGTACATCTGTCGCCATCTTTAAGCCAAAGAGCTCTCGATTTTTGCCTCCAACTAGTCTCCTCCATATCAATCAGTAACTCTAACTCCCCAGAAACTGCTAACTTCCTTGCACGGCCCCCCTCATCAAGGAGCTCCCTTTCTTCTAAAGCATCAAGAGAAGATAGTACATGTAGAAGCGAAGACTTCTTAAAAGCGACATTCCCAAACACCTCACGATTCCAAACTATGAGATCCTTTTTAAGAGCCTTTAATTTCGAATGAAAAACAAAGCTAGGCGAGCCAGAAAAAACATAAGACCTCCACCACGACCTTACCAAATCAACGAACCCATCTGCCTTGAGCCACATGTTCTCGAATCTGAAAGGCCTCTTACCACTGTCCACCGCCCCGCACTCCAAACATATCGGAAAGTGATCGGATAACAGACGAGGCATCCTATTCTGAGAAACCTCCGGAAACAAAGACTCCCAACTAGGAGTAAAAAGAAAGCGGTCAATCCTAGACCAAGAGTGGACATTCCTCCCTTTAGACCACGTATAGAGACCCCCCAACAAGGGAGCATCGATCAACTGCAACTCATCAATAAACTCTGAGAAATCCAACATGGCACTAGAGAACCCCACCGACCCCGAACGTTCACTCGGAAAGCGAGAAACATTAAAGTCTCCCCCAAAACACCATGGTAGGTCCCACCACTCCAACATCCCCACCAACTCATCCCAAAGAAGGATACTGATGCAGAAACTACATCAAATTGCTGGAAAAAACTCTACAAAAATACAAGAATAAGATTTTGAAAGTCGTAATAAAACAAAGGACTAAAAAGAAACCATGAAGAACTTAGAGTTAGATCCCAATTCCAAAGTGCCTTTCCTTGCAATGTTACCCCAAAAAGCGTGATGGAGAATTTATGATTTTTTTCCCCCGGGGTAGGGGGCATCTGCTGTCACCATCTTCTTAGGTACCACTCACCTGTTTTCTTCCATAGCACACCTCGGGAATCAATACATGTTATGTTGACCGAGTGCAGGCATATACAACCACAAAAAGACTAGAGACTAAACTTTAGAACAAATGCCAAGAACTGTCAGAAATAACTGAATCTCAGGTGTTCTCAAACAATACTTTCCACAATTGTGAATGATCTAAGCGGAATCTTCTACGGATCAAATAAACCAACATGCACAAACACAAATCTCCATGAAAACTATTATTGTAAAGCCACAAGTAGTACTGCATAATGGTAAAAGCTTGATTAGAGGCCTCGGTTGAATGATAGTGAACTCAGATGGTACAAGTTAAATGCAAAGTTCAGTATTGTGATTTCCAAACTTCTCAACTTTCAGCATGTACATCCATATAGACGGAAATCTAACATAACATTAACACATTTGAGTGTACATATCCTAAACACCAGAAATTATTTATATATATGAGCTACGTTAATCTAGAAATGTTGATACGGGGGAAAAGAAGGTGCACCTGGACGTATCACTGCAATCGGAAGCTCGTACTGTGGAATGTCCCTAGCAGACATATCATCTGTAAATGGCTCGTCTTTTGGCTTAAGCAACACATGTGTATCAGGACCTTTATGGTTGGGCAAAGGAACAACACCTGCCTCAACTGTTGGCTTGTCAATGCGCACAACATGAGATACTGTCTCAGACATTAATCTTTTTGCTTGGGAAGCACTTTCCAGTAAGAGAGGTCGCTTGCCCTTATTCAAAATACGATGCTCAGGTGAGATTGTCCGCATGATGGATTGAGGTGTCTCAATCATTTCTTGAGGCTGCTGTTGAAAACAAGTTTTGGATATTTCATCCTCCTCCACTTTAGACCTTTTTAACGAACTTTCACCCAAACTGTGGTTGTAGCCATTGACCGATGGTGAAACACCTTGACTTCTTAAGCGCAACCTCTTCAGGGGACGTTCCTGCTCGTCATGCGTTTGGGCCTCTTCCTCCATATCGTCCTCCTATCAGTTACAAAGGCAAGAAGACAGTCAGCAGATACAGGCAGAATACTAGAACACAAACAAAATAAACAACGCTACATCAATGATGAGAAATAAGTGACATACATCATCAGTATTCTTACATTTCTTCTTTTGTTCCACGCCCTGATTGATAGGATCAATGTTAGTTAATCATATATGAGAAAAAAGGAAGGAAAAGAAAAAACAGACACAAAAGAGGAATTTGTACCTTAGCATCCTCCTCCTCAAATATAGCATCTGCAAGAGCTCTATAATTCTCTTGTTCAATGAGTTCCCAGTTTTTATCATACAATTTTACAAGGTTTTTTAACACGGGTCTCACTTTATCCTTTTCAATTCCAATATCCCTCATTGCACGAAAGGCGGCAGCAACTCTAGGATTCGGAGCCATCAGGGATCACACCTCAGCTATTTATTCTAGAGAGACATTTTCGAATGTTAATAAGAGTGTAGAAATAAAGAACTCCCAAAGAAAATGCAAATGTACATCAACCAATTTTCCCAAGTATAATTAATTGCTAAAGAAGAGAGAACAAAGAAACATCTGTTCTAAACACTCATTGGGATGCTTGCAAATCAGGCAATAAAAATAGAGAACAGAAAATAAAATCAAATAAATTTCCAATTGAAATAATATATTGTATTTTACCTCTGTATAGTCAACATTGACCAAAAAACAGAATTCCCCTTGACATATGTCAAGAGAAAACTTTTCTTCCCTTTCAGAATCACGTTCATAGTTTCTCCCCATAAGCTAAACAAACAAAAGCCAGCAATAGGCTCAGATCTTTTGTTAGGCTAAAGATGAATGCAACTGCAGATTAACCGCAGCTAATTTTTGGTAAACTTAGACATGTACACCCTCCTTGGTACGTAAGCTCATACACAGCCCAAAGCCCCAGGAGGACTACCTACTCTTTGCCTTAGAGCTATGTTTGTTAACAAAAATTTTACCCCTCCTAAAATTTTAACACAATAAAAAATTACAATATAATCTCTCTCTCCCAATCACATCATTACTTTTCACTATAATAAATATTAAAAATCATCTCTCTCTTCACTTTTTCACCAAATCCAATACCCTAAAATCTTAACCCCCAAAATTTTAACGCTCAAACACAACCTAAATCTTGCTCTCGAAGAATTCTTGTAAAGAAAAGTTTCCCTCGGGAGTCATTTAATGATGGCTACGATTTAACCATCCTATAACCAATCCCATCTTACAAAAATTACAATAGTAAGCAGGCCACCTCAAAATACTTCCTATACCGAATGTTCCAGCGCAGAAAAAAAATATTCTTAAAACTGGATCCAACTTCCAGACACCGAAAAAACCAGGCAAAATATATTCGCGTTCAAAAAGGACAAAGACCAATTTACAGGTGATTGAGACCAGCTTTTGATAATTAGCATTATTTACAAATGCCCTGAAATCCCTCTCTGGCATTGCATGCGTTTCTGCTTAGGTATGAGATGAGCAGACTACATAAATTGGCATCCGTTAATGAAAGAAGCCACATTCTTCTTATTCTTTTGTGGCAAATTCGATAGATAATCGTATATCTGTTGGCGGCACACAACTGTTTCTCCACGTGTTCTAGGCGAATAAATGCTACGCATGCACTTAGTCACTTCCCTACGCTTTTAAGTAATGCAAGTTATTCGTTATCTTAACATGAAATGTGCATCACCCCATAACCATTTTTCTGGGCAAACCATTTTAGCCCCTTCTACGCTCCTTACACACAAAAAAAAGGCAACTGAAAAAAATTCCCTAAACCAAAAATCTTAGCAAACCAAAATTTCAATGTTTGATCTCAAGCCATGAAACCAAAAAGCTACCTTAAAAACGGAAGAAAAAATAGACAAAGAAAAAGAAACGCAGCTCAGTTAAAAAGCAACAAGTACAGTAGCATTTCTGGGGTGCTTCTCGGAAGACAGAAGAAACCAACACTTACTAAATATAAATGTGGCACTTTCCTTTCCCTTCCTAAGTTTTCTCGGCAACCAAACTGACAGATTTCCACAAACAAGTACGAGATTTTCAAAGAGACCGAAAAAAGAAACTCCGAATATCCTCCTTTAAAGACGTGGAAAAGAAAGCAAGTAGAGTCGCATTTTTGTGCTCTGAACTCAGAAATCGTCTAAGAATTAAGACTTTGGGAGGCGGAATTTACCTGAGCATTATAAAGTAATTCCTGAAAGGTGTTTTTGTGAACTGAAAATAGGGCACCGCAAACGAACTACATTTGATTTCGGAAAGACGCAGAGAGAGAATCGATAGAGCTTATTTGCTCTTGCAGCTATTAAATTAGTAAATTGCCTGTAATAACAGGTTTGACGCTCAAGGAAGCGCGTGACCAGCACGGTTCTTCAAATGTGGGAGGAAGACCCAGGCCCAGCCACCCAGTGATGTCCTTGGTGCTGTAGGCTTAGGCAGCTGAGGCTATGTCGTGCAGCCTCACGTTGAAATGTTTTTATAAACACTGCTCCACTCATTTTTACTAATTATAATAAAATTTAGGGATAAATGTAAAATTGGTCCCTGTGTTATTCGTAAAAATCGATTTAGTCCCTGTGATATGAAAAACATCAATTTAGTCCTTGTGATTTCAGAAAGTGATAAAATCAGTCCATGATGGAGGACCAATAACAAACGAAAATAGAATCACAGGGACTAAATTGATGTTTTTCATATCACATGGACTAAATCGATTTTTGCGTATAACACAGGGACTGATTTTGCATTTATCCCTAAAATTTATACACAAAAATTACAATAAAAATAATATTTTAACCATCCAAACAATAGCAAATAAATAAGAGGTGCAAGCCTAATATTTATAGATAAAAATTAATCAATCTCCCAATTTCTAATATATTTTATTACATCTTTTATATTTTAAAAATAATCAATTATCGTCTTGATTTTTTAAATATAAGGATATAATAAAAATATATTAAAATGAACTACTCATTTTCAAATGATGTCCACAGTATTCGCAAATATTTATTTTTTATTTAAAAAATCTCTTATAATTTGAAACGAGTTGATTAATTTTTGTTCATAAATAAGTGGCTTACTACAATGTTTTTCTAAACCAAAAAATAAAAGAGGATCTTCTTAAGTTGTCGGTTCGGGTGTTTAGTCATACCTAAACCTCGTATATGAGGCACGGTCCTGAGTTCTATTCATTCTAGATTTATTTTTATTAGAATTTATAAAAAGATGTAGAGATGGATGATTTTTTAATAAAATGGTATTATAATTTGATGAAAAAATATGAAGAGATAAGATTTGATAGATTTTTTAAAAAAATTATTGAAATTTTTGTGAAAAGTGTTGAAGTTTGTGAGAAAATATGTTTATTTTTTATTTTTTGAGGTTTTATATGTCTGGTTTTTTTTTGTTAAAAAAAATAGTCAAAAAGGTCAATTTTTTTAGTTGCCCAAAAAAGAACTATAATATTGATGCAATTTTTGGCACATAAAATTCATTCACTTGTAAATTTTGTAATCCATGATGTGAGTAATTTGAGGCCACTTTCAAGCTTGGGCTTTTTGGTGCCACACTTTGGCTAAATTGTTTCTCCTCAAACAAGGTAAACATTGGACCCTCAAATATGGGCCTTTGATGCTTGAGTGGACAATAGTGTTGGAGTTCCACAATGCTGCTCCTGCGAGTACTCTTAGAACAGGCCTGCTGGGTGCGATGTCGAATGTAATAAAGACTTGAGTGATGCTCTCTTGACACCAATTGGTTTTGAGAAAAATGACGGCTCAACAAATAACATCTAAGTGTTTGATTATTGATCCTCATATCTCAAATCGTTTCATGTGCTAGGTGTTGTAGCTTGTATGAAATACAATAGTCACTGAATTCAGACAGCCAAACACACCCTTCCTAGTTCCAATGAACAAAACTCATATGAATCTGCACTAAAAGATAAATGTACCTACAATCTGGAACAAGTATAGAGAGATGAATTATGAGTAATATACAGCTAAAGGAATTGACTCTATGCTGAAAGTATGAGGTTTTGAAGAAATTAAGGGCTGCACAAAAATGCTCAAAGTTTAACTTGATGCTCCTCTCCCACTTGTCACTGCAAAAAATGAGTTTCAGACAAAACATCAGACTAAATAGATGACAATATGAATGCTGCTACTCCAGAAGAAAGTGACCGCATGAAAGCATAGCATACACCATTCTTCACGATCATTGATAAACAAGTTGAAAGTAAAACAATTGAATAGTAGAAGAGAAGTTGTCAGAACATTTGATTCATAGGACCTCTCGGGTGATGTGTCTTGAGCACGAAGTGATTTTAAAAATTAGGAGAGACTAGAAGCACGTACTTGCTTCATTTATCTCGCTGATGATTCCCCTGATGATATTGCTCATCCCTTCAATGGCTGGACCAACTTCAAGGGTATCAAGCTCTCTATGTATGCCGATGGTTACTATGGAGGCATCAGATTCACGGCCCGCAGACCTGTCAGGCATTATGGCGAACCCTGAAGGCTTAAAGTAATCGTATCTCCATTTTCCACAGAAAAGAGCGGTGAAAATAGCTTCTCGAGTCATGGGTGATGATATAATGAAGTGGCAAAATTCATCTCTTGAAGTTTCTTGCAACACATATTCATGATACTGTTACATCAAAACAATAGTTGATATTAACTCAAAAACAATGCACCCGCCAACATAAATCACGGAGACCACAGGAAAAGTAGCCACCTCTGGGAAGTCGTTGGATGACACATCTTTTTTTTGTAATGTAATGTCATTCATATCTCCTCCTGTGGATAACCTAAGCAATTCTTCAGGCTCTTCTAGAAGGCTTGGCCACTACAACATACTACCATGTTAGCAAGCAGTCAAATTACGTTTAGCAGATTGTTACACAAGCAGAGTAATCTAGCATAGCTGTAAAGACAGCAGTTAACCTGAAAATTGAAATTATGTTCAATAAGATATTCGAAAACTGAGTCGGGTGCTGCTTGTACATGGAAGGTAGTCAAGGCAACATAATTATTTGAGCCCAGAGTTTCAACATCATTATTAGTCACATCCCTCAAAACCCTCACTCCTTCATCGCACAGAATGTCCCATTTCCTTCTGTTTGGAGTCTTAAGAATACAATCAATGAAGAGCTTCTTCATGCCCGCAGTTATGCTAAGAAGACATACATCAGCTGTGAAACCCCAAACATTAGAAGTCAAATAACAGAGTGGAGTAATCACAACACAAGTGGAACATTTAAAAGCATCCAACCATGCTTTAATTATCTCGACATGCCTGGGATATAGTGCCCATTATTATCGAACAAACATGCAAAAGATGAGACTCATGTCTGATACTTGAACGTTCATTATTCCGAGTTCTAAATTCAGCGCTTTGAAAACAGATAAGTATAAGAAAGAAAAACAAAAGAAACCACTACAACAATTATAGGGGACTTCCATAACCTCCCGTACTTAATCACCTCTGCATACCCAATGAGCAACAACACGGCCAAGGTCAGAGTCGTTTTTGCCATCCATTGAGTGCTTCTGGTGGATTTGTTCCCTACAAATTACCCAATCTCTAACGTACCTTGAGTATTAGTCATTGAGCTTGCTATACAACAGTTTTATTAGTAATGCAATTATTGGCAAAATAGGATAAAGGCAATAAATTTACAAAAGTCATCCCGTCTGTTGAAAACAGCCTTCACAAGATTACACAGACAGAAATTTTATGGACGTTGTATAACTTCAAAAAAATAGCAAATAAACACCTATGTGCATTTTGTGCATGAAGTACTTGTCTATGAACCCATTAACGCCACTACTCAGGCATTTGGTTCCCAAACATCGTAACCCAACTCCAATTAAATAATAGTATACCTTGACAGCCCACTGGCATCTTAAGAGTGAAAAATCTACTGTTGCTCCGGATTAACTTATGCCACAATGCCCTAACCCAGCGCTGTGCACAGAATGCATCGTTCAAGTTGAAGTGAATATTCCCTCGGACTTGGTGCTTATACACTTCCACATTCTCAATCCATATAACCTGCTCTAGTAGAGAGAACCAGAATTGGAGAAAGAAATCTTTACGAATAGTAAACAAATAATCAGCATATTCACAAGGACCCTCTAAAATAAAGCTTTCTATTCTACAGGATACAATTGTTTTTGTGGCACGTATTGGTGCCCTTTAACTAACCTCAGAGGAGTAGTCACCATGACTCCTGATTATCACCCCAGATAGCCTTCGCCGACACTTTGCTTCCAATGACGAATTTGAAGGTTTATGATCGTAATAATCATCTGACACATCAACTATGGCCCATATACCTGATATGACCTGTCTTAGGTATCTCAAGAAAGTCAATTCCAGTGTTGGCACGAACGGTGAGGGCAGTTGAAACTCAGCATTGACCTTGGAAAGATACAAGTATTAATAGGGCATACTTGATCTATGGGCATATAAGTGTTAGTCACAAGTGATCAGGCATTATAAACACCGAATGAGAGGCCCATAAAGCTTACCATCACTACATTCTCTATTGGTTGATCGTCACAAGCCAATTGTGAGAAAACACCAGTTGGCGAATGGCTGGATCCACAATGAATAATGTCGGAGAATGTTGACACCCAACTATCCTAAAAGAGAGAGGGGGAAAAGCAACATCAAGGATGAAAGACATGCAGGCGAGAAAGAAGAAGGATGGACAACTTCAATTCTTTAACTGGTTCTTGTATTCCATAACCAAATTTAGTGTAACACTGGCATTGATATGCTTTGTTCACGTAGTACACTGACTTGTCCACATACTTCAATTGGGAGTAAGACAAAAACATTGTAGTGGAATGATTAAGCTTGTCTTTTCGGTAACTTGTAGAGTTTAAGTTTCATAGGAACTTGGATAACCTGAAGAGTTACTCTTCCTTGAATGACACTTGGACAGACCATAACTGGTAGAATTAAAGGTTATCCCATTCTTTAATGCAATGGAATAATTATTACATGTGATATATGAATCGTTCTCACTTTTAGCTATTGATGCAGCTTCAAGCTAGAGTCCATCGTATCAGCATAAAGTTCAGTTACCTAAGTGTAAATTTTTAGCTGACATACTGCTTCTGAGTCAAGAAGCAACTAATTTGAATACCTTAAATTGAAAATACGGACCCCCTTTTAATCACCTCCACCAGCACAGCTCATGCAGTTCCTTAAACGCAGGTGGCATTCCCATCAGTCACAGAAAACCACTGATATATCAGTATATAATTTCCTTTCTATCTGCCCATAGAATGGACAGAACTCCCTCAATACCATCATATAAAGCATCTAGAAAGCAGAAAACCAGACAGTGTAATTATTTAAAAGTGACCCTTGCTCTAATTTCCATGAAGCATTCTATTAGAAAAAAGATGATTCAGTGAGAGACACCGCGGCAGTATTTTCCAGTCCACACTTTGAAGAACATCTCTGGCTTGATTAAGAAGCATAAAAAGTATGCAAGTCAGAATCAAATAACCACCATATTCATAGTGATTTCGTCCAGCTAGTTACAAGTATTATTTGCCGCACAGGTCATACCAGATTGTTAATACATTAATGCCAGGTTAAGAAATCTCACCACATCTATCAAGAGGGAAACTAAATTCTTAGGGGCAAGTGGAAGAATGGCCGTCTCAATGGACGATTCAACTCTCATTCCAGGAGGAGCCGGGCTCCGGAACATTTGCTGTAATTCCTCAATTGAACCTAATGCTGGAGTGCCAACAACCCAAGTTTTTGCTTCTAAAGCCATAGCCATCACTTCCTTGAAAGCTGCCTTGGAGATGTTATTGGCCTCTTGAAGTTCTAGGAACCCACACTCCAAGGGGTTATAGTTGCAGTCTCTAGCCTTGGTTGCTGTAACTGAATCCTGAAACTTGTAGCTAGAAAGTTTATCAGGTACTGGTGAGAGTCCAAGAGCCTGCCACGAGAGAATAGATCCTTGTTAGAGTGGCTATTGTTGCTCCAATTACAGTAGCCTACACAAAGAAGCCTTATTAGAAAAACAGTGTGAACGAGGTTTGGTCAGACTACTTCTATGGTACTGTCAGCAGCCCTTCTCCCCGAGAATTCAGCATAGTCTTCTTTCCTAAAAGAAAGTTCCTCGTGATTAGGTATTTGAGTATTAGATTCTTCAGGTACCCATGTATATGACTTGTGTAACCTGTTTTCCAACTCAAGCTCCTCTCCTGAGCTTTGATTCTCCCCTAACTCTTTGTCACAATCTATAAGCTGTAAAGAATCAAGGTGATAGTTAAATATACCGCTACATTAATCACTCAAAACTAAAAAGTGAAGTGTCTTTATTAGCACAGTATTGTCTTTCCAAATTGGACATCCAATTAGGGCAAGGAATTAGAGAGGATCTTAATCTGTCTAATTGACCAAACAATTAGCTAAGCTTTGTGCTTTGAAAAAAATAAGCTAAGCTTTGTACAACTGTTATTGCTAATCATTGACTTCTGCTGCCATTTAAATTTATCCTTTTTGAATAAATTAAAAGGCTCATGCAGCACTGGAGACAGGACAACTGACTGTCAACGATCACAGGTTGCTCAATGTAACAGGCATTCATGTAAAGAAAGTAATTGCCAATGGATAACATGCTGTACCTCTGCTGCTTCCATTACCAGAGGTTGCATTTAAGTACTTCCTTGAAGTAAGTTGTTAGGAATTCAGAACCTGGGGGACACAAAAGGACCAAAGTTTAGCTAATTCTTTAGAACCAAAAGATACCTTATATAGTACAGAAAACCTTTTTTTTCCACTGGTACACTAATCTTGTCTCATGTTGAGAAAGTGCTAAATGACACAACCCTCCAAATATTTAATAATAACGAAATGCTCTCCACATACGTTGCTCTCAAAATCATGACGACATATGGTAGGACCTTTTCATGCTCTCACAAACAAGAATTGGAAGCAAATAATAGAAGCCCGTATAAATCTTCCTGAAATATACCTTGTGGCATTTTGAAAGAAGCGCACATATTCTGATCCACATTTGAAAAGTTTCTTTGGTATGGAATCTAGATTTTCTCAAACCATTCACTGTCTACTCATGCCACTACACCAAACAGGCATTTAAATTCACCCCATTACACTGAAACTTTACCGGATAATTAGCATCGTAGTTTGATATTATAGAGAAACAATGTCGAAAGAGAATAGGAAAAAGAAACACCATAAAATACTTGAAAATGAAAACAGTTGATCCAATTACAGAATTTGGAAGTGACCTAAATTGCAAACAATAAAGCAGATATGGAAGTTTTTCACTTCTAATGAGGTTTATTCTTTTCAAAGGGGTTTCATCCTATGGGTGGTATATTCAAACATTTTCCAATGAACTGCTTTTGCATGAGATCAAACTGTAATCATTGACAGTTGAAACAAATATAGGCAGGGAGACATAAACATAAATGAGAAATTATATTTTACAAGACCCCGCCATTTACACTTAACCAAAGAATCAAAGACATAGAATTGGTTTTCTTTCTTAACATCAATTACGAAACCAACCCCTGTAAAAAATTAGAATAAGAAATCTCCTTATAAATCCCACTATTAGAACACTAATCCAGAAACCTCAAAAATAAATGGACTCAGACTGCTCGGTGAACAACAATACTTCTGAAACTCTAGAACTGGATCAGAAATTCCAAGAATATTAAACTACATAAAAATCTTTGACCCGGAACAACAAACTAAGCACAAATATTCAAGAACGAAAAAACGGCTTTTACAAACGACAGTATGGAGCTAAGAAAGAAAAAGGTTCGAAAGAATCTTGAAAAAGGCTCAAAGACTCTTATGAGATTACCTTTAAAAGACTGCTCAACCTATATTCCTCTTGAGATTTTTGGAGAAAGAGAGAGATTGGTCTAGCCAGGGGGATTTTCTCTTCTTGGTTGTTGCTTTCTCGCACTTGGTTATTTCCCGCAGTGCGCCTTTGGGCACGGCTTGTGATACGTTTCGCATTACTTATATAGTTTTTGGGAGTACTAGGACCCACGTGAGGGCCACGTGATATATACGTTTAGTGGGGTAAAGAAAATTAATTTTTTTTTAGTAATAAGAGAAATCCGACCACCCAACCACGTGCACCAAGATTGGACGAACCTGACCCAACATACTCACGAAGTGGGCTCAACGCCACGACAAACCCCGGGCCGTGCAGCCCTACCAAACCACACATGCTAGGTAAGTCCAGCTTCGTTGGGGAAGTGGCCCTAAGGAATTGTTTGCACTTGAGAGGATTAGAACTTGAAACCTCAGACGAGCAAACCCCTAGACCCCTAGCTGTGACCACTCAGGCCAACCCCTTAGGTTAAAAAAAAACATTTTTTCTTCTTAAATTTTACACTGTTTTTTTTGTCCTTAATAGGTACTTGGATTTTCTAATTAAAAATTTTAGTCCTTGATTTTGATATTTTTTTTAATAGATCTATTGATTTTCAAACCAAAAATCTCAATTTTCAGATTTTCCTCTTTGAAAAATAATTTTTTTTGTCATCTCAATGCAAATGCTTATCTATAATCTAAACTTGCCACATTTGATGTCACATCACACACTAACGACTTATTATGAAACTGTTTAAAAAACCCAAGGATTACCATTTTTAATTTTGAAAATCCAAGGACTTATTATAAAAAGGGAAAAATTCACTTTTCACCCCTGAACTTTTGGGTCATTTCTAAGTTGCACCCACTTTTATCGATTTCGTTAGATTAATACTTCAAAGTTTATATTTATGTTGATTTCCACCCTGGACGTTAAATTTTCGTTAGTTCTCACGGAAAACCAATCACGTGTTGTCCACGTGAGTACCTAAACATTTCATTTCTCATTTTACCCTCATCATAATTTAGTAGGATTTATACTTTCACTATTTTATCTATTTATTTTCTCGTTATATTCCTATTTTCTTTTAACTAATAAGTCATATGTCCTTTCCAGAACCTTTTTCTAGTCCGTCAATGTTTGCAGATTTTTTAGTTGGACGAATATCAATATTGTTAAATAATATAATTTAAATAATAAAATCTAAATCTATCGAATATAACTTAAGCTTTTGAGACAGTTATAGGTTCATATTGTATTATATCATATTTAAATTAAATATTAAATATGTTTTGGGTCTACCAATCAAGAGAAATCCAGACTACACATGAGAGAAAGTATTATAGAGCATAATTCAAATAATAAAATATAATTTTTATAATAGTTTAAAGATCATGGTCAGCATAATTGGCACTGGAAGCTTCCCTTCTTCTGAAGTTTGGAGCTCTTACATAATCGGTTGATTTCTAAAGTATGGAAACTTCTTTCTATTTTGGTGGTATCTTTTTTTTCCTATCTCATATCTTATTTTCCTTAACCAACAAGTTTGATTAACCAACTATATTGGGCTGCATCCAAACTTCCAAGTCTGCAATGCATTCTCTTTCTACAAATCATGTCTGTATCGAACCGGGTCACCATTACACCTCTTTTCTTCAGAGCCCACATCTCATCTCCCTGTCCTAGAGATAATTTTTCTCTGAAGAGACCTAAACGATTATATATTCAAGCCGGTCCAGTTACACCACAGGTCGACCAAAAATCTGCAGGAAAGTCGTGCGGTGCGATCTGATGGAGCCAATGGAAGGACGTTCAATAAAGTGCACTTGACCTGTATCTGTAGGTTCCATACCTACAGTGCTCGCAAACTTTGGATAAAAAACAAGACTGAGCATTTAATGTTGTGATAAAAAACAAGACTGAGCATTTAATGCTTGCAGCAGACGATTTGCGGCCAGCAAATTCTCCTACATCAAGCGTGCACTCAGTTGTCTGCAGCAGCCCAAGCATTTAAGAGTTGCAGAAGAAGATTTGCACGCCACCACAAATTTGATAATATTTGTGATCGGATTCACACTCTCCTCATCCCTCTATAAATTCAACCTCGTGAATGAGAGTGAAGTGCGGAGTAAAATTGTAGAGTGCAGTGTAGTGAGAGAGTGAAAGTGAGAGAGTTGCAGAGAGCAACTGTGAGAGTTGAGAGTTGTAATATTTTGGTTTGCTGAAATTAAAGTTCTCTCCTCTGTGGACGTAGGCATATTGCCGAACTACATTAAATTTTGGCCTCCTTGTTTTTGTTATTTTTGTTCTCTGCTCAACAGTATCAGCTGTGCTTTTCAGTTAGTACTGCACCAATATCTGTAAAACAAAAAACTGGGAAAAATACTTATTCAAGGCATTCTCTTGAGTGCATAAATCTCCATTGGATTAGCTTGTTCCAATATATTGTTTTTTAGAAGATCCCACGTTTGTTGGATGGATAATTGGGGTATTTTCTGTATGCACTCTTCTTGTGATCTCACTTCATCTATCAGTTTAAGCTTTTGCTTTTAGGCTAACCCTATATACTTTTATCAGGGCATTAAGATTAAGATTTGTTTGTTTTTACAACTCAAAGGCCTCTTTTTGCTCTTTCATGATAGATTTTCTGCACTAAAGATTGCACCTGTAAGCTGGCTAGATGCTTTAATATTCCTGTCTCCATAGATTGCTTCTATGGTATTGGTATTCCTTTTTAGCTTTTTGGAAGCCATACAGAGCAGGCCTTCCCCTGGTTTTTTTTTTGGCCCAGTTGTTAACTACATTGACCATGTCCAAGGAAGTTAATTGGAGACTAACACAGAACCCATCCCATTCTCTAAAGAGCCACCTCACTTCTCTCACCAGAAATTCTTGGTCAAGATCCTTAATTGTGCTAATCTGCCCAACTCTGCAAGAGAATAAAAGCATAGCAGATCATATTCTGTCTCTAGTTTAGTATTTTTAAACCCTAATTCTGTCACTTCCAATATATACATACATATATATATATATATATGATGAGAGCATAAGATAAGTTATTTCTATCAAATAATTTCTAAAACATTATTATTGATCTTCTCCCATTAAATGCAGCCGTGGAAGTGGAGCTGCCAAAACATTTAAAGGCAAATAAAGCTCCCAAGACAAAAACCAGCACAAAAGGTTCCCAACCCCACCCCACTCGCTCCCCGCACTCTATATAGCAGAACCCAAAACTCGGTCCTTGTTTTCAACCAAAGACCTACCTGTCTGTAGAAACTTCGAAATACTCATTACAAACCCGCTCCAAAGCCATCCATGGATTAGATGCAAAAATTTCGCAAATTTCCAGATGGGTTTTTCCAGAAAACCACTGTCTCTGTTTTCCCTTTCTCTGCTTTCCACGTTCTTTCCCTGTGAGGCAATTGCTGCGGACTACACAAACTTGGTCTTCAAGGGGTGTGCAGAACAGAAATTCCAAGACCCAACCGGGATTTACTCACAAAACCTCAAGACTCTTTTTTCTTCTTTGGTTTCACAATCTTCACAGGAAACTTTCTCCACCGCCACCTCTGGTGAAGATCAAAATAACATTACCGGTCTGTACCAATGCAGAGGCGACCTCACTCTCCCGAAGTGCTATACCTGTGTGAGCAAGATATCAGAGACGGCTGACAAGCTCTGTAGCAAAGCCATAGCAGCCAGGATACAACTCAATGGGTGTTATTTGCGTTATGAGGTTGTTGGGTTCAAACAAGTGTCTGATACTGAGTTGTTATACAAGGTGTGTGGATCAACTAAAGCTACTGAAACTGGGTTTGAGCAAAAGAGGGACACAGCTTTTGATATGGTGGAGAATGGGGTCAAGACCGATGGCGCTGGTGGTGGGGGTTTGTTTTACACAGGGAGCTACGAGTCAGTGTATGTCCTGGGGCAGTGCGAAGGTGATTTGGGCAGTGAAGATTGTGGGAATTGTGTGCAGAGTGCTGTGGAAACCACCAAAGCCGACTGTGGTGACTCTATCTCTGGGCAAGTGTATCTCCAAAAGTGCTATATTAGCTATAGCTATTACCCAAACGGAGTCCCCAGCATATCTGCATCAACAGGTAAAGTAAAGAGATACAAAATCTTTCAGCCAAAGATATCCATGTTTCTATCATCTATGCGCAGACAAAGCCAGAAATCACCTCGACAGGTGGGAGAGAGAGATATCCCGGGACCTTTATTCTTTTTTTTTTCTCCATCTAGTAATCGAAGTAAACATAAATACAAGCACCTCCCAAGTGTTTTTGGGTCCCTTATACATGATAGACGTGAGTTTTTGGGTCCCTTCTTGAAATACAAATATCAACTGATTATTGAGGAGAGAGAGAGAGGGGGGTCTTTTGGTGTGATTGGGAAAGGTGGGGTTTCTAGTTCTGTATCTCTACTCGTGGTAGGCACGTAAGAGTCAAAAGTTGTAAGTTTCTAACACCCATATGGTATTATGTTTGATTGGCGTAGGTACGGGGCAACAACACACACAAAGGACTGTAGCTCTTGCAGTCGGAGGTCTGGCAGCTTTTGGCTTTTTACTAGTTTGCTTGCTATTTGTTAGATCAGTGATGAAGAAACGAAGCAGTAAGCATGGAGGATGAGTTTTGTCTGCAAAGTTTTGGAATCATTCCTGGATCTTACCCTTTATGTCTCTGTTCACGGTTTGCACGGCCCCATTGTCATTCCGGGCAGATAATTGAGAGAGTTGAGGACGCTTTACGGCATGGGTGGCCTTGATTGTTTGACATTAGCTTTTGATACAATCAGAAAGCAAAAGTTGGGCAGAATTGTATTGGGGAATGTGAGGTGACAAGCTATCTGTTCACACGTATACATACTACTGACTGACTTTAGTTGCAGTATGTTCTCATGTACGAAGATTTTATAGCCATGTTGAATGTGAATATGTACACGTAGTACGTGTTATTTTAATCTTCTAGCCAAGTATGAAAGTGAGTGGGAAAACCCCAAGTGCCATTAGAGGACTTAGAGCTTTGCTCCTAAAGCTTTAGGTTCGAAATTCTCAGATATTATCAATCTTTGAGACTGATCCCAGAAGATATACCCCAGTTTGTGTTAGACTGAAAGATTACACGAGTTTGGAAGACTAGTTGGGTCGAGCTCTAAATATTGGTGTCATCTAAAAAAAAGAAGAGTGAGTGAGAAAGCACTACTGGTTTTTTTTTTTGCAGTACAACACAATAGCATAGTGGGTTATTGTACCTTATTTCCGCAACTTTTCTCTTTGATTTGGCATCCAAATATTTGAAGTCAGTTTTAAGCCACGATGGTTTTGAAAGTGCCTTCAGAAAAGTTTGAACCAGATTAGCCAAACATATCTGGCCAGATACATGATTCACTAATAAATGATGATGCTTTTCCCATCTTTGGTTGGCAAATTTGCATTGGTCCCTTGATTTGTTCTCAACAAGATTGTTCCCCCCTTCGTAATTAAGCAATGAGATGGGCCATATCATCTTCCTCTCTTTTTTTCTTGTTTTATGTGTGAGTGTGTCTTAGTGAGAATTACATCATATCACCAAAAAAACGCATAACTCCTACATGGCAATGATTGAGAACTTTCCTTTTTGTCGTTTTACATTTCTTCGCAACATAAAATAAGAACATCATAATCACCACTACGTTTTTAGAACTACTTTAGTTTTTTTTTTCAGACAATGCAGGTCATAGCCTGCCAGGGGAGGGGTGGGGTATTCGAACCCCAGATCAGGACCCTGCTATAAGGAGAAGGTGCCACTTTAGCAATAGCTATAGCTATAAGAACTACTTTAGTTGCTAGAAGCACTTTCTCTCTTCACAAAAAAAAAAAGTACTTCCTCTGTTCTCTGGTCCAGACTTATTTTTCTTATGAATTTTATAACAAAATAACATAAAGAATAATCTTGATGTTATAACATTTTTTTAGACTACTTCTTGTAGCCGTGACCATAGAAACTTCTGTTGCAGCAGAATTAGAGGTTGCAGAACATTTGGATTGAGTCATACCTATCACCTATGAGAAAATAATTGTCACTGAAAGAATGCAATTGATTTTGAAGGCGGAAAGTTCGATCCATAGATGTTACGTGTGGTAACGATGTTATGGCTTACATGGTAAAAAAAATCATAATCTTTTTGTTTATGATTAAAAATAGTCATAATCCTGATGCTTACATTGAGGAGCTTCTAGTGACTTAAGAAGAAGCAAAATCCCTAGTCCGCTGGGATGTTCGTTTTGATAAAATTATAGGAATTTTAATTGTGATGTAAATATTTAGATGATGTTGGAGTTGTATCGGTATTTGTGTAAGCTTATTAGGATTAGTGAAGAAAATAAAATATAAAATAATATTCTTTATTTATAGTATTTAGGATCCGTTTGTGTTCTAAAATTTTTCACCTTCTAAAATTTTAACACAATTAAATATTATAATATAATATCTCTCTCCCATATTAAATTATTACTTTTCACTACAAAAAATATAAAAAATTATCTCTCTTCATTTTTTCGCTAAACCCAATACCTAAAATTTTAACAACACTAAAATTTTACAAAAAAAACCCACCTTATTATTTTCTTTTTATTTTTTATTATGATACAAGTATTTGAAAGGTATTAAATAGTTTTTTTTTTTAAAAAAAGAAGAAAACAAACGAGTGAATGATGCTAGGGCATGTCTGACATTGAAAAGCTGCTAAAGTACTAAATGCGTCAAGAGTCTTCCTAGGGGGAATAAATGTGTCAGGGTATTAAATGGTCAAATGACCATCGAAAGCCTCAACGATAAATTAGTTGGGGTATTTCGTTTATTCACACGCCCGAGTATTTAATGCACTGAATTTGTATGGTCATGTATTTTTTCAAAACTCGTTTTGCCCTTCGATATTTATGTCCTCAACACATCACTGGAGGATATGGTGGTAATTCTTCATAAGTATGGCCGAAGCAAAATTAGAAAATAATTAACTGCATCCTCAATTTAAATATGTTCGGTTTGAGTTAGTAGGAAATTGAACACGAATTTTAAAAATATCACCAAAACGAACATGCCCATGAGGGCCACCGCCATTCAGAAATCATAAACTGCCTGCTTAATTCCTATTAAGTCCATAAAGAGTGTTCTGTGTACCAATAACTTTATATGCCATTTGACAAGCTCCGAGTCCTCTTCATTCCCTATGGGCAGAAGAACTCATGGGTTTTTGTTTTCTTTTAAACCTCCTTACCCTTGGGAGGCTCCCCTGCTACAATGAAATAGAATGCCGAAGCAAATGCAATCTAGGTCCCAATTTCACTCAAAGGGATTTTTATGTAACTTTCAGGGAGACTGGTTCCCTAATATGGTTCGTAAATACCATAGTTACAATAAAAAAACACACTTATTTAATCAAACTCAATAGACAGTTTTTTTTTTTGATAAGTAAGCCAATCTTATTAGAGAAAAAGAAAGATGACAGTACAAGGGGCTATACTGACAACAACTAAATCATACAAGCTAGAAAACTAATAAAATCCGGAAAATCCCCGAAAATACAGCATAAAACCGAATTAGCCCAAAGAAAAAGAGAGTGCAGTACAAAACCCCCCAGCCTAACCAAAGACTCCACCCTATCTTCGAAGCATCTCCCATTTCTCTCCCTCCATAAACACCACCAGATGCAAGCTGGGATCATCTTCCAAATGACCAACGCATTTGGATCTTCAAACTTCCTTCTCCAGCATCGCAACACATCCACCACCCTCCGAGGCATAACTCAATCATAGTTAAGGATACTCAACACATTCCCCCACACCCCTCTGGCCATTGAGCAATGAAGAAGAATATGATCAACCGTTTCACCAGCACTCTTACATAAGTAGCACCACTCAGTCACATAGACACCTCTTCTTCTTAAGTTGTCAATAGTTAAAATTTTCCCATGAGTGGCCTCCCAAACGAAGAAAGCTACTCTAGGGGGAACTCTATTCTTCCAACATAGACGCCAAGGAAAATCCGCATAGGATCCCTCCAAAAGCAGAACATACAATGATTTAACAGAGAATACACCGTTCGTAGAACCCCTCCACAATAATTTATCCTCATTCCCACTCCTCCTACTCCACGAATACAGTAAAGAATAAAACTCCGAACAAACATCCATCTCCCAGTCATTCACCAATCTTCCAAAAAGAACATCCCACACCACCACTCCGGACCCCACCTCCATACAATCAGCCACCCAAGCGTCCTTCCGGCGGGCAATAGAATATAATAGGGGGAACTCTTCACTCAACAATCTATCCCCACACCACTTGTCATGCCAAAACCGAATTCGAGAGCCGCTCCCAACCACAAACCTTACGTGCTCTCTGAAGAAATTCCACCCTCTACTAATGTTTTTCCACAGACTCACCCCATAAGAGCCCTGAACCACCCTCCTCACGCCCATACTTCTCCGAAATGACTGTCTTCCATAAGTTGTCCCTATCAGAATTGAATCGCCATAGCCACTTGCCAAGAAGAGCGCGATTGAGCAAAGTTAGCCTTCGAAGCCCCAACCCACCAGCACAAATAGGGGAGCAAACTCGATCCCACCGAACAAGGTGAAATCTATGCTCCGCACCACCACTTCCCCACAGAAAATTCCTTTGAAGCTTCTCCAATCTATTAGCCACCGACATAGGAATAGGAAAAAGAGAAAAAATATGTAGGAAGGCTATAAAGAGTTGATCGAATCAAAGTGAGTCTTCCACCTTTTGATAGATAAATGCGCTTTCATTTACATTCGCGGGCTCCTTGTGAGGGGGGTGGGTCGGGTCGGCCTGGGAGCGAGATGGAGCTTCTTCGCGAAGAGCTTGGCAGTGCCGACGTAAAGGCTGGCGTCGAGGCAGGGGTCGCTGTCCCGTTTTCGTTGGTGGCCGGAATCTCGTCGTCGACTTCTGTGGCGTGGGGTGAAGTCCCGGTGGCCTTTCCGACGCCGGTGATGTCGCCGATCATCGGCCCTAGGTATGCCGATGAGCCTGGTTCTTCCCAGGTGGTGTCTTTTGCGCCGAAAATTCTTGCGGTGGGTTCAGATGGGGTCGACGACCCTTCCTTAGCACTTTCTGAGAAGGCTCAATGGGTGGATATGGATCGAAGTGTGTTTGAGGCTCTGGTTGTGGAGCAGGATAGGGGTAAGGGGGCTGGGGTGGATCGGGTTGGCCTTGAGGAAATGGGTGAGGTTGTAAGGGTGGAGCATTTGGAGTATGATGATGATGGGGGTGAGGTAGGAGGTGCGGGTGGGGTGGGAGGGGAGATGTCATTGGTGGAAGTTGCAGATTCTGCTCTATGCGTGAATCCGTTGGCTGTGTGTAGCCCTGTTAGGGGGGAGTTTCAAGGCCAGAGGAGTGGAGGGGCTTCGGGGTGGGTGTTAGATATGGTGTCGTCTTTCAGACTTATGGTAGGAGTCTCTTGTGAAGGTTATGAGGAAGAACTGATGAGTCTTTTTACTGCTTTGGAAGGTGATAGGGCGCAGAGTTGTGTTCAAGCTCATAGACGGCAGAGAGGCAAGTTAGTAAGAGAGATGAAAGGTTTGGCGTCTTCTATTAATTATGACAAGAAATCCGAATCTTCGAGGAGGGGAAAGTGTGAGGGGAGGGCGTTGATGGTGATTAGATGATGCCAAAAATTATTAGTTGGAATGTTAGGGGACTCAATAATAGAGCGAAGTGTAGAGGAGTTGGGAATTTGTTGCAGGGGTGGAAACCGGATTTGGTCTGTCTTCAGGAGACCAAAGTGGCGGTTATGACTGGAGATGTGATTAGACGTTTGTGGGGCGGTCCTTTCGTGAAATGGTGTAGTTTGGAGGCGGATGGTGCCTCGGGAGGTATTTTGTTGTTGTGGGATTCTAGGGTGATTGAGTTGGTGGACTCTGCCATTGGGTCTTTTACTGTCTCGGCGATCTTTAGGAATCTTGGCGATGGGGTGGAGTGAATGTTTTCTGGTGTCTATGGTCCTAATGATGATAGTAGTAGGTGTTTGTTGTGGGATGAGCTGGTAGGGGTGAGATCTATGTGGGATTATCCGTGGTGCATTGTGGGAGACTTTAATGTCACTCGCTTTCATAGTGAGAGGGTGGGGGGTGGAGGGGGGGACCAGCTATGGAGGAGTTTTCTGATTTTATATCGGAGATGGGTTTATTGGACATTCCTTTATGGGGGGGTGCTTTCACTTGGTCCAACAATAGAGACATTCAGTCTTGGTCCCGGCTTGATCGATTTTTGTTTTGCTCCAGGTGGGAGTCTTTAGTCCCGGGAAATCTGTCAAGTTGACTGCTCCAGCTTTCTTAGGAATAAGCACCATGAAAGTGGCATTCATGCATTTAACAAAGCTACCCCTCTGAGCAAATTCATTAAACATAGCCATAACATCTCCCTTGACCACCTCCCAACAAAACTGGAAGAAAGCAAGGGAGAATCCATCCGGCCCTGGAGCCTTGTCACCATTAAGGCGACGAACCACCCCGGTGACTTCATCCTCGTCAAAAGGTCTCTCGATCCAACATGCTTCCTCCTCAGAAACGAAATCAAACTCCAAACCATTCAATGCCGGTCTCCACAAAAACGGCTCCTCATACAAGGAGCAATAGAAATCAACAATATTACTTGAGATCAACGACGGATCCTCCACTATTTCCCCCTCCACTTCCAAACTAGAAATCGAATTACCCCGTCTATTCGAATTGGCCATACGGTGGAAAAATTGAGTGCATCTATCCCCTTCTTTGAGCCACAAGGCCCTCGATTTTTGCCTCCAACTAATCTCCTCCATCTCAATCAAAAGATCCAAGTCTCCCAAGACCTCTAATTTCCGAGCTTTCCCTCTCTCATCTAGGATATTCCCCTCGTCCAAAGAATCAAGCGATGTCAACTCACTTAACAAGGAAGACTTTCGAGCTCTGATATCCCCAAAGCATTCTTGATTCCACACTTTCAACTTATTCTTCAAAGCCTTCAACTTAGAGTCAAGCACAAAACTAGGAGATCCCAGGAACTCAAAAGACTCCCACCACTCCTTAACCCTATCTAGGAAACCATCCTCCTTCAACCACATATTTTCAAAACGAAAGGGCCTCCTCCCTCCTCTAACCCCCTCATCCATCAAAAGAATGGGAAAATGATCCGAATACAAACGAGACAACCTTTTCTGAGACCCCTCACAAGGCTAGACAGTTAAGAAGGTGGTATAAATGATTTTACGATACGATCTCATAATACAGCAAGTAATCGAAGGTCCATCTCTACTACTAGTAACAATTGAATCATTTACAAGATGTAAGAGATATTAGAACTTCAAAGTCTTATCACTAATATCAAAAGTTTAAACTGATATAAACAAGTAAATTTAAATCATTAATCAATCTTCCAACAACCTATTTAGATACGAAGTATCAGCCACCGATTACCCTTTCCTATCATGCCTCTTTCTCTGAAAGGAGAGTAAAATATTCCTAGGAACTCAAAGATAGACCAAAACTATTCGTGTTGAGCTCATAACAACATTGTAATGAGGAACTCTGGACGTGATACCTGCAGGTTTCACTCAGAACCCCTTCCTAAGAGAATAGAAGTTCACGCCAGCCAAGATAGGGTATGAAGTTTCAGAGGGTTTAGTTTTCTCTTGAAAACACGACCATGGCAGACCAACCTACTCTTGATTTATGTCCCAACCCAAAAAGAAAAAAGCGTATCAATATAGAGGAAAATGAACAAGTATAAAAAGCAGAGGTTCGAAAAAGCATTTTAACCACAAATTTATGCCCACCAAGATTAACTCACATAGGAAACTCAACTCTCACCTTTCTTCTTTACCCACCCATTCCAGCAGCATTGCCCTTGTATTAAGAACAATTCTTGATTCACCATTAGCTATCTTTGCAAATCAAACACAGGTCACCAGCCCTTCTTACAAGCAAAGCAAACACTTGAGGGAAACTGAGTACGAACAAGAGCAAGTATCTAGGGTAAAATTAAAGCAGCCAGCTTTCAAGAAGAAACTACAAGCAATTACAAAAATATTTTGAGATAGGTAATAATAGAGGGTCTTGTTTGACTATTATAAAGAGAAGGACACCACTACATTGCAACTGAAAACATGCCTAAATACTCCCATCCTACTCAACAGGGTCAGACCTAGATCTTTTTATTGTCATTTTTCTTCTCTATATTGGTGAGTGAATTCATCTCATGCCATACAAGTCACATAGGAACAGCAATGTCAACCAAGATTGGAGGTAATTAGTTTCTATATATGTGTGAACAGTGCTTTCTCTGCATTATCCTATGTTTAACAATATGAAAATGTCTTCCAGTCCACTTACGACTACCACCATCTGCCCCCATGCCTTCCTTTTCTTGTCCACAATATAACCTTCAGGAAAACTATACCGTCATAAACTCGTATTCAATGTAATTTTTCACTGTCACAACTGCGGTCACTGGTTCGAAAGTTTTTTTTTGGATAAGTAAACCGGTTCGAAAGTTGAGGGAATAATAGAATCTATAATTCTTTGATTCAACCAGCTGTTCAAAACTAAAGAAACAGACCTCATGGCTTGCCAGATGAGAGTTAGGTTTTTCCACGCATTCCACTGAGAATCAAAGTTCCCAAGTGGCCTAAGTCTCAACATTCCACTGGGAATCAAAGTTCCCAAGTGACCTAAGTCTCACATACCTCAATCCGACACAAAAAAGCATTCATCCTAACTAACAGCTATTGTCCCCTAACTTTCGTCTTTCTCTTATTCATAATTCCATTTCATTTTGTACTCAATTTGATAATGACAATAATAGGAAAAAGACTTTGAATGAACTGCAAAATTTAGCATGCAAGTCATTACAAATCAAACATAATATGTGACCACAGACTGTGCAAGGAAGAATGCTTGGCACTAAACAATCATCAAAGGAGACTTGTTAAACCCACATAATATGCTACAGCAGTTAATCACACACTACAATGCAAAAGTGATTCATCAGCCCACCGAAACAGAACCCACATTATGAGAATCATTCAGGGAAATTTTAGCCAAAAGTTTTGGCACCTAAATCTTCACCTAAAGTGACGAAAATCAATTACTCTCTCTCACATCACAAAATATCGAGTAAAACTTCTCGATTTAGCTAATGAAAATACATCACATAGAAGTATGTGAGGAATCAAAATACATTAGTGCGATGTTAAATCGCGTGGTTTTATCCCTGAAAAGAAGACAACCAAAAAAATCCTAGGACAAACAAGGAAAAATTATTGGAGAGATCCCAAACCCTAGAAGCACATAACGAAAAGAAATCCTCTCTCCGTCTTCTCCCTGAATCCACATATCCTAAATGATACAGACTCACAGATTATGTTGAAGATCGATGCCCAATGGTATCAGATCCGACCCGAGATGGTGTTGTTTGGGTCACTTCAGGGGCTGGGGCGGGGTGCCGAGGAGGCTGGCCTGTTGGAGCTCGAGCTCATTGAACTGCTGCTCGCGGTCCATCTCGATGATGAGCGGCACCACCAGGATCAGGAAGGTCGTACCGGCGATCCACGCGGCTTTGCCAGTGCTCTTCAGGAGCTTCTTGGTCACAACCGCGGCATCGCAAGCCGCCTGCCTGCCACGAGACACGATGGGGGACTCGGTCAGCTTTGAGATTATGCCACCGTTGGCTTCGCTCCTTGGAGCCCGCCTCTCCGGCAGGGATACTCCGCCTTTTCGGGGTTGCGACGCCATATCGAGAGAATGTGTGCGAGTGTGTGTGAGTGCGCGCGCGCGTGAGACAGGTAGGTGGCGGAACCGCTGAAAGGGACGGACCGAAGGCCGAAGGGTTTGGGCAAACAGCACTCCCAACAAATTTTCATATAAAAGTCTACAGCAATTTCTTTTGTGAGGTTTCTAATTGAAAAGAAAATAACTAAAGGGCAAGAAAAGAATATTCAGGTTGACTAGAAAAGAGAGAAGGAATATTCAGACCACCTCTGCTTTCCCAAAAATCTGGGACGACGGAAGAAAAAAAAAGACAAGATAAGACAAGACAAATAAGATCCCAGCATCAACGGCAGAGATCCAGCCTCAACATCATCAACAGTAGAACCGTCCCCACCCAGCCCTCCACAAATACCTAAATCTGCTTCTGATCACATGCTGCAGTCTGTCCCACGTACTTGTTCCAACTTCTCAAGGACGCTGCCATGGTGGCCATGTTGCAGCTCAAGAATTCGGAATCCCTTCTTGGTTTTCAAGTGAAGAAACGGAAATGGCACTTTTCAGTAGCACGTGGTCGTTTGCTTCTGTACGAGTCTTAACCTGACCTGTTCCTCAAGACTCAAGTACAGGCGTTGCTTATTCAATGTGCATAGCCAGATAGCCTTCATGTTCTCAAGAAGCAAGCATCATGTTCTCCAGAAGAGAAGCCATATATATCTGTCTACGCTTCCTTCATACATTACCAGCGTTTGCTATTTGTTACATTTCAATGCAGTCCTTTCCTTTTCGGAACGGAAGAAGTGAGTACTCGCATGTGGGGGTTTCGATTCTTGTGTTTCCAACTTTCCAGGAACCTTTTTGTTTGCCAAGCTATATAAGCTGTTCTTCTTCCTCTTGGAAATTTGTTTACTTTCTCAGCTGTTTTTTTTGTTTCTGGATTTTGAAAGTGTATCCAACCGTGAAGGTGATGGTGCACGAACAAGATCATGATCAGATTCCAGTTCCACCCAGAAATGAAACTGGAATATCATTGCTGTTTCTGAGGACCTCAGATATCCTATCCAAACAAGGTAGCTGTTGCCTTCTCCTTCCACTTTCCATTTGCAGAGACTTATATATCCATTATTCCATGGTAGAGTTAGGTTCACAAGATTTTTGTAGAAAATAATTGTCACTTTAATGCAAGAGAAGTATATATGCCAGTGAAAACTATTGCCTTAAGAGAGCAGAACAATGAAGCTTATAGTGGTGATAGAGTTATTGAATCTGTGATCATATATTTGATACAGCTAAGGACAATCAAAACCATTCCCCACCATCTACAGCCAGAATCACAAAGGTTCATGTACCAAACTCTCGACGACAATCGAATTCTGCATGCCAAGGTAGAAGTTCTACTTCTTTTCTCTTTTTTCTGTCCCCCCTTTACTTTTGCGAAATAATTCAACAAAAGAAAGAGTGGAGTAGATAAGATGTCTTTCAAACCATACTTACCAGAACAAGGATGTTAAGATATTCATTTAGCAAATGGAATATTTTTCTTCACAGGATCAACAAAGAACATTGATGGAACTAACAAGAACACCAGACCCAATATCAAAGCTAACCCAGCTTTGCGTCCACGTGCTGTCCTGTCTAGTCCAGGTAATCTGATTTCCTCTGTTGTAAGTGTGCACTTATAAAGGTGGAGTAAAGGGATTTGCAGGTTTGACAAGTCAATGAGATCCATGTATGGTGTGCTGTTCCACTTGGCCACAAGATACATAGGCCTTGTTTGATTTTCTAAAACCCCTGCCTCCATGGTTTTTCTCTCTTCAGATAATGATGGCATGATTGGATGTAGAAACAGATTCTTGGAAGAGAAATCGTCCAAGTCTACAAAAGTGAAGCTGCCTGCTCAAGCTAAGGTCATGGATAATCAGGTTAAGGCAGCAAGACTTTTGAACACAAAAGAAGGCTACAAGGAAGTATCAGAGGATAAGCAGAAGTCTTACACAAAGCAAAATGCATGAACTTGCAATCCAAGAACAGAAGCCACTTTACAGAGGAATTGAGCTTGTACTCAGCATTTTGCAGTTTCATGTCTCTTACATGTCAAATTTATTGTTCTCTCTTCTTCTTGTAATCTTTTTTTCTTTGCTTTGCCCCTTTTCTTTTGGTATTTAACAGTGCGCACTATTCTTCTTCTTGATGATTGGTTTCCAGATTTTCTTCTGTAATGTATATTGCTTTTGCATTGATAAACTTCTTCATGACATGTAATCTTCGCCATGGTGATTATTAACAAATAGTGTTAAGACCTCGTATTTGGAGGATGCATCTATGAATTAAAAACTGTCTTGTGAACCCACTTGGGTAGTCCAAATGGCAGCGAGGGGCCTTGTGAGTCAAACGCACACTCAGGTGTTCACACCTCTACTTATGCGAAAAATTTGCAGCTTAAATGGGCTTGTCAATGAGCTGATTAATCTCTTTAGAATTTTCATTGCGTTAAACCTAGATGCTGTTCGTTTACCACTTTTTTTTTTCGGATTTGCATCATATTTTTTTACAATCAAAACATCACAAACACACGTATTCCAATACAACCTTTTATTACTTTTTTTTACAAACATCAATCAATTTGAAAACTTCTGCATGCATGTCAATATAACTTTAACATCACCTAAATATTCACAATTTTATCAGAATTTTACAAATTTCTTCCAAACGAAAATCCTCTAATTAGGTCTGTCGGAACACGATAGACGTGAAAGAAAGCTATTTTCAGATTTTTTTTATTATAAAAAAGAAGGAAAATTGATATTCCAATACAACCCTTTATTACTTTTTTTACAAACATCAATCAATTTGAAAACTTCTGCACGCATGTCAATACAAACTTTAACATCACCTAAATATTCACAATTTTGTCAGAATGTTACAAATTTCTTCCAAACGAAAAATCCTCTAGTTAGGTCTGTCGGAACACGATAGACGTGAAAGAAAGCTATTTTCAGATTTTTTTATTATAAAAAAGAAGGAAAATTGATATTTTAGTCCTTAGGTTTCGGACACTTTTTCATTTTAGTCCTTCACTTTCATTTTTCAAATTTTTAGTCCTTAAATTTTCTTTTTTTGACAAAATGATCATTCCGTCAGTCTGCCATCCATATCCTTAACGGCACATGAAGCGGTCGATCAAGTATATGTGTTGAAAGCGAGCGGTCGACCGATACAAATTTACTGACGTGTCAGAGAGTTTTGTTAAGCATGTGGACGGAAGACTAACGGAAGACTAACGGAAGAACCATTTCGCCAAACAAAGAAAACTCAATGATTAAAAATTTGAAAGTTGAAATTCAATGACTAAAATGAAAAAGGGCTCAAAACTTAGGGAATGTAAATCCCAAAAAGGAAAGAAAGCTGTCTTTTGATATTTATCTTGGGCCATGCTGGGAGTCGCAAAAATTGACCCAAAGTCAGGGCCCGGAAAAACCCAACAAATCGTGTGCTGTTACCTCAATCATTAGCCACGAACTCAATCGCACGCATTTTCACTGCCACGAGGCCCATTTGTTTTGTTATCCCAGTCGGCCTAGATCAAACGATCTCCAATTATCAACGGCTGAGATCGAAGTCCAGCGTCTGTTGCTATAGTCCCGCCCACATCGCGCCTTCCACGATATAAAATCTGCACTCCTCATCCCTTGCCCTACTGTCACTGCAAAATTCGCAAAACCTCAATCCAGAAACATCTGAAGTCGAATCCAGGGCTCTCTGCAAACTACTCCGTTTTCTCTCTTCCTAAGGTATTCCTCCACGTCGTTGCTTTTTCATCCACTACAGTTTCGTATACTTGCGGTTTCAATTAGGGTTTAGCTTGCGAGACGAAACCCTAGGTTTTCTGACTTAGGTGTGAAAGCATTGGAGCTACCTATTGTTTCCATTTTTTTAAAAAAATTTAGTTAACACTACGCCGGAATCTTCTCACTTGATGAGTTCTCTCGGTGGTTCTGAATTTTAGATTCTAATCATGCTCCTATCCGTAGAATCGAGGAAATCACCTGAGGTTTAGCAGTGCATTAATAAGGTTTATGGCAAACGCTGATATTTACTGTGATTTACACGTGAACATATGGTTTACCTTTTTTTCCCCTAGGCAAATGGTTTTGAAGTGTAAGTATATGTAACTTTTGCATTTACTTTCCGTCCTTAACTGCCACTATACCATTTTTGTTAATCACTTTTTTTTTTTGATAAGTAAGCCAATTTTATTAAAAAGAAAGAAACAAGGAGCAAATAACACCCGGAGTCGACAGTACAAGAGAATATACTGAAGAACTCAAACACAAAAGCCCAACAAGACTAACCCAAAAGCCAACAACTCTCCCAAAAAAAAAAAAAAAAAAAAAAAAAAAACAAAGCGCCCAACAAGACTAACCCAAAAGCCAACAACTCTCCCAAAAATACAAAGCGCCCACAAGAACTCCCCCCCACCCGCAAGAACCCTAACAGGTCCCCTAGCAGTCCAGCCCATTGCTCTTAATCTTCCCAGCGATCGACGAAGTCCCTTCATAATTAACCGAAGACTGTAATCCCTTCAACTCCCTGAGCATCCTCCCCCCTGATTTTCTACACTTTTTCGAGCTAAGCTGCACCCGATTGTGTTCCAGCGCTTGAAAAAGATCCCTTAGTTTTTCCTCTTGACCACCACACGAAACCCCAACCATCTGACCCACAGAGGAAACCATGTCCAAGACCCACGCTGGTGAGTCCCCCCCCAAAGTTTTTCCAGCTGGCGGCACTGGGCCAAGAAATTTGCTAGGGGAAACTAACCCACTGCTCTCCCTCCCTTTTTCTAGATCAGCCTCACACCCATAAACGCACCTGTCTGCACACCCGATAGCCCCTCCCTCCACTAAAGAAACTGCTGACCCTCCTAAATCCCCCAATGAAGTCGACTGACCGCCAGCCTCCGAAACCTTTAAAACAGAGATACCGGGAGCCAAAGACTTCCCCCCCGCCTCACCAGCCGCCGCTAAAGTCACCAATGCCGAGTCTTCGACCACCTCTGAGCCCACTACAGGGGAGGCAAGATCAGAGGCACTTTCCGACAACAACTCTGGCGCCGTTGGAACCCCATAAGAGGAGAACTCTCTATCGGGAAGAACGGCAAGATCAGAGGCATTTACCGGCAACAGCTCTGGCGTCTTAAGGGTCTCCGGGCAGTCGCCAGCCACGACGGAAGATGTCGACGAAGGGGCTGTCGGCGCCGGCGATTGGGTTGCACCATCAACAGGGTCACCGCCAAGACCCGTCGAGGGCCTGTCTAAGTCCCCCCCAACCAGGGCCCCCGAAGTGCCCTTGAAGGCCTCTGGGCCTGTGTAATTCCCCCCCAATTGGTCCGGCCCAACTCGTTTCTCCTCATTCATGTCCATGGCCCCCGAAGGGCCCTCTAATGCCTCTGGGCCACCCTGATGCGTGGAGGCCCGTCCAGGCAGGCCCAGCTGAGAGACCGGCCCATCTTGATTTGATTCACCCTCGGCACACGAGGCCTTTTCTCGGCAATCAGAGCAACAATTACGCAAATCCACGAAGTCCGCCTCACCCAACAAACCCAAAGACCGGAAGATATGGTCAAACGCCTCCTTAAGGCTCAAAAGACGCGCGTGAAGATGGTGAGGACAGAGGGTCGCATGCCGACTGACACCCGCCGACTTCACAGCAGCCTCCTGGTAACTGTCAGCCTCGAATACAGCAGACTGCACCCGCTTCTCCCCATGCGTGAAAACTAAGTCAGAGCCTTTCGGCGGGACCCCAAAATTTGAACATGCCATACCGGAGGGAAGCAGCGGAGGATTCCGCTTGACGACGTCAGCAAAGGAGACGACATTGCGTCGCTCAGCCTCACCTTTGGAACAACGATCCGGCCGAGAAGAGCTGAAGAAATCAACAACTGCCTGAAAGCATCCGGCCAACAGCTGCCATCCACTCCCATAGACACCCTCAGGGACCATTATCGCACCACTGCGACGTCCCTCCCCATACGCAATAATAGCGACGTATCGCCCCGCCTTATTCCCGCACCTCTGAGCCATAAACGCCCTAGAGGCTTCGTTGAACTTCAGAGCAAAAGGTCGCGCGGCGTCAGCCTCCAACAATCTGCCGACCAAGTTAACCACCCAAACTGCCCCAAACCTCCCAAACGAAATCGTGCTATACTTCTTCCGACTCCATTCAGACAACGTAACCACTCCACCTTCGCTAACAGTAACTCGGAACTCTTTTGCTTCGACTCTGAAACATCTCGAGAACCCCATGTGGCAATTTCTAATCTAAAAACATCTCAGCGCCTATTGATGCAGATTACCTTACAACCTTTTTACTCGCAGAATTCTACAGTTAGTTCTAGACAATGTTCGAAAGTGACTCTAGGTGGCTCTCGGTGGCTTCTGTGCTTGTTTTCGGAGCTTCTTGACGCTGGGTGGGGGTGCTCTGAGTCTGTCGGCACCTTCTGTGGTGACTAAAGTGACCAAAGTGGTGGTTGTGGCAGATTCGGGCTTTTCTGTGGTGGCTGTTACGGTTGTCGGCAGCTTCTGTGGTGGCTGTAGAGATCGGGTGTGATATTTTTGGTGGCTGAGTTGCGGTCGATTTGGAGTTTCGGCTTGTTGGGGAAAACTGGAGAGAGAAGCCGAGAGAGAGAGAGACGTCGAGATGGAGACGGCTAGGCCGAGAGAGAGACGTCGAGTGAGGTTCCGAAACTGAGAGACGCCGATGGTGTGTGTGACGGCGGCTAGGGCGTCGCGTCGAGGACTCAGGGGTCGCGTCGTCGGATATTACCCATAGTACGGAGAGAGAATTTTTCCATTTTTGTTAATCACTTGACCTCAACTGTTGCCCTTTCCTAAGATCTCACCCTGTTACCCTGGACGGAATGGGACCAGCTGAGATAATGTGAGAGTAGTTTAATTTTGGGTCTGATAAAGGCCAATCGTTTGGCAAAAGAAAGTGGTTCATGTTAGTCGTATATTCACAATGGTTGGTCGTAATTTTCCTACCCTGAGATAATGTGAGACTAGCATGAGCTTGGTTTGTTTGGCTTAGCTAAGAGGATTGAAAAGCTACGAACAACACTAGCTTGACCTAGTCTGTTAACCTACCCAATTTTCCTGCCCCTAACCTGCCTCAGCTGCCACTCTCCCCCAACATCCTTATTATACTTTTCCAATTTAATTTTGAATGTATTCACGGGTTAGTTTTGGAATGCCCTTTTCTTGTTTTGGTCGAACAATTGAAGCAAAAGCATCCAGATGGGGTTTGAATTGAATACTTGTTGCTTTGGGGTTATGTATGTTTTTCCTGTTTATTTACAGCGCTATGTTTTTCTTTTGTAGCCTGTCCGTGTATACTGCCAAATAATAATCTGTTACTTAGGCATGGGAGACAGTGAAACAGTCTCATCTGAGACATCTTCTGAGATGGGCTATAATTCTGCTAGATATTCTTCCACTGGCTATGCTGATGCCAGGTCAAATTCTGTTCCTGATGCTGGTGCTTTTCCATCTGAGCCTACTGGAGATTTCACTGCTTCTGCTGTGGCTGATGCAAAGTCTACTGTTCCTGGTGGTTCTGATTTGGGTGAGGGGAGTATATATGGTACGGAACATAATCCTGTCCTGCAAGAAGCACATGTGAGTACTGAAATTGAGTCTAAGCCAGCTGTTGGAGTTTCTAATACTAGTGACAAAGTCACTTATATGGAAAATATAGCGACAGAGTTGCCTCAAGCAGCTGGTGATATTTCTTACGTGAATAGTGGTGTTAATGAAGTGGTAAATCAGGCACTTGAAAATGGAAGTGCTTCAGATAATGTGGGGAGGGGTGCTGATGAGCAACAGTTTGATGATTTTGGTAACTTTTTTAATCTGCAATTTCGATTATGTCAGGGTGGTTGAGATTTTTCTTTGGGTATTTTAAGACTTTGTAACAGAACACTATCTGCTTGTTAACTCTTGTGCCATACAATGCTAAGTGCATGCTGTGTGAATCATTAAAGTGTTTCTTGGTTCACTAGAGGAAATTTATTTTTTAGATGCTATTTATTATATATTTCTTTGTTTTTTTATAACCCAGGAGCTCCCAAGGTCGGGCCACTTCGTTTACCCGGCCCTACAAGCCAACCTGGGGGCATGTGTCAGGACCCCACCCAATACACCCCAGATAAGTCAGGGGTGATAATGGCGGTGTTGGGGCTCGAACTTGGGACATGTGAGAACCCAAGCCGTTGCCTTACCACTAGACCAAACCCCTGGGGTTATAATATTTTGAATGGCTTTTTGTGGAGAAATTGTTTGATCCTTCCTTTATTAGGTTCATTATCTTAATTGTTTTTTTTGGAAATAGATGCTTTCACCTTCCTAATTAATGGACGAGGCATTTCCCCATTAGATAGGTAAATACTCGAGCAATGCCTGAAATGAAGGTGTAAAATCAGCAGCCCCCATGGGAGCATATCCAAGGGAGGGCTTTTACATGCCAAATCATTTATTTTGTGTCTCGTTGATTGTCGATCCTGAAGCCACCCTATTATGTTTTCCATAATGAATTACCGGTGGAAAACTGCTTTTATTTGGAAAGCTTTCTGAACATTGTGGAAGACACTTAGAGGCAAACAAATGAAGTCCAAGGGATTCCAAATTTGTATGTAGTGAACCACACTGCTGGGAAAGAGTACATGGAAACAATTGTGGTAGACCTCATCTCCAAGTCACCTGGACTGACTTTAGATGGATGTGTCCTAACCCTTAAAAAACTACATGCACAAAAAAGAAACCTGATCATTAGAGATTCATTGTTATATATGTCAGAGATAATCATAAGTGGGTGAATTCTATTTCTTGTTTTAACTCTTTTCCTCTTTATTTGTAGTACCAGCCATGTCTGCTGAAGAAGATCGACTGTGGAACATGGTGAGGGCCAATTCTCTAGATTTCAATGCTTGGACTTCCCTGATTGAGGAGACAGAGAAGGTTGCACAGGTATGTGACCAAATTTTCCATGTTGGATGAACCATTCTGTTGATTTTTCCGATCTCCTATTTTTCTATTTGTGATTTTACTGTGAGGACAGTATCTCAACAAACTGGCTATACGGTTTTGATGTGCGCTATACGGTTTTCATGTGCTTGTCTAATATACTTGCTAGTTTTGCAAGAAGGTCTGCGTTGTATCTCTCTTTACTTGTCTGATGCCTTGCATGTACTCGTTTGTTATAGATCAGTCTATGTTGTCTTAAAGTTGCATAAGATACACATTGGCGTATTCATCTGCATCTTTGGATATCTACTCATATATGGACATTTTGGTCTTCTGAAAACAGCGCTAGTTTGCTTACATACTTATTTATCGCAAGTTCTTACCCTTTTGTTTGGGGGAAAAATCTTTATTTACATGTAGGGGAAACTGTTATATGTGTGTAGTTGAAGCTTCTTTTTCTAGTAATCGATATCCAAAAAATAACACTCTATTTAATGTTATAAATTATAGCTTTGGATTTTTAGGAGTCAAGACCCTAGAACATTAGACTCATGGAACAAGTATAGATTTTGCTCTTCTTTACTCAAGGTCTCACATGCATGTGCTATTGTTGCTAGTTGTTTGTAAATTGTTTGAATTTTGTGAGAATCTGGAAAATTAGTTTATTTGTGGATGGATCCATTTTCTTGGTTTGCATATATGTCATACCAGTGGATGGGTAAAACTCATAGTTTCTTTTGAAAGACTTTTCTTCCTGAGAATTTTTCTCCCAAATTTAGCCATGTAATATTTTTTCGAGAATAAGGCATTTGCTTCTTTTTTTTCTTCTTCTTTCAGATATTTACATTCTACATCCCTGCCTTTTGATTTGTCTGGTTGGTGTTATAGTTAATCTAGTATTTTGTAGCTCTGTGCTTTGGCTGGTTGACACTGATGAAAATAACATATTCACCTATACGCCTTGTGCAGGAGAACATATCGAAAATTCGAAAGGTTTATGATGCTTTTTTGTCAGAATTCCCTCTGTGTTATGGATATTGGAAAAAGTATGCGGACCATGAGGCTCATCTAGGCTCTGTTGATAAAGTTGTGGAGGTTTATGAACGGGCAGTTCAAGGAGTGACGTATTCGGTCGACATTTGGTTGCATTATTGCATATTTGCCATCAGTACTTATGGAGATCCAGACACTGTCCGAAGGTAAGAGGTTTTGTTTTAGCTCCTATTTTTTATTGGCATTGGGAGATGATTATTGCATGCTTTCCTCAGTCCTGAGGGTATAGTTTTTTTTTTTGCTGCTAACATCATTTCGGTATGCCTGCAACAGTGATCCTTCACATTTTTGGCGGAAAGGTTTGATGGGAATGCACTTCAGAAATACTTTTTTCTGAAGTGCATACCCTTGATTTGATGCTCCTGTAAAGGGGTAGCTGTTTTTAGGATCTTGTTCAGTTTTCTTTGTCTCATTACACCCCTTCTTTTCTCGCCTTTTTCTCCGAAGTCTTGTGCCGTAGCCTTGTAGTTAAATCTTTAACTATGACACTCTGAGGTGCATCAATATGCAAATTGCTGCTGGGAAGATCTCGTCAGGTTAAGGGCTAAGATGGCCTCTATCACTGCTCCATTTCACGGACCTAGTATGATATTTTTACAGGAAGGTAAATGCAGCGTTTGGAAGTGATATGCTGTTCACAATGAATTGTTTCTTCTGCTTGACATAGTGCCAGTGTCACCCATTATAGGATGTTCTTGGGTTAACTGAGTGGAGTTTTATGCTTATAGAATAATTGTGAATGCTATATTTATGGTGTTTCAGGCTTTTTGAACGAGGATTAGCTTATGTTGGAACAGATTACTTGTCTTTCACTCTTTGGGATAAGTATATTGAATACGAATACATGCAGCAGGAGTGGGGCCGCCTTGCTATGATTTACACCAGGATTTTGGAATATCCTAACCAACAATTGGATCGGTATTTTAACAGGTGATTCCTCGACTCATTGTACGTTGCTTGCATATTTGTGTTGTGACATCCTATTCCTCAGTGGCGTAAGTTCCTTATTTTCAAATTTGTTTTCCTGTCGACGTCTGGCATGTGCCAGTGTTATGTTTCTGTAAACCTCTTGTCTTTGTCCTGTGTTTCGTTCGGCAAGTTTGGGGTGGTTGAATGTCTCTGTAGCAGGATGGGGAATAATCTTGGTCATCAGTTAAATCACTGTCTTCCTCAGTCCCTAGTTAGTGTTCTTGGCTGATACCTTAACTTTTGAGAGGAATATTTGGTACCAGACTTGATTTGTTTTTAATTCCTACATTTCCAAAGCACCCCCAGGAGTCTGAGAAGCCCTCCAGATTTAACACTTCTTTTCCATTGCTGTCAACTCTGTGTCCCGATTTTGTACTTTTTGTGCTTTCACATGCTTTGATATGTGGTGTAGCCCAGCTCTGCTTTGTTATGCTGCATAATATTTTCTTTTTGAGGTTTTACTTAGATCCTGATGCCAATGGTGCTACAGCTTCAAGGAGTTAGCTGGAAGTCGACCTTTGTCCGAATTAAGGACTGCTGAGGAAGCTGCAGCTGCACTTTCAGAGACTAGTATCCAAACAAATGAAGGGGAGTTTCGTCCTGATGCTACAGAACAATCTAAACCTGTAAGTGCTGGCTTAACAGAAGCAGAGGAGTTGCAGAAGTATATCGCCATTAGAGAAGAGATGTATAAGAAAGCTAAAGAGTTCGATTCTAAGATCATTGGTTTTGAAACAGCTATTAGAAGGCCCTATTTTCATGTGCGGCCCCTCAATGTTGCAGAACTTGAAAATTGGCATGGCTATTTGGATTTTATGGAAGGGGAAGGTGACTACAACAAGGTATTTTTGGTTTTTTATGATTTGTAGTTTTTGGCTGTCCTCTTTGTTACAAATTGACTCAGTTAAATAACATCTGCTGCCCCATATGCTTTATTGGCTAAATCGTTGGATGAAGCAACTTTTTAAACGGGAAATTGAACTGAGACTAAAGCCTGGGCCTTCGATTTGGTTTCTTTAAGGCTAAGTACTTCAAACCCTCGTTTGTCAGTGGACGTTCCAGGTTGATGATGTGTTTGTATAGTAAATTGTACTCTTTTTAAAGTTCCAATGTTATGCATGCAGGTGTCTTCTTATCTTCCTAACCATCTATCTGTCAGACAAGGAGGGTCCCTCCCTTCCTATTTGGGGGGCCTCTCTATTCCGATAACGGAGTATATCTTGTGCATATCTCCTTTGTGCTTTGTACTATCCCTTTAATTATCTAAGGTGAATACGGTTGTATAATGGCATTTATCTTCTTTGATACAAACCAGGTGGTCAAGTTATATGAAAGATGCCTGATTGCATGTGCCAACTATCCTGAATATTGGATACGTTATGTTTTATGTATGGAAGCTAGTGGATGCTTGGATCTCGCAAATAATGCGCTTGCTCGTGCAACCCAAGTCTTTGTCAAGGTAGAATATTCCCCATTCAGATATTCTTCATTTGGACATCAGCATAGAAATAGAGAAGTAAATGAGAGCTGCAGAAATATTGCCGTGCTGACTGCACTGAGTTGAATGATTAGACAAGAGAATAAGGTGGTCATGTGATTCTAAGCGAACCACAATGTATTGCAAAAAAACTCCTATGTCTAGCTATGTATACCTAATGAAAGCTCTACTTTTCCACTGGTTTATTATCCTTGTGCTGAGAAAGACCTTGTGTTACCACTAGGTTTGGTAGGAGGGACCAGGAAAAGCGAGAGGGTATGCCAATGTTTTGTTTGGTTTGATGGAGGGACAAGAAAGGAGGGAGAGCATGGATAGATTGTTTTCCATTATTCCGGTTTTTAAATGGATTGAGGTCAAAGAAATTTCTCAACTTCTATAAGAACCCAGGCTCTCTTACAATCTTCCTTCTGTTGGGTGAAGTGAATATGGGGGGGGGGGCAAAGGAGTTATTCTTCCCCTCGTCCCTCCTTTCCGTTCATTTTTCCATCCTGCCCTTGTGTATTTTTCTTCCAATTTCCTCTGAGCAAACAGCATACAGGATAGGCATTGTATATTAATATATTTTGGGTTGGATGACCCTTTGATCATCGTATAGATTTTGACCCTTTCAAGAACTCATATTCTTGTCTTTCAATTATAGATGATATTACTTTTCTTTACCGGTCATTTCAGTATTAGAACACATGTTTCTCAAGGAATGTTGTTTGCAAATGAGTTTCATGGGGATTTATTGTTATCTTCCCCTGTCAGTTTTCAGTCCTGAGATGTTACAGTTATTTAGTTGTTTCTTTTTCAAATTTGACTACTTTGTATATGATTTATTTCTTTGTCGCCAAATTTATAACAGAGACAACCAGAGATTCACCTTTTTGCTGCTCGGTTTAAAGAGCAAAACGGGGATATTCCTGGTTCTCGCGCTGCCTATCAACTTGTTCATTCTGAGATATCCCCTGGTCTCATTGAAGCAATCATTAAGCATGCAAATATGGAACATCGGCTGGTATGTTTGTCTGAGAAAGCTTGTGAACTTTCCAATTTCTGGCAAGCATGTCACATTTTTTTAACTCAAATGTTTCTCCTTTGATTGCAGGGGAATATGGAAGAAGCGTACTCCCTGTATGAACAGGCCATTGCTATTGAAAAAGGAAAAGAACACTCGCAGGCATTACTGATGTTGTATGCGCAATACTCTCGGTTTGTACACATGGTGGGTTAGGCAAGATGTTTTTGTTTTTCTTTGGGTTGTATAGCTTACAGACTATCGTGGTTTTTATCTGGTTTGATTCTTTCATATGACTCTATTTCTGCTTCCCCTTCTTATGTTGTACTTTAGCTTTTATTTTTATTCCTGTTTGACTTCCTACAAGTAATGCTGGTTAAAGTGCCAGATATCCCTTTTTTTTTACCCTTTTTGACAAGTCATTATCAAGTGAACACGATTGCAGTAGGTTTCCCAGCTTCAACTTCAGGGGAAAATCACCTGGACATGCTTTTTTGTGTCTGATTTTAGATGACATTTGGTTTTTGCTTCTCTCAGGTGTTGGGTGTTTCTTTTATTTGTGTTCCCGCGAATGAAAGCAAGATAAAAAGTTATAATTTCTATGTTGGCATGAAATTCAAATTAAGTTATTTTGCCAATATATCCTAACAGACGCTTCTCTGTGTTTCATCATTCATAACTCCCCTTGGATATTTTTTGAAGCAAAATTATTGGTCATAGATCTTCATTTGCACTTTATGCTATGCCTCATGTCTCTGATTCCTGTATTGGTAGGTCTCTGGTAATGCTGACAAAGCTAGGGAAATTTTAGTTCAAGCACTCGAGCATGTGCAACTGTCAAAACCACTTCTGGAGGTCAATTTCTTTCCCTCTCTCCCCCCCCCCTCGGGCGCGCGCCTTCCTTTCATGTGCTTGTGTATGACATTCTGTTATCAAATCTTGTCTCAGAAATGTTCTTTTAGCTAATATGCTGCTGTTGCTTTATGATGCGTGCAGGCTTTAATACATTTTGAGGCGATTCAGTCTTTACCAAAGAGAATTGATTACTTGGATTCCTTAGTTGTTAAGTTCATAGTTCCTGACTTGGAGACCCCCAATGTTGCTAGTCCGGCTGATAGGGAAGAGCTATCTTGCATTTTCCTGGAGGTAAATTGTTTGGTAGTAAGATGGAATAAGTTTTATGATTACCCAGGTTTGAGTTGTTATGGTAGGTTTATGTTTTGTTTGCTGTAATCATATTTTGAATCGAGTGAAGTGTGATATGAGCTCTAGTTCTAAGGCACCCCCCACTTCACGTAAGAAAAGCAGGGTGGAATTTCTGGTTAAGGGGCACTTTTCAAAGAGGAGTGAAGATCAGAGTATCTTCAGTTTTTCCCTTTATTTTTTTTTCTCGCGAGATGCAAGTGCTTCCTGATTGTTTTAAATACTACTAGTCCTGTCTGGGAGTTGAGTCTAAGATTTGACTGTTGCTTCAAGCAATACAGTAGATAGGATTCCGCTCCCGTTGTGTGGAATATCAATAAGCTGTTAGAATTTTATTTGATCCACTTTAGCTGTTTTGTTCCATTGCATACTTGTCTTTGGATGTTGTTTTGATGGAGTTTATAAATTCATTGTTTATGGTGATTAGTCTTTAGGAGAAGATTGCACTATAGTAATTAGTTTGTCTCCAATTCCTTCGTTTTGATATTCTCTTCTTTTTGAAACAATACTAGCCTCAAAATCTTATCTGCTTACTTGGGATTTTCAGTTTCTGAATGTATTTGGCGATTTACAATCCATCAAAAAGGCTGAGGATCGGCATGCCAAGATTTTCTTTCCCCACAGGAGCACCTCTGAGTTGAAAAAGCGCCATGCTGAGGATTTCCTAGCATCGGATAAAGCCAAGATGGCCAAGTCTTATTCTGCTCCTTCACCTGCCCAGTCATTGATGGGTGCGTATCCAAGTGCACAAAACCAGTGGACAGCTGGTTATGGTGTACAACCTCAAGCTTGGCCACCAGTTACACCAGCACAAGGGCAACAGTGGGCCCCTGGTTATACCCAGCAGGTGGATTGTTATTCTTAATACTTGCTTATTTACTTGTGTTTTTTTGTGCCGTATACTTTATTATCATGGATTACCTGAGGTAAATGTTCGACTAATTTGCCAAAGTTTCCACATTACAAGGATTTTTTTTCATGTTTTGGTTTCTCATTGGTGGGTTTCGTTGGTTAAGAAGTTTTCTGAGTAATGTACAAACGGGTACAAGATACTGTATTAGATCCTGGAAATTCTTTCTGTGTTTCTCTAGTTGGTGCAGAATTGTTTATTTAAAACTCTTCTGAAAACACGAGACATTTTTTTCCCACAACAACTCAATAGGCTAAGCCTGGATCTAAAATTTGCAGTGCATATGCAGGGGGATAGTTTCACTTGATTCAAAAATTGAAAACCTTCATTGATTATGGCTATTATTTCTGAAAATACCCTTTAAATTTTGCAGCAGACTGCATACAGTGGTTATGGAGGCAGCTACACTAACCCACAAGTTCCAACGTCGGCACCACAAAGTGCCTCTTATGGGGCTTATCCTGCTACATATCCTACGCAGGTATCTAGTATCATTCTATGTGTTGGGGTTCAAGTTTTTCAAATGCTTTTTTTCTGGAAAACTGCTTATTGATCGCATTTCGAAGTTGCATATTGATGATATTTTGTTGATATTACCTTAAATTGTTTTTGTGTTTGTTCTTTTTTTGGTTATTATTTTTGGGCGTGAAAACACAGGAAGAAGTCCTTGAACCTATTGCGGCATTTATAGCATATGTTAACATTTGGAGAACTAAGCAGTTGCAGTATGACATCTATGAATTTTCTGTGCTTGGCCATCATCTGTAGAGCTGATAATTTGCTTATTATTTCAGCAGGCTTTCCCACCTCAAAGTTATGCACAACCCACTGCAACGGTGTCATTGACCCCAGCCCAGCAACCTACTTCCGTTCCTCAGGCCTATTATGGAAGTTACTACTGAAATGGCGAGACGAGACGACAGTTCTTGCGCGGCTTTAACTTCCTGGTCTGTTTAGTTAGCTGGCCTGTACCGTGCAACTTTTGGCCTGGTTATGGTGTAGGTAACAAGAACTAACGTTAGGAGAGGTCACTGTTTTAGTTGTTTCAGTGGCCATTGTAGTTTGGAAATAGGGAATTTTTTTCCCCATCTTTCATGTACTGTGTTTTGCGCCTTACTACTTCCTTGCTTCTTTAAATCCTGGGGATGAAACTGAATGCACGTGTAATTGGGCGCATCCACTTGTGTGAGGTTAGTTTTTTTAAAAATGTTGAAGGGGCCAAGTTTTTCTTATTCCGATTAAGAAAGAAAAGTCGTGAGGGAGAACTATTAAATGAAGGGTTCTTTTAGTGCTAGTAGAAATTATCACGCAACGATAACAGAAAACTCCCGAAACGGGGGTGAAAACCCGTGGCAAGGTCCTTGTTAAGACTGGCGAAGTCCATATTGGTAGTTATTAGGCCCCCTTTGAGGCCATTGGTTCGAGTGAATGTTTAGACCTTTTCACTTCTGGCACTTGATTGGTAAGAGGGCTGTTATGATCAAACGCTGGTGGAGGGTTTGGACTGCTGGGCTCTCTCTCCTCTTTGCCTATTTTACTTGAAATATATATATATATATATCCACACCTAACTTGTGTTAACTCTATTTGTGCAATACGAGTTGGGTTGTAGCCCAATTGGTATCATTTAAATTTCCTAACTTTAATGTCAGGAGTTTGACTGGATATAAGTTGAAATCGTGTGCGAAAATACTGATCTTGAGTTTAGTGGATGGGTTACTAACTCGCTGATGGTTTTGTTGGGGTTGTGGTGACAAGCTCATCTATTGGGTAGTAGTTATGGCTTCAATCAAACATTCTGTAGTGATGATACACTTCTATAATTCTGTTTACCGAGAGTTGTTAAGCTGGTTACCCCTTTATCTAAAAAAATTTCCATTTGTGGAATAGAGATTCCACCTATTTAAGTGACGACCTAGTATTAGTATGTATAGATTTTGACGTGAAAAATAATATAAATGTAGTTTTTTTTTTAAGTAACAAAATAAAATAATTTTTTTAACTTTTTTTTTCTTTATCTGTCAACTTTTGTTTCCCATTGACTGTATTATTTTTTTCTGTCAAAGACAGTGTGATGAAAGAGTAGTCCTAACCCATGCAACAAACCTTGGCATTAGGAATTGCTTAAAGTATTAACAACACTGATAACACTATCATTAGTATAGAGGATTATAGAAAGAAGCATAACAATTTTCCAAAGTAACCCGTCCGCGACATTTAAGGCTATGTTTGGTTTATATCTCAAAATACGTTTTTGTGTTTGTGTTTTTTTTTGAAGTAGTGTAAATTTTTTTAGGATCGGTGAAAAGTGGGTTAAAAATTGTTGGAATTTGTAAAAAGTTATTGAGATTGGTGAAAAAATATTGAAATTGATAAAAAAATTATTGAAATTTTTGAAAAGTATTCGAATTGATGAAAAGTGAGTGAAAAATTTTTGAAAACATTTTGAGATATTTGCCAAACATAACCTTAACATCCGCTCATTTAGTAATTACTACATTTCCCTTTAGGCTACAAATGGGTGATTTGCCTTTGATTATTTTAAACGGAAATTCTGTTTTTGTTTTTTTTTACTATTATTGTCCACGACAAGAAAAAAAATACCCTCTCAGTCACTCTTGAGTTCTTAGCAAAAAATTTTTAAAAAAAAAGTTATGCAAAGAACTCCATGATCGATTAGATTGTACCTCCAACTGACTATGATAATTAAGCTACCCTGCACACTTGACACTATATGTCACCTTAGTTATTCTGCGTATGGAGCTGCTTGCCGTTGATGATCACCACTTGGTCAAATCTCAGCTGTTCAATTCATTCACTCAAGTTCCTCAGAGAACAGAATAACTACGGCCGTTGGATAGCAGGGTTCTTTTTGTTGTGGTGGACGGCAGTGATTCCGCAGCTGTTTCTGAGAGCCAGGACCTAATCCGACGGCCGTGGCTGCGTGTGGTGTTCCCTATCGACGCAGTTTCCTTGTTGGTTCCCCCCCCCCCCTCTTGATTTCTCTCCTTCTTGAAGTCTCTCCGTCTCTTGGAATCTTGTATCTTTATTCGTTTCCCCGAAAGCTGCGAGAACTGGTTCTTCGAACTGTGTTTCCTTTGGCACAAAAGACCTTCATTCAACACCGTGGTTCTTGAAGATTAGGGTTTGTGAGTGCTGTACTTCTCAAGGGATCTTTGACAGATAATCATACCTTTCTGCTACTGCATGCTTTTCTAGAGAGACAGAGAGAGGGCAAGCAAGGGACTGTGAAAATGGCCTCCTCATTTCCAGGCCATGTCAGTGCGGCTCAGGTCGGTATGCACAAGTATATGGGGGTCATACATATTTATGTTGGAGTCTAAATATGTATGACTTCGTATTTGCGTGCATTTTGATATTAATGGATAGTATGGGGTTTTGTTGGGCTTTGCAGGTGGGATCGTACTTTGTGGGACAGTATTATCAGGTTCTTCAACAACAGCCCGATCGTGTGCATCAATTCTACGCCGATGGAAGCACAGTGATATGGGTTGATGGCGATTCAAGCGAGTCTGCCTCCGAAATGCTGGTAAATTTTTCGGGGAACTATGTCTATAAATATATCTTGTGTACGGGTTTTAAATGTTTCCATGTATTGAAATGCATTTGTGGGCATTTCAGGTAGGTTCCGTTCTTGTTTGGCGGAGAATATGACTATATGAACCGGTTCCTTTTAATGTGTGATTTTTTTGTTAAACTTTAGAAGATGTATCTATTCATATTTAGTGTCCTTTAATATTATTTATCTAGGTTCCCACTTTCTGTTCATCTTCACGGGGTTTATTAAAGTTTGCACCTCTCTCCTTATTGAATGCTTAAAAGACACTAAGTATCTTACAGAGCAGTAACTAATCATTTTATGGACTGGGAGATTGAAAAAGAAGTTTATATAGCTGTAATTAGTCATCTAGTGTTATGGTCAGTAGTTGGTTAATTTATATTCTTTTGTTGTTGCATGATTAGGGAAATGTAGGAGGCACATTAAGATCACCAATAACCAAAAAAGTGTTTCTAGGAGAGAAGAGAACTTGAAGGATTTTCTCCTGCCTCACTGACAAGGACAAAATGTGTTGTAGAAAACTCATATGGGCATGACTTTTTGTGTGTTTTTTTTTCAGATATATAGGTTCAGATGTTTGAGATAAGTGATCAACAAATCAATGATAAATATACCAGCGGTTACAAGTTTCTTGAGCATTGAAAAAAACAAAAGACACGAATGTAATCATACAATTGTTTATAGTTAATTGGGGGGAAATTTTCTTCAGTAGCATCCAAACACGCTTCTGATACACCAAATTATTGATATAAGTAGTCCCCAAAAATCACTGATGTTGACATGCTTCAGTTCATTTCTCTTTTTCTTCCTTTTTTCCTTCTGGGTAAAAGAGATGGCTACTGTGGGTTTAGGCTCTGTGTTTGATTAAATGTATATAAGAAGAGTTTTGATTCTCAACTTTATTATCTATGTTTAATTGTTGGGCAAAGTGGCTTGTGGTTTGGAGATGAGTGGTGTGATAAACTGTCTCGCATGTTAACAAATGGTCATATACCCTTCACGTGTGGTCTATGAAATGTCGTATACATTGACAAATGGTGTATACCTTTCGGGTACAATCTACGAAATGCTTGAGACTGTGTTTAATGTACATAGCTGAAAAAGGAAACAATGTAAAGTGTAGGTTTATTTGGAAGGAAACATTGATAACAGCACTCATAATATCTATAAAAAATGGTTTATATAGAGATAGAGGTTGTTTGTACTATTCTTTCTCCTCTCATTTTTGTAACAAAGTATATTGCTTTAGTTCCTGATCCATGACCTGCTTTCTTTCAAATGTTCCTAAAGACTTGCCGAGTTTGTTTTGATACGTGGTGAGTGGGGACAATAAAGATCATCATAAAAGGCTTGTTTCATAGCGCCCATCCTTTAGGGAATTAGTTCTGGAAAGCATATTATTAAGCTTTGAGTTTGTCTCCAAAATGTAGGTAGCATTCAATCTTGCTTCTTTCAAGGAAAGTCTAGATCATTAGGGCTCTTCTTTGTATTCCTCTTTCTTTATATTCAGCAATGGTTTACCTGAGGTTTGGAATTTAAGATGGAGGTTGGCATACTATGTATGTTTCCAAAATTGTTAGTCCATCTGTCTCATGATGTACTTCCTTATTGGAGTGGACCAGAGTGAATGAAAGTTTCCAACAATGTAAGCGTTTATTTGTTTAGCTTTCTGGTTTGAACTTGCCTTCTTTTCAAATTTGAATCCATCAACATTTTAGGAAGAGTTTTTGTCCATCTAAATATGTTCCATTTGTAAGTTTTCCATCAATAGTGCCACAAAGGTAGTACTTTATACTTTTTTTCTGAGTAGTACTTTATACTTGATTCTGATTTCTTCGAGGCCACATTTCTAGATGCTCCTAGGTACTTGGTCTCCTCCTTGCCAGACTGTCTTCATGAAACTCTAACAATCATCTTGGGGATTGAATGGGGAGCCAAAAATCAAAAGATAGGATTCTGTAAATAGCTTGTTTTATTAAAGTCATGTTTCCTCTTTTCACTAAGAAGCAAATGTATGGAGTTTTCTGTCACATCTTTCCATTTTAGGCTTCCATAGTGGCAACTAAGGATATCTTCTCACCATTTATACCTTCCTGCACGTGTAAAGTTTGATCTCATTACCTTGTATGCGGTCATGTAGCTGTTTTGTTGATAAACCTTTTACTCCAATGGCTCTGTGCCTAACTGTAATGCCCTCTAATTGAAAAGGTATCTTCTCACCATTTATGTTAATTTTCTATTTTCATAAGTTGCAATGAGATGGGTTGTTATATCCCTAGTGGAAATATGAATTATGGCACAGTATCTTTTGGCGTATGACCTTGCAGATACTACCATAGTTGGTCCTTAAATTTTGATTTGCCATCTTTTGTTGTGTGCGTGTGCATCTTTTACCTTGTGAATTAATTTGTTTCTTAACCTTTGCTTTGTATTTTCTCCATGTCAATTAATCCTGATTTTCCCCCTTTACAGCAAATTCATTCACTCATCATGTCACTAAATTTTACTGCCATTGAGATCAAGACAATAAACTCCCTCAATTCTTGGAATGGAGGTGTTCTGGTGGTGGTTTCAGGATTGGTTAAAACCAGAGATTTCAGTGGAAGGAGAAATTTTGTTCAGACCTTCTTTCTTGCTCCTCAAGATAAGGGTTACTTTGTTCTAAACGATATCTTTCAGTTCCTTGATGATGGAACAACATACCAACATCCAGCACCCATTCCATCAGAAAGAAAATTTGATGCACAATTGAATGCTTCTAGCCCTCTTCCAGATCCGCCGGGTAATGCCGCTGCTTTGCTTTGAGATTTGTTAAACTACTACTCTGGAAGATACATAAACTGGGACCGAAGAGGTTTCACAGAATATTTGCTCGACTCCACCTATGATCTAAAATAATCATCCACTTTTAGGACTCATTGCATGATGCAGACGTCAATTCGAATTAGCAAACCATTTTGAAGTGTCCTACCACTTGACCCCTTTCAACTCAGCTTTCAAGTTTTACCGGCTCTAGTGTTTGTAAAGTAGTTTTGATGTGTTTTGTTTCATGTTGATGTAAGCTTAGTCATACATCCTTGTGTTACTTTTGCCTTTACTAACCTCAGGCATAATTGTCAGAAGTCGTGACTGATATTGATAGTTGAGGTAGTATAACTTTTCTTGTGGACTTTGTGGAAGAAGACATTCACACTATTGCTGGAACTCTCATTGGTATTTATGGTGGATTATTCATAGATGTATTCCCTAATCGATCAGAACTTCCCTTTTTCTCAATCACTGCCATCTAGCTGTTTCACATTCTTTGATAGTAGAAAACATTGTTTTTTGCTGCTCTTTTCTTTTCTTTTAACCCCCTTGTTTTAGCAGTTTCTGATTATGTTTTGGAGGAAGAAGCCCAGGATTACGTGAACTCAATCCATATAGAAGATGATCCTGTAGACAAGTATAGTCTCCCAGAGCAACAGCTGCAAGTGGACTATGCGAGTGAAATTGTGGTAGAGGAAACTCCTATAGAGGAGACATCTGCTTCATATCAAAGTGTGGTAGACACCGTGCATGAAGCCCCAGCTCCAGCTGTGGTGGAACCAGTGGGAGATGCACCACGGAAAAGTTATGCTGCTATTGTATGCTCTTCTTCCTTTACTAGAGTGTGTGTAGGTTGCTGGGGGATTTATTCACCCAATTTGAAGGGCTAAGCATAATTGATGGGAAAAGACCATCTATGTGAGAAATGAACTGTTGCAGAAACTGTATGCAATGTTTTACATATAAATTAATTCAGGAACAGAAACATTATATGGGGCAAAACAAGAAGGGTGGGTGTATGTCATTGTTGATTACAGAAACAGATTTGTGCATAGAAAGAGGGGAACATTTATGTATTTATGTGGGTGGGCAGGTATTTATCTGGGTATCCTTTGTTTTACTATTCTGGATTCGTCTTTGATTGTTCAAAATTTGGAATTTAGTAGTTTATGTTGTGTTAGTTGACTTATTCAATTGTTGAAACTTCCCAGCTGCGAGTTTCTAAAGGGCAGCCTGCCTCATCATTCTCTACCCAGCCATCTTTACACCGAAGTTCCCCAACTGCTTCTGAATGGAATCATACTACACAGCCTGCTGCTCAGCATTCAAACTATGTGTCGTCATTTGTGCCTGAAACTGGGGTAGATGCAGCAGAGGAGGGTCTGCCAGGAGAAGAAGAAGGTCGAATTCTTGATTCAAGTTTAAAATTTCTCCCTCGTGATTTTGTTTTAGATATAGCGTTGGTCTTTGGCATACTTCAGTGTTTGTCTTTCCCCTTATGGATTCTAGATTTTGTTGTTAAAGCAAAGATGCAAATGCATGGGTGTGGGTACATAGGTAGTTATATATGTTTGTGCTGATGTGCATATAACATATTCAGGCAGTATTTGTATGAGAGTTTTCCTGATGTTTTGGGAACCATGTGATGGGTTAAAACTCTCACATTTAGGTGGTATGTCGCACTATATAGGAATGAACTTGTTGATATTCCCTTCATGAGACCACATTCACACCAAGCTTGAGAGTTGAAGAAGGTTAGCTCATGCATTTTAGTTGAAACGTTGGGTATTTTCATTTTTGAATTTTTAAGTTCATCCTTCCAGATGAACCAAAATCTGTCTACGTGAGAAACTTGCCTCCTACTGTGACGGAAGCAGAAATTGAGCAGGAATTCAAGAACTTCGGCAAAATAATACCTGACGGAATCTTCGTTAGGTTACGTAAGGTGAATTCCTCTTCACTTTTAGCTAAGTTTCTCGGTAGATAAACTTGAGAGAAGCTATAACAGGAATTGATTTATTCAGGAATTTGGAGTCTGCTATGCTTTTGTTGAGTTTGAAGACCTGATTGGCGTTCAAAATGCACTCAAGGTTTCTATTTCTCTCCTCCTCCTCCTTTTTATGCTTAAGTTACCCCTGCCATCACGCTACTTGATTCCATGACATCATTTTTGGCTTTTTGTCAAATATATTTGTATTGGGACCTTTTTTTTGTGACTTAAGTGGCAGTTTGTGCACTAGCCAGTCATATTAATGTAGAAATCTAAATTTCTAACTCGCAAATTTATTTGCTATGTGAAGCCTAAAGTGCCTGGTTGCATTTATTTATTAATTTTTTCTATGTTCGGGATTGAGCTTGTCATTTAGTCATTTATTTGATCCAAGACTTTCGGTTGAGGCTATATCATAATTTGTCATGTCAATACTCTGGTGTACTGATATGGATGTTTCAAAAGGAGTGTAGCACACCATTTCCAGTGAAGCTTGGGGGGCAAGAGAACATCTATGTTACTAATAAAGTTGTATTTCATAACATATGACTATCGTCTCCTTCGGGTGTCCAATGTTTATTTTTAGCCCCTCCATCCCGTATTTATAATCCTCGTTGCCATTTGGGGATGTCTCATGTTGTTTTTCTGTGTTCAGAAGTGAAATTAGGCAAGCCATTCACCATTACAATGACCACCCTATTTAGTGCACTTATTCGATAATGTCAATTACAGTTTCAATTCCATCACTTCTCAACAAATGGATATTATTGGAAACTATAATACAGTACACCTACAGATATTATCTCACATTGTGTCCTTGTATATATGTTCTTAAATAGGATTGTATTTTTGTGACCAAATATTTTTTGTGCTTCTCATGTTTAATGGTGTGCCTAAAAGAACCGGTTTGCCTTATGTGTCGTAGTTAATGCCTCCAATGATCTTCAGAAATTTTGGAATGATTTAGCTGGGCCTAAATTAGTTTTCTGTGTAGGCATCTCCATTACAGTTGGCTGGAAGGCAAGTCTACATTGAAGAGAGGAGACCTAACAGCAGCAATACTTATCGAGGAGGTGGAAGTATGTAACTTAAACTATTCCTTTAGTAAGAAGTATCTGTAAAACGGGGATGGGGGGAGAATGGCTGTGGTTAATCATTTTTCATTGTATTTATGTCCTACCAAAAAGTAAGAAGGGGGTTGAGTTGGTACTCACAAAAACTATGGGCCAAACTGGCTCTCACAATCTATGAACCTAATTGAACTTTCATACTCAATATCATCTCCTGTCCAGGTGGCATGGTGTTCTTGGTTGCTAATTGTCTTGATTCTGTTTTGTTGTAGACTTCAAAATGTGTTCGCTAAATTTGTGATCCATTAATCTCAATTTGAATTGCCTCAACCAGGAAGGGGCAGAGGAAGAGGAAATTACCAAACAGAGGCCCCAAGGGGCCGTTATGGTGCACGAAGCTTGGACAGGGGTCAGGACGGTGCTGATAACAACAGAGTGAGAAGTAACGATTTTCATCAGCGTGGTTCACGATGAGACAAAAAGCCTTCGCAATCAAGCATCTTTGGATGGACAGATCTATTGTTGGGTCAAAACTTTGTTTGGAGAAGCTGAGGGATGATTTTGAGCTATTTGGGCTCTTTAGTTTTGCTGATCAAACATTTTCCTTATGTTTTCAGGAAATATATTTTACTTTCCTGGTGTGCGATTTTACAAGAATGGGATTGGTGAGAAACTTGTTTGTGTTATTTCTTGAGTTGGTATAGCTAAGTTGCCTTTCCCCTCGAATTAGTTTTATCATCCAATTCGAGTGGGAAATTTGTTGCCATTTTTGAGGCCCACATAATCAAGAAAACAAGATGCGTCCTTAATGGTAGTATTTGGAACTTTTTTGTCTGAATTCTCAGTGTTCACACCTTAATGGTAGTAATCTTCTTGCTGCTCTTCCTTGTAATATTTCAGTATTCAGCAGACAATATGGCTGCAATCTCTTTAAGCCTCGTCTGTTTCCATTAACTTCTTATCAAGTGGTATAGCAATTCGCTCCCAGCAGGACTTTCTTCTTAAATTGTTTGTGTAATAGGAAGGTCTAAACCATTAACTTCTTATCAAGTGGTATAGCAATTCGCTCCCAGCAGGACTTTCTCCTTAAATTGTTTGTGTAATAGGAAGGTCTAAACGTGGTCGAAAGCTTTGTAGGTTTCCAATACTTCCTCAGGCCTTTTGTCGTATTGCTGGAATGGGACAGTCAGAAGATATCCTTATTGTCCAAAAACAGAAAATATGAGATCATGTCGTTTTACTGTTATCTAAACTCTACACTTTTCACCTTCAGTCGTCAATTTTTAAAATTATTATGTTATTAAATCAAAATAACAATTTCTTTTTTAATTAACAATAAACGGTTAATAGTTGAAGTATGAAATATAATGAAAACAATAATTTGGGATATGAAATATAACGAAAATAATAATTTGCAAAGTGTTAGAAATATTTTTTTCTAAATTGTAATTCATCAAGTTTCAATAGAGGTATACACTAATTCTTGCTACTCTGTTTCATATTCACTTCACAAAAAATTTGCCAAGTAGTGTATGTCATTGAGACAATGTACAAACTCTGGCTACCCAAAATTTCCATTTATCTATGTACATATAAAATGCTCCTAGTAGCACAATCCTTATTCTCATGTCTTAGGCAGCTAGATTCTGCTATGCGTTCACAACATACGTGCTTTGCTTTGGTCGCAAGGGTTCCCACAATTAAGCACTTGCAGAAGCCACAGCTCCATGAAAATGTGTTGGCATGACTTGGAAATCCTTGGGCCCAACACTTTCCTCGTCATCTTCCTCTGTGTCCCAGAGGAAACTAGCGTATGCTGCTTGAACATGGCTGAAAACCAAGAATCAAACGTTAGATTGTGTGGCAGAGCATACCAACTACCTGACCAAGACATGGAAATTGTGTTCGGATGTTCATAGTTTTCTCATTCAAAGGATTACAAACCTATCCTGAGGAGAAGCTTGAACGGCTCGTTCAAAGTAGCTTAAAGCCCTATCTTGATCATGATGTAGCTCCCAAACTATCTTAGCGTACTGCGATAAAATTTCACCGTCCTTGGGATCTGCTAGGATAGCACGAGAGTAATATGCATCCGCCCCCTGAAGGTCTCCCTTGAACTGCAGAAAAATTTTAGTGTCAGTATAAGGATGCTGGAACAAAGAAGAAAAAACCAGAAGTTCTATGTGATTTTAAGATTGGTTTCTGTCAAACGCCAAATGGTCTTAGAAGTTGATGAACATCAAAAGAATCAAGCAAGTCAACAAAGAAAAAACAAACCAACCTGGTACAGAAATTGTGCATAATTTCTCAGAAATAAAGGGTCGCCAGGATGTTCCTCCACCATCTTCTTGTAATACTCCTCCACCCCTCCATTGTCCCCACCATCCCCACCAGATCCTGCTGAGCTGAACTCTCCACCGCCGCCGCCGCCGCCGCAACCACCCCCAACACCATCACCAATTCCTAGCCCTCTTGCAATAAACATCCCTTGACCAAGACGCTCTCCATCTCCAAAACCCAGATTCCAATTGTCATCCTTAATATTCACTTCCTCTGTCAAAATATTCATGTTTCTCATTTTGCTCTCCAAACTGAGAGTTTGTGCTTCCATTGCCATGAACCTCTCTTCACCTCTTTCATTCACCCACAACAGTTCCTGATTTTCCTCCCACTCTTCTCTCCCTTCATCATCGTCTATATCACTTTCTTCTTCCTCCTCCTCCTCCTCAAGTCCACCTTTCACAGACGGTATAGTTTGCAACATGAAGCACTTAGGTCTGCCCAGAAACTTCTTGGGTGGGTTCATTTCAAAGTATTGATCTTCGCCACTGCTACAAGAAGAATAGGCTAGTCCTTCTAAGTTTCCTTCAGACTGAGCTCTTCGAAAGCCTTTACTTGGGTCGAGATCAGCAATGGAAGGAGAGTTTGGAGAGGAGCTGCGTGAAAAGGAGGAGAGGGTGAGAGACCCAGTCTGGTGGAGTGAAAGCTTGAGGTTTTGGTGGATGGCAGATGGTGGGTGCTTGATGGTAACATTGGATTCGTGGTGATTGATGTTGGGACTCTCCGGGAAGCTTGAGAGAAGGGATCCGAGAACTGGTGTCGAAGAGCTCCTAAGCAACATTTCTGTTCTTTGACAATATAACCGTGTGGAGAAAAGAAGACCTTAGAGTGAAGATGAAAAGGTTTCTCTTGCTTAGCAAAAAAAAATATGAAAAGGCCAAGCTTTAATGGATTCAAGCAAAAGGAAAAGTACGATTAGATTGATTTCATAGTTGGTGAACACCTAATCTCACAATCTCCAACTTTACTCCTATAATTACTCAACTCTTTTCAACTGCAAGTTGGCTCCAGGTTTATTATTCCTGTTCCTCAATCTTAGGGTTCAAACAAAAAGGACAGACATACAGTCAGACTCACATGCATCTGGAATGAGTTGGAGTGAAATTTTCCCATAAAAAAAGGACAGACATACAGTCACAGACTCACATGCATCATCTACCCTAGAAACCTGCTCCATGCTTCATTGTGCTACCTGATGTCTACTACGAGGCTGAAATTCTTAAATAACAAGTGCAAAAAAACATATAGGAGAACCAGGAAACGAATCCATCGCGAAGAAGAACCAAAAAGTGCAATAACATAAGTGGCGGCAGCCAATAAATGCAAGTCGTAAGTACCATAATGGGTCGCAGAGAAATGGAAAGAAGGCCAAAATGAAAGAAAAAATTTACCTCTTTTGAGAAGGAAAAGAGTCCCCAAATGATCCAAGAGCACTTCTGATGACAAAGGAGAAACCCAAAAGCTACTGATCAAGAAAAGTGGACAAGAAAGGAGAAATTATTAACTGAACCAAAGAGAGTCTTTGCAGAACCCATTTTATAGTTGAAAGAACAACGTATCTCGTGGTATTTCACTTAAATTTGTTCACTTCCGGGGAAAGAAAAATCAAAATAAAACATTTTTGTATGGAGGAGAAAGCAGCTGGGGAGAAAAATATCAATTTGTTCTCTTGCATGAAGAAGGTACAGAGGAAGATTCTGACAGTCTCTCTTTCCATGCAAATCGACGCGCGTGGCTCCCACTCGCATCTACCCAGGAAGACGCTGTGGCATATGCTCCGTCCGATGCTATTGCCAAGAACCTTCTGTTGTGCGTTGACTGGGATCTTCTAGTACACGTTTGTCAACACTCAGCCGTACACGTGGCTGGATCTGTTCATCTAGAACTGAACTATTCAATAATTGCAGTCTTTAGAGATTACCCTTTTCTATTTTATGACCCTGAATCTCTGAATGAATGGGACAGATTCTAGCGTGACCATCGTACATGTAATTTTACATCATATAGTAGTTTCTTTTTTTTTTCATTTTTAAATGCATATTAAATGCATGTCTTAGCAAAAGAAAAATTGAATTAATCTAATTTACGACGCATGTATGTAAGTAAAAATAAATCTACTTGTCAACATCATCATAGAAACTAGATCTTTTAAATAAAAATTTAATTAAGTGATAACTTTAAAATATTCATATCCTTATCTAAAAGGAGTTGTTGCTCTACTCGAGATTTTTTGCTCGAAAATAATGAAGTAGCCTAAGGTTTGGATTTGTTTTCAAAATGTTTTAAAAAAAATTTACGATAATTCTAAATTTTTTTTATAAATTTTAAGGAATTTGATAAAATGGTCCTTGAGTTTATATCCCTTTGATAAATGGGTCATTCATTTTCAAATTTTAAAATTTTAGTCCTTGAGCTTTCGATGTTTGAGAAATGGTTCTTCCGTCAGTCTACCGTCTATATGTTTAACGGATTTGTAGCGGTCGACTGAATATATGTGTAAAAAGTGAGCGGTCGACTGCTACAAATTTGCTGACGTGTCAGAGAGCTCCGTTAAATATATGGACGACAAATTGACGGAATGACCATTTCGTCAAACATCGAAAACCCAAGGACTACAATTTTAAAATTTGCCAAAGTGGTATAAACCCAAGGACCTTTTTGCCAAATTCTCTAGATTTTAATATATTTTTATAAATTTCAATAACTTTTTTTTAAAATTCTAATATTTTTAATAAACTTTTCACTGATCTAAAAAAAATATAAAATAATTTTTTTAAAAATCAAATAAAAAAAATAGTTTCAAAACCAAACCAAACATAACCTACCGTTCACAAATTTAGTCGAGGTAAATTTCAACCTGGTAGACCACTCGTGAACTTTCTTTACATATGGGAATATTACTTCAAAAATGTGCAACTTGAGGAGATTGTGATGTCAAGCCGCACGTCCCCTGAAAGTGACAGGAATTTGTCTCTGAAAATGAGTTGATTCGTCCGGGAACGCCAGCTAGTAGTAACCACTTGTTACTTGTCCTAAATGTTGGGTTAATTTTCAACTTTTGCAAGAATGTGATTCATGTCTGTTTCCACTTGAATAATGAAGCAAAAAATATCAGATGGGCAATGTTCAAGTGGTGGGAAAATATCATATTCCGGACCCACCACCACCAATAGCTTTGTAGTAAAGGCAACACTTGAGACTGTACGGTTTGGATGCACGGTTGTTGAGTTCGATTCTCTTTAAAATTAAATTGGTGATTTGGGTAGTGAATTTTTACGCTAGCCTCGTTGAGTTTGCTTATACCTTAGTTAAGTACCACTCCATGTGGCCCATCATAAAATACTATTCCTCTTTACCTAAAATATATGTATCTTAAAATACATATGAATATGAATATGTATAATTCTCAAGCACTAAGGGTTGTCTTGGGCTTCCATGCTATTAAGCTTTTAAGGAATGTCCCCAACCTATGCTCGAAATGGTCCGGATATGCCGTAAGATGTTTTTACGGCACTAAACGCTTACGACACTGCTGGAGGTCCATATGAAGATCGGGATATGGTGGAGATTACTGAGTATAATCACAGTGCCTGCAGGAAAGTTGCAGAAAAATTTGCAGGAACTGGCTTTACTACTACAGAGACAGGATAGACGTAAATGTTTCACAAAACGGGTATTTTCCAAATGGCTTTGTTTATAGAAAGATATTCTTTCTTCTTCTCCTTCTTCTTTCTTTGGTTGAGGGCACAAGCAGTATCCTGAGTTTTAGCCTTAGAGAACTGAATCTAAGCTATTAGCAGCAGAAGAAATGACGAGAATGTTTAGATTCTCCAATCACCCACCTATAATGTTATACAATCATTTAGTCTAGGCACGTATATGCATGATGGAACCGTGTGGTAAGGTTCTTCGTAAAAAGAGCGGCATTTTTCTTTTACATAATGGGTGGTGATTGATAGTTCGCTAATAAAAACTTCCAACAAAAATGTGATCAACCTTTTTTCATGGACCCTAAAAAAAGAGAGATTAATCAAGATTATGAATCTTTCAAAATTCTAAAAGAAAAGAGTCAAAATACACCTCTAATCTACGCATGGTAGTGTCCAGGTGTTCAATCATTATGAAGATGTTTAATTTAGATGCAAGAGTCATTTGTGGATGGAAAAGGTTCTTCTTTAGCTTTCAACATCATTCAAATCAATGGATCAATCACACCCACCACCACGATTAAACAGTATACACCGCACATGGAAAAGGTAGCCCAGTCCAACCCCACCCCACTTTTGCACCAGTAAATTGCAAAGAAACCTCCCACCCCTAAACACCTACATTATTTTATTGAACCAAACCCTCCCAACTAATTTTCCATTCCATCTCTGGCCCCTCAATTCCTGAAGACAACAGAGTTTTAGAGGGAGAAGAGAGTGTTGCATCATATAAGTACAACTGTACAAGGCCCCACTAAATGGCCTGACCCTCCAAACTCATAGAATTTTGGAATATGCTGGGGGGGTTGCGGACCCATTTACTCCTTTCAGCTTTCGGGGCCTTGAAGATCAAATCCTTAATAGCCATCTTTTTTAAGGTGCTGCAGTATGTGAGAGAGTTTTTGGCGATGATGTTTGGGTGCGGGTGCTTTTTCTGGAATACGGCCTCCAATTTCTCTCCACCTCCCGAGCCCAAACCCTTCTCACTGCCAGCTCCGATTCCCAAATGGCCTGGAGGTACGAGGCTTTTGGTTTTATGTTCTTTTAACCATTGTTGATTTTTTGGTGAAGTGAAATGTGGGATTTGCTTCCTTTTCTGGGTTGATTATGGATATGTGGGGATTTCGCTGAAGAGTTCTGCTTTTTCCGGGGGATAGGTGTTTCTGGATTATGTTAAATTATGACTAGCTTATGGAACTGGAACGTGGGTTGAGGTTTTATTTTTTTTTGCTAAATAAAACTCCATAACATAAAATAAAACCAAGTCACAAATGCATATCAAAAACCCGGATATGCACGGGGATATCAGAAAGCGATAAACAACCAACCAAACCAAAACGAGCAGCCCACTTAGCAAGCAAGTGAGCCTGCGCATTACATCTTCGCGAGACCCAAGCCACCCTCCATTCACTGCGCTCCTCTAGGCACCGCCGGATGGGTTGAGGTTGTTTGTTGCTTATATTTGTTTCTTCTGGTTACAGCTACGTGTCAATGGTTGATAAATCAGATTTTTCTATTGCAAAAGGGATGAAAAATTAGCAAAAAGTGTGCAACTTCTTTGGGTTAATCTATGAGGCGTCAATTTGGAGTTCTGTTCCTTGTTTGAGCTTGATCACTTATATGCCATTTTTCCATGTCGTGACGGTAGGCTAGTTTGGAGTTGAGCGGGGGGCAGTGGGGAAGGAAAAATACGCAGAAGCCAATTCATCTTGTGACTTGGATTGTTGTGGAAGCTTGTGCTTTTGTGGGAAGATGTTCAGAGTCGATTATACGCTTTATAGTGGCGGCCAGTTGTATTTTGTTTATTTTATATTTTCCTGAATATCCCTTTTCCTTTCACGTTCTCTGATGGGTGAATTTGGATCTTGCATCTCTATTCTTCCGTTTCTGAATTTGTTTTTAGAACACTTTTGTAACTTCTAGAAATAAATAAGCTTGGAGATCTGTTTTTTAGGCGCTTTTGAATCATTTATACTTGATTATTAGTGTTTTATAGACATCAATATTAGTGCATTTCAATCTCTTTTTAGTTCGAATCCAGCTTACTTTGTTCCATAAATTGAATGTATCCTTGGCTTCTTAGGTGGAAGTTTTGCTTCTGGGAAGATAAATCTAGGAGAATTAGAAGTTGTGGAAATCTCCAGATTTGAGCTCATTTGGAACTACAACCAAGGGCCAGAGGGGAAGAAGGGTGTTATTTTTTATAAGCCAGTGGGTATACCTGATGGGTTTTATTGCCTCGGCCACTACTGCCAACCTAACAGCCAACCTTTACGAGGATTTGTTCTTGTTGCGAGGGAAGTTGGTACTTATCTGCCTGGGGCTTCCCATGCTTCTGACCCTGATAAGCCACCAGCTCTTCTAGAGCCCGTAGACTATTCTTTAGTTTGGACTCCTGATGATGGGAGCGAGGAAAATTATGGTGGAAGTGGTTATGTTTGGCTGCCTCAGCCACCTGAGGGCTACAAGTCCACAGGCTATTTGGTCACCAACACGCCAAACAAGCCTGAGTTGGATGAAGTGAGATGCGTTCGAGCAGACCTAACGGACAAATGTGAACTTTACCATCTGATACTTAATGCCATCTCCAAATTTCCCGACATTCCTTTTCGGGTTTGGGATACAAGACCCCACTACCGGGGAATGCTGGGGAGAGGAGTTCCTGTGGGGACATTTTTCTGCAGTAGCTACTGGGGAGCTGTAGAAGAGTTGCCAATTGCATGCTTGAAGAATCTAAATCCGACTCTACCTGCAATGCCAAACCACGATCAGGTTCATGCATTAATCCACCATTATGGACCCACTGTATTTTTTCATCCTGCAGAGATCTTCTTGCCATCTTCTATCACATGGTTTTTCAAAAATGGAGCACTGCTATACAGAGCTGGCATTTTATATGGTGAGGCAATTGAGGCAAATGGATCAAATTTGCCAGGTGGGGGAAGGAATGATAGGAAGTTTTGGATTGACTTGCCAGCTGATCATGATCGTAGAGAGAGTGTTAAACATGGAAACTTGGAAAGTGCAAAACTTTACATACATGTGAAGCCAGCACTGGGAGGTACGTTTACTGACATTGCAATGTGGGTATTCTGCCCCTTCAATGGGCCAGCCACGCTGAAGATTGGGTTAGTGAATATTGCTCTCACCAAGATTGGGGAGCATGTGGGTGACTGGGAGCATTTCACACTCCGTATAAGCAACTTCACTGGAGAGCTTTGGAGTATTTACTTCTCCCAGCACAGCGGCGGGGAATGGGTGGATGCTTATGATCTGGAGTACATTGAGGGGAATAAAGCTATTGTTTACTCATCGAAAAGTGGGCATTCTAGCTATCCTCATCCAGGAAATTATCTCCAGGGATCCACAAAGCTTGGAATTGGAGTTAGGAATGATTGTGCTAGAAGTAATCTATATGTAGATTCAAGTGTCCATTATCAACTTGTTGCAGCAGAGGACCTTGGACATGGGGTAGTTACAGAGCCTTTTTGGTTGCAGTTTATGAGAAACTGGGGTCCAACCATCATCTATGAGTCACGAACTGAACTGGATAAGATAATTAATCTTCTGCCTGTGATGCTCCGGTATTCAGTGGAGAACATATTCGATAAGTTGCCAGTGGAGCTTTATGGGGAGGAAGGTCCTACTGGGCCAAAGGAGAAGAAGAACTGGGTGGGAGACGAAAGAGACTAATTCTTCATCTCCTGCCCCCTCATATTCATCTGTATATACGGCTGGTGAATATTGTTTGGAGGCCTCTATGTATATCTTCATTCTTGTATAAGCATTTTTCGATAAGCTTGGACCTCTTATGTGAAGCTCCGATTTGAGCAGAGGATCCTGGGAGGAGAAAGGGGAAAAGGTTGATGAAGGAGAGCGTTTTATTGGGGTGGTCTCAAAGATGTAAGATTATTGTTTAGGTTAGTTTCACAAAGCTCATTATGTTGGCACATATGTATATCAGAATCATTTGATGAATTTCTGATTCTGCAGACATATTTCTGCAAGAATTATCAATATTCCAAGAGATTTTGCATCGTCACTGAGACGAGAGACACATTTTCTTCTTGGTTTTCTGGATTGGAAAACGTAAGTCCAACTTTCTTCAGAATCTTTCCAAGTGAAAACCAAATCAACTTGCTTAGAAAAAAAAACCAATCAAACTGGCTTATAATCATCATATTCATAATTTTATAAAGCACACAAAAAATACTGCTATTTTTTTTTATGGAAACTACAAACTACTACTATTATTAATTAGAGGAAAGATAAGAATATTATTATCGTAACGACGCTGCTTTTCTTACAGCTTGCGAGTAAGTCCTTAATTTAAATGATACTTGGGTTATGAGATCAGTTCAAGCGTATGAAATTTGTTCTCGTGCTTTAAGCTCACTCCGTGCGTCTTTTATTATCTAGTTTTTAACATAAAGACCGGCGTAATATATTTTTCCCCTTACCTAACAAAATTATTATCATTATTAGTAATAATTAGGATGTAACATTTTTCTTGTTACCTAAATAAATGTATAATAATATGTTTAATTAATAATAAATTGTAAAAATGATAAAAGTAATGCCGATGAAAAGCTAGTAAAGAAAAAATAATAATAAAGAAAAATAATTGAAAAACTCGGAACTCTTTTAACAACACTGAACCGGGTTCGCGGTGCTACCGTATACAACCGATAATATACTGATAATAGAAATCATCTTTGGTCATCAGAAGGGTTTAGAGCAACACGGAGAGAACGAGCTGACCGGGGAAATGCTAGGGAGAAGATTAATTTCCCTTTTCAAGAGCTCCCCAGCGTCAAAGCTTTCCGGGTACTGTGTATTTGTCACTGCTTTTTTTGTTCTTTTTCGTTCTTGTTTTTTACAGATGTTAATTAGTTATGAATCTCAAGCACAATTTAGTCAAGTTTAGATTAACTGTATTAACTGTTCTGTTGGGAATTATTTTAGTTCATGCTTTCCTTCTCTCTCTCATTAGCGTTTGAAGTTATGAGAAATGGAAAATGTGGAGGAGGTCGTGTAGAGATTTGGAAAGTTGGGTTCTGTGATTTCCGATTGCACCCATTTGTAGTGCATTAGTTGTCTTGAGATTATCTTAGATAAGATATAATCGAGCTAATACAAGTTTTTGGACATCCAATTATTTAGATATGTGAATAATAAGATTTATGTGCTGCAGCTCTGCAAAGCCTGTCGATGAAGGCATTAGCAAGTCCGTCGTGCGAAAGGCTGTCACTTTTGTTCTCTTTACTGTAACGGGTGGCGTTGCTTTGAGTGCTCTTGATGACCTCACTATTTATCATAGCTGTAGCAGGTACGTGAATTTAGGACTGTTTTCCGTGTCTGATACACTCAGGGTTTTGTTCTTAATTGGAAACATCAAACTGTCATGGTTGCATAACATATTTTAGAGGAAAGTGTTTCTGAAATGCTATCGCTGAAGTCTAAATTCCATAAATTCACAGATGCATAGCCCAGAATAGCATTCTATCTAAGTTCGGTGTTTACTATTATTTCCATAATCTTCTATGCCCCCTTTCTAAAGTATGTCTACATGAGGGTAGAGACATTGGACCTTTGAAATCAGGGCTTTAGATTCTCTTACGCCATTTACCTGGAACAAGCGTTTGCTTGCATTATAAATGCTTTAGACTGAAAAAAGTTGTTTTCTTGGTACGTCAATCGTATCCAGCAATTGGATATCTTTCAACCTGCAGAAATATTTGTTAGAAAATTGTCATAATGAGCAGAGTACACCACTCGGATAATTTAGACTCTTATGAAGCTGCTAGTTTAACCTGCTGCTCACTCATAGTAACCAACCTGGTTTTGGTTTTGCAGCAGACTAAGGAGGTGCTTTGGATACAAGAGTTCTTGTATTAGGATGTCGCAGTCTTGTCCTTGTCGTTGTTTTTCCCTGCTTTAGAGCTTCCCCTCGTAAAATACTTCTGTGCTTGGATGTAACGATTTTAAGTTCTAGATTGTTAGGAAATAGTACTAGTTAGTAGGCAATTCTTGTGATAGGTCTGCTCATCAATCACGTCATCACTTGGTATTTAGAGTTGATGGCCAAGTTGGTAATGCTAAAGGAATCATCCTTTTTTGTAAAATCATCAATTTTTCACATAAAAGGCTTCGCCAGTTTTGCTTTTATTGGTTATGGAGTAGGAACTATGAGTTTAACAGATCACATTACAGGGACTTATTTTCTCTATGAAAAGCCTGCAATCAATAGATTGGTTTTTCTCTTGGAACACTTGGTGTGTGCAACAATAACTTTCAAAACCACACCAATTGATAACTATATCCCATTTCAGCACTAATTTATGTTTGATACTGCCAGCATTAAATTTTATGAATCGCGTGGTACCCAGTGTTGACTGTGCGTTTTTTTTGTTATCCAATAACCAAAGTTCAACAGTATCATAAAAGTTCATAGGTTTATTTCAATTATTGTATTTATCACCACCTCGCCATTTCTCCTAGCGTTACCCCCCGAACAGAGGAAAAGAAGCCAAACCTTCTGACTTTATTGATTGAACCTGTATTCTGACTGATCTACTACTGAACCTATTCAACGTTTTTACTGTGAGATGTAACAACTTAAGTGACCTTTATGATAGAAACTTAGCAATTGATTTTGGAAATTGGGTTTTACAGTAGCAAGGGGCCTGGAAAATGGAAAAATAATCATGGACGTACCAATCATTCTCCACTGCAAGGTGTACCCAATTGCTTTACATAATGTTACGAGGAACATCTCCATGCCGGAGAAAGAAAATATTTTGTGCTTATAATTTATTCATCCTTTGATTTGAGCATGTTAAAATACTAAAACACTTTGACAGATGGTGGGGTATTCATCAGTGAAATCAAACTGTCATCATTCTCTATCATGTGTAATGGAGATGATAAATGTGTCTTTGGACAAAAGTGATGTATCATGTCGTCGTGAAGATGGGTAGGAGGTATACTTGAAATAACATGGTTAAATTAGTAAAAGAGGATATGATAAACAAGGAGGTGAGGGACAGTATGATCTTAAGTGTAGCATAATGGCAGAAAATATAACATGTGACTACCCCAGGTTTACTGAAAAAGCATAGATAGAGCCGACCCAATTTAGTCGGGGTGACACAATATTGATAGAAGCTTGAGTTGGATTGAGTTGAATTTCTGGGCTTGGATCCTTTGGTGTTATATGTTTTACACTATTGTGATTTGTGAATGTACTTGCTTGTACTTTCAAAGTTAAAAAAGAAAAAAATCACTTAGCTTGGTCTAAAGTTCTGAAAAATAGAGGATGCACATTTCATGCTATCTATACCTTCTGCTCCAGTGAGGAAGGTGTGAGGAAATGTGGATGTTGCTTTCATAGACACGATGTTGTTTCACCGTCCTTAATTCCGTTTTCAACTTCTATGTTTCCTACACTTGAAAAAATAAAGGTTGACAATAAGGCAAGTTTGCTAATCATTGGCCTAAAACTTTTACAGCAAGGCCTTGGAGAAAGTCAGTAAAAACCAGGCAGTCATAGATGCCATTGGGGAACCTATTGCAAAGGGTCCATGGTACAATGCAACACTTGCAGTAGCTCATAAGAGGCAGTCTGTGTCTTGTACATTTCCAGTGTCCGGACCACAAGGCTCTGGAATCTTACAGTTGAAGGCAGTCCGTGATGGAGGTCTATACTCCACTTTTTTGTGTTTATATCTGTGCTTCTGTTTGGTGATCTTCAAGTTTTTTCATGTACTTTTCGTGTTTTTAAAACCAAAACCATGAGCCTACTGCCTAGTAAGCAAAAAATTTGGTTTCAAGATTCCTAGGCCAATTTTACAAAATTATTCTACTGTTGTACTAACTCTTCTGCGCAATTGATGATCTCGGCTAATTATATTGCCCGAATTTCATAAATAAACTTTGTTAACAGAGTAACGGTGTTTATTTAACAGATGACTCCTGGTTTTCATTTATCGGGCCTCGAGATTGGGACATCCTAATCATGGATGCGCTCCTCCATGTTCCTGGAAAGGATGAAAAGCATCAAATGACGCGGATTAGTATCTCTGACTTCCCTCCTCTGGCTTGTACAGCATGCACCGATTGCAAACCTCAAGAGTTGGAGAATCCAGAGCAGAGATGAAAGTTATATAGTTTTGATTACGACAACATATCTCCTTATTTGAATTCTCTGCTCGCATAAGTTCCTGCCATTTCAACATTGGTAAAGCAAAATGGTTTTTCAGAGACACCTCTATAGATATGCTCATGGAATAAGTTGTTCACAATCTTTGTTTTGTTTTTAATGCAAAATATGGAGATCGGTTGGCATGTAATGCAACTTAAAAGAAATGAAAGATCAACGATTCTTTGTTGTGATTGTTTTGTTTACTCATCCACACCAATGATGCAGTATATTTTAGTAGCAAAGTAGCTGCAGTTTCCTCAGCTGGACTTTGAACTGGTAATGGGATGGTTAACCATGGAAAATGTTGGCCTTTCCACTAGGAACGGCGAACATGGGCTGTTGTTTGGACTGCCCCAACACTTGTTTGGGGGTCTAAGCCCAGATGAGCAGTAAGGTAGGCTTTTTGTCTGGCTGTCCCCAATTAACGTGTAAAGCATAGCTCGTATCCTTTGCAAAAGACAAAAAACTACCCAGAAAAGTAAAACAAACACAACTTTGAAAATGGAGGGAAGAAGCAACCGGAATAGGATTGGGAGCATTAGACATTTCCGGTAAAGACAAAACTTGACTTGTTGGTAAGATCAACCTTTTGGATCTGGCCTACTTGGGACAAAGCTTTCAATAATGTTCCCAAAACTGTCACAAAGGTCGAATAATTTAGTTCCTCCCCAAAAGCTCAGCCACTTGCATTGGAGTACAATTTGGGTTTGATCTATTTAATTTAAAAAATCACACATAGAAATGGAAACCTCTGTCTTTTGCAACTCCCTTGGGGGTACTTTGGGGCTGTTCTCAAACACAGCCTACATATATATATGTATATATATATAATCAAATACAGCCTATATTTGTTACAAAAGGAGGCATGAAACCCCATTGGCTTTTGACCAAAATTTCTGTCCAAATCTTTGTTCACGTGGCAGACAATGGCAAAGCAACAACCAGTCTAACTTTCTTGCCCCTAAATTTATGATCCATCTTGCCTCTCTTGACAATATTAAATATTATTTTTGAGAAATTACTTGTAGACAACATTCTTCCCTTTCTCCATTCTACAGTTTTTAAATCTGTATGTCTGTGGACTGTGGCCTAAAACATAACACAGAAGAAAATTGCAATTCGAAGACCTCCGCTAGTTCAAGGCAGCAATATATGTCTTTTCCTATATAAGACTAAAGAACACGAAAAAATACTTCATATTTGGTTAGGCGGCTTTAACTCTACACCACTCTTTTATTTCATTCCTTCTTGTATTAGTAATTTAGAATCATTAGAGTCGAATACATCAATTTTTTTTTTTGAGCACAGCAAAGAAATAGAAAAACCATTTTTCACTTTGCATGTAACAATTATTGAGCTCCACTGAACTTCTCCCAAAAGCTTTCAGACCTAAGCGTGCAGTCCAAAAGCTATTATAATGGGTGTACTAGATTTGCTTTTCTAACTCCTAAGGAACTGAATGCGCCACCTTATGTGATGGAGAAGAGTTTGATGAATAATTTTGTACCTTCAAAATGTTAAGGCAAATCTACGTGGACCAAAATGTGCCGGCTCATTTAAGAGAAAAAAGTAATTAAATATCTCCACAAACTTTAACTCGTTATAACTCACTCATCAATATATGCTTCTTGTTACGGTGTCATCCCCAATTTACTAGAGCCGTTATATTGAACGATTTTTTACCTTGCGTGAATGGAACATGACCTTTTTTCTTGTATGATAAGACAAAATTTTCACATTGATTTTAACTGAGTCGTCTGTTTTATTTAACCATCCCGTTACGTATTGTTTCTCAAGTCTTCATATAGCAAGAAGCATCACAGAAGTTTGAAAAGAGCTCAGACAATAGCAAATTTATTTTTTCACGTAAGAATAAAGTTACGTGCAACAGAAACTGTTTAACATAACGATTCTAGTGAATTGAGAGATGAAATCATAATAAGAAGCATAGTATAGAAAATGAGTTGTAACGAGTTACAATTTGTAGGTATATTTAAGAATCAAGTGATAATTTATGGGAAATAAATTGTAATATACCTCTACTTTAATGAAAAAGACCTGGTTTAATGTTTTTTGTCCCTTCTATTTGCAAAAGCAAGGCAGCTGATTATAACAATTTTAGACCTTTTCTAGTCAACCTCTTAATAAATTTGGTCAGCACCATAAAAATGTGATTATATTTGAAATAAGTATTTCTTTTTAACAATTTAGTAGCACAATCAAGCCTACTGATTTGAATAATTGGACACGAATACCCATTTTTTCTGAATAAAAAATAAAAGAAAAGGCCCACTTGATAGAATAATCAATTTTATTTTAATAAATATTTAATTCAAGAAAGAATGGACTTCTTCACAATTTTAACAATCTTAAATTTTTTTCAACCGTAAAAAATAGATAAATAAATAAAAGTCTACTATTTTTCTACAATGCTCGATCCCTAACGGAAAACCGTACAAGGTGTTGCACTCAACCACCAACGTGTCAAGAAATCACGGGGTTGTGCGTGGATATTACTTTTTCATGAGCCCGCACGTGCTCACATGTGTGAGGCAACGGTGGACTCTGTCTCCTCGGCTAATGACAGCACCATACGCGGTCTAGCTCGGGTTGGACACGTGTTATTTTGCTGGCCGCTCCGGACTTCAAATCTGTTTATGAATCGAGGACTTTCAAAGGTCGCCTATCGCTTTCCAGTCGTCCGTTGCGCTGTGGTCCCCCACGTGTCACAGAAGTGGATTACATAGTGGGGCCCGGGCGGCCCTAACTTCAACGTGTAGAGAACTGTGATGTATGGGTCCCACACTTGTCGGCTTGTCGTTGGGAGCACAGCAGTCGTGGGTCCTACTTCATAAGGATCTGAGGTTTTTGGATTTTTATTATATTTCTCGCGATATGGTACCAGAGACGACGGAGCCCAGTAATCTGAGGCGAGATAACTCTTATTAGTATTTTAAGAATTTTTTGTGTTTTGAAAATTTTTAGACGATGTTAACTTTATTGGTATGCATGTTATATTTATTTTTAAGTGAGGTTAAAAAATATGTTCAGTTTGTGTATTCTCAAGATTCAAAAAATTCTGAGAATACAAGAATACCGAACAACCCCTAGGATTACGAGAGTTCACATACTTTTGTTCTTTTTTTGGTGCGGTTCGAGCAAATGTTTTACACTTTGTTTGCTGATATTTGCTTTGGTCTTGTAAGGATTTTAAATTTATCTATTTGCATGGATTCAAATTTATATCAACCTCAATTGATTTTTGTCACGGTAAAGATATATGTAACGTCTTTCTGTCCCACACAAACAGAGCAATTATCAACTGGTGAGCATATTATTAAGGCTCAAACCTTAACAACTAGGCCAACTTAAAGGTAAAGATATCTACTTATTTTAAGTTATTGCTCGTCATTTGATTAGAGTTTACACTGCTATTTTGTTTTTATAATTAATTTCAAACGGATGGGTTTTCATGCAAACTTGTTTGAATTGATTGTGTGTGCTCTATAATTTACTATCATAATTCTGCAGTGTAATTTAAAGAGTAATAGATACAACGTGAGTCATATAGTATTGATGTTACCCGTGTGAAGCTTCGACTCAGTGTGCATCCTTACATCATTTATTGTTTATTATGTTTATCTCTCCAATTTGTATAATGCAATTTCAAGTAGGCTCGTGGTCTTTTCAATCAACTTATCAAGTTTATTTTTTCTGTAAAAAATTAAAATATAATATATAACTATTATCAAACAAGATAATTATACTTTTTTATGTTATTTAATCGAAATTTGTACATAAGTTTTCTTCTCAGCACTACAATTTTTTGTATAAAAATGCCTTAATATTATATCTTGTTGTAATGCGGTAGTTTGAATATAGTAGTATTATACTAAGCCGTATAAATAATATCTTTAAAATAGGATAAATAAATATCCTAGTTGCAGTACATCTAAGGTTACGCTTGTGTTGGAAAATTTTTAGTATTGAGTTTAGTGAAAAAGTGAAGAGAGATAATTTTTTATATTTTTTGATAGAAGAGAGAGATTATATTGTAGTATTTTATTGTGAGTTGGTGAAATATTTTGTGAAATTTTTGGTGCAAATGCACCCTAAGTTGACTTCATGTCGTAGTACTTTTTATTTGAAACCGCTTAAGAATTTATATGTGGGCGAGTTAAACTAGTAACCCAAAAGATTAGGTAATGTTAGGCATAGATAGGCAGGTAGATTAAGATTAGGTCCATTGTATTCATTGGAAGCTTTCTTTTAATCAACCCCATGCAATTCTAATTTCTCGTACAAATGTGACTCTAGTTTTCTTTTTCTTTTCTTATTTCTACCCAAATTATCAAGTGACCTTGCTTTTGTGTTTTTTTAATATTTGATTTATATCAACAGTATATATGATCCTAATTTTTCTCATGTATTTCCTATTTTAATTAATTTATTCGCGACTTGCATGGAAATCAAGTTGAATAAAAAAAATAAAAGGCTAAATATAAAAAAAAGATGGGAGTTCTAGAAGGGAGAGAGAGCAAACATCTGCAGGGGAAGTTGCAAAAGATATGTTAATGGGAGGAGCATAAACCAGACATGTGGGCCATACAGCAATCACTAACCAACCACATCCTTTTCCTCCACCACCACCACACCAACCCTACATTTTCCTCTTTTGCTTGCTTCATTTCCCAAGTCCTACCAAACGAAGCCCACGCGTTTCGCTTCTTTTGGTTATTTGTCTCCCTTTCCCTTTACTTTTATTGGCTCTCGTATTCGTTCCTTCTCTATAATCTGCCCTGTTCTTGTTCCTTTTCTTTGTAAATTTCTTCTGAGTCTGAGAGCTTCTACAAGCTACAGCGATTTCAATGCAGGGTGTTGGTGTTCGTGGAGGTGGTAGCGGAGCAGTGTCGGCACGAGGAGGGTCTAGTACGAGTGGTGGGTCAATGTCCGCGGTGTCAAAGGAGGACAACCTGGTCTTGTCTTCCGAGGATTCTTCTTCTTGCCTGGATGAGTCTGAGCTTGAGCTGGGTCTTGGGTTGAGTCTCGGTGGCAGTGGCAGGCTTAGTGCTTGCAAGGTCCAACAAGGTCCGAGGGGTGGTCAATATACGCGGATTTTGACGGCCAAGGATTTTCCCTACCTGGGTTCTTCGGCTTCAGCTTCTTCATCTTCATCTTCATCCTCATCATCGTCCGCATCATCATCCTCTTCGTATTCTTCATTGAGCAGAGCCAATGTTACCGCCGGGACCAAGAGAAGTGCTGAGTCTGTGGCTGCTGCTAATGGTGCCAGGTAATAAGATCCTAAGATTATTGGATATGGTTTTTTCTGTCAGGCTCTTAGTATTACTGGTTGTTTCGGTATCTGTGCTATCTGCTAAAATTTTTAGCTTTCGTTGCTGAAATGCTTCATTCTGTTGTTTTATAGTTGATAGCTATCCAATTTATGTCCTTTTAATCAAATTGTTTGCTTAGCATGTCATTTCGTCAAGCAGACCTCTGTTATTTGCTCTTCTCAAATACTCTTTCTGGGTTTGCTTGCTTTTCAAAATCAGATCCATAAAAAATGCAGTAATATATGATCTGAACCTAAAACCTATTATGGGGCTTTTCTTGGGAATGATAATGTGTCGAGTTGGCAAATTTTAAGACCTTTTCATTTTCGCCATCTGAGAATCTTGCGATGCCTATGCCGATTCAGGATATGTCAGCCTTGGAGTTTGTACCCCGATTTGCCATTTTCCGGGGGAAGATTCGAGATTTCTCTTCATTGGGCATATAAGTTGAGTACTCAGATAAATAGTTATACCCAATTGTCACCCTAAACAACTACGAAAAAATCAAATAAATGCACTTGTGGAAATTCAAAGCTGATATATAGCTGTCAAGAAGATAAAGTGCCATGGCCTTCCTCAAATACGACAGCATTCAACGTGATGAGGTTCCCATACTGTTTCACGTTGATTTAATGACAGATGAATGTAAGATCCATATATATAATTTGTTTCACAGTAAAATTGTCCATTACATGTGACACAGTGGTTGAGATCATGTAATAATAGACTGATAGTTGGTGCCTTTTAATTGCTTTTGGGCTCCTGAAGGATGATCTTTTAGTTCTACTTTGTGCAAATATTAGCGTTATCCTACTTTGTGTTTGCATTACTCCTAAGGAAGTTGGCCAATTGCATTCGGTGGTTGATACAGCTGGATCCACTCTGTGTAACTCTAACGAAGTTGATCAATTATATTCAATGGTAAATACTGCTGAATCTACTTGAGAGGTTAGATATACATATTTAACCGGATGTAAACTAATTACACATGAAGATGTAGGTTATCAGAGTTGACACTGCTCAATCATTTACACATCTGATTTATCAGATAATCATTTGATTTGTGTATCGAGACCAATCAATTGAGGTATCCTATTGGTAGCTCCATATCACATAGAGTACAACACAATCAGAGGAACCAAGTCTTTAATGGTGTGAAGAAGTTTGAGAATGCTTTCAAAGTCAGTTTTTATTTTTCTTTCCTCCGAATATTAAAATTGAAGTACGTAACACAGGCTCAATCTTCTCATTTTCAAGATTTCATTGCCTAAAAATTCCTGAAATCTCAGGGTTAAGCTGCCCCTTACCCCACTAACAGTATCAAGTGCAATTTCTGGCATTCACGTATTTCATGGGAAACAATTATGGAGCAGAACTAACAATTTGGCTGGATGTGTCAAAATTGCCATCCAGTTAGTGATTTTGACAGTATCAGGAGTGGCCCACTTTGGGGAGTTATCTGCTAACATCTGAAAAGGCTTAAGATTTTTGCTTCTTGAGATGGTTTCTTACCCATGGATAGGAGATATTTGGCAGTATCATTCCTCTCCATTGGAGCCTCTTGCTTGTTGGTGCCATTGCCCGTTAATCCCTGCCATCACTTGGATCTAATCAGTTGTCATTAAGAATTAGGAAAATATTGTTGTGCGAGACGGTTCATTTTCTAGATTATTGTGGTGTTGATATTTTTGTTGCCTCTGGATACTTTTATTTGTGCTACACATAATGAATTTTTCGTGATTGCATTTCAGAAAGTTATTTATTGTAGTTTCATTTCCTTGACTTATTGGATTTTTCTTATTAAATTTTTGAAGCAGTCAGGTTGTGGGATGGCCTCCTATAAGAGCATATAGAATGAATAGCTTGGTCAACCAAGCAAAATTACCTGCCACTGAAGAATTCAACTCACTGATGGGCGAAAGTGAAAACAGCAATATGGCGGTTGGAAATGGAAGTAACAGTGGCTGTGACAAGAATGATGGTAATGCTAAAGAACAGGGTCTCTTAAGGACCTCTCTGTTTGTCAAGGTGAATATGGACGGAACTCCTATTGGAAGGAAGATTGATCTGAGTGCACACAGTTGCTATGAAACCTTAGCGCAACACCTGGAGGATATGTTCCAGATATCAACTACAATGATAAGTGAGTGTCTCTGATACCTCTTATTCTGAATTTCAGATTGGAGAATTAAGAGCTCCTTTCAGGATTGATTCTATTATTTCAGAAGTCAGTCCTTCTGCGTAATGAATCTCTATTAGCTTTGGTGTCATGGGGCTGAAGCTGACTTGGCATTTTACACAAGTAAAATTCTATGGTTGTTATTGTAATAGCTTTTTCAGATCAATGGATAGTTTGAGGTCAATGTTCAATTCTTATATCCTCGAGCATTATATGAGAGATCATGTGGTAATTTCCTTGCTTGTGTGAAATGAGCAAAGGTTTTGATTGGCAATTTGACCCTGTGGTGTTAGTTTTTGTCCCAACCAAACACAGATTCCTAGATTTTGATGTTTTCCACCAAAAGAATGTCATTGAGTTTTGCATTTCATATGGGAACCATTGGAAGGTTTCAAAAATAAATAATGAAATGGATAAACAATGGATAAACTTTGATATCAGTGACATGTCTAGAAAAAGAATCCTGTCACATCACATCGTGTGGTAATTTTGTTGAGTTTGTGTTTGTTGTCATGATGTGGAGGTTTATTTGTTTGCTTGTTTTGTGTGGTGGTGACATTAATCTGTGATCAGATGGAGAGAATCATGATGTGATGGTAGGAACAAAAAGACCATCAAGGTTGCTGGATGGATCGTCTGAGTTTGTGCTCACATATGAAGACAAAGACGGAGACTGGATGCTTGTTGGAGATGTTCCTTGGCGGTATGTTTAATATGTTTGTTCTCATCTGATCATTTGATTATTACAACTGAGAAATAACCTTCACTTGGATGAGATTCTTGCTGGTGAGATTGTGTTCTGTCCCACCGGTGCTTAAGTTGGTAATTAGGTCTAGCTTCTACAACCATAATGCAGGTAGTCATTTGTTTGGTTAGGCAATTTAAAAACGTACAACTCAGAATTTTAAACATGGACTCTATTTGTTTCAAAGAAACATGCAAGATTGGGTTGCAAATTACTTGCAGGCATTAATCTCATTGAATTCTTTGGCAAAGGGTGTGTTCACATTATATTTATCATGAGTGAAAACTCAAAAATTTCAACTCATCCCAAGTACTTTTTCATTTCAGTTTTTGTTCATAGTTTATCTTCTGAGCTATTTGTCACACCACAAATTGGTGAGTTATGCTCTTGCAAACTGCTAGGAAGAGACCTCCATAGTAAAAGGGGGGTGTAGAATTGAAGTACGAAACCCTTGCTGCTGGCTCAAAATCTCAAGTCGTCGGGTCATGTTTGCAAACGAGAATTTTGGCCAAAATTCTTTCCATTCAAAAATTCTCAATCTCAAACATAACTAACTAAAAATTTTTGTCAAGAAATTTTTTCACTTTTTCGATTTTCACACCCACAATAATTTTCCTTCTCTCTTTATTTTAATTCCAAAATTTTAAAAAACTTCAAAATCATCTCGCCCCCATCAAATTATCTCTTTCAATCATAATAAACATAAAAAATTCATTCAAATCATCTCTCTCTTCACTTTTTCATGAATTCCCATAAAACTCCAAAATTTTCTATCATCTCCCTAATATACTTCAAAATTTTCACTACTCTTTCACAAAATCCAATAAAATTCAAATCTACTTACAATTTTTATAAAACCACCAAAATTCTCTAAAAATATTGGAATGCAAACATGACCCTCTAGATGGGGGAAGCTCCGAGAGGGTGCTCTTTGTGTAATCTATATTATATGCTTCATAAGTGGTCATTCTCAGTTTTATTCTAGGATGTTGTTCGATAACAGAAGAAAGAACATAGGATGTTGACACATATAAGAGGGGGAGAAATGATCAAAAGCATAAGTAATAAATAAAACCAGAGGCAGAGAAAAGAAGTGTCTTCTGCTAGCAAGTTTTATGTTCATTTGGTACTTCATCCTCTACCCGTTTGATCTTTTTTAGGTCATTATGTTATCTGATGGTGATGAAATATTTCTTTTTGTTATTTAAATCTCATTCAGGATGTTCATTGGATCTGTGAGGAGGCTAAGAATCATGAGGGCATCTGAAGCTAATGGACTTGATCGGTAGATTTTCAATCAATACTAAGATTGACCTTTTGAAGCAGCACTTTCACTTGATACCATTCTGTTAAAATAACTCTTAATGCAGCTCCAAGGTTTGAGGAAAGAAGTGGGAGGCAAAGAACCCAGCCCATCTAGACCTGGATTTTGAAAGTTCAACCACGGTAGATATATGACTTGAGAGTGATATACGAAAGAGATAAAGAACACCGCATAGTTGAAGCATTTTGAAATGTAATCACCAATCTGCTGCTCCGCTTTGTTTTGGTTTGCTCTTCTATCAAAATATGTATATGCACATCATTCGTCCAGTTGTTTTTGTTACCATACCCCCCTGGGAGCTCTCTCCCTGCTTTTTAGCAACAGCATCTTAGATTAAGGTTCCAAGGTAAATATTGTTTGTTTTGCTGTAAAGGGAATGATTGTTTCAAGTTTTCTGCAAGCTAGAATGGGCTGCTTTAGTTTCCTTTCCCTGTCAATGGAATGATTTTGGATGTTCTGTTGTGTAACCTTCCTAGGGGAACTTTATGACGTTCAAAACTACGTGCCTCTTATAGGGTTATGGTTTAATAGCTTATTCATTGACAGTGTAGAATCTTAAGATTTTATACAAAACATCACAATGATAGAAAAAAAGGGGGCCTTCGACATATTAGGATGAGGATTTGTTCGTGATTATTGAGTAAGATATCACAGGAGTTTCAGGAAAGAATGAGGTAGATGATGACCGGTGTTTAACAAAAGGTATGCGTAGATTAGTAGGGGTTATCTAATGTAAACTAACCAAAGTTACCTAGGCCAGAATCCTTTGCATTTTCTGGTTATCTAGATGCGTGTATCATTCCCTAGTTTTGAGTCCCTAAGCAAACTAGTTTATGACTTGGGGACTTGATGACAACGGTAGGATGGAGCAATTTCGGAGTAATGTATTTTGGCAAACTGAAGAATATGGTATAAGATGTAAGCAACCGCCCTCCTACACCCTCTTTGTTGCCTCCTGTCGATGCACTCCACCTGCTGCCGGACTGTTTTGTGTGTAATAATGATCTTACTCTGTGCCATTCTCTAGACGCTGTTTTGGTTGCCTCCTCCGCTGACACCATCAGCTATTCTCCCTTAGGGGTTTATGTTTATCGTTTTTCTGCTCGTTATGGGTCATTCAGCTTTCTGTCCGTTTGAGTTGTATGACCTTTTGGTTCCTTTCTCATTGGCCTGTCGCCTCTACAGGTGTTTGAACTTCCTTAAATTAATTAATGAAACAAGCTGCTATGACTAAAAACAAAAAGCCTTAAATAACTCTAGCATTGATGAGATGATGACGGAGTTATAAAAAAGAGAGCATGAAGCCATGGAAAAGCCCCATTATTATTATTATTTTTTTGGGGTCTTTTGTATGGAGTATAAATTCAGTCACGAAAGCGTCGGAGTCGTGGACCTGGTGGCACAAAAATAACTGCATAGAATGGCTACATTGGTATGAAGAATGATGGTCAAGGTTCAAATTTTGGGTACTTCTAAACTCTGTTTATCAGGGAGCTGGATGAAAACTTTTGGAAGCAAATTGGGAACATTTTAACAATAGAATAACAAAGAGAAAAATTATACCTAAGGAGTTGACCTGAATTCCTCAGTTCAGCCACCACACAATCACAAACATTTGGATATTTCTCAAAGAATGAGGACGATAACAGTAGTGTTATTCTTGAATATAGACTCGGCTATTGCACAAAAATGATAAATTATTTGCAAGACAAATCTAATTCCATATACCCATTTAGCTTGTAGACACCAATATGAAACAGTGATTACAGAGACTTACAAATGACAATTCTACATACAAAGAGCAACTTTGACAAAATGACACCCTCGAGGAGGGGAGAGGGGCTGGGACTCAAATTCTGTTCCTATAGAAGGCCAATTGCTGGTGATGTGTTAAAGACTGGCTTCTCTCGGTTAGTTGTGCATCCATCGCTATTGGTGCTGCTTTTTCTCCGAGGTTTTGCCTCTCCTAGCATTGTTAGGACATCCCTCATGGAAGGTCTGTCCCTTGGGAGCTTGGCTGTGCAAAGAAGTGCTATTCTAAGGACCAAGAGCATCTCTTCCTGAACATGCTTGCAGTTCCCTACATTGGGGTCTAGCGCTTCTTCTAATGACTTGTTGTCTCTAATTTTCTTTCGCATCCACTCGACAATGTCCACAGACTCTCCAAATTCAGGATCTAATGGCCTCTTTCCCGTTAGAAGCTCCAGCAGAACAACGCCAAAGCTGTATATGTCGATCTTTTCGTCGACCTTCAAGGTGTATCCATATTCTGCCAAGAAATCAGAGAAAATAAAAACTGTTAGATAGGAGACAAGTACAAGTTTTTTTTTTCTTTTCTAATTAACTCGTGGAATTAACAAGTGTTCTAGATGTTGCAAACAAAAGCAGTCAATTTGACGAGAAAATAGTAAATGACCTGGTGCTATGTATCCGTAGGATCCAGCCACCATTGAAACTGTCTCATTCTTCCGGATCATCATCCTTGCCAACCCAAAATCGGCAATCCTGGCCTCAAGATTTGAATCAAGGAGTATGTTATTCGACTTGATGTCCCGATGGATGACGGGTGGGTGACAGTCATGGTGGAGATAAGCAAGTCCTTGAGCGACTCCTAGTGCTATGTTATACCGAGAGACCCAGTCTACAAGCAACCTTCCCGCTTGTTTGCCATGCAAGGCTTCTCCTAAGTTGCCATTTTGCATAAACTCATAAAGTATCATGACATTCGTGTCATTATGAAGACATCCCAGTAACCGAACAATATTTCGATGCCTTAGCCTCCCCAGGAGGTTAACCTCTCCTACAAGATCGTTTCCGCTTCCAGTTTCTATGTGACCTGAGGATCTCCACAGCTTTTTGACTGCCACCACCGTATTTAGTCGAGGAATCTCAGCCTTGTATACAGTCCCAGATGCTCCTGCACCAACTACATTTGATTCCTTGATGCAAGCAAGAATGTCAGAAGTTGTGAAACCAAGCCTCTGGAATGCCATCAATCTCCATGGCCACTCCCCATTGCCTGTTTCAAATGTTTCTTCGAAGCAGCTTCCATTTGAATACCACCTTTTATACAGAGCTCGAGAACCAAAGACAGCAACTAAAATTGCTAAAAATGATGAAATTCCAATGATCCATCCAGCAATAATATGCTTTGCATGCCAGCTACCATGTCTTGATGGGATAGCCCAATTTCCATTGCAAGGAGGGAGTACACCACCACAGAGACCGGCATTTCCCACAAGGTCATCTGGGTTTATTGCTCTTAGCACACCATTTATTGGAACAGGGCCTTCTAGTTTGTTGTATGAAACATTAAGCATTTCCAAGGCTGGCGAAATTCCAAAATTTTGTGGTATTCCACCAGTGAGAGAGTTGTTGGATAGATCGAGAGTGGCCAATGTGGGCATCATCGCAATTGCTTTTGGGATTTGTCCTGTCAGTTGGTTGCTCCTGAGATTCAAAAATACCAATTTCTGACATGAAGCAATGCTCGCTGGAATGCTTCCAGAGAAGTGGTTCAATGAGAGATCAAGCACAGAAAGTGAAGGGCAGTCCTGGAATTGGTCGGGGATGTCACCTTCCAAGTTGTTGCTTGATGCCATGAAGGTTTGCAGTTTTGGAATGGAAAGAATGGTGGAAGGAAGAGAAGAATGGAGCTGATTTCTAGAGAAATCAATAAAAGAAAGCGATGTAGAGAAACCGATATCATCTGGGATCTGACCTGTGAAATTATTATTTGCCAACTCTAACCTGTCAAGCTTCCCAAGTTTTCCAAGACCCCCTGGAACTGTTCCAGAAAGGAGATTATTCTGAATTCGTACCCGGACAAGTGACGGACATGTTGATAAGGCAGCTGGAATTGGCCCCGAGAAGGCATTGTTGAAGAGAATGAGCTTCGTGAGATTGCCCCCATTGCACAACGTTGATGGAATCTCACCAGAGAATGCATTGGATGATACGTCCAACAACTGCAGTGATGAATTCTTACCAAGATCACTTGGCAATGGGCCTGATAAAGAATTGTTCCACAGCTCAAGAACCTGCAATTGAGTCAACCCTCCTAGTCCAGTAGGAACTGAACCTGACAGCTGGTTGCACTTTAGATCCAACAGCTGCAAGTTCTTCAGTTCAGCTATCTCAGCTGGAATTTCCCCCGATAACTTGTTATCAGAGAGATCTAGCAAAACTAATGCAGTAATGTTGCCAATAGTTGATGGAATAGTGCCTTCAAATTTGTTCCTGTACAAGTACATAGTCTCTAGTAGCTTCAATCTCCCCAATTCAGCTGGAATCTTGCCGCCAAGATTGCCAAGCGATAAATCGAGATATTTAAGATTCGTGAGATTTCCAAATTCCACAGGGATTTCACCTTCAAATTCATTGTACCCAAGAATAATAGTCTCCAGTGATGAAAGCTGCCCGAGCTCTCCTGGGATGTTGCCAGTGAGGTTATTACCAGAGAGACCAAGAAACTTCAACTTCTTCAAGTTCTTGAAGATTTTTGGAATTGAGCCTTCGAAGAAATTTCCTCTCAGATCAAGGCTCTCCAGGGAAGTAGCATTTCCAAGATCCTCAGGAAGAAAACCCGTGAAATCATTGCTCGAAGCATTCAAGGTTGTTAGTCCAACCGCATTTCCTAGGCCTCCTGGAAAGCCTCCGACAAAGGAATTTTGGCTGATATCAAGGCTCTTTAACGCTGTGAGATTGGGAAGTGATTTTGGCAATGATGACGAAAACTCATTGCAGCTCAAGTTGAGAGTAGCGAGACTCTGCAGCCTCTGGATGTCATCAGATACAATGCCACTGAGATTCATGTTGGAGAGATCAAGCTTCTCAACAGCTGCAATGGAGTTGCACCACACTCCAGTCCAGTTACAGTGAGTTGCATTCTTCCCAGCTGCATTGCCTGGCAGCTTCCAGTCCCGGAGGCTATCTAAAGGATCAACAAGACCCGCTTTCATTGAAAGCAAAACAGTTATTTCATCATCAACTGCAGCAGCAAAACCGACAAAAAAGCAACCAATGTAACAGCAGAGGAAGAAGAAGAAGAAGAAGAACTTATGAGGTTTCAATTGCATCTTCTTCTTCATTTTGATATTTTAGTCTCTCAGCTCTCCACCATGTTCACTAGCTTCAGCAGCTAGCTAGAATGAAAGATGCCTGAGTCGGGCAGCTGAATGGAAGATAGAATATGTAAGTGTTTGTCTTATGAGGAGGTAGTAGTGGAAAGAAGGTTGATTAATGCATATGATTTGGTCTATATAAATATTGATAAAAGCTAAATGATTAGTTTTCAACTTACCTAATTGAGGGCTCGTGAGGTCTTGGGCACTGCAACAGCTGTTAATAAGCAAGTAATGACGGGGAAGTTTGGACTTATTGGAAGTTTCTCCGACACTAAGCATGGGCAGAGAATGTATTCTTACAAACGGTGCATTGTTTCTTCTTCAAACGTCTTCTGCCATAATAGTCAACTTGACTGAATCATCATAATGTGCTTCCTGATCATTTTTTTTTTAAAAATTCCACAGCAATATGTTTGTCTGGTTTTGCATGGAGTAATTGAGCTTCATGTGCCACACCACTCGGCTTGTGGGTCCCAAAGAAAAGGAAAATAGAAAGTGAATTCAGCAAGAGAGTGGAATTTCTCTTTCCATTGGTGAGAAACTATGGATCAGCATCAGACAATGCAGATCTGGGTTTAAATCCTGTGGATTATCAGAAGATAAAGGAAGAGATTGGAATTAACTCTTTTACTTCTGTAAAGTCTAAAGAAAAAAAAAAGTGAGGAGGAAAAAGGCTATTTCAATTAGCTTATTGAACTTTGAAAAGGGTTACATCTTGCTAAAGGGTTAGTAGCTAGAGATTATACATTATACAACCTCTGGGTGTTCAAAAGAGACTAAAGTGGATGGAATAGATTAAAGTTAAGAGCTTAGATCTGGGGCCAAAGCTATCTTTAAGAGCCTTACACGAGTGTGAAAGTAGAACCCAAAAGTCTGCATGCTCAAATGATTCAGGTTTCAATATAGAGTTGTCCACTGGTATAAAGGGTAACTTCTAAGTATGACAAACGTTCAGAAATGATGCAAGAAGTGGACCCACAAACACATAAACGAATACCATTTAAAGTTGGAGATCCAACACAGGACATTGAGGTACATGTGATCAGACCTAACATCAACATCAAACCCATGTGATAAGTTGGAATTTTTAGTTTATTAAATTAGCAAATGAAACCATTAAAACTCTCTTAAGCTTATATTTTCTCAAGAAAAGGGGGAAACGAAAAGAACGAAAGCAAGAAAGAAAACCTTTTTTTCTGGACAGAAGGAATTATTGATTGGATCAGGAATCCCCCGTTTTATTAGAATCTTTGGCTGATGGATGCAGATGGAAAGAAGAACACAGTGTACTGGAAATAATTTAAGAGCACTACCAGATGGGATAGTACATATCATCCACTTAATGGTTAAGTTAAGTATCCTTAATAATCCAAAAAGCAGGTTAGTTATTAGTTATGATTAAGAGGAGAAGGAATCTTTCCATGTTATGGGGGTGAAGGCAAGCAAATAATAAAAACAAAGATAAAACTCTTCTTTGGCAAAATATAGATTGATATGGGACACACCAGAATGTTCATTTAACAAGTTTGCAAGAATTTCTTTTGTCCATTCTTTCTTCTTCTTCTTTTTGTTGGGTTTATCTCTGAATTTTACCCATAATTTATAACCTAATAGCTAATAGATTGTCAATAAGCTAAATTTTACCCATAATTTATAACCAAATGGCTAATAGATTGTCAATAAGCTAATTCTAGAGCAAGATAGAAATGAGGTGGACAAAGTTGACCTTTTAGATTGAGGACATGCAATGGGGGTGTGCTCAAATCAAAAGCAAAATAGAAAAAAGAAAATCGTAAAGGGAGGAGGAAACAAGAGGACATGGGAGAAAGTGATGAACATTACCAATCATGGTCTGAGCACACCAACCGCCATTTCCTTCAGATATAATTCTTTCTTATTTTCTATTGTTTATGCTGCCTTGTATTTTCACATGGACACATGTGGACCTGCTGGATTCTTTTTCTTTTTCTTTGAAAGAAATAAAGAAAGAAAAAAGTGCACTTTTTGATATTCTGACTGAGGCTGTTAGCAATTAAAATAGTAGTAAATGTGGGTTATGAGGGACATTTGGAAAGCCAGCCATGTGCAAAGAGCAGCTTCCTTGGGAAGTATATATCTCCATCTCCATATTATTATTGGGGAAGGGGCGGATCAACGCTTACGTGCGACCACATGGCTTTATGCCCATAACCCACACTTCCAGTTCCATGATTGTGCAGAGGGAAATAGTAAAACTGGAAAGGGGATCAGAGTGGTAGGGATTGCACATGTGCCACATGCATCTACTTCGGCCCCCTGGCCCCACTCAAATATCTGGGACCCACCTCGTGGTGACAAATCTGAAAATTAAGTTTCCATTTACTTGGGCTCTCTGGCCCAATTGTGTTGGGGCAGAGTCTCCCTTCTTCTTCTTCTCGGCAGTCTCGACTTGTAATTCTGAGTATCAGAGATGGAAGATTCGAGGGGTTAAGAAAATAGGGCTCCTCCTAAGCCTTTATACCGTGTGGCATTTATAGGTCCTTTCAATTATCGGCTCCTAACTTTCTCTCTTTTGGATTGCAAAGCCCGTCCAATCCGACCATAGATTCATATGAATTTCCCTTGTCTTTTCCGTTTTGTTTTCTGAGAAATTTTGCCACGCATTTTACTCCTATTGAACTTGATATGATTATCGTCAACTCCTAGGGAACATGCAAGCTAGTTTGCACATGTCACCACACAATACTTTTCCAGGGTGATAACGATATTAACATCTTTAAAAGGAGAGAGAGAGAGAGAGAGACGGAGAGAAAGTTTCCACTGAAATATTTATCACGCTGAACAATTTGAAACGTCAATAGTCACATAGAACAATGACACGAATACAGGAAAGCTGAAGGGTAAAAACACAAGAAAAATTCAAAGAAATAGAAGGATTGTCTCAAAAATTCTAACTATACCTACATTTTTCTTTCAAAGTTACAATTAACCCTTTCAAACTTTTACCTCACTTTTAAACAATCGGCACCCTAACCTACTACATATTTTGCAATGTGTCCCTCTGACCATATGACCTTTTTATGCATTTTAAAGGTTAAATCTTTAAGTGAGGGCGCACATAACAAAGGAGGTTGTAGTTTAGAATGCCAATTGTCAAAAATGATAATCCAGTTGCTATATTTCAAATGTAGTATCAATTTGAAGGAGTTGAACATACTTTTTCTCTGATAATATTTTTTTTCGGTATATTTCTGGGTGGTAGACCCTAAAGAAAAAAAATTAAGGGCCGACCTGTGGTCCTTGGATAAAATGAGCCACCCTTTGTACACTGTATATATGTCCTACTCTATATTGAATTTCCCTTCTTTCTTTTTGTTTTTTGTGGGTTTCTAACAGTAGGAAGGCAAGGGAGAAAATGCAAGAGGAACTTACGACCCCAAAATGAATGCATAGATCTCAGCCCAGCTTGAGACTGTATAAAGAACGCCAGATAGCCCTTTCCAATAACAAGAGTCATCTTCAACGAGTTCTCTCTGCTTCTTCACCAAACCAGAGAACAATGGGACGAAAGAAACACCAAACTGATCACCCAGTCTCCTCAAGCTGGAACTTGAACCAATTACAATGCCTATATCTGCTTGAAGCAGGCAAAGTAAGTCACCCACTTCGCCTCCAATGTAAAGAGTCAAGTGCTTGCCTTCTCCAGCGCGCTGATTTACAATGTCATTGAAGGCTTGAAGCTTGTCCATAGGAGACTCCACCTTCTTTACAATGTCACCCGTAGTAACACATTGTTCATAAGCAAACTCATTGGAATGTACTTTTAACTCATCTAGATCCGCTGCTCAACAAAATAGAGGGAACTTAAATCATGTATGCCAACAAGAAAGAAGTAGAGAAGAGAAGAGAGAGAGGACATATCAACACGTCTAATGCTATAACAAGATTAGATAGACGGTTATCCACAATATAAATCTTCCAAAGCAACATGGCAATGCACTGGATTCCATCCCTCCCAAAATAAGCAGCAAAGAGATAGACACCTTGAGACCCACTCCCTTTCAATTGTGTGATTTTAACCAGAAGGTAGAGGGTCAAGTTATAGAGCGTACACATTTGATGCATTCCAGAACCATCAACAAACTAGAAAGACAGCAGCAAAGCTGCAGATTGAGATTGATGAAGGGAAGGCATAAATTATGTTCCACAACTACAAGCATTTATATATCTCTCGCGTGCAAATTATCCGCATATGTGTCGGTGGTGGTCTATCCCCAAGGCAACTCCACTTATTTGGATGAGTACAGTTGACCCTGTGGCATGGTTGTCTATGCTAATGTTAGAGAGAAAGAGAAAAAACCAAACCCAACTCAAAGTGAAGCAGTTCAGGGTCCCTTAAGGACTAAATACCATAACCGTAGAGGCACTTGTGTGAAATTATTACCCAGAGATATTGTCTAAAACTGTGTACAGCTATACATAGACCAGTGCTATTTTGGTAAATAACTGACGCATTTAGATGCTGGCTACTATTGCATATAACTCCAAAAAATTCAGTCTCAAGCTAGGGAGTGCTAAGTATGTTAGTCATGTCTAAATGCCCAAATAATCAGCGGTGGACTGATTCAAGCATTAACTTATAAATCAAGCTAGGGGCATCTCCTGCTAGTACCAAACTCGTTGGAAAGCCATATGGACGAAACATAATATGTCGGTCTTTGTGTGTGTGTGTGTGTGTGTGTGTGTGTGTGCGCGCGCGCGCGCACTTATGCATGTGTCAAATAAAAAATGGGTTGCTTATCTCAAGTTCACCCTACCAGAAAGCTTCACAAAGTCTGAAGAAATATTTTAAATAGATACCGAATTTTGAGCTCGATACTCATTCCTATTTCTTAGGGACATCCCTCACAATTGTATTTCAGCTAATGGCCTACTGTCTATGCTTCACTATCTTCAAACTAGGTCTAGGCTTTAGCACTGCTTTATGCATCACTTCCTTCTTCAATATCCAGTAAACATTTGGTGCTTTGAAGTTGATTGCTTGCTGATTCATCATCAATAATTTATGTAACAAAAATCTTACTCTTCTTTAACTAAGCACAGATTTGTCAATTACCTCAAAGTGGTTTATTATGAACCAACATCCTCACTAATCTGTCTCTAAATCTCAAAATGGATAACCATTTTCATCTTATCAGTTTCATGAATAAACATATTTGCTTTTGATCTTGAGGTTTTTAATCAGCACATCATTGATTTAGAAAGCAAAGCATCATTCGCTACTTGACTAGACTCCAGAATTTACACAAGCACCTTTCTATAAGGTTTGAGAAGCTCATGTGAAGTGTTGGAGCAATAGATATAAGGTGTCATCTTAGCTCAGAAGAACATAGGCGAACGAAACAACGTACATCAAGCTAAATATAGCTATTGAAAACTGTCATACACAAATGAAGCTATTGGTAAATTGGGAAGATTTCTAAACAAAAATTTTTTAAGTTCTTTTGACATTATATTTTGTTACACATTTTCTACTCATAGGTATCCTACAGGGAAATTTTTTTCAAGTATAGGTTTAAAAAGTATACCTGATGAAAAAGCTGACCTAATGAGATCACCACACCAACAGTATGAAAGTACGTGAACTTCAGCTTTTAGAGTATCATTTTTCACAATTTTCTGAAAGAAGCCTCTACAACCTTCTTGAAGAGTAAGACGATGGCCAGCACGCTCTATATCCTCAATATATAAGCCTTGAAGTACTCCTGACTTAATCACCCTTCTATTCGCTCTTTTTTCGAACTCTGCAACTTGTTCAAGGGATTTATGCAGACCTTCATAGTCAAATTTCTCCACTAGAAAGACACACAACAGTAGTGTCATTATCAAGAAAACATGCAATTCGGCTAACTTAGAAAAATTTCAGAATATTACACTTAATGTAGAAGCCATAAAGCTATAAATCAAGAAGTAATTCTACTACTCAGTTATCAAACCTTTTTTGCCATCCATGATGCTTTCTATGCATTGTTCATACTCTTCAGTATACTGGGTGGAAATATCACCCCATGTGCTCCTCAAGTCAGCCGATGACATCCGAGCAAGTTGGCTTTCAGATTCATTTGAGGAGGCTTTTGGTGCGGTTATAATAGCAATCTCTGCTAATATAGCAGCGGAATCAAAAGCAGTGCATGTTAAGTCAAAGTCACAAAATATGGTAAGACAATGTTCCGCAGGGTCAAGAACATGAGCCAAGGGGACTACAGTTTGCTGAGAAACTGGTTGTTTAGCGAAAAAATCTGCTCCAAGTTTAATAGCTTGATGATAAAGCTTTTCTATGACTTCAAGCTCTTCACCTGTCAAAGAAATGCTTAGTTTATCCAGCATATCTTCGATTTGAAAAGCAAATTCCTGAATTCAGAAAGAAGGCCACTGAGTGCTAATGATATATATATATATATATATATATCCCCTGCAACTTCAAAGCATATAGAACCAAAACGTGAAGTAATGCAGATGATAATATGACGAACCTCAAAGTTTTGAGAAGAGTAACTGTCGATCCATTTCCTGTAAATGTGACTGCTGTCATCTGGAACTAGAAGAGCCTGGATCTCTCTGCTTATAGAAGAATAGAGCCTCATACAAGGTGCCATAGCACCAAGAATATAAGCAGCAACTTTTGTCCTCTCGAAAGGAGTTGCAATTTTACCAGGAACTTTTTCTCCTTCAACTCTCCCTGAGGCCACTGCCAGTAAGAAATCTGTGTATCTGACTGTTGCATTATTGGAAATGCTCTCATCTGGGAGTTCAAAGCCCCATTCCTGCAATGGTTATAATGATGATGATATCCAACAAGAATAACAATGAAGGATTGGAATGGACGAATGAAGTTCAGCATTTCTCATCCCTAGTAGTAACTGGCCTACAAGAAATATAAATCCATGCAACGTCCATATTACAAAGGTAGGAGAGAGGAAGAAATCCTGGATGCTGATGGCATGCACCAAACAGATGCTTATGGTACCTGTGGACATTGGCTAATGGACAGAAAACTAATCACACCAACATGAAGATAAATTGCTTCACAAATGCCAACATCATGGCAATGGAATAAAAGGAGAAGGATGTAGTCCATAATGTAGCATAGAAACAGTCTGTCTAGCCGAGATCAATGCCAAAATAATACTTCCAGCTCTTGATTCTTTGACAATAGATGGCAAGAAATAGGCACAGAAAGATGTTACGCCAATTCATTCCTTATGATATCACCACTGGTTGTTTTTATGAAGAAGAAGTAATTTATCCTTGCTTCTTTCGCCTCAGTTTTTCTTGGAAGCAAAACTGGACCTACTCCTCCTCCTTTCCTTATTTTTTTCCGTCATTAGTGACTTAGTGGAAAGGCCAAAAGGAAAAACATGAGAAGGAGAAAGTAATCTCGAACAATTTTTCCCTCGGTTGGTTCGGTTTTCTCGGGAGCCAAACAAGACGTACTCAAAATATCTTGCCTCAATGGATAGAAGAGAACAAGATCGGAAATGACGAAATAAACAGCAGAGTACAAACTTGAAACAAAAAGATAACCAAAAAGAAAGAGAAAATAAAAGAAAATGAAGAGAAGAAAGGATATTTATTTGGTAAAGTCAGTAGAACTCACTCGGACAAGAATATCGTGCGCTTTAAGCCTCTGAACCACGCGTTTCCTCAAATCAAGTATTCCACTCTTGTCGTCGTCATCGTACGCACAATCCTCTGCCATTTCATACCTACAATCCCAGGATCCTTCTCAGATTCCGAATTGAACACTCATCAACGTCCATGAACAACTGCATATATGCATATCTATACAAACAATTTTATACATGTGTATGTGTGTGTACATATATGTTTAATGGATTTATATGATCGCGAAGGGGCTTACGCGTGAGCGAAGGCTTTGAGGAAGTGGACGTCCTGAGAGATGCAATGGCAGAACGCATCAGAGTCAAGGCGACCAGAGGCCAAGCAGACGAAGAAGGGCGAGTAGAGAGCGAAGACAGAGTCGTTTCGGAACTTGATCCAGAACCTCTTCGCTATTCCTCCGTCCATAACCGCCATCCGTAGCATTCCTCTCTCTCTCTCGACGACGTCGTTACCCCGATCAGTACGATGGATGATCCTCCAGTTCCAAGCTTCAAGAAGATCACCCGAGGCAAGAATGGACTGGTTAACTAACAGACACGGGGATTGAGGGAGAGAGAGAGAGAGAGAGAGAGAAAGTTTGGTGAACTGGATTATTGTTCGCCTTTTTCGGTTTTATACTAGTCCAATTTTGCGGGAAAAAGTGAGAGAGGAGCCGGCGGTCAACTCCTGGGACTGACCGTGAAAGTGGAACAGAGTAGGGGGAAGGGTAAATTGGGTAACACGTCAATAAAGGACACGTAGGAAAGATGGCCCCACATGGACGGCTGACTTGTACAAAAGTGCGTACGCGATGACCTATTCAGAACGAGGAAAGAGCATTACGTGGCCCCCATGATCATAAATTTGGCCTCCAAATACGAACTCTTCCCGATATAATTGTTCCGGTAAATAATCGGAGCTAGAGTTTCTAAAAGTAAAGATAGATCATACCATTAATTAGTCCAGCTATTGAAACAGTCGCAGGGAACCTAAATTCATTCTCGACTTCGACCCAACTCCGACTTATATTTAAAAAATTATATTTGTCTTGCCATTTAGACCCAAAGAAAAAAAAAATACTGCATTGCTTAATATGAAAATTGGTATTTTAGTTCCTAAATTTTGAACATTTTTTTATTTTAGTCCTTTAGTTTTAACTTTCAAATTTTTAGTCCTTGAGTTTTCTTGTTTTGACGAAATAGTTCTTCCGTCAGTCTGCCGTCCATATGCTTAACGGTACATGTAGCGGTCGACCATGTATATGTGTTAAAAGTGAGCGGTCGACCTCTACATGAAGCGATCGACCGGGTCAAAATTGCTGCCGTGTCAGAGAGCTCCGTTAAGTACATGAACGACGTACTGACGGAATAACCATTTCGTCAAACAATAAAAACTCAAAGATTAAAAATTTAAAAGTTGAAATTGAAGAATTAAAATAAAAAAAATGCACAAAATTTAAGGACTAAAAAAGTGAATTTACTAATTTATCAAGACCTGGGAGCCTCATATGATTCAACTCCAAACCGACTCCGCCTGATCAGAGGCAAAATCGACTTATACTTAATCGACTTACACTTTAATCGATTTACACTCTCCCATTCCTATTGACACGTCGACTTCTGCACCTTCCAAGTACCATGTAAAAATCAAGATACCACCAGGTTGCCACGTGGTAAGGAAAGTTGTGGTCTTCCATTGCATCAATAGAAGAGCATTAATACTTCTTTCGGTTCGCTTTTTCAAGCCCTCCAATCAAAAGAGCATTAGTTTCGAAAATCTCTCTGGCCTAACTCCCCTCCTATCAAGTCTTGTGATATTTGATTAGAATCTTAGAATGAGGATCTAGGCACAGGATGCTTAGGATATTCTAAACGGGTATATTTTTTTTCCAATCTTGATTAATTACATTTAGCTGTTTAACTATCAATTATTTACATTTTGTACCGTCAATCGTTAATTTAAACGAAAATTATTATTTTTAATTTAATAAAATGACGAATTTATCTCTATACAAACTATCATTACAAAAAAGTATGAACGTAAATTTTCATTTCATTAGAAAATAGTAATTTGTCCAAATTAACGATTGGTGGTGTAAAGTGTAAAATATTGGTAGTTGAAAGAACGAAATGTAAGGAAATTGATAGTCTAAAGTGCAAAGTGTCAGAATCCAAATAGTCGGAAGGAAGCGAAAAGTATATTTAACTCTGTAAATTTTAGAAATAAATTTAAATAATTAATGCAAATAAGTTTTTCAATTAATCTTTCACGTATAATATTCTTCTAGAAAAAAAAGGGAAAATGAATAGAAAATATTTCATTGAACTATTTAGGAGATAAGTAAAGTCGGTGGAAATGGATAGGAAGATACTTGTTGCTTTTCCAAAAATGCACTTATCTTCTAATTTATTTGGGCTACTAATTGTTGTCTATATATGGAAATTTGGATGAGGAATTTATGGTTTTTTTAAAAGATAAAATAAAGGTCCCCACCTTGTACACTTTTTGAAATAGTGTCGCCATAGATTATTACTATGAACTATCTTATCATCAGTGAGCGTTTAAAGAAGAAAGGGAAAGGAAGAGAGAGAGAAAAGAAAAACAAAGAAAGGAAAATGATAAGCACTAAGCAATAAAGTGCTAGCTAGGAACAGCGACCACATTGTCCAAAATCCAAATATAATCTTTAAGTCATGTTGGTGGTAGGTTTTCTCCATAAAATTATTGCCCTTAGGATTAGAAAAGTAAAAATTTTATTTATTTATTTTAGATAAAAAAAATTATTTACAGTGAGTCCACGAGGAGTGATACTAGGATTGAACAAAATCGGATTGCAAAACCGAGCCGGATTTGTGGTCTGGTTCGGTCTTGTTTTTTTAAATGTTGTCTAGTCTGGTTCGATCCATGTCTTTTGACAAATCAATCCGGACTATACCGGACCACATTTATTAATATAATTAAAAATATATATTTTTATATTTTTAATACAAATTACAAACTTAAAAAGTTTAATTTTAATCTAAATTAAAATTCTACATTTTTATATGTAATTCCCACTTCTAAATTAACCTAAATTTTTTTTTAAACTTTTTAAAAAAATTAAAAAAAATGAAACCGGTCCAAACCGCATTTGAATGGATTGATCCAATCATGTATTTTAGTAGGACCGAAAATCTATTTTGCAGCCCTACCTGTGATACCCACTTAAAGTAATAGTGCAAAAACTCACGACTTTATACTTAAATCAATGATTTAATTTTGAGAGAAATCGATCTAAGACCGTGCACTTAAACCACATAATTTCAAGTGTTCTCCTTACAACTAAGCTACTTAGGGGTGAGTTTTTTTTGTGGGATTTAATAAACATATATATTTTTTAATTTTTTTGTGTGATTTTTTTAATTCATAATTTATATTAGAGGTAGTAATTACTTTACACCCTAAACTATAAGTTTTGATATATTGCACACTCCAACTACTAATTTTAGATACTTTGTACTATTTGACTAATTGTTAGACTAAAATAATAATAATATCATTGATCTACTTTGCATATATTGAAGATATTATTGTAAATTCATTAATTTTTTGAAGGTATTATTATCAGATAAAGAGTGCAAAATATTTAACATTAAAAGTTGAAAGGTGTAAGATGTAAGATGTTAAAATAGATGATTTAAAATGTAAAATATCTAATTGAAAAATGTAATATATTAAAATTGATATTTTAAAGTATAATATTTCATAAATTTAATAATTAATTGGTGAAAATTTGTATTTATGCGTAACATTTTTCATAACTTAGGTAGACTTTTTCGAAAGCGGACAAGAACTCAAGATAACTATGGGCAGAGAAACCAGAAGGATTACCTGAAAGAAAGATCTATTGGCCAAGAAAAAGTAAGAAATATCTATTGGATGTTATTCTGGCTGAATCCATATCAACATGCCACGTGTCCAGATACTTTTTTTTTTTTCTTGCTAGCAGTTGCAAGACCAGAAAGGCTCTTGAGTGCCTCTCTCTCCTACCAATCCATTCTGCGAAGCTAAGAGAGTTTCCAAGTGAATGGCTGTCATTTTTACACAACACCCTGCCTACAGACCGCACCGTCTCTGTCTTTATAACCCTCCCCCCCCCCCCTCTCTCTCTCTCTCTCTTCAGACAATGGCAACCTTGCATTCTCTTGCATTGGCCTCTCCAGTCTCACACCATTTGCAGCAACCACGCTCCTTCTTAGGTACTCTTCTTATCTCTCTCTTCCTCTTCACGAAATCTTTGATATTTCGGCGATTTATGAGCAATGTGGGTTTATTATGCTGCATTGTACGTAGCTTCTCTACTAAACTTGGCTTTGTTTGTGTTCTTTATGCCATATTTTTCCCTTTTTCGGGGGGATGGGGGAGCCAGAGGTCAAGGAAGTTGTATCAGTGAAATGCGTTATGGGTTCGAAAATACGGTAGTGTGTACGTGCCGAGAATATAGTATGGGAAATGCGTGGTTTAGTATTACGTTTGGCTTATGATTTTAAACCAACGAACATCTAACATATTTTGCAGTCCATATATTAATTGATCTTTCTGTTATTTTTTTCTTCGCTTTATTTTTCTTTCTTCTTTTTTTATTGGGGGTGGGGGGGGGGGGCAAGGATGAAGAAATATACTTCTTTTAGATTGGTTAGTAGGAATGGTTGAGCAATGGCTTTTGGTCTAATGGTATGAATAGGTGCTGATACTGAGTGGCAGGAATTTGACGTTCATTGAGGCACTAATTTAAACAGCCAATTTGAGTGTGGTCATCTCTGAAGAGCAAATCAGGAAGAAGGAAGGAGAACAATGCTCGATACGAGATTGTATTTATGATCTTTTTTTATTCTCCCTGCCTCTCCTTCAACAAGAGGAAGTGAGAATTTCCACTGTTGTTCAACTCTTTTGACAACATGAAAAAATCAACATCTCTACAAAAGCCATTCATTGACACAAAAATTTTCCTCTTCTGTAACACATTCTGTGTGGTAAGAATCTTGAAACTACATCACAAAGATGAGGAAACTGATCCTTCAGTTGAGAAATTGTCCTTATGATTTTGTGATGCTAGATTGGTAGTAAACAGCACTGAAGTAATAAAGAAAAGCATAACTTTCCTCCAACTCTCCATAGTTCAACGAATTAATTGGGTATTGCTGTTTTATCCTACCCGCGTTCTACTTATGTATATGGAGGTGTACTTACTTTTAAACAAGTGGTCTATTAAAGTCTCCCGCACATATAGGCGAATTTTGTTAGCATATGCATAAATGTATTGTGGTAATGGACTTCACAAAAAATTACTTCACCACAAAGAGAAGAAATGATCTCTCTTTTTATGAGAATGTTTAACGTGGAAGATCCGGAAATGTCCTTTTGAACACTAGCAGATATGAAATAGTAGAAATTGGTTGTCCATTAATGTTGAATTTAACTGCTTGATGTTTGTAGGAATAACATTTAGGGATGTTCATCAAAGTGCACAGTCCACATTCAATGGTCAATCTCTCCACATGCCCCGTCTAAGGCTATTTCGCTTAAGGCAGAACTTGCATGGATCAATTACAATGATGGTCAAACCGACTATTCAGTTCATCCAAGGAACTGATGAACAGACAGTACCAGATGTGAGGCTAACCAAGTCAAAAGATGGCACGAATGGTGTTGCTATCTTCAGGTTTGAACAACCCTCAGTTTTTGATTCATCTGGTGAAGTTGGTGATATCACTGGTTTTTACATGATTGATGAGGAAGGGGTTCTTCAGTCAGTTGATGTTAATGCCAAGTTTGTCAATGGAAAGCCTGCAGGAATTGAAGCAAAGTATGTAATGCGGAGTTCACGAGAGTGGGACAGATTCATGAGATTCATGGAGAGATACTCTAATGAGAATGGCTTGCAATTCATCAAAAAGTGAGGGAACGTATATTCTTTTCTTGTCTTACTCGTCCGTTTGCATCTGTCACAATGTTGGATTTTTGTAATTTATCAGATGACACTTGGGAAGACTAGGTTTATGTGAATATGAGAATACTGTAAGCTCCTTCTCATTTAAAATCAATTCATCTCACTGTTTTTTGAGAATCTTCAATTCAATTGTTCGATTCGTTCACGGGTTGGAGATATCAAATTTATAAACCTGTTACTTCCCTTTATGTCAGTGGGATGATACTAGTCAATATAGTATAGCTTGTTAAATTTTGCTGCAGATTAAGCAACTCCATCAAGATCATTCAATCACAATTCATCTGTCTCCAACTCAAATGCAGCTCTTATGCAAAACGTTAGCTAATATATGTATGTGCCATTTTTTTTCCTCCATAAGTTTTGTAGATTTTTCTGCAGAACGGAGAACAAAGATGAATAGAATAATTAGATTTAACTTTGCAGATTTATGCACATTCATACGCCCCTATATGCTTCATTAAGAGAGGCAATGCAGAAAGAGACATCTTAAAAGGGAAAGCATTCAAGGTCTTTGAATTTTTTTAGAAGACTAGAACAATAAATAATCAATTCAGCAGCCTTTATGAAGCAAAAAGGCACAGTTTTCAGATGTTGGTGCTAAACAAAAGCTCAGAATATATTCCCCAATGACTAATCCGCATGGGTATAAATCCTCTGCTTAATAAAAGTACGTTATTTGGCCTAATTATAGTACGGCTACCCATGTTACTAGCCTATTGCTTTCCCTTCCAAGTTACTGAAATGGGGCTTCTGACCCTGTGAAGATTATTGCTGGAGTGAATCCATGTCAAATCTCCTTCTGCAAACCTCATCCCCTCTGCTCCTGTTCTCTTCTTTGCTATAAACCATACCTTAAAATTCAGACTCTGGTTTATGTGCCGGAAGAGTAGCTTTTGAGGTTTAACTTTCACTTGGACTCCCTCTGGTGCCCTAACTTCCGCTGAGTAAATGGAATTAGGAGTCCCCACGTTGGTTAGTCGCCTTTTGATCATCTTACTTTTCATCCCCGCCTTGAAGATTACAGAAATAGAGGGGTAATTAAGGCTAAATCCTCTCTTCATCTGCAAAAGTTCATGGCAGCTCACGTTCCTGTGAGTGATGCTGGAAATTTCCGATCTGGTGTCATGGTTCACATGTCCAGCTCCAACAGCAAAAACTCCAGCAGGTTTGTCCCCATCCATTATTGGCTTTCCTAAATGGTCAGTTATATCAGCTGTGGTCATAATTGCAGATTTTATAGCAGCAGGGGTCCATTTGGGGTGAGCAGAGTGGATAAGAGCTGCAATTCCACTGACATGGGGACAAGCCATGGAAGTCCCAGACATGACAGTGAAATTCACTTTTCGATGATCTTCAGGAAGGGCAGCGGGACCTAAGTTTTGAGGCCAAGCAGCAATAATGTTGACCCCAGGAGCAATCACGTCTGGTTTGAGGATTGAAGGGTTCGTATAACTTGGTCCTCTTGCTGAAAACCGAGCCACTTCTGGAGCTCTGGATTTCCCTATCACGGTTCCCGCATATACGATTCGAGCTGTAGGCTTTCTCGTAGAGTTTACATAAGCCTTTAAGCGAACTGATTCGTCAAAACCAACCAGTGTTGCTGGCAGAACATGGACATCAACTGAATCTTCCTCCAAGTTGATCGCTGTATTTGCCAATATCATTGCAGCACCCCCAGCTTCCTTCACAGCTTGACCTTTTTCTGCACGGCCATTAACACCTCTGTCACAGATAACCATTTTGCCGCGAACTTTTGTTCTGGGGAGAGACCCTCTTAAGCAAAATTCACTTCCCCTGCCCCCACCGGTCACATAAACAGGTTCGAGCTTTTGTCCAGTGGTCATGAAATGGTTGGCAGGGTACATGGATTCCCCATAGAGGGCTTCTCCATTACCCATTCAAACTATAGCTGGAAATCTCCGGTCAAGTGTGCTTGCACCAATTGTAGCAATCCAAGGAGCTTCATTGGCCACGGAGCTTTGGATGGGGCCATTGTTTCCTGCTGCACAAAAAACTGATATTCCATGCTCCATTGCTCGAAAACTGCTAGTTGCAATGCTATCCTCATAAATTGGCAGTGGGAAGCCGCCTAGAGAAAGGGAGAGGATGTCAACTCCATCTCTAATTGCAATATCCATTGCGGCCAGGATATCAGAGCTGTAGCAACCGTTGTACCAGCAAACTTTGTACACGGCCATGTGGGCGCCAGGAGCCATCCCTCGAGCCATACCTGCTGCATTACCGAACACACTTGCCATTGGAACTGCAGCTCCCCCAGCCGTTGATGATGTGTGTGTTCCATGCCCCTGGGAATCCCTTGGAGACACATAAGTGTCCTGCACAATATTCGGTAATGTTGACGTTGAAGCCACTTGATGACCCTTAGTAAAGAACCTCGCACCAATGAGCTTCCGGTTACAATTAGAGGAATTAAAGCTCTGCCCTTCTTGGCAAATGCCTCTCCATTTCTTTGGAACTGGAGGCATTCCGTGATCATCAAAGCTAGGACTCTCAGGCCAAACTCCAGTATCGAGCACCCCTATTATTGTTCCACGACCGAACCCGGAGTTATGCCAAGCACCTCCTCTTGCAGGGTTTAGTCCCAAGAATTTATAAGAATATGTAGTGTGAATCTGGAGACGCCGGTCAGGTCTTATTGCAATAACATCAGGCAACATTTTCAAGGACTCAACCTCGGACTCACTTAGCTGAGCTGCAAATCCTTCCATGGCAGAACTATAAGAGTAGAGAAGGCGAAGAGAAAGATCTTCAGAAGAAACGGCTTGTTCGAGAAATGAGAGATGCCAGGGAAGTTTGGAGGCGAACGGAGAGCTGGTTATACTCATGAGGATGAAGCTGAACTATGTAGGTTTGTAGACTGTTAGCGTTTGGACAAACTAGGCATAGCAAAAGGGTAGCAAAGAAGACTTGAGTTTTGGCTTCCATGGCAAAAGGATTTAGACAAAGGCGCTTGGACTTCGATGCATAATATTGCGGTAAATTGGGATGTATTTGAAGGAGTAGGAGACGATTAAAACTGGGTTTAGGAGGCCTTCCAGAGTTCTGAGTATGGAATATGAAACTCGTGAAACTTGAGAGCTCTCCGTCACGAGGATCCTTTGTCAAGGGTCAGAGAGAGAGGCTCTGGTTTCATAGGAAAGCTTAAAGAGCTGCTTGCTCTAAGCTTCACGAGATGTTTTGGTTAGCTTTAATGCATCTAATAAGAGGCCGTTAGATTCAAATTCTGTGAATCTTTGTTCCTTTTTTGTTCGGGGAATTTCTGCTGGCCCTTCCATGGTCAGTGAGAAAGAAGTGTACTAAGAAAGAACATAAATGGTTGTCAATAAATACATGGTTCTGAGTGCATTTATGCACACGCTTGAGGTTTGATTCTCGACTTCCCCTGTTACTCCTGCAGCTTGTGCATCACTGCGTGACTTGGTTCCTAAATCAACTGATGCTAATTAATAAAAAGAAAAGCTGTTTTGGAGTTGTATCTTGCTGGCCTGCGGAAAAGAGCCACCCTTACTTTTTGATTGATAAGGAATGCCCAATGCAAAGGACATTATTTGAGTTTTTCTTTCCTTTCTATATGAAAAACTGAGTTATTAGCTCATACTCCAGCGAGGAAAGGATATTTTCTATATGAAAATCTAACGTGGCCTTTATGTTCCGATCTCAGTGGATGTAAAAATAGATTCTCTTCAATTTACTGCCGAATTGGATGGTCAAATTCAGAAAAAAGAGAGATACAACATGCGGGCAGACTATAGGGTGCACATGCTGTGTCTATTTCTTCTAATTAAATGTCCAATTCAAGCAGCAAATTAGAAAAGATGTTGATCCGTAAAGCAATGCTAATGCAAGAAACTGGGTCAGGACATAAGTAAACAAACTGCCAAGTAGCCTTTTCCAGTGGGAAGATTCAGCAGCATAAACCCATACCCATCCACAACAGCAAAAGCCAGATTGTAATGGGCTGGAATGTGATCAAAGAAGCAATACTGAGATGGGTCTGCAGGGGACTGGCCCAGGAAAACAATTTGGGCCGACATGCCCAAGCCTGGCACAAAAATGATATCTTTAAACTGGAGCAAAAAGTTTGAGAAAAATAATCATCAAGCTCTGCGATTTTCTTTAAGATACAGAAATGGAAAACCACAATATACGATGAGAAATCCAAATTTGCTCCTTATGCATGAAATATACTTAGCTGTCTTAATACACTTTGATAGTTACTGTAACCATAGATAGACGCAAACTCGCACGGTCGATACTCTTTACAGATTGAATAGGAGTTTCCGGGCCTAAGACCATCAATTTGCAACTAGGAACCTAATATCAGCTCTACCACAGCAAGGATATAACAGTGATAAGCCGCTATCCCAAACCAAAATGCCAAGTTGCAGAAATTTTCATACCCTCAGAAAATCCATCTCCACCCACAAAGAACCCCCATTTAAGCACAAACATTAACATTTCGAGTTGCATATCCACTTAATTCAGAACAAACAAGATATAAAAGCTACGTCAGTATCAAGCTAAAGATAGCAAATCTTTACGGAAGATGCTTCCTCTCAAGAAAAAAAGAAGGCAGAATAAATATTGGTCCGTATCATGATCACGTTCAAGGAGATCCAATAGCAGACTCAATAGCTCCTTCCAGTTTCCACCCAGCTGTAGTGATTAACATCTTTTTGGTTCAACGAATTGAAATCAAAGCAAAAACAATCAAATCAGATTTTACTTTGGACTAAACCGGTTGACTTTTTTGAAACCAGGTTGACCGGACCGGTAAACCAGTATATTCTGGTCCGGTTCCGGGTTACCCTCATGAAAACCCGAGACCGGACCGGAGTATACCTCTCCAAACCGGAAATTGGCCCAAAATAGCACGGCCCAACCCCAAAACCGGCCTAAAATGACATGACTCAAACCGACCCAGACCGGACCGGCGAAACCGGGAACTGGACCGAGCCAAACCGGTCATATGACCGGTCCGGTCTATATACTCTACAAAATGGCCGGTTTGGCCGGCCAAACCAGACCGGACTGGAACTTGGACAGCCCTAGGCAATACTGTCTACAAAACCTATGAGACAGTGGATGAGGCATTGTGAAATAACTGGAGCAACGCTTTAATATTAGAGGACTCAGACATTCTTGCAATTTGATCTTCCAAACACCAGCAAAGAAATTTATCATTGATCGTGGCTGAGTTTGATCTCATAGCTCTGTGAAATAAAATTAAATCCATGAAATGAAGAGACAATTAAACCATACTTTCTAAATTTAAAGCTCTAAGATGGTTACCAACACTCATTTTTATTTTCTGTATGCATTGATTGGAGAATAACATGAAGTTGCTGATATGATGAAACCTCAGCTAGAATACAAAGAATTACTTAAGAAATCCAAAAATGCATACCTATTTTAAAACACATACGAAGCAGAGACTACTTCTATCTTTTGGCTTTAAACAAGGTTATGGACTGATATACTTGATGGTAAGCTCTATATGACTTCATTAGGAACCCTTAAAAGGGGTTCACACCAACAATCTTCCCAAACTCAAGATGGCCAGTGTTCTTCTAAGCTGCAGCTGCATGCTCTAGACATCACTGGTGTGACACTAGGTCTCATTATCTCTCGGTCACGATTGATGTCTCTGCTCATTCTTCCAAGAATTTTTAGCAGCTTCAGCAGATAAATCAGCAGAATCCCCATTCCCATCCTTCGGTTTTGAGAAGAAAGGATCCCACTCATGGGGTCCCACCTCGCGCTGTCCCTCTTCCAACAATGCATATTTCCAACTGTTCTCCTCTATAAAGTTTTCATCTGTATGACCTTCAATGATGTCCCTCCTCAATTTTGTAACTTTGTCGATAACTGCTTCAACAGCAACATCAAAGGCATCTTCAAGAGTCTCAAGCTTAGAGCGAGGATCCGCATATACCAACCTTGGAATGAGACTTATAACCTCCTCCCTCATGATCTTCACCTGCTTGGAAGAAATTTGAAGCAGCCTTTCCTCTATGCTAACATTCCTCTTACGGAGATCATCCTCTGGAATGAACACAGAGTAGTTAGTGTAGTTCTTTGGAAGATGCCAAGTATACTGTGTGTACGCTGACCCGGGATGGAAGAAGACAGGTATGCAACCAGCCAACATGGCATCAAAAGCAGATCTTCTTGTGTATGAATCGCCCTGAGGTTGCAGGCAGAAAAGGGAGCTCTGGAACATCTGCATTATGCTGCTTGGAGAATGACACTTGCTCTCCCCAAAATCACACTCTAACAACTTGCCGACCTTGGATTTCTTGCATTGATTGATGATCTGCCCTCTAATTGACTTGGGATTGCCGGGACGTGGGGCACCAGCAAAAGAGAAGAGCCACTTCCTTTCTAATTTCCTCATCCTGTCCTGCCAAGCGAACACATCAGCATCCTTTGCCGGATGAAAGTACGTTGGATATGGAACACCAAAATCATTAGCATTCCATGGACTCGATTCGACCACAAGCATGGACATATTCTTTGCAGCAGGCAAAAACAGAAGCTTGTTACCCCAATCAGATTCTTCATCAGATAGCCTCCTAAAGTCCCATGTTATCCTCCCTGCAACAAGAAAATGGTCCCTGCCACCCATGATGCCCCATTCTGGCCTCTTCATAAGCCAATCAACCAGATCAAGTGAAGCTGCATCCCTCATCGAGATATTGTACCCCCAAAGATACCGTGCAATATCAAATCCTGCATAAAAAGGAACAAAAATCGCCGCAGCAAGAGAAGAATCATGCGTCAAGCACTCATACTGCTTCATCCGATTGCTGAATATCACATCAACAGCAAACTGATTCGTAGCATACCAGCCAGTATCAGAGAACACCCCTTCAATATTCTCAAGCGGAGGGCCAAGCCCCGCATTTGTAGTAAACTTGCACATATTCGTCCAAAGGCTCAAAGTCCGACACTTCTTAAGCATATCCTCATTAAACTTCGGCGGAAGGTCGTGAACGTAGATATATCTCCCACCACAGTGATCACTCCTGTTTTCCACGGTTCTCAATGCTCTTATAAACGGGTAGTTCTCCACCTCACGACTTGGTTTAGATGTAAAACCACTGTCCATTTGCCCGGCATCAGTTACATGAGCAGGGACTGATTCAGGGTGATTATCATTTTCACGAATTGGGGCAGTTTTCAAATGGGTGTCAATTTGATGGATATCGGGCAAAAGGGAAGGTTTCAAATCAAGGTTAACAGGACCGGGTTGCAGTGTCACTGAGTTATTGACAGCACTACTTCCAAGGACAACAAAATGGAAGTACAACAACAAAACCCAAAAGAATGCAGACAGAGATACCAAGAAGCAAAGCCTGGTGTTCTGATTCTTTACCGTACCCTTCTCCATTTGCTCTGAGGACACATTCGACGCCGTACGGCGTCGCATTTAGCTCTCAATCCCCAATCACGCAATTACGATATTCTCCATCGAATCAAACTTCCACTCAAGTTGAATCTCCAGATTAAATAGTCCAACACTAGAACTAACCCTAATTATGGGAAAGTCCTAGTATTGGGGGAAAGATGAGCTCCAAAGGGGAACATAGCCTTCTTCACTGTTTAAGCTCGACCGATAAGTGCCAGGATCAAGAAGATTGTGACAGAATAAAGCGGAGCTGCATGAAACAATCTAACACAATGAAAACAAAATCTTAGAACAAAAACGCCACAAATCAAGATGAACCGCCTTGTTCCGAATCTTCTGGAGCTAAATTTAAGACTTTTAACAATATGGAACGAGCAAAATTTGATAACAAAAAAATGAGGGAAAAAAACGAATAACAATTAACGAAGGTGTATGTGATGAGAGTGTCAGACTTACCGAGATTTGTTTTGCTGAGAAAGATCGAGAACTTTTTGGGGACAAATTGTGTTCAGACAGAGAGAGGGAGAGAGCGTTATATGCATAGAACAGAAGAGAGAGGGAGCGACGGAGGCGCATGGGTGCTTGGCTGATGGCTCATGTCGGTGACCGGTGGGATCTCGCCGCGTGGACTTTGTGAGATTGACGTGTCGGTTTGGGGAAACTGACGTTCCCTGAAATTACGTTCGCCGGTGATGGAAAACACAAATTCCAAAACAGAAAATTATTGTAAAAATCTACCATAGGCTATTTTAACAAAATTTTATTCCTCTAAAATTTTATTATTATTATAAAATATTTTCTTTTTTCATTAATTTTTATATATTTTTTATTTTATTTTTTTACCTTTTTCACCTATACTTGTACTCCCTTCACTTTTTTATCGACCACAGTTCTTAAAATTTTAACCATCTTCAAATTTTCCATCTCAAACACAATCTTAGATCTATTGGACGGTCCAGAGAAACGCAGCCCAGAGCACAATTAAGGTAAGTACACGTGGAAGTATGCCAAAAATCAAACGTTAATTACTGCCGTCTAAAATTGTCTTATATGTCATGTATAAGTGGGAATCTAGCAAAATCCCATTTGGGGCATTCACGGAGTTCATGTCTATCTAATGTGGATGTAGTAAAAGCAAGGCACTTTCTCTATATTTGATCGCTCACATTCATTGATAATTGTATTTAGTGAGGCCCAAAAAGGGTTTATTTTGGAACCAATCTGCTTTAATTGCCTCTGATAAGGGAATCTTAAAAAGAGTATAAGTTGGTGGGTGATTTTTTTTCCTAAGTAAAGGTGGAATTCATTACATGAGGGAGAACACAAATACTGAATCTAGAATCATCCAAGATCGGAGACGATCATAGAGGCACAAATGCTTATTACATCAAGTTCAAAGGCCCGAAGGGCCAACAACCAAAAGACCATAAAGGCCAATAACAACCGGGGTAACATACCCACAAACTAAACCCGGGTCTACAGACCCGATACCCAACTCCACCTCGTCGAGATCGACGAGAACCGTCGTCGTCGTCGGAACCAGACCAGCACATGCAGCAAAAACACCCACAGAGGAGAGACTCAGCCAAAAGAGAAGATAAACTCATCAGGCGAGTCAGATCCACACGCCGCAAGATTGGCGCGTGGGTAGAAAGAAATCAGAGGGGGACTGCCGGTAAGAAGATGTGTTTGTGTCCTTTGCTATTAATGGTAATCTTAATTTCTCTGTCCATAATCGAGTAGTAAAAATTTAGATTAAGAAAATTGTGTTACCTTTCAGCGTGGAAAGTTTTTTTTTTCTTTCATTGAATACATGTGCAAGGCACCTTTACCTCTAAAGTTCAGTGCCAATTTCCTAATATTTCTAGGTGGGTTTCTAGTTTTATTGTTCCTAATCTATTAATGGTTTGGCAAGGTGAATTATGTTTATGCAATGAGAAGGTTCACACCAGTACTTCAATCAACGGATTTAGTGAGAACAAAATTGATTCATATAACTCATCCCAAGTTGTCTTAATAATTAAGATGAAAGAGAGTTGTGTGAATAAGGCGAAAGTTTCGAGTTCGATTCTTCTTGAAGATCGATTAAATCAGTAACTTAAATAGAGAATCGTGGACTGTGAGCCACTTTTCTATAAGCCGATTCGATAAGTGGAGTTTATCCTCGTTATTTGAAGAAAAAAAAACTGGTTCGGCCGGCTTGCCTTTTTTTTCACTGCTTCTGGCGCTGGAAGAAAAGGACAGGGTGGCGCTGGTAGAACCGTAGAAAGAAAGGGTAGAGAACAAAAACATCTACATCTCTTGTCATTGTTCATATCAAGTTTTATTTCCATGGTCTGGCCCCCAACAACCAACGAGTTTTGATTCCATGGTAAGTTGTTTGTATTAAAAGCAAGACCTATTGCCTTTGCTTACTGGCTTGCTTCCTGGGCAGGTCTAGGGTTTAGAGTCTTTTTTTTTTTATAAGGGGTTTAGAGTCTTTTAAATATGCACCAAAACCATCTATATCCTAATAATATATAGATTTTTTAAACCAAAATAGCTGCAGGGTTAATGGAGCTCATGATCACAACCCGCAGTAATTAATCCTTCTAGGAGGGGAACAGGAATTGCCAGCTCCCTTTCCAAGGAAGAAACTGATAGGGTGAACATGCCACGTTCTTGAGATTTGTGTCCATTGTAAATACTAGTACAGGCGAGCAGCAGGATCCTGATAATACTTTTTAGCGAGGAGCAGATGCAGTCAAATGGGTGCGCATTGTGAACTCAGCCACACCAGACCTTTTTTAGCTCCACATGCAAGAGTGTGCACTAGGATAGGGCCACCAGTAGGAAGACAAAGGAGCAAGCAGTTTATGATGGCTCAGACAAATTAAAAAGGAAACTATATGATTTCTCTCTTTAATCCTGTGGGACGGTAATTGGTTCCAAACCTTAGCCGCTGAGTTGGGTGGTTCAAGAGAACTTTCCAGGATTTGATGACTGGTGGGCCCTGAATCTGACATTTAGAGATGGTAATTCTCTTTTATTGTTTAAACCAACCTTCTAGTTGTAGAATATGCAGGACCAGAGTAAGGATGATTCAGAGCCTTGTACCTTTTAGCTAGAAATAAGACATGCATAGAGATTAATCATATATATGGAGAGGTAAATTCTTTAGCATACATATTAGCAAATACAAGAGTAGAAAGATTGAAATAACGCTTCAACGAAGTTAAGGATATGCCCAGAAAAGCTATCGGTACCTACAGATTACATCTTCATCCGCTACTGATTTTACGGTTTTCATGCTTTTAATGTGTTTTCTGATGTATTGGTAGTTTCTTACATGATTATATTGACAAGGAAAATAAGGTGATGCTTTGTTCTCTTTGTTTGCTTATCTTATTTTGTATCTATTTGATGTTAATTACTGCGGTATTTCTTCACCACAAATGAAGCCTATTTAATAAAATTTTGAAATACTGTTATCTTTCTTAAAAAAATTTACAAATCCTGCACTCAAATACAATAGACCCAGCAGGTATTACTTGGCCAATTTTAAGATCATAATATTTAAAACTCCACTACTAAGCATTGACTCAGGTGGATGATAAATAATGGAGAGCTCAGCACGACAGCACACTTCACCGAGACATCTGACTACCTCCTCCAGCATATTCCCCACCGAGTCTGCATTGATTTAAGTCCAAACAAATTGCTTAGGGTAAGTATATTAGTGCCCACTCTTCAGAGGAATCTTTCCCTCAAACTTCCTTCCTCTGTTTTATTTGTTTTTGCTCTCTTTCCCCTCTCTTTTCCTTATTGAACAGGAAAGTTCCACCCTTTATGTCACCTAAAGACCAAGGGCTTGAATCCACTAGCTTTCAAAAGCTCTAGCCTCATCATTATGCTATCTGTTTGGTATGGTATTCTTTTTCCACAATCAAATGGGCAATCAGCACTGTTCCAGTCAATTTTTGATACCTCTATGAAAGGGTAATCCGCAGCATACTTAATCATAGAGGACAAATGGGAAAGAACTTTTAGAAAAGCAACAGAGACATGCCGGCCCCCGGCCGTCTATGGTATATTTGAGCTCCAGAGTCTGATCCGGCGAGCTTTGCTGACAATAATATTATTGGCTAGTTATTGCATTTGAAAAATATCAAGCAGGTATCTGTATACATGAGTATGCAATGATCTTCTTCCTTTTTCTTCTTTTCAGTTGCCCACAAACATCCCTAGATCGGTTTATTAGTTCATATCAAATCAGTCTGAAATAGTTCGAAAAATCAATAGTTGTGAATATTATTGTAGGGTCATATAGTCCGAAACTTTACGTGTACAATATTTAATGGTGTTGAGTCTACCTATTGTATCTGTATTTCTCTACATTGCACTATGCAATTCGGGTAAAAAATTGCAGAGGATCCTAATTTAATATACAAAATGTTTGAAACTATTAGTTCACGGATGAGATATGACAAAACATGATAATTTATTGTAGAAAAGTGTCAAAACTCCTCCGTTCTGCGATTGGAAAATGTAGGTAGACCAGATTATGAAGTCATGGAGTGGACTGTATATATATTATTTACCATAACCACAGGAAAAGGAAAATTATTGGACTTGTGCAAAACATTTTGTTTCTCACGTTTGCTGGGAGAGATACTACGTGCCTACAACCCCTGCATGTTGGGAGCTCTCTGTCTGGGTGCTGGACATCACACATTTAATAGGTAGTCTGAGTGGGCACCCACTAACCTTTAAGTCCATAGAGACATTATAAGATAGCAAATCTATATAGACCATATGTAAGTTCAGAACTTGTGGTGATACTTTTATTTGAGGACAGAAAAACAAAAATCTCTTACACTTGTTTGAGAGATCTGCATGTTTTTATTTTAGCAGGTAGGACCTGGAAGTTAGCGCTGCTGTCAATTCTTCAACCAGATTTGGACAAATGAAAAAGAAGACAATTGCAGTGAGCTTGATTGATCCATGAAATGGTGAAGATTGAACTGAAGAAGTATCTGTGAATTCTGCTGAGATTGACTGGGCCTAGTCTCCTAGAGGTCTGGTTTTGAAGCAATTTCGAACCCGAAGTTTTTACAAAAATGATAGCAAGAAAAACAGAGAGAAATTACAAACAAAAACTTCAAACAAAACGCAAGATCAACCCCTAAGATGTTGTTGTTGTTGTTGTTGTTGTTGTCTTGGAACAATCTCTTGTTGTTAAATCTCTGAGAAGATCGGCCTCTATCCAAATTGAGTTCTCCAAAAAACAAGCTAACTCCCGGGTCTCTCATTTTGATCTCACTCCCATGCAAAATGGAATTGTTTACCGCTTGGATATTGTTGTTTATGTATATGTTAATGCAGCAACAATCATGATGGGACTCGCCGCTTGTGTCACTGGGGATGAACATTGCTGCCCCAATGTTCCTTCCTTTCAAGTTGAAGCTTTCAAAGGAGCTTCCATGTCCGGCTTCTGTACCCATCAGTTTGACTGATTTACGGCCTTATTGCGGTTTGAAATGCATTTAACTGTTTCCGGGATGATTTTTCCTCTTTTTATCTTCTTGATTCCTTGCTTGTTTTACGAGTAAAGTTTCTTTCCTCCAGCTAGAAGGAAAGCCAATGTTCCATTAACATATTTTTTCACGTTCTTTCCAACAAAGAATTTCCTTTTTCTGTTGTTTTTTTTCCCTCCTTTTTTTTTTACTTCAAACATTTTTCATTTATCTAAGGAAAATTTCTATTTTCGCTACCGAACTATGGACTAATGTCATTTAGAATTCAAACTACCAATTTCATCATATTTCGCACTCGAGCTATCAAAATTTATCAATATACACGCTCTAATAGAATCTGACTGTCAGACAACCTAAGTTTTTCTTATTTTAATTGTAGAATCTGATTAATGAGTTCTTCAATAAAAATTGAAATCATCCATAAAACTAACTGAAAGGTAACCCTCTTCCCTAAGGCACAAATCTTTTAGGAAACAGTTCTTTGATTTTTTCTAGAAATTATTGTAGGTCTGAATTCATTCAACAATTGGATCATTGGAGTTATCGTATTATTGGGATATGATTTATCTTTTTAACTATATGTATTCTTTCGGGAGCAGTATGGGCAAATGAGGCTTGGGGCTCATATTGGAATTGGGATCCGAAGGAAACTTGGGCATTTATTACTTACACCGTATTAGTTATTTATTTACATATTCGAACAAATAAAAATTTGGAAGGTGTAAATTCCGCAATTATAGCCTCTGGGATTTCTTATAATTTGGATATGATATTTTGGAGTCAATCTTTTAAGGGGAGTTTCAATCCTTTAACGTGTTGGAGTCATTTCAGAGTTTATTCTACATGAGTCGGAGACCTACTATGTTGCTATTCCCAAATGAAACATATTAACGCATGGAAAATTTCATATAAGAGGAGGTCTGGAAGGTATAGAAATAAAAGGGCCTCAAGTAAATAGAACAAGTAGCTACAAGGATGATTGATTAACTGATTTCCTTTCATTTTCGTTTCCCCACAATCCCTAAAAAAGAAAAAAACCAATTATAATGACACCTTGCTAGCACCACAAAACGTGATTAAAACGATAAATGCGTTATAATCGCATTTATCGCCATCACCAAAGAGATTCTCATCTGCTCAGATTGTAGAAAATTCAACCTGCTTAACTGTCTTTCATAAAGAAAGCACTCCACTAAAATTCCGATTCCCTTTACAAGCAAAAGATAAACCAAAAACTCAATTTCAAAGTCAATTGTATAATTGCTTTTCATCAAGGAGAAGATGTAGTGTTCGAACATAAGGAAACTTTTGTACTACAACCCGTATGTAGAGACGAAGCATCCCCGACTTTTATTAGTCATTGTATCAAATATCATGGTGAATTCTGCCTCATGCATGAAAGATACAACAGGCAAGCACTCAAATTCTATTTCAACTGCTAAAAGAAATGGTGGCATTACAGGCCTTTTTCAAAGTCTTCAACTGAGTGACCTTATAATGTTTGGGAATAAAAATTCAGAGAAACTCACGGCCAAGCATTAGGAGAGACCTTTTCACTGACAGTAGAACCGAATTGGGGACCGCCCTTGCGATATTGGATAAGGTACTCAATTGGGTATCCTTTCAACTTGCGAGGCACAATCCCAAGATCATTGAAAGTCAAAGCTGCAAGATGCACCACAAAAATCAAGAGAAATGATAGATAGAGGTGAAGAAAAGAGAATGCTTAGTTCACAAAAAAAAAAACTCTTAAAGGCAAAAAATATGAAGAAAAAGAATAAAAAGCCATAAGCTAAAATTCTTTCAACTTACCATTCTCAGAGACAACTGTATCTGTAGATGATGCCAGGATGAGATCCAGGTTAAATATTTCGGGAGTGGGTAATGGAAATGGAACTTTTTTGAGAAGCAATTCCCGGGGTGTTGCAATCGCCTGAAAGTGTCCATAAGTATTATGTAATTAAAAAAATTAATATTAGTATATAGCCCATATACATATGGTCAGCCTACTTGCTCTGCATCTCAGACCTGCTAATAAAGCAACAATGGCATCCATGGGAGGTTAAAAAGCAACAACAGTCAGGCGCATATAAAAACTGCATGGAAATACTGGTTCACATGGATTTTTGTTTTCCTTCTGTGGGCTGTGCAAATGGACGATTTGGTAGAAGAAGGATCCTTCTATATTTTCATAATTTGGGCCACAAAATGGAAAATTGGACTCCCATTGGCTATGAGCTAATTGTCATGAAAGGAAAGAAGTAGTACCAGTTAGTTAGAAGAGAAATCCAAAGCAATAACCCACAGTTGACCCAAATCCAAAAAGCATTTAATATGATTTTCTGTATAAATCAAACGTCCATTTTTTCTAGTCATCATCCCGTAGAACATTGGAAACAGTATTTACTCTGGACATATATGAACCAATAGAGTTCTTGTTTCCCGAAGAATAAGAGAAGTTTAAAAAAACATTAGAATCTTCTAAACACTACTTAACATCAATTTAGATCAAGAAGGTCCCCTCGTACATTGCAATGTTCATGATGTTTGACCGAAGATTTGCTTGTCTGATAACCTTAGTCACCTATGTCCAAATATAATAAAACCACCCATCTAAAGCAACAGAACTAAAGTGAGCTCATCATGGTAACTAAAAGGGAGAGTTAAAAGATTCACTTCCAGGGACTCCAATATATCGACAGTATATACACTTACCTTTGCAATGGGGAAAGGAACTTTTACATAGCGAGGCCATTCCCGAATCGTATGATACATAAGCTCTGCCTGCAGTGTGCTAGTCTCAGTTATAACAATAAAAAAGATAAAAATCAAATCAACGCAACAGCTGCAAAGATGAAGAATATAATTTACCAGTTCGTGGATAGTAAAGACCTCTGGCCCACCAAGCTCATAAACTTTTCCTGTACTGGTGCCATCATCTTTCAAGGCTGAAACAATTGCACCAGCAACATCTGCTACATATACAGGTTGGATTCTGCAAATAAGCTTTGTCAGGAAAATGTCCATAAATTTTTTGTAAAATTATAAACAACTACCATGAGTAAGAATGGAAGTTTTCAAAACCTTAATTATTACACAATTGCAGTACCAGATTGCAATTGATTAGATTCATGACATGCCTAAAAAAAAAAAAAAAAGATTAGATTCATGACATACTTGGTAGATCCATCCCCAAGGAGTGGAAGGAAGCTATAATTTTTTGCAAAGCACGCCCATGCATTCAAAATCCTGTCCTCTGTACCAATCATTACAGCAGGTCTCATAATGGTGGCCTGAAGAAGGAACTGCACATCAGATTCTGCTATCCAAGGCAGTATGATCATATTTAAGATTAGGAAAGCTCATGGCACAGATTGGGAAAAGAGAAACAAAAATCATATAACCTCATCTCTGAAGGCAATATCATCACTAATAAAGATTCTATACTCTACCCTCATCACTAAACCGTAAATACATTAACCTTTTGTTTGCAGTTGATATAAACTCGCTTCATAGAAGTTAATTAAAAAGCTCCTAAGTCGTCATCTGCTGTTCCATCTTTCGAAAACTCAAAATCATAAGATATTTTTAAAGCACAAAAGGAAAAAAGAAAATCACGAGAAATCTTTCAAGGATTTTCGTATCCATCAGGAAGAAAGATGGACCCATTAAGCCTGTCATGGAAAGAGAGCATATCACAAGGACAGATGACATGACAAACTTTATAATCCTCCAAAGATGCATCACACTCAATCTTTCAGACATTATATTTTGGTTCTCCAGTTGAATTTAAAGCCAAACAGTTTGCTCGATGTTCCCTATCTCCTTCACCCAATCCAAATGATATACCATATGTCTCATTGCAAATTCAACTTAGCAATTAACACTGCAGGATAAGATTCCTCCAGATCTGCAATAACCGTGTTGTTCGCAATTATTTAGAACTTACAATAAGTGGCACTATCAGCTTAGGCCTGCCTTGAAGAACTGAAAAGAGTTTTACCTCAGGTAATTCTCTCAAAACAGCTTCCTCTGCTGCAGCTTTAGCTCTTCGAAATCTGGATGGAGATGATGGAGATGCCCCTAAGCAAGAAATTTGAACGAATCTCATAATTCCACCATGTTCTTTTGCTATCTGCCCAAGTTGAAGAGCACATATTAATATGGATGAGAAAGTTCTACAAGAGGAGGGTACATTAGAAAAAGATCTCCCCCCATGTCTTACCGAAAAAAAATTATCATGATACACCTGATCAGTAAAGTCTCCTACACACCCACCTTTAAGATATATAAAGAACATTATATCCCAATCTCAAAGGTCGAATTTTTGCCACTTAACATTCTCTAAAATTCTCCTGAAGACCAACAAAATGAAAACCAACCCAACTCCAATCTTTTCACCCAAAAATTAGCATCATGTCTGTCCTTTACCTTCTTCTTAGGTAGTGTGTTGGCTATTGATTTAACGGGTAAAGTAATCTTCAAACCAGCTTATGAATTTAATTTCCACTTGGTACCAATTGATAACATGGTATCACGTTTTTTTTTTTTGATAACCCAGGAGCTCCCAAGGTCGGGTCACTTCGTGTACCCGGCCCTACAAGCCAACCTGGGGGCATTTGTCAGGACCCCACCCAACACACCCTAGATAAGTCAGGGCGACAATGGCGGTGTTGGGGCTCGAACTTGGGACATGTGAGAACCCAAACCGTTGTCTTACCACTAGACCAAACCCCTGGGGGTTAACAGGGTATCACGTTTTGACCACAGGATACGCACAATTCCAATGCCTATAGGAAATACTCACTCCCTAACAAGCTAGACAAATATAGATCACACTCAACTTACTCCCGTGACCTCAAGGATACTTAAATTCTTGATTAGGGGTGTTAACGTGATAGAGCATCAGCGAAAGATTATAGTACATTGTGCCCCCCCCCCCCTTCCCTCCTTTTCCATTCCCACAGGCATTACTTTTTTGGGGGTCTTCACTCTTTTAACCCCTGTCAACAAGTAGAAGTAAAATCACCCCCATATTAAAAGGTTTTGAGTCAATCCTGCTTTAATAAGGCTACATTCTTGAAGCATACATAAAATCATGCAATTTTTCACAATATGACTCAAAATTTGGTGAAGTCATAGACCTACAGCTTAAAATTTTGCACATTTTCTCACTTCTTATTGATCAGGATAGCTCAACCAATATGGAAGAGAAAAAAAAGCAGCAACAAGTATAGAAGCTAATAGAAACTATATAATTGAAACTACAAGATTAAGATGCACGTATTCAGTAACCTACCATTGCAAGTTGTTCAGCCATTGAATGGTTTGCTTCCTCAAAGCTGAAGTTTCTTGTCTCGTACTCCCTTCCTGTCAACAGGGGCAGTAAGTTAGCCAAATTCATTCATAGGTCCCGAGAGTGAGAAAACTTTAAGAGAGATATATCAAGGAAAACTACAAATGAACAGAACTCTACCAATCAGATTGAGAACAACATTAGCCTTCGCCATAACAGCCTTAATGGAATTTTCATCTCTTGGGTCGTATTTCATAGGTACAATCTGAGTAAGTCAACACAAAGTAGTCTGAATATATAAACACTTAACGGCACAAATAGCAATCTGAGCAAACTAACAAAAAAAATAAATTGAAAGTTACATTTCAGACAAACGAAAACATTATCAACAACTCTACCTGACCCAAATCCCCCATCAACTTGAGATGCCGATGGGAATCCTCAGAACCTCGGAAAGGAACTAACACTTGACTTCCCATTTTAGCTGAAAAAGAAGTTATCAGCATAACCGACCAGAAACTATGCTCCCCAACTCACACACGTGCTTTATTTCTCAAATTAGATGTGCCAAAATAACAGCGACCACACACAAAAGCTAGTTCAATGCAATCCAAACTAAAAGTAACAGTACATTCTACTCACCAAGTTGTTGCACAAGATAACGACCAAGGAACCCTGTAGCTCCAAAGACGGTAGCAACAATACCACTACAAAACACAGCGTTCTTAGTTTCAAAATCATATAAGCAATCACCTAAAAATATCATAATGAACTCAACGATCGACTGAGATAGTAGTCTAAAGTGCGATTCAAGCCAAAACCAAAACACGAGCTGCAATTTTTGAAGTTCTCATCATTAGAACTGAAGTTTTCTACTCAAGTTACATGACAAAACAAACTTAAGCGTTGTTTCGTTACTGAAAAAGCAGCAGGAAACAGAAAAGAACACACATTAGTGAACATTTCTGTTCAAAAAGGATAAGAGAGGAATTCAATTTCCGATTTCCCACATTTCTCAGAATCACAACAAGATTTTCTCTCTTTCTCCTACATTTTCCAACCAACCATACAAAGAGCACAATAATTAAGTACCTCACAGATGATCTTCCACCTGTGCCCTTGCGAATGATGTGGCCACCACCCTTGGGGGCCAGAGTAGATCCATACCGCGGACGATCGGCTTCGTAACCTGAAAAAATCATTAGGACCCAAATGTACCTTCTCAATTAGCAAAATTTACGATCATAAAGACCTAGAGAGAAATGGAGGAAACGGAAGATAATTTTTACAGTGATCAGAGATTGGGTAGATGGACTTGAGGGATGAGATTGAAGATGAGGGCTTGAAGGGTTGGTGCCCTACACGCCTCGGAATGGCCTGCATCGCTTCGCTTCCTCAGCTACGAAACCACGGGGGGAGAGAGAGAGAGAGAGAGAGAGAGAGAGAGAGAGAGAGAGTCAGTGCTCAGAGAAGAGGAAGAGGGTGGAGCGAGGTGATGGTGCTAACTTGCGCATGGTGTTTAGTCGGATTTGGGTCAGTGAAGATGACCGCGGGCTAGAATCCTACTGGACTCGGTCCAATTCTAGATGGGCTGCCTGACTTTACCGGGGCTCCTTTTTCTATTAAGCGATTGGAATGAGCCCAATTACTTCTTCATGCAGTGAACCAGTGACTTTGGATTGCTTTGAGGATTCTTTGACCATTGGTTTTGCACATATTTCGCCATGTTGTAAAGCTTGACGTGGTTTGGGATGTTCTTTTTAACAAAAATTCTTAGGATTTTTCATAAAATTGTGAATATTTATATAGATGATAGTTTTATAAAATTTTTATGTGAAAATTTATGAATTTTTTTTAAGATATTTAATTTTTTGTTAAAGTTTTTTAAAAGGTATGGAGAGAGATAATTTGATGTAATTTTTTAATAAGAAAATATTTGTTATAATTTTTTTTGAAAATATATTGGAGTTTGTGTAAAAAGTTATTTAAGTTTGTACAAAAGTTATCGGTGTTTGTTTTGGATTTTTTAAAAGGGTTAATGACCAAAATAGTCCCTGGGTTTTATGCCCTTTATCGATTTGGTCCCTAGGTTTCCAATTTGGTCACATAAGTCCTTAGGTTATCCTCATTTATCAATTTGGTCCTTGAGTTTCCATTTGGTCACATAAGTCCTTAGGTTATCCTCATTTATCAATTTAGTCTCTGGGTTTCCAATTTGGTCACATAAGTCCTTAGGTTATCCTCATTTGTCGATTTGATCCTTCCATCCAATTCTGTCTCCTCCGTGCACAGTCAGCTAACGGTGGGTCACGTCACCACCAATAACATCGCGACACGTGTATGCTTTTTTTATTATTTAAAAAAACTCACATCCACCTGACATATTCGTAAAAAAGAAAAAAATCAAACAGGGGAGACCCCCTATTCGATCGACGAAGGGAGCCCAGATCCATGATTTACCAAAAATCAGTCATGCTGGTCGTCTATTTTTCACGGAGCAAAGAGATATCCAATCTGAAGTCGTTGGTGATCTTTGAGATTTGAATCATGTCGTGGATTTTCTATTTGTTGCTCTCTGTTTGCATATTGATTTGGGGGTAGCTGCTCATTTTGATGAGACGTCAAAGTAGAAATTGGACGGAATGACCAAATCGATAAATGAGGATAACCTAAGGACTTATGTGACCAAATTGAAAACCCAGGGACCAAATCGATAAATGAGAATAACCTAAGGAATGTGACCAAATTGGAAACTTAGGGACCAAATTGATAAATGAGGATAACCTAAGGACTTATGTGACCAAATTAAAAACTCAGGGACCAAATCGATAAAGGGCACAAAATTCAGGGACTATTTTAGTCATTAACCCTACTTTTGCAAACTAATATGTCTGGTGTACTGTAAGAAACATTAAGCAAAATTAGGGTTTAAATTGATTACAAAAAAAACTAGTGCTAAAATAGTAGTAAACTATTGCACTTAATTATTGGGAAAATATTACACTCTTTATCACTATGCCAAAATCAAATTATATCTTGAAAATTTAATTGCATCCGATTGCATTCCCTATCTTCTCAATTAAATTAATAGATGTCCTACCGTCTAATTCCCTTGTAGTCCCCAAGTAAATCTCCAAGGGGTCTCCGGAGGAATACTTTTTTTCTTTCCGTACATCCCCGTTTCCGTAACGTGGTTTTCTCGTACTTCCTTGTGAAGTTTTGTGTTATCTTTTTGCCTCCCTTCTCCTGATTCCCAGGGCTTCTTCGTGCTTCCTGCTTCCAATCGTTGGCTTCTTGTCTTTAATCGTGTCCCATGGATTCAACCAGACATGTGGTTTCGGATCTCTCTTCCAAACTCAGCAGTTTGGGTTGGGATGAGTTTCATACTCTCCTCACTCCGGTCAACCCCAACGAGGACATTGATATCTCATATGTAGTGGGGAAACTTTTTGCAAACCGTTCGTTCTCTGCTAGTGTGGTGATTGCTACTTTAAAAGCTGCCTAGAACTTTCTCAAAAAGTTTTCAACAGATGAAATGGAGCCTAACACATTCCTTTTCCGCTTTGTGCACCAAGATCAAGAGCATGTGTTCGCACAGACTCCTTGGAACATCCGTGGCCACCTCATGGTCATAAAATCGTGGAACTCGAAGCTCACTATCCCTGACGTTGATTTCTATTCTGACGCAATGTGGACTCACGTTCATGGTCTTCCATGGAACAAGATCGGGGACAACACGGTGCAACTTTTTAGGTTCAAGCTTAGGAAGCTTCTGGAGATAGATAAACTTGAATACAAGGACCAAGCTGTAAGGCCCTTTCTCCGACTCCAGGTGGAGTTTAACTTTCGGAAGTCGCTGGTGGGAGGTTTTCCTATTCCAAGGCGATCGACTCCACTCTTATGGGTCCTGTTCAGGTATGAAATTTTGGCTGATTTTTGCTTTGGATGCGATTTTATAGGGCATATTCAGAAATGTTGTCGCACTCTCCCTTCTCACATGGAGTTATTAGGGGTGGGTCCCCACATACGTGCGGGCCCGACCACCATGAGAAAAGCTACCTTCTCGAATGGTTTAATGCTCCCTAATTATCTGCATGTGTCTTCAGTTCTACCTACCTTTGTTTTTCCCACTGACAAAGGCACGGGTCTTATTATTGGCATGTCCTCTTGCATTTATTTTAGGGTTAATGACCAAAATAGTCTCTGGGTTTTATGCCCTTTATCGATTTTGTCCCTGAGTTTCTAATTGGGTCACATAACTCCTTAGGTTATCCTCATTTATCAATTTGGTCCCTGAGTTTCCAATTTGGTCACATAAGTCCTTAGGTTATTCTCATTTATCGATTTGGTCCCTGAGTTTCCAATTTGGTCACATAAGTCCTTAGATTATCCTCATTTATCGATTTGGTCCTTCCATCCAATTTCTACTTTGACGTCTCATCAAAATGAGCCACTACCCCCAAATCAATCTGCAAACAGAGAGCAACAAATAGAAAATCCACGACACGATTCAAATCTCAAAGATCACCAACGGCTTCAGATTGGATATATCTTCGCTCCGTGAAAAATAGACGACGACATGACTGATTTTTGGTAAAACATGGATCTGGGCTCCCTTCGTCGATTGAATGTGGGGTCTCCCCTGTTCGATTTTTTTTTCTTTTTTACAAATATGTCAGGTGGACGTGAGTTTTTTTTTAAATAATAAAAAAAGCATACACGTGTCGCGATGTTATTGGTGGTGACGTGGCCCACCTTTAGCTGACTGTGCACGGAGGAGACGAAATTGGATGGAAGGATCAAATCGATAAATGAGGATAATCTAAGGACTTATGTGACCAAATTGGAAACCCAAGGACCAAATTGATAAACGAGGATAACCTAAGGACTTATGTGATCAAATTGGAAACCCAGGGACCAAATCGATAAAGGACATAAAACTCAGGGACTATTTTGGTCATTAACCCTTTATTTTAATTTGTCAACCAAGGTTCCATTGGCATCTAGTGGTCTTATCCCACCTCCTAAGTCTTCGGTTACTTCCATGGAGGATGTTTCTGGTCCTTCTTACCACCTTATTCCATCTCTGGTGCGTCCTAAGGTGAACGACGCTGAGGCCTCTCTCCTAGGCAGTTGGCCAGCTAATCTTGCATTTCCAGCTGGCTTCTCATTTATTATGGGCGGTCTGCCCAAGCATGAGCATCATCCTGCAACGCTCCCTTTAGCCAGCCTTCATTTAATGCCTATGGTGCATCACAAAGTTGCTGTAGATGTCCTGGCAGAGCTGTAACAGCAGACTTTTCTCTTGAAATTTGATCTTCCAACGACTAATTTGGAGAACCCTGATCACGCTGCAGTGGAATTTTCCAGCCCTCCGTTTTCTCAGTTGTTTGACTCTCAAAGGAAGAAGTGGGCTTGCATATCTAAGGCTAGGAATCGGGGTCCAATTCGGCCCATCTTCTCTTCGGAGACCCCTTTGATCGAGGGGACTATTTTGACTGTTTCAAATCCTTCCTGAGGCCCAACGTATCACTCTCATGTTTCCTCTCTTTCGAGGTCTCTAGGCTTTCCCTCTGGTGAGGCTCATCCCAGTGCTTTTGGAAGCCCTTCTTCTGTGTGTTCTGGCTTAAATATAGACAAAGGCAAATAAACACTAGCATTCTTGTGGGAAGACATCCCTTGTCTCAAGAAGTCTGGCCTCTTCACTGGGCAACCGACGACTATTCTATCTTGGCCTCAAGAGCCGAGCGAAGCTTCATTTGACTCCTCTTTGAAGCCTGATGCTGGTTTGGCCGGTTTGCAAGGTCAGAGGATGACGATGCATATTCGTAATCATAAAGCTCTTGCCGACAATCAAAAGGATCTATTTCGTTTAATCCAATCTGCTGCAACGACATTCGATGAGCAGTCCCTTGATGACTCTACATTGGCTGAGGAGGCGGGCCTACCCATGCCCCCCCCCTCTTTGGCCGTGATTAGCGGATTTTGGAACTGTCGTGGGCTTTATAGAGCCACGACAGTTCGTACTCTCTGGAATTTTGTGAGGAATCACAATCTGAACTTTTTGTTCTTGGCTGAGACCAAGTCTGCTGCTGTTTCTGCTTCTATGCACCGCATTGGTTTTTTTCATTTTGTTATGCACCCTCTGTTGGTAGGAAGGGCTATCTTCTTTTTGCTTGGCGTGTGGGTTTAGATGTTGATGTTATCAGTATTAACGAGAATGTTATCAACATTTTGATTTACTCTGATCCTCCCCGTACTCCTTGGTTGCTTTCTGGTATTTATGGTCCTACGGACTGGAGTAAAAAATGACACTTTTGGCAATCCCTTAATTCTTCTGCAGCTGCTTTCGCTGACCCTTGCCTATGCATTGGGGATTTTAACTTTATTACAAATAGTTCGGAAAAAAGGGTGGTAGACCGTTTGCTTCTAATTCTCATAATCCTCTTATCCAGCTTATGGATTCTTGCGGGTTGATTGATCTCGGCTTCAGAGGACAAAAATTTACTTGGTCCAATAATCGGGATGAGACCGTTAATATTTGTGAAAGGCTTGATCGGGCCCTCTCTAATGCGGATTGACAAGCTCTTTTCCCGCGAAGTCGTATCAGTCATCTTATCCGCTCTTCCTCTGATCACGTCCCTCTCTTGCTGGAGACAGATGGTGACGCCTTCTTTTATCCTAAACCGTTTCGGTTTGAATCCATGTGGATCAGAGACAATACTTGTGAGCAAGTTATACATGACAGTTGGTCTATTCCTCTTCGAGGCTCACCTGCTTTCCGCGTTTGCCAACATATTAAAGAAGTTAAGCGAGCTTTGAAAGTTTGGAATAAATCCCAGTTTGGTATGTTGCAAAACCGAATTCAGTCCCTTCAGATGCACATTGAGTTTCTTCAATCTTAGGATTCTTCTTTGGCCAATCACGACCTGGAGAGGCAGCTGAAATTGGCTTTATCTGAAGAACTTCGTGCAGATGAGACTTTTTAGAAGTTGAAATCTAGAAAAGGGTGGCTTACTACTAGTGATCTGAACACACATCATTTTCATTTATCCACTATTATTCGTCGTTGTCGTAACGCGATTGAGTTTATCAAACTAGACAATGGAAGCTGGATTTCGTCTCGCCCTCAGATTGGTGACCATATTGTCCACTATTTTCAGACCCTCTTTTCTACTTCAGCCCCGACCCCGCCTGGAGATCTTGACCAGTTGATTGAATCTCTTATTTCATCGGAACAGAATGAAGTGTTGAGTTCTCTTCCCACTGATTTGGAAATTCTTTAAGGCATGTAGGATATTGATCCCAACAAAAGTTCGGGCCCAGATGGTATGACGAGCTTGTTTTTCAAACATTATTGGAGCATTGTAGGTCCGGAAGTCTCTGCTATGGTAAAAGGTTTTTTTCGAAGTGGTTTCATGTCCTCTGAACTTAATCATTCTCATATCATTTTGATTCCAAAAATTGCTAGCCCTTGCTTGATTACTCATTATAGACCTTTTAGTCTCTGTAATGTTCTATACAAGTTGATTGCGACAATTTTAGCGAAGCGTTTACGTTTGGTTATGGCTAACGTCATTTCTTCCTTTCAGTTTGCTCTTGTTCAAGGGAGATTGATCCAAGATAATTCGGTGCTTACCCATTTAGTTTTCCATATGCTTCGCCGGAAACGTTCTGGGAGGAAATTTATGGCGATTAAAGCTGATATTGAAAAGGCGTATGACCGTATGGAATGTGATCTAATCTTGAAAGCTCTCAAATGCTTTGGGTTTAATGATATTTTCATCAAGTGAGTGGATTTCTCAATGTGTCTCGACCGTTTCTTATTCCATTATATTGAACGGATCCCCCTACGGTTTTTTAAACCATCTCGTGGGCTTCGCCAAGGTGATCATTTGTCACCTCTTCTTTTTATTATTGGCTCTGAAGTTTTCCCCAGGATGCTCATTCGTGAGGAACAGTTGGGCCGCCTTCATGACATTCAATTGGGTAGGAACGTCCCCGCTATATCCCACTTTCTTTTTGCGGACGATTTACTCATCTTCAGTCGGACTACTAGAGAGGAAGCTAATGTCATTTCAGAATGCTTACACAAATATGGGAATTGGTCTGGTCAACGTTTGAACTTTCGGAAATCCTCTATTTCCTTCAGTCGTAATGTGAGTAGTGCCTCTAGCCAAGCTATTTGTTCTATTTTACAGCTTCCTCACAAAGATAATATTGAGAAGCATTTGGGGATTCCTATGGTAGTGGCCAGAAATAAGCATCAACAGTTTAAATTTATTTGTGAGAGAGTTAAAAGTCGATTGGAGGGATGACAAATGAAAACTCTTTCACAGGCTGGTCGGCTTGTCCTGATTCGATCTATTGCAGCTGCGTTGCCAACCTATACCATGGCTAATTATCTTCTCCCCAAGTCCATCTGTTCGAAATTAGATTCTATGATGATGCGATTTTGGTGGGGTTTTCCTGATGACAACCGTCCCCACCTTTGTCTTAAATCTTGGGCGTCGATGTGCTGACCTAAATGCGAGGGCGGATTAGGCCTGAAGCTTATGGCAAATCATAATATGGCAAAATGGGTTGGCAGATCCTTAATAATCCTGAGAAATTGTGGGTCCAGATTATTCGTGCTAAATATTTGAAATCTAAACTCATTCGGGATAATCCAGTTTTGGTTGGAGCGTCTTGGTTTTGGCGTGGGGTTAGTCGGGTGGCACATATTCTTAGAGAAGCTACTTGTTATCAGATTGGATCTGGTGAGACAGTTCGAGTTTGGCAGGACCCATGGCTGCCGTCCCCAGTGCCCCACTCCCCCTTTCCTCGGGTGACATCTATTATCCAGGATGTAGACTCCACGATTGACTCTCTTATCTTGCTTTTTTTCTCACAGTTGGAATGTTTCTCTTATTCGACATTTATTTTGCCCAGACGATGCAAATGTCATTTTGAATATGCATGTCCCGAGTGCCTCTCTTGCTGATAAACTTATCTGGACAACGGATGATCATGGAACTTTCTCGCTTAAATTTGCTCATTCTCTCATTTATGAACCTGTTCAACATATGACTTCTTTAGTAACTAATGATTGGAGGACGTTTTGGCAGCTCCCTATGCAGGATCGACTGAAGTTGTTAATGTGGAAAATCGCATGGAATTGCCTTCCTTGCAAGGCCTCTGTTGCCCGTTTCCAGAATGCAGACGAGTCTCTCTGCGTGTTCTGTGACCAAGCCACTGAATCGCTTGTCCATTTTTTCTTTGAGTGCCCCGGTGGCTCAAATTGCTTGGCGAGAGGCACCCTGGCCGCTTATCATCACTAATCTCCATGCTTTTACTATTACGGAATGGATGAGTATTATGATCAAGCCTGCGTCGATCTTGAATTTGCTTCTTGACCAGCAAACTAATTTCTCTCGGTTCGCTGCTATTTTATTGGACTCAATTTGGTTTTCTCACAACCAACTTATTCACAAAGGGGGAAGCCTGAATATAATGCAGCTCCTTAATTCAATTCAATTCAGATACCAGGAGCTAAATGCGGCATGGCTAGAGAAAGTGGCTAAACCTCTCCCAGTTTGGAAGCCTCCCCATTGGAATTCTTGGAAGATTAATTTCGATGTTGATATTCGAAAATCCTTCGCCTTTGCAGCAGTTGTTTGCAGGGACTCTGAAGGTCAAATCCTCTTTGTTCGCACAAAGAGGCTTCCTCCTTGCGGCCCTCTTGTGGGCGAGGCAAGGGCAGCCTTGTTCGCTGCCCAGGAGGCATTTCTTCAACCTCCTCACCCCCTCATTTTGGAAGGCGATTCTCTTTTGTTGATGGAGGCTATCAACAATGATGATCATAGAGGCGCTTGGCAGATTTCTACTCTTGTTGCTGATATACGTAATTTAGCTCTTTGTAGAGATGATTGGAAATTTGAACATGTTAAAAGAGATGCAAATGCTCTTGCCCATCGTGTTGTTCAATGGGCTTCTTCCATGTCTTTAGAGAGCAATATTCCTCTTTCTTGTATCCCTTTGAACATTCTGTCGAGCGACAATCCTTGGATTCCTCCTTGATTGTCGCTTCCTTGGCAATGAATTTTATTTAGAAAAAAAAATTCCCTTGTTATATCTTATAGAAATTTGGGTATTTTTATCTTTTGAAGTGAAATTTTTAGAGGCATTTTAGTCATTGTTCAATTGAGTAGCTGACTCATGCAAAGACAAGAACTATAGGAAACTTACATTGATTTAGTTGAGTTGAGAAGACAGAGAGTGCAATAAGATTGAATTAGACATACCAGGCACAATTTGATTTTGGCATTTAAAATAAGAGGTGCACTAAGTTAATACTTTTCTATCAATTATAAGTTTTGCCATAGTTGATTCTACTGTGATAATAAATGATAGTTATTATCTCCGCAATGAGATAAAAAGTCCAATCCAAATGTTCTTGCCGTCTTGCTCTAATTTGGGATTCACACTTCTTTTCTCATTGCGTTGTAATGTATTTTGGTAAGAGATCGGAATATTTTTAAAATTTTAATAGTATTGTAAATATTTTAGGTAGGTCGAAGTTTTATACGATTTTGTATAAAAATTGGTGAAAAGATTTAAAGATATTTAATTTTTTTTAGAATTTGTAAAAATGTATACAGAGGAGATGAATTAATGTAATTGTTTAATAAAATATATTAAAATTAAGTGAAAAAGTGGAAATAATATTTGTTATATATATTTTTTAAAAAATATAAGAGTTGGTATGAAAAGTTGTTAGAAATTGTGTAAAAAATATTAGTATTTGTGTAGAAATTTTGAGATTTTAGATGCTTTGTAAATTTTATTGAATCTTATTATACTATAGAGTACTTTTGCAAGCGAAGGTCAGACAAAGGTGGAAGTTAAGGAAGAGCCTCTAATTGCCATGCTTCAGCATCGAAATTAGAGGCTCCAGAAATCTCATATGCTTCGTACAAATACCCAACAGGATGGTATACGTCAGGCACAACAGTGCACTTGGCTGTAGTTTGTTGGGGGGTAGAAATGGAGGTTAGAAAGAGGAAAAGCCAAGAACAACGCTAGCAAACAAAGAATGTCACTAAATTGCAAAAATAAACCATCATTTTCCGCATTACGAATTCACGTTTGAAGATCTTCACCATCTTTCCTTATTTCTGAGACAAAAAGAGAAAGAGACAATAAACTAACAAGGAAAAAACAGAGTAAGAGAAAGTATGGCATTTATGGTGCAATCATCTATTGCGTGTTTACAAGGAAGCTGCAAAAGCGTTCAGGAATCGCTTCTAAGAATTGACAGTAGAGGAAATGCACGCATAAGGTCACTCGTGCTTTCTGACCATTTCATGAAAATAAAAAGAGAGGCCCTGCAGAGAGAAGCTCGATAACCAGAAAACAACAAAATTTGATCAAAGAGAGAGGAGGGAGGTGCTGGGAGTTTTTTGATGAAGGTGCAAGCCCCACCACTGTCCCTAGATTAAAGGGTCACTCCGTTGAACCCCAACACAATGAGCATTGCCCCTCCCGTGGAGGATCGCAAGTGATTATGGGCATTAATTGTGATTAAGTGTATCTAAGCTGGTGCACCTTCCGGGACACGAAGATTGGAAAACAAAAAGAAGCAAAATAGACCAAGAAAAATTATGAAACTGAATGATGAGTCTAGGATCATGGTCTAAACTGCATTTTTTGCCACAAGAAATTGTTGCTTGCAGCTCTCCAGTCACATACTAATGAGAACCTCCCGCTTCAGCCTAAACACTTGACTTAGTGCACATCCTTAATCACAAACTACCCGCTCATTTTCTCTTTCCAGAAGTTATTATTTGGCATCTACCAACTCAGCCTTATCTTTCTGTCACCAACTATGCCAATTATGCATGAATTCCCCAATTGTTCTCAAGGGGATGAATGAACTCGTTATTGCTTTACATTACTCACTAATTTCCTCCTTTTGGTTCTGGTTTAGTACCACGATACGCACCTGTGTCGCTCCTGTTTGTCAATCACTTTGCCGAATGCAGCATCAATAAATGGAACAGCCTTGGCCGGTGCAGCTTGAGATGTCTTCTGCTCTTGCTGCCTCGACTTGAGAGTTCTCAGACATGGCATCCAACTCAAAAATCTGGCATGCCACTTGAGCGTGATGAATATTCAGTTACCAACTTTAGGAACATGGATGATTTATCCTCTAATAGTCGCGCCGGAGCATCAAACTCTGCAACTCGACCTGAAACAATTATCAAACCAAGTTTCATGAGCACATCACATTTGCATTCCCCCACAGTTCTAATTCCAAAGAGTTACAAACTTCAATTTTTGCCGATTCAGAAAAAGAACACTAGAGTTATGCCTCTGTTAATCTAGAGCAATAGAAGCAGTAATAACTATATCCACTGCGTAGAAGGACAGTCACATCTTTGAAAGACCATAAAAATAGGAACAACTTTCCCACAATTGAGCTCCCATCAATATGCAGATGATTGATGATTCAAGTTTCTTAACACAACTGAATAAATCTCATATTCTCTTGATCTCTATGGGCAACCATTAGGACTACTGGAATCAGGGGGCGGGGGACTTAGTGAGGCTTTAATTTATACCAATGTGGCTGAAAATCTCTTTCCATTTATACATCCATCTCCTAAACAAAAAAGAAAACCATACAATAAAATGAGGCAAATGTAATGATGAGGTTCCTCAACACAACGGTCTCAAAACATTTCCAAGCATGTTCTCATGAATGGAATTGTTGGACTACATAATACCTTTCCATCCACACTTTCCATGCAAAATCCTTGGGCCTTACGTAATGGATACCTCTACAAATTGATTTGTCCAAAAACCACGATGAAAAATCACATTTTAGACATTATAACCTTTCATAAGTGATACACCACTTAAGTTCTTTAGTGTAAATCATGTATATCACAATGACAAAAGAACAATGGATCACAAGCAATAATGATTTTGAAGTGTAATTTCTCATACCATCACTGAGGACCAGAACTACATCGCTGTCAATAACAGTTGGAATACGATGTGCAATTGTGCATACAGTGCACTCCTTAAACTCGCTTCGAATAATCTTCTGGATGAGATTATCAGTGGCTGTATCAACTGATGCTGTTGCTTCATCTAGCACCAGTATTCTTGCCTGCTTAAGCAATGCCCGACCTAAGGAAACAAGTTGCCGCTGGCCCACACTCCAATTATCTCCATTCTCAAGCACTGCAATTTGATCATGAATATCAACCAATCAATTAGCCACATACAAGTGGGGGAAAGGATAATACAGTTATAGCATGATGTCTGGCTATATACCAGGTGTATCAAGCTTTTGCTCTTTCTCACGGATTATATCTCCAAGCTGAGACTTATCAAGTGCCTGTGCCAAACAAAATTCAAGAAATTAATGCAGGACATATCATAATAATAAGAAAATTTCAAGATTTTAAAACAATAGGGATCCAGAGAATAGTAGGCCAGAAGAAAAGTAACTCCCATATTTTTAAGAACCATCCCAACATATAATCTCTAATGTAGTATCAGCAAGAGTCCTTTACTATGCTTCTACACTAAAACAAGAAACCACTGTCTCTTTCTTGCCCATCCAATTTTTACTAATTAAAGGTGAGTAGGACGCCCCATAACTTATAGAGGAGTTACGCCAATGCAATTACACTTTGAACCTGAACCGTTTCTAAAAAAGCAATACCATTGTAACTCAGTATTCATAACTTACATTAGGGAAGAAAAGAAACTGGAATTATGGAAATATATTCCATGTCAAGAAAAGCTAATTACATGACACTAGAGAATTAATTGAAGTAGCAAAGCTAGAAGTTATTAGGGTACTGACTTTTGCCATTACTAAATGAAGAAAACATGGGAAAATTACATTTTACCGCCTCAAACAGCCCCCTCTTTGTAATTTACCCGCAAACTCGTATCCTTGGTAATTAACCGCCTTAAACTACCACTATTTGCAAACAATGGTAGTTTGCAGGAGAATATTGCCGAGGATAGTAGCTTGGTGGGTACGTTGCAAATGGTGTGGTGGTTTAGGGTGTTAAAGTGAGATGTTCCCATTAAGCCTTAAAAACTTGATGAAGAAAAATATAAGTTTTCTTGTTTCCCAAAAATCTCAGAACTTTTCCAAACTTCAATTCCATTAAACACATGGCGCGAAAGTGCATAAAAAGAGAGAAAAAGAAAATGTATGCATTCCAGTTTATAACAACCTGCCAAATTTCATGATCTGAATGCTCTTCAAGGGGATCAAGATTGGCCCTAATGGTTCCTTCAAATAAGCTAGGATCCTGTGGTATGATACTCAGACGGCTTCGAAGATCATGAAGGCCAATGGTTGAAATATCAATGTTATCTATAAGAATCTTCCCACCTGCTGGTTCAATTAATCGAAACAAAGCCTGGAGCAATGTGGATTTACCACTTCCAGTACGCCCAACAATTCCAATCTTCTTCCCACCAGGAAATGTGCAGGTTACCCCATGAAGCACCACAGGAAGATTCACCTTGTAGCGAACCTTAAAGGAGAGGGAAAAAATGAAAATCAGAAGACAGCGATTAACATTAAAATAGAGCACACACATGCTAATCTTAAGCTGTACTGAAAACCTTTAAGTCAACTATTTCAATTGTTCCCTTCTCAGGCCATGTGGATGGAGGGCGAGATTCCTCAATAACTGGTGGGGCTTCGCCAGGTATTTGGCTGTACTGGTAAATCCTCTCAATGGAAATTATTTTGTTTTCAAGCTTGCAAAAGCTGAGTATCCAACGCGATAGGCGTGCATTCAAATTAAGGCCGTATGTCACAGCAAGACCTGCCATGCCTACGTAGAAGAATTAACCATGATTAGCAACACTATACCATCAACAGTCAAGGCAAATGATCAGGTGACTACTTTGGAACTTCACCAACTTTCTTTTCCATTCCTACCGTACTATGTGCATATCAAACCTAGTATCTACTATGTTAGCCTTGCCCCGAGGCTAAAGTTGAACACAATGGACACCAATAAGTTATCTTAAGATACAACTGATGTGCAGGACAGGACTTTTTTTTGGGTAAGTTCATATGTTAATTTTATGCTTTAAAAAATTTGTCTGGAGTGTGGCACTGAAGGCACGAGTTCCCCATTAGAAAATTGAAGTAATATCAAGTGACTTATTTTGGCTGTTGACAACTGCAGGCTCTCAATTAGGTTGAAACCATAAAGTCCACATGGAAGATTCCACATCACAGAAATTAATAGTCCCATTCAACCCTCATTGAGAATTTTTTTTCTGGTCCATGAATGTACACTTATGCAGGTGAGGGAACCAACTTACTCAAAAAGTCAGCTCAAGCAACCATTTCTAGAATGGCAGATGATAGGACCTGAGGATTCAATCAATAGAAAGTTGGGAAAACCAAAAATAGCAATCTCTTTGAGGGGATCGGACCTATCATCTGCATATAGCATCAACATCCTAAAATAGAGAAGAATTACAACTATCATTGAAATAGCAAGGAATGGTATATTTGACCATGAATGGAGATTGGACGGTAGTAGAAATAAATCAGGAAATTAACTCCACTCCATCAGAGAAACTCAAAAATTGGAGAAGTAACATACTTACTTGGATCTATACTCCCATGTGGAAAGCTCACAAGTAAAATCATGCAGAAAGCAAAGACGAAGGTTGAAAGTAACTCCATGCGTAGGCAGAGCCATTCAATGGCCGCAATACTGCAGAAGAATGGGCGAGCAAAACAATCAAGAAGGTAAAGGTTCCTCTTCATGAACCTTTTTTCTTGTCCAAAGCCTCTTATTGTTGCTGCTCCAGCAATAGATTCACCAAAAAGATTGATTATTGGAGATTTCTGGATGCTGACAATGCGAACCAATTCCCTTGATGAAGCCATGTAGTATTTCTACAAGAGGGTATGCTAAATTTAAGTCATCTCCCTCAGATCCTTCCAGAATAATTTCGCAACAAATTTAAATCAAGATGCAGTTCTCCAAATTAAGCAGAAACATAACTTTGACAATTGATGTTTGATTCTTTTTTCATTGGAAGAAAAAAAGATAGATACATAGATAAGTAGACAATTCATTAGTTCATGATAGGAAAGGAATCTTGTTCAAAAAAACGTCTAGAAGAAAAAAAAAAAATATTTTTTTTGATAAATAAGCCAATCTCATTAGAATAAGTGAAAACAGTATAAAGGACTATACCGAAGAAAATCTCATTAGAAACTACAAAATCTTTTCTAGTTTCTACACAATAGCAAAATCCATAGCTATGAGGTAAAAAATATCCAGTTTTTAATTTGAACTTACAAAATGCAGAAAGAAGGGGTAAGGACTACATCAAACAAACCTGCTGCGTTTTAACTTCTCCTTTTCTTTCCTTTTGGTTGTTTTAACTGTCAACCTTCAGGAAAGGCTGTGCCTTTCTAATCAATAATTACTGTCTACAGGGTGGTAATCTACTCAAAGTAAACAAATTGACCAGAGATCCATACATTTGGAAACAAAATAAAAAATACACAAGGAGTAGCATGCTTATGATATTCCTTAACAGTTATGTGGACTCTCTTTTTTGGACGCAAAGTATGTGTCTATACATTATTACCTGATAAATATCTACACTGGTTACCAGGAATAATCAGAAAAAAAAAATGCCTCAAGGAAGCTAAACTTATTTCCTTCTGAACAATTAGGTAAAAGGTTACAAAATCAGAGCGAAGAATTTAAGATTCACCTGCATCCACAAGCAGGCAATGGCCATAGGAACAACAAGAAGCAGAACTTGCCAGGTAACTTTTGTCATTACCCCAACAATGCCAATAAGCTGAATCGTTGTTGCGGCAAATCCACCAAGTCTAAAAGGAATATCGAGATCCACAACACTTTGATCAACTGACACCTGTAAAGACAAAATGATCCAGGACATAAGTTACTGATAAAAGAAAATAAAAAACATAGTCGATTAATATAACTTGAAGTTGCAGACATTTTTCCAATGAAATCAAGAAACTTACACGATTCAAGATCCGTCCAGCTGGAGTAGAGTCGAAGAAAGACATTGGTGCCCAAAACACACTTCTAAGCATATTCAGAAACAATTTATGCGCAGCTGCTAGACCAAATGTGGCAACCAGAACAGCCCTAATAAAGACAAACCAAGAGCTTCCAAAAGCAAGGGCCATATAAACAACCAGAAGGACCATAGGAGTCACTTTGGGTTGATCTCCTTCTGTTTGGGGATTAGCCCAAGCCATCCACCAGTTACTAGCAATTTGTAGGAACTGAAATAGTGCTTGCGCAAGAATTATGAGGGGGAACAATAAGCCCTTATATGCTGCCGCCATATACGATAAGTATACCTTCATGCTGACCCTTCCTCTGACCCTTTCCTCTTCCTGGACAAGCTGTTTATTCCTTGAGCGTTTGGCTTTCTTTTTCTCTTTAATTGCTTTCTGGTCTGAAGCTGATACACCTTCTTGCACTTCCTTTGCCAAACCGCCAATACCATTTCCAGTAGCTATACAAGTTTTCATAGGAGATCCATCCAGAGACAAATTTTCATCTGAATCTTCCGATGAGTGACAGGGAATATCCATAGCCTCAATTGCTTCATGGTAAGCTGAGACCAAAGTTTTAAAATCAGTTCCTGCTTGTAAAAGGTCATCATATTTTCCTGCTTGTATGATGCGGCCTGATTTAAGAACCTACAAATTTTGAACAAAAGAAATGTTTGTTAGCCTTTCAGGACTTCAGCATCACATGCTCACTCTCTGATATGTCTTTAAAGCTAAAATGGACCAAAATATCATAGATGTTAATTTACACATCCTAAACAGAAAGACTTCCACTAATTAGTCAAGCAACAGCAAAGATCAGGTGACTCAAAAAGGTCAATACTAATGTGTTGACAATTATGTAAGTCTTGGAGTTTCCTTATAATCAGATATATTTAACAAAATACTAAAATTTCAAGTTTAACTGAGGCCTGGAGTTTTCAGTCAAAAGAACAAAACAAGTAGACAACACTTGGATTTCTATTGAACAAAATAGAATTGTATATTTCATGTACATGAGGTTTCAATTCCAACATCACATTTCGAATCTATGTACCACCAGATATGGTCCATTTTCATGAATATTTAATATTTTATGCTGAAGTCGATGCAAAATGCTAGTTTATTACCCAAATCCCGTTAGCTATCTTTCAATAATTTTGTGTCCAATGGTAATGTGGCCCTATTACTATTTTATTTTACTCATTTAGTAATATGTGCATTATTATTTTCTGCCAAGACTTCCAAGAATCCCATTTCCTATGAGCATTCATGTCAATAACAGAAGTTTCAATCAGAGGAAACCAATGATCATCAGTTCAAGAAAGCTTGAGCTTCCTGTAATGGGTTTTAAGGTTCTCGTACCAAGATTTCTAACAATCTCATTTCCTATGAGCATTCATGTCAATAATAGAAGTTTCAATCGATGAAACCAATCAGCAAAAAAGCTTGAGCTTCTAACTGTAATGGGTTTAAGGTTCTCTTACAATAATCGTGGACTAAGACTTGTACATCATAAACTAGGGCTGGTCAAACCATTGGGTTCCCACCACCCCGACCCTGAATCCAAAGCAGTCAGGGCGAGGGGTTAGGGTCGGGTCGTTTTGTTCGGGTCCATGTCTTTAAAGCTGAAACCGAAAAGGGAAAAAAACTGGCCCGATCGAGTTGGCGGGTTTCTATCCGCCTCTATTAGTCATCACCAAAACAAACGATCTTAATACAAAACGGAAAATCCAAAACCCTTGTGGCCGCCCGCAGGTGGGGAGGGGGTGGAGGAATAAAAAGACGATTCCTGATTGGCAGTATGCTGCATCAAACTCAACCAATTAATGTACTACCGATGTGAGTTGACACTGATGAAAAGTTCTTAAGATGACATCTTGCATGCTAAAGACCTAATAAAAAAGACGATATGCCAACATAGAACTCCAACTACATAAGTATATATAAAGCATGAAGGCAATTCCATACCAGTATGAGATCCGCAGCAGGAAGAAATTCAACTTGATGGGTCACAAAAATGACGGTTTTACTAGCAAGTGCTGTCAATATGTACTCCTGCAATTCCATCTCATATATTAGGTCATAGTTCAATCTCTGTTTTGTTTTTCCTAGAGATAGTTGATTCATATGAACCAAATGCAACTTATAAAATCTATAAGTCTAACCTTAAATAATTCAGAACCAGTGTGTGCATCAACAGCACTAAAGGGATCATCAAGTAAATAAATGTCGGCATCTTGATACAGTGCTCTAGCAAGCTGAACTCGTTGCTTCTGGCCACCACTCAAATTTATACCTCTATCACCAATAATGGTCTGATCTCCATGCGAGAAAAGTTCCAAATCCTTTTTCAGTGAACAAGCATGTAAAACGTTTTTGTACTTTGCTTTATCTAGTGGACTACCAAAAAGAATGTTCTCTTCTATATTTCCGGACTGTATCCATGCTGACTGGGATACATAAGCAGCAGTACCGCATACTTTCACCTGAGAAAGAAAAATCAAAGGAAGAAGTACTGTGAATCTTCAACTGCCATCAAAACCAGTATCCAAGAAACTTTAAACAGAAACTTCAATACACGAACATACTTCACCGGATATTTTTGGAATCTCCCCGAGGATGCAAGAGAGAAAGCTTGATTTCCCAGAACCAACCATACCACAAACAGCAACTCGCATTCCTTTCTCAACTTTCATTTCAATTCCTGACAGTGTCGGGGTTGAAGAGGAAGGGTCCCAGCAGAATACACCGTCTTTAATTTCTATGGCCACATTAGTAATGCCATGTGGCAGGACAATGGTGGCATCTTCCTGCAACTCTTCCTCCTGCAGGAATCCTGAGATTCTATCAAGAGAAACTTTTGTCTGAGCCATCATCGACACCAAATCAGGAAAATTTCTTAGTGGTTCTTGGAGGATCCTGAAAGTGGCCAGAGCAGAAAGAACACCGCCTGCAGTGAGCTGACCACCCAACAATATGGAAGTACCAAAAGTGACAGCTGAAACAAATATAGGGGAGCTCCAGAAAATAAAAGTGATAAAAGCTTGAGAATAAAGAGCTTTTCGTAGCCATTTGAATTCCACACCCCGCATTTCCTCCAACTTAACCCGATACCTATCCTCCCATGCTTGCAACTTCAGAATCCTCATGTTCCTGAGACACTCAGAAGTTTTCCTCATTCTGTCATCCTTAGCAGCCATTAACTTGTCTTGATAATCTTCTTGTATCTTTGCCACAGGAACAGTAACAACAATGGAGATGATGGTGGCAATCAATGTCGCAACAGAAGCAATTCCAACATTCTTATATAAAATTGCAAGAGCAAGAATGATTTGCATAGGAAGCATCCATATATCATGGAGATACCAAGAGTAGTCCCCCACTCTCTGCACATCAACTGCAACGTAGTTAACAATTTCTCCACTGGTGTGACCTTGCCTTGCCAAGCTCGAGAGCCTGAGTCCCTTCCGATACACCATTGCTGTTAAAGCTGATCTGACATGCATACCCAAAATGTCTACCCCAAGATACCACTGCCGGGTCGTTAACGTCTCCACGAGCTTGGCTGAAAAGAATATTCCAGCAAGAATATAACCTTCATGGGGGAAAGTATTTTCCCCCCCTAAGTAGTCCACAAAGTAGCTAATCATGTAAGGTCCCACATACGAAACAAGAGTATTCAATCCAGCAAAGATAGCATTACAAGCTGCCTCTTTCCAAAATGACTTGAGAATTGCCCCAGCCAAAGAAGGCTGCCTTGAAGGATTTTCGGCCTTCAATTTCTCCCAATTGGACTTCAGAACCTTATAATTCGTCTTGGCTCTGTTTTTTGGTGCAAGAAGAGGAATGTCCTTAAGCTCAAGCGGCCGCTTTGCACCAATTGAAAGAAGTGGGTTCAGCCATGAGAGGGTTGCCAAGGTAAAAATCCCAGCATCACTATAAGGGGTAACCTTAAGACAACCTGCTTCTTCTTCAAGAAGCAAAGGTTCTTGAAGATCAGAGTTCCTACATACTTGTATACCAGTCGCGCCCCTAATTGCAACAAAACAAAGGAAAGCAAGAGCAGGAGTCACAGCAAAATTTGCTACACCATGAGAATACAGATGCTTTGAACCTTCCACTAAGAATTCCCTTCCATCAACGTAGAGAGTACATAAACAAATAGAAAATGACACAACCCACCACACCCTCAACAACAACGGGAACTTCTCAGACGCCTTGAACTTACAATGCAGAACTGAAAAGCTCAACACGAACCAAGCTAAACTGTGTGCAGCTGGCAAGAGCAGGCGAGACCAATCCACAACCTCCCCCTTGCCACTCTCTCTTATTAAACCAAAGCCATCAAACCCCAACACCAAAACTTGCAAGAACAACACATAGAAACAACAAAAGAGCGTAACTTTATAAGAAGCACCGATATCAACGTCATGGACATCTCCGTCAACACTATGCCGTATTGGGCTCGCATCCGCGACCGAATCATTCTTGATAATTCTTATCCGACCCACACACACAAATATCTGTCTCGCCGAAACAATGAAGAGGAATAGCAGAAAGAGTGTCAAATTGATGCAGATTGAAGCAAGTTCCAATATTGGCAAACCTTTAATAGCAGTCAAAACGGTATTCGGTAAGTGTCCAGCTGATGGTAAAGCTGAGATTTTATTGAGCAAGAGAGAGACGCCCATTATTGAATACGGCATATTGGTGCAGGAAGCGATTGAGAACAGTGAGTCGGCGGTGCTGGTCGAGGTGGTGTGGTCGTTGAGCTAAGCGAGAGAGATCGTATTCTATTGTGAAGAAGAGCATTTCACCATCTGCGTTGTGAGAAGCAGCAAAATGTGTAGTTGGAGAAAGAATCTGCGGACACATTGCACATAAAAACAAATAGATTCTTAACCACACGGAAAAAGAAGAAAGAGAGAGAAATGGTTGAGCTTTCGCTGTGTGTGTGTGTGTGTGTGTGTTTTATCTAGAGGGGAATGGATAGGGACAAAGCGGAGGAGGGAGAAATCAAAATCTAAACAAAACCCATGAGAGAAAATAACAAAACAAAAAGACTGACCTGGGTGTGTCAATCGTTTGGTGAGCCCCGTGCAGACTGCCAAGGCAAGCCTGTTAATCTTAGATAGAAAAAGTATGGCACAACAAGCTCTGCCTCCCAAGGACACCAACACACGCAGAGAGAGAGAGAGCTTGCAGGAGCTGTACAGTAGCAATCCAAAAGAACGACAAATATGAATGAGAAAGCTTTAACGTTTGAGAAATGCTTAGACAGAGAAGGTGTTCTCTCTCCTCCTTTCTTCTTATTCTATAATAAACTCATATTTTTGGTTTAATAAACTTCGCTACCTTCGTGAGCTCGTGTTGTTTGTTGGTGAAACTGCCGTGTCAGAGACTGAGAGGGAGAGAGACGGGTACTGTAGTCTGATACGAATTAAAGGGAGTTGTGGCGAACGAAAGGTAAAAAGACTCGAGCTGGCGTTCCTTCTGGGTTTTACTTCGTTCTTCTCAGATTTTGGTTTTTTGATATCAATTGCGTGATTTACTCTTATATATAGACAAAAAAAAATTAAGAGTCTGCCTCTATAGTTTTCTCTGAGTGTGAAATAAAGAATATTACTAGTAACCGAGGAGAATATTACTAACTTGCGTGGGTGCGGTCATTGATGGGATCATGATAGGAATCTCAGAATGTCTCTGCAAAGAAAACCTTAGATTATGGGTAAAATGCCCATCTGTTCATTTTTCGAGAGAGAAAGAGGGAGAGAGAAAGGGGATTTTGTTTGTTTACGATTTACAGTGGGTTATGTAGTTGGTGTTGGGTCATTGGGGGTGGTGGTGCATATGAAATGAAAGTATGAGTCTGATGCCATAATGGGAACCTTTCTGAGTTTATTATATATAATTTATGGTTGGAGCACTCACCATTTGTTGAATGGGGCACCACAAGCTGAGTTAAAAGTTTGTATGTTCCATGAAAACAACCCATCACTGCCATTTGGTGTACAGTGAAAACAAGTTAGACCCGATTTGTAATTAGGATGAACCTACACACAGTGACACCGGATCGGTCCTATAGATAGGTTCAATTAAACGGTGAGTAAATCTCGAAAGAATTAGCGATCCGGCTCATAGCTCACAACTCACAATTCTCTACTTAAATCACCGATCTGAATCTCAAGTAGAATCGAACTCGAGATATGTATCTAATCCACACAATTCTCTTTTGTCTTAATCACTAAGGCAATCCGGATGAGTTTGCAAAACTCCATTTGGTTTGTAGTGAAAACAAGGAGTGTCATGTGAAAAGTTAGGGGCCCCAATTCTGCAAAACTTTTGTGAGAGGCTCATGTCATTTTGTATTTTGTTTTGTAGGTTGAAATATATCAGCTACCCCACTTATCACCTAGTTTGGCTGCCTCTGCAAAAAGATGAAATTGATGACCACATCTCCCAACTTTTTGTGTGTTGGCTGATAATGATCCAAACCTTTCTTCCTAACATGCACACGTGGTTGTGGGGCCTGTTTCTTGACCATCTGCTAGCTGCTTCGGCATGTGTCAAAAAAATCACATCATTAGTTAATTAAATGTTGAGGAAGTAAAATGAATGCTATAAAAAGAAAGAGAAAAGATACATGCATGAGTCAACCATGATGTAATCCCAATGCATGAAGATTTTATTAACGTATTATATATGTTTATATGGAGGTATTAGATATATGTGTCCAAGTTCATTAGTACGACGTTGAGATAATAATGTATCCTTGTCGTTTGACAAAATAACAAGGAATTAAATATCACATATATTTATATAATATAGCGAGTAGAAGCAGCATGCGTTCTACATGCATGCAAATTGCAATATACCACTAACTTTAGCTCATTAACCAATTAATGTATATTTTAATTTAACTTCAACTAGTATATAGTATAAGTGGGGGATTGCAAAAGAAATGCTTCATAGAGAGAAGAGAAAAAAACAAGTGAACCAATTATGACATATGTTAGGAATTCGAATATATCAAATGGGTTAGAGGCGGAACTACGTAGGGACGGTGGGGACAGCCGTCTCCCATCGCCTGAAAAATCCTTCAATTTTTTTTGTTAACTGCCCCCTAAAAACCTGTGCACTCTGTTGTAAGCGAGACTCATGTGCCCTGTTTGCGTTGAATTGGAAATAGAAAGCCTAACACACGTGCCCCTTCATCTTCCTATTTGTCTTCGCCACTTCATGGTTCTGGAACCCCTAACCATTCATACTTTGAACTGGTGCGCTCTAGTTGGAACCTTGATTTTGCTAGCTTTTTTCAAATTCATATTTCAATTTGATCCTTTTTTTTTCTTTCGTTATTGCATTTTTTTACAACTCATTGTATTCTTTGCTTCAATTGTATATTTGGGCGAATCCATCTCTTACACTTCACACTACTATTAACTAATAGACGTGCTTAATGGTCCAATTATTACTTTTTATATGGGATGATTTTGTGGAAGAAGTCAAAACCCTTTGTGCGAATAATTTTATCATTGTGCCCAATATGAGAGATATTATTCCAACTTATGGTCGGGCTCGGCGTGGTGGACAAACAATTATTTATTTGCATCGTTTTCATGTGAAAGTGTTTTGTCAAGTTATTGATTTGATCGATCAGGAGATGAATAATTGTTTTACAGAAACAAGTACAGAGTTATTTCTTTGTATAACATGTTTTGATCCAAAAAACTCATTCTCAGCGTTTGATCATTCTAAGTTACTTTATTTTGCTGAGCTTTATCCAAAAGATTTCTCAGCAATTGATCATATTGTACTTAGAGATCAACTTCGAAACTAGTACTACATTTATGATGTGAGAAATCATGATGCTTTTTTTGGCTTCAAGATATTGCTGTGAAGATGATTGAAACAAGAAAACATACTCTATATCTATTGGTTTATCAACTTATTAAGTTGTCATTAGTCTTACCAGTTGCGATTGCAACCGTTGAGAGAGTGTTCTCTGCGATGAAGTTTATTAAAATTGACTTGCATAATAAGATGAGAGATGGATAGATGAATGATAGTATGACGGTATACATCGAGAGGGAAATTTTTGAAACTATTGAGAACGAAGTTATTTTACAATGTTTTCAAAATATGTAGTCTCATTGGATCCAATTACCACCTCTCAATATCAACAAATAATATTGTATGTGTATTTTAATATTTTTAATGTTTTTAGTCCTCAATTTTTGATATTTTAACTCTAAGATATTTTTGCATTACATAGTAAAAAAAAAATTGTCATTTTCTCTTAGGAGTTTGACCCCTTTCGATTGCATTCCTGGTTCCGCCACTGAAATGGGTAGTAATTAATAGTGTCATAATTTTTCCATTTTTTCATTGATTGAAATAATCTCTTGGGCAAACCAAGGTATTTTAGATGTATTGGATTCGATTTTCTATTAGAATGAGATCGGTGATTTAAGTGGTGTTGGATGTAAGTCGTTGCGCTAACCTCTTTCGAATTTACATATGCATTAAGTGAGATTGTCGTACAATATTTTTCTTATTACAAAAAAAAATCTCTTAGGCCAAATGGGTAGTCACATATACTAGGATTGGATATACCAAGTGGGTAATCATTAGCCTAGAAAAAAAAATAGTCATTAATAGTGTCATAATTCTTCCTTTTTTTTCCCATTTGATCGAAATCTCTTACAACAAACCAAGGTGATGTAGATATCTTGGATTCGATTTTCTATAAGAATGAAATTAGTGACTTAAGTAATTAATAGGATGTTGGATGTATCTAGCTACCATCTTCAAAGATTTCGAAGTGGGTTGTCAATGATTAAACGTCAAGACAACAACATTTTTCTTTAACGTTGATAGTTGCCGACTTAATTCAAGCAGCTGCCTCATGTTTTTTGTTTTGTTCTTAGCTTCGACTCCCATGCCAATCCCTTTCAAGCCGCGTTTTACTTGCCACTTGGACCAACGTGTTCGACCGGCACAAGTCCAACAGTACTGATTTCGACATGCATTAGGCCGCGTCGACCAGAGAAATAGTTTCCCGTAAAATAGACGATAGACAAATATTTACACCAACCCCCACAGGCCCACACCGACTAATTTCACCTCTACATGATGAACCTAGCTATATGATATCCTTCGACTAAGTTGTTGACTAAATCGATACTCGGGTTATCGAGAAGGTTCGAGTTTTTTAGATTTGTCGTTTGTATTCTCATGATTGATTGGTGTATTTTATAATCAGTCCGAATTTGATATACAATTTAAAAAACTATTTACACCTAATAATAATTTTAGAGACTATAATACTTATTTTAATTAATTACAATCGTTTCAATTCTTTATTTGAATGGGATGGTTTAATGTTTAGAGAGACATCTTAATTAGCCCTATATTTATGGGCAAAAATCAATATGGTACCCTCTATTTTGGAAACTGCGATTTGAGACTCTTAACTTTTAAAACTTATCAATTCACGCCCCCATCCAAATCATGCGTTAACTCAAACGGAAAAGCATGAAAAATGACCAAAATGCCCCTCCAAGACTAAATTTAAAATAAATAAATAAAAATTTAAGAAATAAATTAAAAATAAATAGATTATTGAAATAGAGTTTCAATAGTTTTATTTAAAAAATATATATTTTGTAATGAATATTTTTAATATTTTTTGTAATTTTATCTTAGAGGGCATTTTGGTCATTTTTCATGCTTTTCCGTTTGAGTTAACGCCTGATTTGGACGGTGGGCTAGGATTGAAGATTTTTTAAACTTAAGGGTCTCAAATCGCCATTTTTGAAATAGAGGGTACTAGTTTGATTTATGTCCAAAAATATGGGGCTAACTAGGGTTGTCCATTGGCCGGTTCGGTCCGGTCTGGCCGGCCAAACCGGACATTTTGTGGAGTATGTATATCGGACCGGACCGGTCATTCTTTTGGTCCGGTTCGGTCTGGGTCGGTCTGGATTGGTTTGGGCCGATTTTGGGTTGGGTCATGTCATTTTGGGCCGATTTTAGGGTTAGGTCATGCCATTTTGGATCGGTTTGGAGATGTATACTCCGGTCCGGTTCCGGTTTTTACATGGATAACCCGGAACCGGACCGGATTATACCGGTCTCGGTCCGCTTTGTCCAAAACCGGTCTCAGTCCGGCTAACTATGACTTTTCCATTAATAAATATTGAATATTATATATATATATATCTCCAAACTTGTTGAACACTAAATTAGAGAAAAATTTCAATTTTCTAAGTGATTTGACCCAATTTGCCTTCAATAATTTTCCTAAAAATTATCCAAATGAAAAGAAATATGGATCTCTTGCATCGGGATGATATACAGGAAGAATCATATTTAGAGAAGGAAATAAAAAATCGAAGCTTCATAAGAACTCTTTGCCGAATGTACACACCAAATACTTCTGAATCTTTAAGATGCCTATCTAAGAGGAACAAAACAACACAACTATATGGAATAGAAGTATATTTTATGGTCATCGATCCAATCCCACATGATTTGGCTGCAGGGACCATCTTATCATCCTCTCCTCCCATGAATATTTGGAGATCCTGAAGAACTAGAATTATGCTATAATTTGGATTTGCCTCGATCCTTTTATGACATTCGATCGAATGGTATATTAGGAATAAACATAGTACAATACTTTAGAAAAACAAACATCACTATATCATTAAATATGTCAAAGATAGTACTTGAAACTCTATTTAAGATTAGTTTTAATTGAAAAACAAAAATAACCAGCATTGAGACGCACTGATGATCCTCTGTACAGCACTTATGTGTTTTTTTTTGTTCATTTTTTTAGTTTATCCAAACAACTAAGGATGAACTATAAAACTATAAATAAATAAAGCAGTGCAAAGGGCAAGCAAGCTCGCACTAACCACTTCCCAGCTCACGTTACATTTTTTTAATATAGCCCAAAGTAAATAAGATTAAAAAAGTATTACTTTCTCAGTTGCCTTTTTCTATGTGACAATGATAAAGTACTTTATTAAGGGTTCTAAAACTATCATATATTGATTTACTTGGGGAAAGCACTAAAGTCTTTTCTTTTCTTTTTTTAAAGTGGGAAAGTACTAGTCATTTCTACCAATAGCTAGCTAGCTCCCGAGGACATAAAGCTTTACATGGTTAAAGGTGCCATTCGAGTTAGATATTTTACTGATTAAGATTCTTTATATTTCTTTATTATTTAAATTGCGTGATGCAATTTAAAAATATATATAAACAAGAAGTAGATCTGTCTAATTTACCCGTAGACGATCTGGGTCCTGTTTTTTTAAGTGCAATCCATAGAGATAAAGGCAATTTACATGGCTGGTTTAAAGTTTGGGTTAAATTAAAGGCTGCTCCTTTGGGTAAAAAAGAGAGGTTTGTGCGAGCTTCTTCAATAAGTATGTTTTACTCCTGCAGAAATTAATGTCAGCTATCCACATGAGAGAGGGTGTGTGATTTCAGTACTGTTTGGAGGAAAGTTTGGAGTATATGAGATAGGAGAGTGGCTTGATTCATGCACAGAATATTAAAGTGAAGTTTCTCTTGTTCTCTGTCGTTTCCTGCTGAAAAAACCTATAAGATACATTTAAGTCAGAATTAAAGAAATAAGGGATAATGATATCAATCGGAAACAACGATTTCATAAAATTCCTTATTCCCCCAGCCCCTTTGTGCCATGATAATATATATATATATATATAGAGAGAGAGTGAGTTAATGGACGCTTGGTTGATGATATTTTGTGGGATTTTTTTTGGAAGTTTCACTTTATGCGCTCAAATTATGAGATTAATGTCACTTTGGAGTTCAAACTATCAAGTTTTTTATATTAAGCTTTATAACTATCAAAATTTATCAATGTGCACTCTCGAATAAGATCTGACAGTTAAAACTGTGTCATATGACCCATTTATAACACACACGACATAATTTTGATCGTAAGATCTTTTTTAAGGGCAAACAATGATAAATTTTGATAGTTTGAGAGTTTAATGTAACGAACTTGGTAATTTAAACCCTTAATATGATATTGACTTGTGGTTTGGGGACACAGAATGACTTTTTTCCCTTCTCCTTCAAGCAAATTTCGAAATAAGCAAAAAGTTTTAATTGTATGACAAAATTTCAAAGAGTTGTAATGCCTTTTGTCCTTCCACTCAGCTTCTTTCACGTCTAGGTTCAAGGGGAGTTAGGAATGTACTTATTAAAGTGAAATTAGAACAATATGTAAAAAAAAAATCCAAAGCATTTCTTTATTTTTAGGTAACGATGGAATTTTGTTGCCTCCAGCTCATGTGTACTAAACTGAGATGGACCTAACTCGACTAAGGAACACACTATGGAGCTAGGAGTGCAACTACAAGTTCCAAACACTTAAAAATCGACCCCACGATCTAAATATCATTTAAATGCAATTCTATGAGTTTGTCCCTTGTGTCATATTTACCGACCACCTCTAGACATTTTTATTTGTTAAAACTGAGTTGACATGTTCGTTTGTATAAGCATTCTAGAATACAAATGTATTCTACAAAATTTTGCAAAACAAACATTTAAAATCTAAAAAATTCATACATAAACACTAATACTTTTTACACAATCTCCAACAACTTTTCACACAAACTCCGATACACTTTCAAAAAAAATTATAACAAATCTTTCATCTCTTTATTTTCTTCACATAGCTTCAATATTTTTTTTATTAAACAATTACATCAAATCGTCTCTCTGCACTTTTTTATACTCTTCTAAAAATTAAATATGTTTAAAACTTTTTTACCAACCTTTACACAAAAAACCTATAAAATTCTAATCTACGTGTAATTATTCATAATTTTATCAAAATCCTAAAAATCTTACCATTTTTTATAAAACCAACATCAAAGATCTCTTTGAGTGACCTTAATTAAGACACGTTTGGCACTTTAGAAGGTCCTTACAAGGACATCCGGTGCGTCAAATATGAGATATGCTTTGTACGAAACCATCTTGGCATCTACCCCCACTGACCACAAATTTGTTTGTTAAAAACCCATAGAATCGACGTACCCTTATTGATTATCCACCTACCTTGTTCGTGATAAATGATGCCAAAGTGCTCAGTGCTCTAGATGACCCTGCTATCGAAAGTACTGGACCTAGGATTTAAAGGGGTTAGGTCGAATAAACAAGTTTTGACATGTATTGAAAATTAATTAGATAATTAAAAAAACTGTTTTGTTTTGCTTCTTATAAGTGTATTATTGCATACGGCTGGACCAGATTAGGGTTTAGGGTTTATGAGTTTTTTAGAGTGTTCGAGTTATAGTACAATACTGTTTCATTTGAGAACTTTTAGATGATATCAATTGATTTTGAAAGAAATGACGACTCAACGGTCTGACATAAAAGAATGATCTTAATCTTACATACACGTATAAATAGATTGTTTTTGGGATTAAAATAGGTGGAAGGCGATGACTAACGTCGTGGGCGTAATCACCAACTTATAAAGAAATTTTTATCCTCCTGATTAAGAGAGAAAATAGTGGGTAAAAAAGTTTACCGGATATTCGTTTTCTAAAAAATGGAAAGATTTTTATATTTTTGATAGAATTATGAATATTTATGTAGATTGGAGTTTTATAGGTTTTGTGTAAATGTTTGAAAAGTTTTAAAGATATTTAATTATTATTGGAATTTGTAAAAAGGTGTAGAGAAAAATGATTTGATGTAATTTTTTAATAAAAAAATATTGGAGTGAGGCGAAAAAGTATAGAGAGAAGATTTGTTATAATTTTTTTAAAAAAAGTATTGAAGTTTGTGTGAAAAGTTGTTAAAGATTATGTAAAATGTATTGATGTTTATATATGAATTTTTGAAATTTTGGAAATTTTGTTGAATACATGTATATTTTAGAATACTTTTGTAAACGAACATGTCATATATTGGGAGAAAATAGCTAATTAAGGCCTGACAAGATTAATGGGTATCTCATATCTGCCTTACCATGCCACTGGAGATGGTATCAAAACTTGGTTCGAGTGAGGGGAGAAGGCAGTTTAATGACTAGATATGCCACATTGCTGGTGGAACAATGACACATGGAACACGGCATCGTGTTTCATAAAACATCATGCAGTCTTGCATGCCAACCCAAGATTATCGTCCTAAGTGGCATCTTCCCAGCAAGCAATCCCCAGTTGTGCAGATTCTTACCCTTTGCAACCCACAATTGCATATATATGGTCGTATTGCACATCAAAGTTTGGATAGACAGATCCTCCAAAAGAATCAAATTCCGCTTGGAAAACACTGGTGGCGAAGAATTGGAAGCAAGAAAATTGCTTTTGAGACGACACCTTTCTTATCTTGTTGAATTATGCAGCTAATGTTAGTGGCAAATGATCTTTACGTACAGAGAACCTCTTTTTTGCTCTCTTCCAAACGAGCCCTGTTAACTTTATCCAAATAATTCAGACTATAAAATAACAGAGTGGGGATCCGATTAGGTTCATCTTTCTCCATCAACTTAAACCCAAGAAAAGATATAAAGATAAGTGAATATAACAGCTCCCTAGGAATATAACAGCTCCCTAGGAATATTTCCAGCTACAGGTCTTTTGTTTGGCTGAAAATTGAATATTCTGAACGAGGAAGGGGATTCTGGTTCTCCAGCTCTCACGAAACAGGCTCATATTCCTTACAAGTTGGGGAGAACATGCCAAATTAATGACATCTTTGTATTCAGCAGCACACTTTAGATGATGAAATTTGGTCCCCTGAGGCTAATCCAAAGCTGTATCTCTTCGACCCAGATGCTATATTGATTGCAGCATGTAAGTCCCAGATGCCAAGGACAAACTTTCGAGAATATTTTAGACCCCTTTTTCACTTCTTGGGAAGATTTTTTCCTCCCTTTTTCTGAAACTTTCGAGAATGTTTGTTGGTGGCCTAGAACTTCTCTTTGAAATGATCTGTCTTTCATATGGTCCCGAGGCACTTGATATTCGTGAGAAAGTATAGATTTTGATGAGCAAAACTTGCTTGTATTCATAAGTAGCATAAACCCAAATAACACACACTTCTTTACAAATTCCACATTGAGAATACTTTGTGGCCACTGAAACAGAGTCATTTCTTGAGGGCATAAGGATTAAATTCATTTAAACAAATATGCTGAATCGGATTCTTCCCATTCATGCGTGGCCATGGCAGCAAAGCACCTGAAAAGACTGGTTAGATGGATTTGTACCTAAAAGAAAGATAATGTTTTGGCCATTAGACATGACCAACCTGTCCACGTTCTTCCATTAATATGGCTGACGTGCTTCTAATCACAATATGATTAACAGCATGGGCATCGTCTTTGGTTCCAAATTATGTTCCTTTTATCAACTGGTTCAATGGATATGCATCACAGATGTTACTTGGACAGAGGATACAAGGGGCTATACATATATTATTGTGAAAACTTCATTTTTTTTCCTTCTCAACTATCAAAATTTATCGATATGCACCTTCATATAAGATCCGACCGTCAATCTATCTTGATGGCCACATGATTCATATGTGCAGTTTTTCATATATTCCTCCTCAATTCAAGCAGTACTAGGGCTGGGTTTTGATATATGTACACTTAAAAACAAAAGAAAAGAAACAAATGCAAAACTTGCAAATTTTGTATACTTCATCCTTGTTTTCATTTTTAATGTTAAGCAGAGTATTTAACAGTTTCATTACTGTTCAGACCGTTGAGTTGTCGTTCCTTTCAAAACTAATTAGTGTCAAGATAGCGCTACTCAAGTCTTTTATGACATTCGACATCGCACCTAATGAACTTGTTCTAAAAATACTTAAGAGTAGTATTGTGAAACTAACAATTATCTCTTGATGTGTGCTTCTTCATGAAGTGACGTGAAGAACATAAGCGGACACAACCAGCAGATCCATTGGAATATGTCCAAACAAAATTCCTCCTTACTCAGATTGAATATTCTCATATGAAAGATTCGGATTTTTGTTCCCCTTCCTCTACAACAGTCGGAGAAAGGGAATCCTGTTCCTCAGGAGTTGGGACGTTGGCCATGCAAAAAATATCACATCCTTGTATATATTCAATCAATCTCTTTCTTTATTCTTCCTTTTTTGGTCATAGATGCCTTTGTTTTTTTTCTTCCCTTTTCTTTTCCGTGGTCGTCGTGGTCATGCATATTTGACGGCCAGTGCTCTTCTTTTCCATTTGGGCACGAAGAGAAATACATCAGGGAGAATGACAGATGATGGTCCCCTAGGCAAGCTGATAATTGCTTTTCTCAGGCAGGAGTCACAATCTTTTTGCATGAGGCGGTGATTTCCATGCAGGAGTCGTATTACTACGCTTGGCCGCCATGCATAACAAAGAACCCGGACCGAACACGAACGTTGTCTTTACATGTCTCATGCAGTAATTGTGTGGGTCTTCTAGTGTTGGTGATTATCGGACTTAATTATCATTATCTTACGCTAATAGCCTTCCAAGACTCATCACCATTTTAAGGATCTAAACAGCCATTTGCCATTACATATTTTCCCAATTAACGTGGAAGTGTAACATACACATACCCTTTTATGAGCAATACTCACGTTGGTCGAGCACCATGGAGCTTCTATTCACCGGACTAAGGTTGTGCCTGTTCCACCAATTCTATGGTCGTACCTTCTATTCCTCGCACTAAGGTCGTGCTCGTACCACTGGATCCATGTCAGCCACCCCATAGGCACGACGATGGGGTAGCATAGGAGCTCACAACCAACTCTGATACTATTTGTAACAAACCCACATAAGCTTGAAAATTCACGTATTAAAAAATCGGCTTACCAAGTGGAGGTGTCTCAAAGCTTATATAAAGTCATTACATGTATTTCTCAATCAATGTAACTGTTACAATTTAGCAGCATTATTTTCCTCATGCCAGAAGGCTGATTATTTAGACAATTTTTTTAGTACTTTTTCGCATTTTGGTCTCCCGTAATGTATTTTAGTAAAATTGATTGACTCCTAAATCTCTAATCCTAGTTTAGTCTCTGTCTAGATTGATTTCTGATTATTTCATTAACCAAATCAACAAATGTTAGCCATAAATAATGACCTCCCGAATTGATCCTCCGCATCAAAAGAGAGAGATGAGAAACTTTGATGGCTATTGATCAGTCATTAGTTTGGTGGGAGGGTAGCCATGAAACTTTGATTAAAGGAAAATTAAGGAATTTGAGATGAGATAAAAAAAAGATTATTTTCCCCAATGAACCTTCTAAACTCTCTCTTGTTTTTTTTGGGGGGCAATGTGCCCCATTGCTTAAGGATTAATTACCAAGAAAAAAGGAAAAAAAACTTTAATGGTTAGATCTTAAAAAGGAGCAGATTGTGAAATAAAAATTGTAAGGTTTCTTTCGATAAGTCTGGGGAGCTTATATGTTTAATGTAATTGATTTGGATTTCTCTTTCTAATCGAATACTTAACAGGAAATGGAAACAAAACGCTAATGGGCTTTGTAGCTCGCTTGGTTACAATCCATTAAGATTTGGGTCAGGCTGGGCCTTGATGAACTCTGGGGTCACAGACTGGCCCAATTAGTAAACTTTCCTTTCATCTTTCTTGTACAATCCTTTTTCGGTACAAAGTCCGTTGTCTCCTTGCTCACCCTTTATAGATTTGGCTAAAAATCAAATAACCCCTTAAGTTTCAATTCAGCGATTTAAGCCCCATAACTTTTGAACATCATCAATTCTAGTCCGTCTAAATTAGGCGTTAAATCCGACGGAAAATCATGCAAAATTATCGAAATGCCCCTCCAAAAGAAAATTACAAAAAAAAATGAAACTTTTTAAAAAAATAATATTTTTTAAATAAAAATATTGAAACTTTATTTCAATAATATATTTATTTTAAATTTATTTCTTAAATTTTTATTATTTTTATTTATTTATTAAAATTTAGTCTTGGAAGGCATTTCGGTCATTTCACATTATTTTCTGTCAGATTTAACACCTAATTTAGACGGGGGCTAGAATTGATGATGTTCAAAATTATGAGGCTTAAATCGCCAAATTGAAACTTAAAGGGTCTATTTGATTTTTTGCCAAATTTATAGGGCTAACTATGACTTTTTCCTCTCTTTTTTTTGTCATAGCAGGTGGAATTAGTGACTCACTCATTAAAACCCTGTTTATCTTCTTCTTTTTTTTTTTGGAGGGGGGCTGTTGTGTTGTCAAGTTCACATTAGGCTGTTACCTTTTTTTTTCTTCTAAATAGGCTATTAGCCAAATGATGAGCAAAACTCATTCTGGAGTACAGTAGGGGCAGAGGGAATTGAGTGGCAAAAGGCATAGAGCAAAACTCATCCCATTTTTTTAAAAAGTTTTTAAGGTTTTCAGAATATTTGCTGCCCCTATCCCAAGCAGCCTTATGGCTAGGCACACTTATAATTGTGTGGATAAGGCGCACAGTCCCAAGTCCGATTCCTCTCGGAATAAAACCGATGACTTTAGTGAAGGATCATGGGCTGTTGGCCGCCTCATGATTCTTAGGGTTTACCTATGTGTGTTAGGTAGATTCACTCCGGCAGGTTTACCATACATAGTTTCTCCTCGTGCCCAAAAAAAAGAGGAAAAAAAATACCTGATCTCAATCATCAAAAGTTGACATCTAAAGAAAATTATCTTTTATTTGCCATGAACAAATTGCTGAAAATGAATGAATACCTGTGGTATTACACAGAGCAGAGGAGGGAGAAAAATCATAAGTTGTAGGTAAAAGTAACGAGGGCCAACCGTGGATGAAGCTCTCCTACAAACTTCCAAGCAGGGCAGAGGCTTCATCTTGCAAAACCTTCCAAGCTGAGATGATATGCCTCTCTTCTGTCAATGGAGCTCCTACAGCAAAACGAAGCACGTATTTGCCTGAAAGAACCTGCATAAAATGGTACAAAGCAATGAACTTAACTCATGCACTGCCAGTCATCACAGGGAAGCAGATACGTTTTCCTTATGATAGGTGTCACAGGATAAAATAAAAAGGACACTTACTGTGTGCGAAATGAAAACCTTCCCAGTTGAATTTACAGCGTCTAATAGGTCATGGTTCAGTTTATTGCCATGATCATCCTTGTTCCGAAAAGGCAAAAGGTGGAAACAAACTAATGAAAAGATCCTTGGGGTAACAACCTGCACACATAAATACTGTGGGCTAATTAATAACAATGCAGAAAATCTCACCTAACGGGTGCCACAGTCTTGAAACTACATAAATTTATGTTTTACTGCAGTTGAAGAATGCACAATGAAACTGGCGCTTCCAAAATCTTGTTATCCATAAAATTAATCTTGATTATGAAAAATATGATATCTTGTATGTGTGCGAGCACACTACTGAACTTTCTGCATTATGAGCCGAAGAAAATTAGTTCCTAGGACTCAGAAGATCAACCCTCCTTCCACAAGAGGTAAAGAGGTTAAAAATAACATATAGTTTACCCAATAAAACACTTGTCTTTAAACATCAAGACCATTAGGGAAAGGTTGGTTCAAATGTAATAAGCCAAAAAAGGTTGGCTGAGATTTAAGGATACAAGGAGTTGGATAGATAAATGCATCTCTCTTTACAAATAATTTTATCCAGTTTGTGACAAAAAAAAAACATAACATCTATTAGGAGAATGGAGTATATGAAATCAAACAAATGTGTATAACGAATAGCATCACCTCAAATCTTGGGTCCTGAGCCACAAGTCCCTCAAATAGTTTGGCCAGCTTGATGTGGTTTCTTATGTAGCACTGCAGGTTTTCTATTCCATATAGGCGCAACACCATCCACAGTTTCAATGATCTGAGAGCCAGCATATGAGTAAGTACTAAGTAGAAATATCAGACACGAATGAAATCCATAAGGTTTTGTGTGTTTCTTTGTAGTGTATGCACGTGAAATGTATGAACTCCTAAAATCATTTTGGCTCAATCTTAGATTCTGACAATATAAGTGATAAGCTATAGGACAATTAAAATAGTGGTGCCAAAAGTTGCATTAACCTAACGATACGTTGAGATATATAAGAAATAAAAAGGGAAAAATATGTGAAATGGGAAATGGATACATGTTTGTCTTAAAACCTTTTGGATTTTTTCTTTGTAGTCTTAAATTTTTTGGGTCTTTCAACCGTAATGGAAGAAACAAAAATAGTTAGTAGTCCATTACCGACTCAATTATGCGAAGATTATAAAGTATTAAATAGGAATTCAGAAACAGTTTCCTTTCAAAAATGAAAAATAAAAAATGGTTGAAGGGTTTTGTATGATGCCTTTCAAGATAGTGTAGACCACACAAAGCAATTCTATTTCTCCATTTCTCAACCTTTCAACAGGTAGCAACATATTTTTATGGAAAAACCACTATTCAGAATGATACCCACGAAAGCAGGGTAAGCATAAACCCTATTCAATATAATGGTATAGATGAAGGGCAAATCAAGCAAAAAACTCTTAGGCAAAATGTTCAAAGGCACACCTAAACCGACGTCCAAGAGGAATTTGCCAATCTTTGTAATCCACGACAAGGCGTGCTTGAGAGGCCTAGAATATCATTTTACAATATCAAACATTCAAGTTTTATAGATTACAAATTACGATTGAAATATCATCCAAAACCACAAGGCAATCCGAAACCCAAAATCAGTTTTACGTCAATATTGGTCAAACACCCTGGGAAAATTGAAAGAATGTTTACCGTACAATTCACGAATATAAATTTGTTAAATCAGTCCTGGCTCATTTTTTCCTTTTCCTTTTTCTTTTCCAATTGGGAGTGGGGAAACTGGACATGGGGAGAAAAGAAAAGAAAAAACCCTTCCTACAGCACTACCCTGAAGATCTAGTTGATCTAACCATGAGTCAAGCAAAGGCCAGAGTAAACACAAAATCCTTCAACAAAAGGGTTCACAATACTCTACAAAACGAGATGAAGAAATGGTGTGAAAATCTGGAGCGATCAGGGTGCTAAATAAGAGTTATTTTTCTTGTATTATGCATTATATATATCCAGATTAATCATGTTAAACCAGAAGCTCTACCAGAAGAAACATGTAGTCTGTGTTTGTTTTTTTTTTTCTTTCTAAAAGCACAGGAACATACAGCATCACATTTACCCAGCTCTCCTAAAATTGCATAAAGAATAATACTCCATGGCACTTTTGTTAAGCCATCCAACTGAGGGTCTACTGTCTGGATGACCAGCTGTAGCAGCAATGAGGCCTTTTCTGTTGGCATGAAGTCCATACCCCACAACACAAGATTTGGAAGCCGCAAATCTTGACATATTTCAGCCACCTCTGACAGGAGTATTAATGCACCAACGGAGAAGATTTGCAAGCCGCAAATCTTGAAGAAATTTCTCCTCCATTTCATACGGTGATGTTTTCTCTATAAATGCTAACTCTATTGAAAGAGTTGAGTGTGCCTCTGTGAAGAGCACCTATCGTGGGTTTAGAGTGTGAGGAGGTGTTATGTGAGAGTTAAGAGTTTGTAAAGTTTTGGTTCTTTGAGTGAAATCAAAATACTCTCCTTCGTGGACGTAGGCAGTTGCCGAACCACGTAAATATTGGCCTCTGTCTATTTGGTGTTCTTGTTCTGTGCTCAACATTTTCCTGGTAAAGCTTTCAACTGCCACTAAAAAATTATTGTAGGTAGGTTAATTACATAAAAAATCAGCTTGAGTGGCTGATTTGAGCATTTATCGCTTTACCATTAATGCAAGAACAAATCCAACGATGGAAATTAACTTCCTAAATACAACCCTTCTTGTTAGGGACAACATAGAAGTCCCCACTGTTAGGCCCAAGTGATATCAACAGCCTTGGCATCATTATGGGGATGATTAAAATTTCGTGTGGCAGTCGTGTCAAGGTCCATATTCATCCAAGACTATGTAAGAATGGCTTACTTTGTTCTTCAGATACTCTGGATTTGTAGACAGGGACTGAACCAAGGCATTTCTGTCCTGTTGTCATGAAATTGATACAATCTATTATTCTATACAGGAAAAGTATCAGACTGAAGACTTTATTTCTAGAAAACAATTCTGATGGCATATAGCATCTTTAAAATAACTTCATGAGACTTACACTATCTTAGTTAGCAACACTGCAAAAAAGTTCAAACTACATAGATGGTCAACCATCAAAAGCATATCCCTATATAACAAAAATTAGATCTAAAAGCATTTGCATAGAGTTCCTGCTAGAAAAGCCTATAAGAGAAAGATTAAACACCTTTACCCTTGAAAAGACGCTGGAAGCTGGCAAATAGAGAATAACCACACAAATAATTTTCCCAAAACGAGAATGCTTATCTACGTAAATCCAAATATTGGCTTCATAGTACCATCCTACTGCAAGGAAGTATTGATTCATTTTCCATCTATGTAGTTCCTTTTTCCCTCCGCATCTTTGTTTTGCACATTTACATTAAAAATCAAGTGACCTTGAAAGTGGACACCTTCCTCGACCCAGCATGAACTCTACTCCAACCTTTCAAAGAAGGGACCAGTACCCAGGAAACAAAGATTCAACCATGTCTGTGTTTCACTAAGCATGCATATTTCAATCCAAGTATGGCACAAGAGAGAGGGGAAGAAGTACAGTGTTCAGTATTTGTCTCTCAAAAACATGAAAGTGTCCATAAAGAAAGAAAAAAAGCCTCCGCATATAGAGATAGCAAAATGAGCACCACAAAGAAATGAAGCATGGAATTCAGACTTTAATGGTTCCCTTGTGCACGAGCACATAATGGCATACCTTAACCCAAAGTGCCGAACAGTCAAAATTTGTAAGAAACCATTTATGTGCATTCATGTTGAATGAGTCTGCTTCTTCAACACCATCAATGTAGTGGCGGTACTCTGGACATATACAGGCACTTCCAGCATATGCAGCATCCACATGAAACCACATCCCATTGCTCTACATCAACCGGATATGCATTGCAAGCACCGTTAGATGCCTAAATCTCGAATGTAATATGATAAGTACCTAAAATGAAAATCTCTTGCTAACTCTTCCAACACCATCAAAGGTGCACACGAGGTTTAAAGAGAAATGTAGCCTGGACATGGGACAGGTAAGCTTGCTATGCATGCTGTCACCAAGAGAGCATCATATTTTTCTTTTCTTTTTCAAGTTGATAAATCATCTGAGCAAAGAGGGTTCTCCCTTTGATTCTGCCAGCACATGCATTACGCTACCATCCCATGTTTATCAAAGAAGCTCTAAATGATTGAAATAACTTCTACACTGAGTCTGTCAAAATGCAAATTCAAATTTCAGTCAACAGTCCTGAGTACATTGATAGATTTACAGCAAAGCAGTAGCTCTAAACCACTTAAACTATCCATTATATTTTGCACTACGTGAATCTGAAAAGTATGGTTTCATGGTATAAAAGGTTACAATATTTTGACCATGTTTTCTTGCCCCATGCCAACCACATCTGGAATCGGTTACTCCTAACTGAGATCCAGCTTAAGGCAGGGAATAGAATTGTCCGTTGTAAAACTTGGTATTGATAGCAACTGGCACCAAAAATATTCTTTATCTTCCATTTTGAATTTTGCCTTGGGTATGATACTTTCCGTCAACAAAATGAAAAGGGATTAAATGAGCTAATAGGTATTCATATACTTGGCTTTGAAGAGTCTGTTGACATCTATGTAGCTACTGCCATTTTGCCTAGGGAGGTTTATCTGTTCCTAATCTTGGCTTTCTTAGTTTCTTCTCCAGTCACCTTTGGCAATAGCTTCTCACCAGAATTTTTTTTTTGATAAGTAAGAAGAATTTTATTAAAGAGAAAGAGAGAAGAAGCGAAATCAGTACAAAGACTGTACTGAAGTCACTCAAAGCATACAAATAAAGAAACTAAGGAAATCAGCATGGTCCACAAAACAACCCCCCAACAAAGCATTAGCCCAAAAGAAAAGAGTGAACAAAGCAAATCTCTTGGTTTTCTCATTAGTTCACTTGAATACGGTACCTTAGCAATCTTTCCAAGAGAAAGCAAAGGATCAACAGCTGTCGATGAAGTAGTACCAACCTGCAAGTATAATGGAAAGTTTCTTAGTTGATTGAAGTTCAAACACCGCATGCAAACATTAACAGAGGTTACCATGTTAATAATCACTTAGCAACTATACTACGGTGCTATAGTAACATCTTTTTTTGTAACACGTCATATGAAAGCCAACATTTCTCAATAAATATTTTAGAGAGAGAGTAAATAGCAAAAGATTTTTAAGTGTATAAAGCTCTGATGTATAAACCCTCTATCTCACAAATAACACAGACACCAATTTTTGACTTCAACACGAGGGAAATTATTTCATAACAAGCCCGGAAAGAATGGATAAATCAAAAGCCAAACAAAGAATATCTTAGCCTACTACCACGACAACAGAAGTTTAAGTAACAGATCACTGATGGATTTAAGTAGAAGATCATAAAAACTTCTCCATGTCAAGCAGTGATCTTAACCCAAAAAACTAACTTCCATTTTCATATCCAAGCTTCAACAAATTGCCTATGCTGATGAAAATGCAATGCTAGTGGTCAACTAAAATTTGCAAGAGACAAAGCATCATGAATGCTGTCACAAGTAATGACGCAAAATTATACAATATCAATTTCAGTTCAGATTGGAACATACAATGACAGAAACACTTTAAATTATTAATGGATTTACGATTTTGAACATATTGAAGGTGCAAAAAGGAGAAGAGGGCGTTCAAAGATGGTGTAGGAAAACATATTGTCAACCTTTAGTAATCATGCTCAGCATCGAAAGAAACGAATAAATGATGATCTAAACAATAGGAAACACACTAACATCAAGAGTGCAGTTTTTCTTACAGTAGCACATAAGAAAAATGGGATTAAACCAATGGCGATGTCATGTGTAATTGCTTCACAAAGTACTTCAGGCGACAAGCCATAGTTAGTAGAAGAATCCGCTTTTAGAAACCTGCAATTTTCTGGCTGGATTCCTCCTACCTGTCATTAAATAGACATTATGATCATTAAATCATGACAAGACAATATTAAAATCAATAGACACTTCAAACCATAAACAAGCAATTTATTATAGTCTATATGCACACCATCAAGTTATCATGGAATCATACACATTCAGTCAGCTCATCTAGGTGTTAAATAATTTTTCACAGCCACAACGTGGGTAGAAATTCCTTCCACACATATTGGACAATATAGTTTCTGTCAGGCGATGAAGGAAAGCGCAAGCGCAGGAGTACTTTGGGAGAGGAGGAGATCTCCTCAGCAGTAAACAAGCAATGAAGCACTGACACATAGGGAGAATCCATAAGATGAAACAAAAGAATTTAGCAGCAAAAGCTGGGTGTGGAAGAGAGAGAGAGAGAGAGAGAGAGAGAGAGAGAGAGAGAGAGAGAGAGAGAGACCGGATGTAGCCATGAGGCCATATCTGAAGACCCTGAAATATGAGCTACCTCCAAGTATTCTGTTAATAACAGTCCCAAGTATCTTAATCCTAAATAAAATTGAATGGTAATAACAAGAGGGGAAAGCATCTTGCACTATGGATGCAAAAGTGGATAATTAAACAACCATCATGGCAAAAACGAAAAAATGGCACAGGAAAAATGAAGTGACAGCTAATAATGATTCGTCATCTCAAACGAAACAAATTAGACTCACTAATGGATGTGGTTCATTCAGAGGCACATACCATAATCTTGGTTAGGTAACATCCTGAAATATTCATTCTTTATGTTTATGTTACGGGACTTAGCATATGAATTCATGAATTATGAAAGAGCATCAGCAAACACCATAAATAAACTAATTAACCGCGCAGAAAGAAATTACAAAAAAAGATCATTTTCATATTTCCACACACTTGTAAAGATACCTGGCAGGCTTTTTGTAGTGAAGAATGTGTTTGGTCAGATGCATAAACCACAAGCTTTCCCAGGGCATTTTTGCCAACCCTTGTTAAGGTCCTGTCGCGAGCAGCCAATAACACAACTAAAACAGCTTCACTTGCTGTGCCCTGAATCACTCCACCACCTTGTCCTACAACAAGATTTGGAACATGATTCTAAGCTTCCGACACCACAGAGCAATCCAGTTTCAAAGAATTAAAATCCTCCTACGAATAAGTCGGTCTAAATTTAACTTCCAAAGCAGTGCATCATAAGACAGAGTTCTAAACCTCCACCCTACTATACTTTATTTGTAGACCATATCACTTGTCATTGATGTAAAAACATAGTTTGGCTTCTAATCATTGCAACATCATATTTCCTGCAGAAAGTCAAAGATCCTTTCATTTGGTTCATTCACTTAATATCAGCATAATCCTAGTTATGAGAGTTGTTCTCCGCAAGTATTAGATTACTTCAAGATTGATTCACTGCACTCCAGTACTCCCCACTATACAAAATACAATGCTTTTCGTAAAGCACCAGTGGGACAACTCACTATTTCTTACCTGTCTATATCAAGCACCATGGATACAAAAACTTGACTTGAGAATAAAGTAGAAGAAGAAGAGGTGGAAGAATAAAAAAGCTATACCTTCATTTCAAGAATCATTTGGCAGTTAAAACACAAAATGTTAACCCTTACCTCCCAAAAGAAAATAATCTGGAAGATTAAGCAATTTAGCAAGCCAATCCAGAACAATCATTTCAAGCTCTGTTGCTGCAGGAGAAGTTATCCAACTGAAACCCACAATGTTAAGACCTGCACTGAGCATTTCTCCTAAGAATCCGGCAATGCTGCTGTTAGAGGGATAATATGCAAAATAGTTTGGGCTTTGCCAGTGGGTTACTCCAGGTAATATCTTTGCTCGAATATCTACGATAAAACAAAAAACAAACTACCTGTTAATCATGCAGTACTTAAGAAAATGCAAGAATCCAGTTTAGAAAATTTACCATTAAATATATCTTCCAACGACTCAGGGTGATCAGGCGCAGAATCTGGTAACATCCCACGAAGATAACCGGGCTGCAAGGAGGGACGAGTTCTTAACACCAAAGGTAGAAGTTTCTCACAATAGGAGAATACATTACGCACAGAAACCAAAACTTGAGGAATTCACACCTAGAGGCTAGTTCCAAGCTTCTTTAATCATCATTGTTAGTAAGATACACTCATCCACAAGCATTCAATGGATCCCCTACTTTAAAGGGGACGAGATTCCATACGTATTAACGGTACATTGGCGACTATTTCTATATGCGGAACAGATAAAGAGGTCATGTTGCCTTTCAGAGATGTTGGTACATATCAGCATCTGGCTAGGAATTTGTAAATATGTACTAAAAGAAAAAGCATAAGAGATAGGAACGGTAAAAACCTCAACTTGGCTGAGAACTGGGAAATTCTCAATGCTTTTGTAGTAATCAGCAATGAAATCCACCATCTTATGTCCATGCTCTCTGAGTTGTTCAGCATCCATTGGCCTCAACCCGCCATCCCTATACTCATCCCACAGTGCAAAGAGCAATACCCGCAAAAAAAAGATGATTAGACAAAAATCACAATTCACAAATGCAAGACGAGCATCAGTAGCCAAACAAACAAACTTAACTCAGACAAAAATGGATATACTAGCGACTTACATCGTTTTTTGTAGTAAAGTTGGAGTTTTGGCAAACAAGTGATGAAGAAGAGGGCCTAGGAAAAAAAAAAGTGACCAGAGGGATTGAAAGACGAACCGGGTTTAGAATTGTAATGCAGCACCGCTGCTTGGTGATACAATATTTTACACGAGAGTAGGAGAAAGGTAGTGCGCCGGGAAGTGAATATTCGCTCTGTGTGGTCCGGGTGAGAGAAAATGTTAAAGAGTTAGTCACGTCCTGGATTTTACACACCTTTATAAAATGGTCCTTGGATTTCTTTTCGATCCATTTTATTTATAATTTATTTCAGTAGTAGTTTTCTACCCACGAATTACTGAAGTAGTGACACATTGCACTCCAAACTATCATCTTTAAGATATTACATCCTTAAACTATCAATGTTAGATACTTTGCACCCTAAACTATCAATTTTGACACATTATACCCTCTAATTACTAATATTAAAATGAGTCAACAATATCTTTACTATATACAAAATGAGTCAAGGGCATTAACGTCATTTTAGTCTCAAAATTTGAAAATAGTGTAAAGTGTTTAAAATTGATAGATAGAGGGTGTAATATATAAAAATTAATAGTTTAGGGTGCAAAGTGTAAAACATATGATAGTTTATAGGCGAAAAATATATTTTCTCCTTAATAAAATGTTCCATCAAACTCTACCATTTACATCCAATAAAAAAATGCGTAATGCAATTAAAATGAATATGACATTTTAAATAAATTTTGTTACACGTGTAGTCTTTTTATTGTGTATGATGTGTAGAACCGTTAAATGATTAAATATTTTATTAATTAAAGTATGAAGTAGACCAATAATTAAATTAAATAAATTAAGAATAGAATTGACGAAAAAAAAGCACACAATTTTTTTATAAGGTATAAAATACAGAAACAGATTATTAAACCAATGTTAAAATAGAAGGAATCCACTGGTGACTGGACTGTAAAACATTTCTCAATTTCTTGTCGTTGCCCACGTGATGCGTCCATTGCGTCGTCTTCGAAAACCTTTTTCTAAAGGGATGGTTCATGGGCCGATCCACGTCAGTCGGCCTTCTTGTTGCCAATTTGAGTTGGGCTCAGCGTACACCCGATATCCATAGTACAAAAGATGATTCATTTGGGCCGACTAGGGTGATTCGGCCCATTTATCATCCTAGTTCTCTCAGCACAGCTAAATTTCATGGCGGTGGAGCTGGTACGAGAAGACGAAGAAGCTCAGCTGAGAAGCGAAAATGGAGGACGAGGCGGAGATATACGACGGTGTCAGAGCTCAGTTCCCTCTGGCATTCGGCAAGCAATCCAAGCCCCAAACTTCTCTCGAGGCCATCCACAGCGCTACTCGTCGCACCGCTATCCTTAAGGTTCCAGAAAACCGACCCTCTTCCTCTCCCTCCTCCGCCGACAATGCCAACAACGACCTTCCTTCTCTCTCCTCCTCCTCTAAAGATTGGCTCACTTCCCTCCGTAACCCCAAAACCTCCAACCCTCAGCCTGATTTTTCTAGCAATGGTACTCCCGCCACCGCCGAAGCGGGATTGATTGGGCCCCCGAGGCCTCCGTTGGATCGCAGTTCTAGCCTGGATTACGATGGTGGCGTTATGATTGGGCCGCCTCGGCCGCGGCCTGCCCAATCGGGCTCGGACGATGAGGAGGAAGGGATGATTGGTCCTCCAAGGCCGCCACCAGTCCAGTCGGATGACGAGGAGGAAGAGATGATTGGGCCTCCAAGGCCGCCGCCTGGGCTGGGTGTGGGTGATTCGGGCTCCGACGAAGATGACGAAGCAGAAGGGGAGAATCGATATCGGATTCCTCTTAGTAATGAGATTGTGCTTAAGGGGCACAACAAGGTATGGTTTTTCCCCCTCTTTATCTCTAATTTCCTTTTTTCATAAGCTGCAGTAATCAAGAAAATGAAAATGAAGCTGTTCAGGAAGAATAATGCTGTTGAAAAATGTAGCATTTTCTAAGCTGGACTATAGTGATTGAATCGTTCGTATGTATGGTATTGAGTTGGATGTGTCTTGGAGTTAAGGCTAATGGCTCAAACTGAGAACTTCATTCCTGGTAATGATCTTTTGACAGGTTGTTTCAGCCCTTGCAGTTGATCCCTCTGGGTCTAGGGTTCTTTCTGGTAGTTATGACTATACAGTACGTATGTACGACTTTCAAGGGATGAATTCCCGTTTGGAATCATTTAGACAGCTTGAACCATCTGAAGGTCATCAAGTTCGTAATCTAAGCTGGAGTCCTACAGCAGATCGTTTCTTGTGTGTTACTGGCTCTGCTCAAGCAAAGGTGGAACAACAAGTTTCTTACTGTGTCGTTTGCTTAAAAGTATAGTTAATCGGTACAAAACTCATGTTGATCTTCCTTGTCCTTCAGATTTATGATAGGGATGGTCTTACTCTAGGCGAGTTCGTTAAGGGGGATATGTATATTCGTGATCTGAAGAATACCAAGGGCCACATATCTGGATTGACGTGTGGAGAGTGGCACCCAAAAACTAAGGAGACAATTCTAACATCTTCAGAGGATGGATCACTGCGAATATGGGATGTAAATGACTTCAAAAGTCAGAAGCAGGTTTGTATTTTTTTTTTTTGTTGCCTTGAGAGCGCTGAAACTGTTACATGACAAGTAGGTGTGTGGAACACTGCCATGCATTAACAAATTTGTCTAAAAAAGCTGGCTAGGTCTTGCCTTGTTTTATTTTTCTTATTTTCCTGCAATGCAGTAAAAGACCATCATTTGTTGAAAGCATTGGCCCAGTCAATTTCATTATGATTTATGATATTGTAATTTGTGGTGTATTCACAAGCGTCTGAGCACTTTTAAACCCCCCCCCCCTCCCCCAGGTGTCTTTCTTGTCATGATCCCCCTCCTTTCCGCCATAGTTTGATATGCAAACCAGAAATTAAACGACCTTAAACTAAATGCTTCAATCATTCCATGGGTAGGTCATAAAACCAAAGCTTGCAAGACCTGGAAGAGTTCCAGTTACCACGTGCACCTGGGATCGTGAAGGGAAATGTATCGCTGGTGGCATAGGAGATGGGTCTATACAGGTACTTTCTTCTTTTCCCATGATATCTCTATTGCCTACTAATTGCAATGGGGTACAAGATCTCGCAGTTGTTTTGATAACATATATTAACTTTTGCATCAGCTTCTTGTCACATTTGCTGGTTGATTATTTTTACAGATATGGAACCTTAAGCCTGGATGGGGAAGCAGGCCAGACATTCATGTTGAAAAATGTCATTCAGATGATATTACTGGTCTTAAGTTCTCTAGTGATGGACGACTTTTACTGTCAAGAAGTTTTGATGGTTCACTGAAGGTGATAATAAACATGTTAAGAAATTATTGCTGTCAGTTTCTTTGGATATGTTCCTATACTGCATATTTCTAGCTTGTTTACTCCATGTAATTTATGAAATGCATTTCAGGTTTGGGATTTGCGCCAAATTAAAGAGCCGCTTAAGGTGTTTGAGGATCTCCCAAACCACTATGCTCAAACTAATATTACATTCAGCTCAGATGAGCAACTATTCTTAACTGGAACTTCCGTTGAAAGAGAGAGCACAATTGGAGGTTTGCTATGCTTTTATGATCGAGCCAAACTTGAACTTGTTTCAAGAGTTGGGATATCCCCTACGTGTAGTGTTGTCCAGTGTGCTTGGCATCCAAAGCTCAATCAGGTACACCTCGTATAACTTGCCCTTATAGTCCAAAAATAATCACCCAATCACTTTATTTCTTGCAGTACAGAGCATGATATTTGATTGTAGTCATTTATGTCTTGTAAATCAATGGAATTTCTGTTCCCAAGCTATTTTATGGCGGATGTGTCTCCTTAGTTGTGCACATAAGGATGGTCATTTGCCTGCTACAACTCTCTCTCTCTCTCTCACAAACACAAATCTATTTGAGAGGGCATACAGATGGCATAGTTGCCACATATGAAGTAAGAAATGATAATAATTTCATCCATTCTTGTCTTCGTTTTTGAAGATCTTTGCAACAGCTGGGGACAAAAGCCAAGGCGGAACCCATGTATTATATGATCCAACCCTCAGCGAGAGAGGCGCTCTTGTGTGTGTTGCTCGTGCTCCAAGGAAAAAATCTATTGATGATTTTGAGGCAAAACCTGTGATTCACAACCCTCATGCCCTTCCTTTATTTAGAGATCTGCCTAGTCGAAAGCGTCAGCGAGAGAGAGAATTGAAGGACCCAATGAAGTCTCACAAGCCTGAACTCCCCATGACTGGACCAGGCTTTGGTGGAAGAGTTGGTACAACTGCAGGCAGCTTATTGACCCAATACCTTCTTAAGGTAATGTGTTATCCCCTCATAACACCCGTTTTTGTTTCCCATTACTTTTTATATGTCAAAGGGTGAAAGAGATTTATCTGAAATCCATTGCAGCAAGGGGGCATGATCAAGGAGACATGGATGGAAGAAGATCCAAGAGAAGCTATACTCAAGTATGCTGATGCCGCAGCCAAAGACCCAAAGTTCATTGCTCCAGCATATGCACAAACGCAACCGGATCCTGTTTTTGCCAAATCAGACTCTGAGGATGAAGAAAAGTGATCTGATTATGGTTCTTGATAGCTGCCATTGGGGTGGAAAATGCTAGCAGATAGTGATGTGCCTCTTCTGACCTTCCCACCCCCCTCCCGTTCTTTTAAATGTTCTTGCACCCACTGAACTTGTTGGATATTGTCCCACATCAGAACGTATCGGTGTCACGACCTTTTGACCATTTTGGCTCAATATAATCTGGGCCGAAAATTCTCAAATTGAGAAACCGAAGTAGTCCTAACGGACTTGACAGGATAACCTCCGTGTAACATTGGACCTCAATAGTCCGACCACATAGAATTACATATTTGCTAGAGCTTTCTCAAAGAAACAAGATAACATTGTATCCATATACTACGACATATATATAAAGTATTCTCTATCTTCCGTCTTCTTGTCGCGTGCCTCTGAACTTTCCATCTTACAAGTTTCTTGACTAGTCGTTAAGATTCTAAAATGTTTCGCAATTAGCCAATTTTACAAGCGGACTCTGTTTTTGAACCGCCTTGATGTATTGAACTCCTTTTTTAAGTTATTTGACATTGGCTTAGAAAAAAGAAAAAGAAACCTATTGATCTTAAGTCAAGCTAACCTCTTTGTAAGGTGCCTCCAGTCTTTTAAGAGATTTCACTCCCCAATAACTGCAGTGAAAACCACAGAGCATTAAGTCCATCTCCAGCTCACTAGCTCAGTGGGCTGTGGGCACATATAGCAATCCAAGTTTATGACGTATTACCGGGAAACCCATATGCGTATAAGGTGAAGCATTTTTCCTCATTTAATAGTTGGATCAGCTTTGTCAGGAATCCTAGAGAGAGAGAGAGAGATTTACCATATAAGTTGAAATTCTCAGAACTACATCAAAGGGAAAATTGTATCATCAGGTAAAATCAATTCCTCATTAGCTGTTCATCGAGTTATTTACAGAATTTTGGAGTGAGACGGACCTATACTAAGCCCAACAAGAGATCCACCATAAAAGATTGGGATCATAATCCTTCTGCTGGGTATTATGGTACAAGGCCAAATTGAGCATTCTCTCAGAATTTGGTGTGTGCTCGTTGAGCATTATGCTACAAAGTCATTGATAAAAGCTTCAGCTATATGGCAGTTCACAGTCAATAGCTCCAAAACTGTTGGATTAATCAAATTTGTTGAAGGGTCGTCATGAGCAGCAAGAGAACAACTGTCCTTTACTTAGTACCTCCTATGGATCTTCATCTGTGCCTACGAACTTTGGACTGATGCATTGAAACTCTAACGGGGTTAAGTGTACCCGTTCTCAAAGCTGGACAAATGAGAGTCTGATAGAACAGTGAACAGTTGTGTGTCTACCAATAGCTGTAAAATCCGAACAACAAATTTATAAGCAACAAAATCTACATTAACTAGTACAATATGAAAATGAAGATTACAGATGTAGATAATCCAATTAAGTTAATCGAGATCAACTCTTAGATATAAATGCATTGTAAACATTACCAATCCAAATTTAGTGAGTACACTCAAAAGTTCAGAATTAAAGGTGTACACTAAAAAGAGTGTCATAGCTTGCTTTGAGCAAAATATTACTAACAACTTCTGTATAGAAAAATTCTAGTAGTTTTACAGTCCACAAATGTAAGGGGATGGGGAGGACACCAAAATATAAAAAAAGAAGAAGAAAGAATCTAATACTCATTTGGTCGCTCCTGCAGGTTTTAGGAGGGCCGAAGAATGCTCTTAACACTATATTGTCCACCTTCAGATGGATCCTAACAACACTAGGACTTATTAAAAAGAGTTCCTACAAGAAACAAGGGTCATATCTGCTGCTGCAGTGCGGTTGCTCTAATGACCGAACTCTTTTTGACCAAAAAAAAATGAGCGTGGTTGCTGTTGAAGGTCACATTTGGACTTTCACAGCGAACATTTATCTTCCTAAAAAACACACGATTAGTGTAATTCCCCAAAAGATCTGGAAACTCAAGACCTGCTTGTGTCTAATGCTTGAATAGAAGAAAACAGCACGTAAAACACAACTTAGCCAAGTCGACATACTACCTCAGGATTGAAAGACAGACTTGATCTTCTTCTACTCATAGGATGTACAAACAGAGTCAAGATTATAAAGCTCAAAAGGTATTGATAGAGATTGACTCTCAAATCCAACTTAAAACACAGTATTCCAGTCACAACAGAGAAAACAACTGAATTTGTCTGCCCCTGTTGTCCAGTCTGAGCAAACGTACAGCTTCTGCAGGAAAAACAGGTACCAAAATACTCTGTTTGCTTTTATAAAAATAAATTGTTCACCTTCAGAATACTAATGCTTCCTCTGAATATCATCATAGATGCAGGTGTACTTACAGCCTTCGACACGCGATTGTTCAAATTTTTCAAATTTTCAATCTGATATAGTACTTAGTCATGCATTACAATAAGCCCAGTAACAGAGATCATCTTCCTAGATAAGCATTTCAGGAAATTTGACTTAATGATGATCATAGCTGGACAAGTCCTACCCAAGTCCTATCTGAAGTCTCAACTATTATGGCCAATGCCCAAGAGCTCTGAGCATGTTATGGCCGTGGACTCAACCCATTAATTTAACCCTATGCATGCAAATGAGCAGCACATTAATTGGGCTAAATCAGAAGTAGATATATTTACGTCTGTGTTTGTGTTGGGCTACTCTATGTTGTTTAAAAAGAGGTAGCCAATAAAATAATCTTTGTCAGCTTAGCGAGTTATCTTGCAGCTCTTGCCTTTGGAAGTAGACCAAAGAGCCTATACCACGGAAACAGCTATGGGTTTGATTGCTTATCTTTTTTCAGGTGGGCCTCTGAAATTGGCCTTTTATTCTTTCCTTTCTTGATTACTTCCTAACAGACTCATAGCATGTACGACTCCTTCAGTAAAAATGGCTACGGACACTCTCGAGCCCAGACCTCATTGCTCATCATTCTAAAAGTTCACTTTAACCTGCCTATGTTGTGGAGGAGTTTGGACCATGGCAATGCTCCACACATATTTGGGTAGAAGGATTGTAAAATAGCCATTGCTGGGTAAGACATGCAATGATGAAGCTGCTGAAGAAATTGAACTTACTTTGATAAATGGTCGGTCCCTACTAGGAAAGGAGTCAATAAAGCTATCTTTAAGAAGTAAAGAAACCTGGAAAGAAAACCAGACATTTACAAGTCAAAGAAGTATTTTAACCAAGGTACTCCATGGAGTTTGAAGAACGTGGTTAACTGGAAGAATAGAGGAATAACAGTAGACAATGAGTTTGCAAACTCTAACCCTGTCATTGTTTGATTGTACGCTAGTGATTGTATATGACCTCAGATCTGAACAAAGTGACTCCAAGTAGCGCCTCATGACATTCAAAAACTCAGCTGCAGCTTCAGCCTGCAAATCCCATGCTACAAATATTACTTGCCGCCTGACGTTTAAAGCATCAGAAGCAAACTATACTCACGTAATGTGGCAAAGATGCTAAAACAAGAAAATAAAAAGCTCTTCAGGGGTTGTCGTTACAAAATCTTCAATTTAGTTGGGTAAGAGCAAAATAAAGTAATCCCTTTATTATAGTAACTAGCATTGGGCATAGTGCACGTAATGACAAAATCTACCTCAGGTAATTCTCAGAGTATTGCAAAAAATAAACTAAAGTCATCTGAAACTACTTTTTTTTTCCAGGTTGATGAGGTACCCACTGTATAGCTCTCAAACTTAAGGCTTGACCCTCCACCTTGTTTTTACAAGCAGATGAACTGTTAGTGGAGCTATAACTCAAGCTATTTTTGAAGTCCTTTGGAACATACAGACCCCAGATATTTCATGCTCTCTCTCTCTAATAGAAGATAATGGTTATGAATTTAGAAGGAAAAAAAGGATTTATAAGAAAGTGGGGGAGGTGACGCAGTCCACATTCAAACAACGTAAACAAAAGACAAGAACCTCTAAAGCCCTTTTTTTGTGTTTTGTGTGTTGAGGCACAAACGAAGGAAGTAGAACAAACCACAAATAGAACAGGCAAACAAGCAGAGTCCTTCCTCCTCCCAAGAAAGTACATGATAAGGGAATAGAAGTGAACAGGCTACAGAAATGAACCACCTATGACAGGAATGTTGGCGAACCCATGATGGCAAGGTTCCATGTGGCTAGCCAGAGACCCAACAACCTTCGTTTAGAAAATCATCCCAAAGGTGAACTCATTCTTGGTTGATGAAATTTTTCCAGAAGAGCCTTTTTGCGGACTTGGATTCTCTCCTAGAAGGAAATTACCTAATGGGTTCTAACAGGCTATTGGATAGATGACAGGACATTGATGAATCCATCTCATGGTCAATAGTAAAATGCCCCAAAAAAAAATGCAAAATGAAAAATGATGTATGGATTCATTAATGTATTGTCATCCATTTTAATATAGACCATTGGATGGATTCATCAATGTGTTGTCATCCATCCAACGGCCTATTAGGACCCATTAGGTAATTCCCTCTTATGAGAGAATCCTTTCCCCCACTTTGCAAAGGCAAATATGGTAATTTTTGGGGACAAGTTGGTCTAAGTGGAAGCCAATGCAGCGTGAACATGGACAAGAACAAACAGTGACAGCTTCTTTAAGGTCCTCGCAAAACCATAAGGATGAATTTTATGGTAGTTTCCATAAGACTAATGGGACAAAACCATGGAGGCAACAATACCTCTTGCACTGCAATCCAAGGTATGGAACTCACACTAGTGAAATTATTCCTCATCTAAGGCTCCTGAAATCATCATCTAGAACCCCAATTTCTTAAAAAATGTTGAATAAATTCACCAACCGATGTTACCATAAAATGTTTGCAACTGAAACTCATTGGTCACCTTTAGTGTTGTATTTGAGTCGTCCTCAAGTTGCACCTAAAAGGATGCCTTTCTAAAACTTAAGAAGCCTTGACTTGCCAAGAGACATAGGAAGAGCTAGTGACTTGCAATTAAATGTTACATAATTTGGAGTTCTTTTTTTTTTATGAATACATAATTTAGAGTTCTTAATAACAGAATCAACTGAACAAAGCAGATAGGACTCGAATGTGATTACAGCTTCACATTTATATCTTTCATACTTATCAGATTGCAAAATAAGCTAAAAAGGTGAATTTTTTTGGCCACACAGTCGGGAAGTTTAACTAGGTATTCTATCATAAACGATGTCTTGCCTCTATGTCTATTAGTTCCACCAGAGAATGAAGTTTCTAACAAGAAAACAAGCAGAGATGGAAGAAGTAACATCATATTTTCTGACTATGGAAGATCATAATAACCTGCACTTCATTGCACCTATAAACAAGATGCCTTTTAGCGATTGAACTTTCATGTGACAGTCTCGCATGTATCGGTCCCAGTTCAGAAACAAGCTCTTTATGCCGCGGAAGTGTTGGCAAGTTATACATTTTCACCTGCTCAAACAAGTATCAGGAACATTATATTAGACGTTCTTAATAAGTCAAAAAACCTTCAAACTGTAGAAAAAATCCATGACTGTTGCAAGCATGCTAAGTTCTTTAACTTTCTCACTCCGAATACCGCTTGTTGAACAGGTGATATATTTACATCAGGATACAAGTGATACAGTACTATCAAAGCAGGGCACTAGGAAAGCAAGCTGCATCACAAATATTAAGCACACAGATTTTCTGAAGCATATTAGACTAACTAGTTATAGTGCTGGATTCTGATTCTGGTGTGACAAGTTTCCCCAGTAACCTTACCCACTACACTACCGAGAAAATAGACTTCTGAACTAGAGACATGCAGTTTTTTTTTTAATAAATAAGTCAATCTCATTATAAAAAGTGAAAGCGGTACAAAGGACTATACTGAAATCACTAATCCAAACAAGCAAGAAAACTAAGGAAATTAAAAATTTCTACAAAAGGGCATCCAAGCGCTGAATTAGCTCAAAAGAAAAGGGAAGAAAAGAACACCCTGCAACCTATACAAAGACAGTACAATCATCAAAACATCTACCGTTATGCTCCCTCCAAAGACACTACCAAATACAAGAGGGTATCATTCTCCAAATAGCCTTAGTGAAAGGATTGGTTAACCTCCTCTTCCAACACCACAGCGACATGCAGTATAAAAGCAACAAAGTATGTTGCAAGGCCCTAACCAACCTGGTCTTTGAGCACATTAACATGAACAAGATTTGATGGTTTCATCTTCAAATCAGTGGGTTTATGTTGTATACCAACCTGCAGTACAATATCAAAAGGCCACATTAAAAAAAGTGACACGATTATCTAAATAAATTCGGGATGAAAGCCCTGAAACCCTGCCAGTACATGTAAATCCCCTGCATCCTGTAACCCAGGCTCAAAAAATGGACACAATTTTAACTTCAAGACATATAAGTTCTTCGACAATACTTCACATGATGGCCACAAATCCCCATTTTGCTTATTAAAACTGAAGAAATTTTGATTGCTACAACCTTAAAACATAAAGATGAAACAAGATCTCGCTTTGCTCTAAAAACTCACAAAAAAGACTACAAAAAGAAATTCTACACATCTGGATTTTGTTTATATTAGTTAATATACTTACAATATAAGGAACTGGAGCATCAAGAAAATCAAGCATCCTGCCTGGTAGAACCTGGAAAAAGTTAGTAGTTAATTAGTGTGAAAAAATAAGCACACTAGAACAGCACAAATGTGTCTGTAGTCCAAGTAAAAACACATGTAGAACACAATTCCCACTGATCTAAAAAAGCAATTCTAAAACACACGAGAAAGGAGAAAGGCAATGCAACCGGCCTTAGGAAAGGACCAAAACCTAGAAGTGTGGTCTCATTTAGTTATATAATCATAATTTATTTTCAATTTCCTGAAACTGGAAAGTGTTTTTGGAGTCAAAGCATGGTGTTTAGCACGAATGCCTTGGAGGAGATAAAGATAGGACAATGGTGGTAGTGGCAAGATGGTTGTAGCATGGGTGGACAGATAGGCTGCTATGGTTAACACTGATGGTTGTGAAGACAACAATACCTGTGGTGGCAGCACCAGTACTTGTGGTTAAATGGAGATTAAATAGTGGTGGTAATCGCAGGGTGGTGTTTCTCGTTAATGGTGTTACAAAGCTTTCCGTTTTTTAGGTGAAAATAAAATTCTTCCATGTTTTTCCTTTTATCCGAAATTTCTAGTCTGGTTCTAATCTTTTGGAACCTAAAACTGGATTTTCAAAAGTGTTATTCCATTTGCTGCCTTTTGTCAGAAAGAATAGAAGAGTGCAACATAATCAAACAAGCCATACGAAACTGTAAAAGAAGCACTTCATGCTTTGGATAAAGCACCAATATGTAAGTATCGGGCCCCATAAGGAAACTCCAGCATTATTACACCCAAAACACTTCTGGAAAAAGCTATTTAAATTCTTTGATAAAGGGCAAGTTCCTTTAGGAATCCTTTTTCTGGCTGATAAACATGTCGAAACGGCCTCAACTTCAAGGTCAAGCATGTCCAACTCTCTCTCTCTCTCTCTCTCTTATTTAAACCTCTTGCCTTAAAGAAAGTAATATACCAAGCTCTAAACATTTATCTTTAAAAAAAGCGTGAGGTGAATTAAACAACTTCTACGAACAGATCAGAAACTTTTTTATTTCCAAAATATTTCAGAAAGAAATATCTGTCTCTTTGTTTAATTTCAAGGTTTTAGGTATATTCAAAGTGCTTTATGTTGGGTAAATTGTTCCTGTTGGAATAGAAATAAGAAATAGACATGCTGAGGTAGAAAGAATGCTAGGTGTCCCAAGCCAGCTAATAGAATAAGAATAGGGTTAAGTACCTATTTCGTCGCTAGGTTTTAACCCCTTTTAACAAATCATCCTTTGGTTTTCAAATTGATCATAGAAGTCCCTGAGTTTATAATTTTTATCAACTCAGGGAATCATTTGGAAGATGATTCCGGCTTGTATTTGGTGGAGTTTGTGAAGGGAGAGGAATGTTAGATGTTTTGAGGACGGGGCCTCGCCTATGGCTAGTTTGGGGGGGGTCTATGTTGCATTCTCTGTTTTTGTGGGCTAGGGGGGTCCTTTTGTGGGTTTTCCGGATTTTCTCAGTTTTTTAGCTTGTATGCTTTAGGTGCTGTCAGTATATTCTCTTGTACAGTCATCTTTATTTTCTTTAATAAAGTTTAACTTACTTATCAAAAAATAATAATTTTTATCAAAGAAATCATTCTCTTAAAATTTCATTCTCAAAGACTTCTATAATCAATTTGAAAACTCAAGGACTATTGATTAAAATGGGTCAAAACCCAGGGACCAAATAGGTATATAACCTATAAGAATATTCTAAGAGTTGGCCTATTCCAGAATGTAGCCATTCCTGTATATTCAATGAACCATGTAAATGGTAAAGATGGATGGAAATACAGTGACTCCATTTTCCATTTCTCTGCAATATTTCTCTCACTAACAGTTCCAAAACAATCAAGAGTGCTGCTGAATGCCACAGAACTTACAGGAAGCAATAAACTCTGCCACTGAAATGGCCGAATCATAGGAATAAGAGATAAGACTATAGCTGAGAGAACACCCTGCATCAGTTCAATATCGTGTCAGATAGTCATCCAGAATGGAAAAAAGCTGCATAGAAAACTAAACACAGAACATAGTCACAAGAAAATTATTGATCTCTGGGTTGACAATTATTTCAAATAATGAATCAACTCACCAGATTTGGGCACACTACCACAACTTGTTTCTCCAATAAAACTCCAGCAACCAATGCCAAAACCTGAAAGGACCACCACTTATCATATTCTTAACTAAATAAAAAGCAGCACATTATAATTGATGATGGCTGAAATGGTAGAATGGTAGCCTATAATCAGATGATTAAAAACAGAAACGGTTGCAATGATTTAAAATAGGAAAATTTGACTAAATCCTCACAGAATATCAATGTCATCAAAAGTTTGATGTTTTTTGCGGAGGTTGTCATATTCTCTCATTTCATTTGAGAACTAGTCTATCTAGCAAACAATACCTTGTATTTTGCCAGTGAGTAAAGTTTCAATAGCACTTCCACCCCTTCTTTTGCAATTTTTGGAGGACTTTATTCAGATGTCAGAAAGAAAGCCAGGAACTAGTAATCTAAGCAAAGAGGTGTTCCCCAGTGGGACGACAGAGATGCTGTTTATGGTAGTACAAACAATACCATCCATACCAAAACTTCCTTGGTCAGCATAACCAAGCAGCTAAGAAAAATCTGTGTATACAATGAAAATTTGATTCCAACGCATATAATTGTAGTGTTTGCAAACCCAAAGTACTGGAAAAATTTTACCCATCCAAAATTTTTGAATGACATAACTCAAAATTTTGGTTAAGAAAAAAATAAAAAATTCAAAATCATTTCTCTCTCCCTATCAAATAATCTATTTCTATTACAATAAACATAAAAACTTCACTCAAATCATCTCTCTCTTCATTTTTTCACCCACTCAAAAAATTCTACTTTTCACTGCTTTTTTCACCAAAAATAATTCATGAGGAAAAAGAAATATATGATTAAAGAACCGCTCAAAGCCGATCCCGGAGAAGATTCTTAACTCCAGCCGAGATAATAGCGCTTACACTTTCAAGGGAGAGCACTCGACAAATTGTTGCAATTGTCCATACAGATAGTGCAAGAGCTTCCTCAGCAGCAGCCAATTTTGCATTGACCTTTATTAAATTCAACAGTACACGGTGAATATAAGGAGCAAATCATACAAATAAACTCAACACCTTGTGAATTGAGTATCAATGTGTCCCACAGACACACTGTACTTTTCATACTCATGTTCACACAACTGCGTATCAGACTCGTGTGAGTAAGGATGTGATGTGGTGGACGTATGTGCTTTCTAGATGATCATTACACAGCAATACCTCAGCTTCTTCAAGTGAATCTATATACTTTGCATGTAAGCCAAGGGCAGCAACTGGAGGTCGCCTGTACTCAATAGCCTGTAAATGCTCAAGAGGCTGGAAAACTAATTCACTTCCTTGCTCAGGAAGAGGCAGAGCATGATATCCACAAACTATCTGTAGCAAATCGTTCTTATTCTCCTGCCAAAATAAACCACGGAGAAAAAAAAAAGAATTACCAAATGGCAATTGTATTACCCTCTCACCTCCAATAAATGTCTAAACATGGGCAACTATGACAAACTAACCTTAGCCCATTCCATTATTATGTCATCCCGAAAATCCTTATCCCAATTCGCAAAAGCCTCATCATCATCATCCTCTGAAGTGACGCTTCTAGCTGGACTGCCAAAAACAGAAATATATTACTGAAATTATACCATAAAAGAAAAGTATTTTAGATGCTAGCAAAGATAATAACTACCAAGTTATCTGACACACAATAAAAGAAAACAGAAAATTTATGATAAGGACGATAAAACTTCTAATTAAATGAAAATTGCATAGCTTTATCAAATACTAGCCATATAGAATCATAATTGGACACTACATTGAACAAAACTCCATGATTTTAGCATCATCACCCAGATAATAGTATGAACACAATATCTCTTATCACCTGAATATGGATTCCGGACTCCCAAGACGCTCCAGTGCTGGATTCCTAGAGGAGAAAGATGTCCCTACCTCCGTCAAAGTTTGACCATTCTCATAGCCTCCGCACGTTCTTTCTAAAGGTTCTGAACGAGTTTCTGAACCCTCAAAGCCATACTCATCAAAATATTGGGAATTCTTACTACTAACTTGGCTAGAATCCGAAGCCTCACTGATGGTGACACTTTCAGGGGACTGAGGTTCCCATATCTTCAATAAAGAGGATGGGATCTCATCATCAGGTATAAATCCTGCTGCAGCAGCAGTAAGAGCCAGTGCACTGTCAACAGGTATGGCAGAAGCCATCAAATCGCTTGGATGCTCCCTACCCGGGGAGTCAACATTCCCATTCATTTGATCATGCGATTTTGTTACTGAAGGCACATAATCAGTGAGAGCCAGCTCACTAACAAACTTTGTTATTCGATTCAGACGATCCTGTGCAATGATACTGCATCCAGATAAGTAAAATATAGTGAGTTGCAATGTATTCATAGGAAAACAATTATATTTGATCGTCCCAGTGAAGTTTTCAAGGAATTTTAGGTAACCTGTTCAACATCTCATAGTGTAACTCGAAGAAAGGAACTCTTGTGAGCACACAATAGCAACGAGGTGCAGAAACCAAAAAACGCCTGTATCCTCCAGATGGACGAGAAAGAGGTGACGAGATGCCTAAGATACCAGGTGGCCTCTGAACAATTTCAGGAACATGTAAACACACACCATAGAGTGTAGCATTGTTTTCCACCTGACCAAGGGCACATATAGTTTTTCAGCAACCAGCTACCCTTGTTTCTCACATAAACCATTAAGCTAAAAGAAGTTCAAAAGAACAAATTAGAATGCACTAGGGAACAACGTAGGAATCATACTGCACATCAGGAGATCATATTTCAGTTTTTTCTTTTCCTTTCTCCAAATGATAGCAAGATCACATACCTCTTTAAACAAATACAAACTCACAAGTAACGTGTAAGGAACAAATTTCGCAAGTTTATTCAAACTAATTGAAAGTAATTTCAGTTTTTGCAGGACCAATTAACTATACCTAGTGGTTTATAATATTCTTAAAAGTAACAAGCAGCCAAAAATGATCTGGGTACAAGTTATAATGAGACCATTGTTAGAGAGGTAAATTGGGACATGGCCTTAAATAAGGCCAAGCGGCATACAAGGATGCATGTAGTCAAACCCAGTTAGTTGGGATACATGTAGTCAAAATCAGTTGAGTTAATTCCACCGAGTTGACAAGGCAAAAGAAGAAAGACCGAAGTTGATAGCCCACAACCTCTTAATCCTAGGGTATGGAGCCATCTTGCAGTATAGTATATCAGTGTTTGGGGTATCAGCTAATAGGGGATCACCACCTCCCATCTGAATCCAAAATGCATGTTCCCACGTTTTTAACCACTAGCAGTGACAGGTAGGTAACATCTCGCTCATCCCGCATTTCAGGCTCAAAGCAGGAAATGGAATACGAGATGACCTGAAGAGTTCATACCCCAAACCATCTCTATAGAGCCCTCATGAAGCTACCCTCAGATTTTGGGAACAAATTTTGCTGCCTTGTCTTCAGCTATGATCATCGTAATAAACTGCAGAGTAAATTCCCTGCAGACTATCTGCTGAATTTGATTGCCACAACGTAAATGAAAATGCAATCGTTGTCCGGCATGTTTCCCCAAACCAAATATAGCTACGGTCAAAGAAAGATAACTCATATGACAGAAAGGGGTTATTACGCTTTTTCAAGACACAGCCTCACTCCCCTTGTTGAATGCAAGACCTCAATAAAGAAGGATTAACACTGGCTAAACCACAAACGTAAAAAAGTGTTTCTTGTACCAGACACTCAACATGAAAACAATGCAGTTCACCCTATCAACCTACCTAAAAAATGTTAATCGGACTGATCAGAGAAGTTGATACGACAATAAGTGAAGACCATATATTGAAAATGATAAATCCAATTTATCAAAAAGTGGGCACACAAGTATAAGCCTATCATTCGCAACTTCCCTCACTGGAAGTCTATCCAAAAACCATGAACCAAATGTAGCCTTTGCACCAACAAAACCAAAAAATCATTGTACGAGGTTCCCAGAACTCGAACCTCCTACCACTTAACAAAACAAGACTCTGATAGTCACACTGCTTCATGGAATGGATGAAACAGATAGGAAGACAAGCCACCATAAAGAGAGGCAGACTCCCATATACGTATTATTACCCCTTCATCCGAAAAGTAAGCCTTCATTTCTTTTTTGACAGATCCTAAAATAATTGCATAATTTCTAAAAGTAGAAGCACTTTTTTTAATTTCTCATGTTATCCTTACTCTCTTTAAAGAAAAAGAAATCATTATAATCTGTTTCCCACCAAAGTAAATGGTGTTTTCGAAAGATTAACAACAAATCATGCTTTTTAGAACCAAACGTATAAATCTATAGTAGGGAAAGATTTAAAACGTAAAAGTGCAATGATGACCTTACTAGCATGTAACCACCTTCTTGTAAGAGCAAAAAGACTGCATAAATCATGATGGAAAAGTATGGCAAAGCATGATATGACGGTTTGGTTGTTAAAAAGCGAAAACAACAAGAGCTACAAAAAAAGTAAGAGACAGGCAAAAACATAGAGAAAACATTTTATCAGGTAAAACAAACAAAGTGGATAGAAACTGTCTACGGTAAGACTAGCAGAACAATGTTATAAAACCAAGTCGTGTAAATTATTAATCTCACATGCAACAACATAACAAGGCTACATAAATAGTATAGTGCAAAAGTAGGAGAACAGCACCTACATACAAATGACAGTACCGGGGAAAACAGAAAGCAATACATACCTTGAGTGAAAAAATAAACGCTAAATCATCTCTGTTCAAATGCTCCTGTAAAGATTACATGGTAACAAAAGCATCATTTATTTGGTCCAATGTATTAACATGAGAAAAAGTTCAAGTACCCGTATATGTTAATAAGACATAGAAGTATCATATCAACTTGGAACAATTATACAACAAGACACTAGCAAATATTCTCTAGGGCATCCTAGAGATGACAAATAATGACTTTGCTGTAATAGCCAATAGAAAAGTCCAATTACAAGTATAAAACGGAGACAAAAGGTGAAAGTAGCACATCACCTTGCAATGAATTCTCAAAGAAGATTACATCAAGCACTATTTCTAGTACAAGCAACTACTTAGATCCAAAAGGTGAAAAATATATACATGGGCTCCTCTTGAACCCAAATAATTCAATGTGATTAGCTACTCTATTAATTAATACCATTTGAGTAGTTCTAGATAGAACCTTTGTTTCTCCTTTTGGTAACTGAAAAATGAAATTAAGAAACACCTACAGGGGCCACAACCAAAGTACAAAGGGGGTACAGAAATGCCGCACTCGTAGAGAGCGACGAAGAAAACAAAAAGGAAAGAAAGAGGTCCAGAAGAAAAAAAAATTAAGTGAAGTCCAAAAGTACAAGGCATCCATAACATTCGAAGAGAATCCACATAAAACTCCTTCCATTCAAAACCTTCCCTTTCCTCTCCAGATTCCATATCAAGAAGGATGGCATGGGTGTCCAATAGGAACATGGTCAGATCATCGTATAGGTAGATCTTCAACAGCTAATGAAGTGGGTATGAAGGAAGGATAACAAGGGAGATTGGAAAGAACAATTCAATGACAGCTACAACACCTTTGCTGTCTTTGGCATAGAAGATGGACATGGTTGAAGAATGACACAGTGGGGATGCATATTTGTAACGTATCTACAGCTTTAGGGAGAGAGGGAAGGTAACAAATCAGGACCCAGTGGCCAAGAAGCATCACCTTATGCATGAGAACTAAGACAAGTAAAAAAAATACTTCTTATTTCTTCAATTTCAAGCAGCTTCTGCATACAAATCCAAAAATTGAACAAGATGAACAACTTATCAGAAAAGGGGGCAAAAAAAGATGAGGAGATTCCTTGTGCCTTCTGTGGGATACAAATAAAACACACCTCAAGGATCTCTTGAAACCAGAAGCTGATTACACTAAGACCAATCAATGAAACCAGAAAAGAGTTACTGATTTAGGACAAACTTGATTTTCTGGTGCATGAGAAGAGAAAAAGTAGACAAAGAAAGAGGAAGAAGAAGAAGAAGAAGAAAGAAAGAGATGGATATAGCTTAGAGTTTCTCCAACTTCTTAGTACCTACAATTAACTTGATAGATCCCCACAACTAAATATTGCTATAATGTGCCCTATTAGAAAAGAACAGATTTTACGAACTGAAAGAAGATATCACAAAGGTGCGAACTATTGATATCACAGTAGCCGAAAGATATACAGGAGACTAAACATTAGTTGGGCATACCTGTCCATAAACAAGTTCATTCAGCTCACTTAGGGACGGAGTCCTCTCTATCAAACGAGCCTGTATTATGACAATTTTGATTGAGAAAAGTGTTGAGCAATAAATAGATGTTTGCACACAACCTAGAAATTAAATACAAAACTGTAAAATAAAAGAAAGCAATAAAGCGTTAGTGTGGGGGAATGCACATAGCATCATACGAAATAAGCAAGTTCATACCTTAACCCCACCAGGGAAGCAGAAGGCAGCTAGATCCTTCGGACGCATCAATAACCTCTTTCTAGGAGGATACTTAAAAAGTATCTGTAGACCTCAAAAGATGAAACATAGAACAGTGGTATCTTAAGTCAACCAATTACTCACCTCGAAGAAATGTATCTTGGCCAATATAAGAAGAGGACCAAAAGATATTATTGTTGAAAACACATAAACTATATATCCTTAAAACAAAAGATAGAAGAGAAGTTCAGAAAAATCCAATTATGGCCAAGAAATGTGGCTGGCAAATGGACTCTAGTGAAATAAATGCTACTTGCACCAAAATATCAAATGGCTCCTATTTACAAGGCATAAAGCAACACAGAAGATAGCTAGTGAAAAAGTTATCTTTGCTTTTCATTCGCAGAAAATAGTGTGCAGGAAAAATCATGACCCAGACATTTCAGATCACATACTGTTGAAAATATTAAAAAGAGTTCCAGGGTTTATCATGCACTCAACCTGAGGTTCCAATGTTGGATTTGAAGCCCCCCGATACTGCAGCATTTTAGAATCTAATATTTCAGACTTTTCCATTTCAAACTTCCATTTCTTCCTCTTAGCAAATGCATCCTCCACAACCTCAAGATTAGCATCTGGATGAAGCCCCACAATGATTAAGTGTTCAAAGAGTGATGTAGGCTCCTTAAATTTTATATGCTCCTACAATCATATCCAGAGATATATTACTTGGATGGGCGGATAACAGATCGAAATCTTGGCATGACAATAGATAAAAAGAAATAAATAAGCCAGCAAAATAGCCACCTTCAGAACATAAATTCCAAAACTATGTCAAGTTATATGACATAAAAAAAATGATCAACTAGAAGTTCCCAATCCGCATACTTCAAGTTAGTTGCACTGCAGTGAGGACAGAGATGTGTTCATGAGAGTAGAGAAAATAATACAATGCACATACAAGCAGCGGAGTTTCATTATAACAACTAACAAATGTGAAATTTTTATTCAAATAGAAATAAAAATGGTTCAAAGTCCACAAATGCTCAACGGAAAGCCTTAATGTGCTTGACATTAATGCATATGCAGCTTACACAAAAGTTTGTCTTAAGAGTACAAGAGACTAACACGTAGCTCAAGTTTTTTTCCAGGAATTTCCTTGGGCCTGTCATCATACGTGTCCGAGAAATTGGATTTTGCCAACTCATTTTTCAAATGCATATATATTAAAACAAGGGAGTGCTATTTTTAGTGGCTTTTTCCAATCAAATTAGAGATCCATCAAAGAAACCATCAGAGAGAAGCGAGAGGTGAAGGTTTCAGAGAGAAGCAGGAGGTGCATAAATCCAATAAATAAAAACCCTCGAGAAAAACATCTGAAGTGCATATAAAAGGAAGCTCCATGGCCTCCATACGCATAGTATGTTACTCTTCTTCTAAATACACAATACCAGCCAGAAGGGAATAGCTTTCAAGGAATTGCCGCTCCTACCACTCCTAGATATCCCTCTTTAATTATTCATCATAATTTTCAGTATGATAAGTATGCTATGCTTGAAATAGCAAAGACAGAGAAGAGGGAAAAACATATACTGAACTACAGCCTTTGTGTGGAAAGGAAAATATTTCAGTTTTCTGTAATCATGAAGAAATTCTTTTAAAATGTGTCTTTTGGGTGGCCTGAATACAGATAAATATATGTATAAATAGCATTACAGTAGCTGTTGCTTGCTGTATCTTATAGATGCTGCAAGGGACGATCAGATTGTACTGCTTTTAAGATGCAAATCAGTGCCCCTTTGGCTGCTCCTCCAATTCTGTTACCGATTGCTTCTAGCAGCAGATAGTAGGAAAACCTCTCTCATGGCCTTACCTGCCCTAAAAAAGCCTCGTCCAAGTCCTATTTCCTACAAAGCATTGGCAAGTCACTCGACCCATAGAAGGGCCTAGCTTAGGTCAGAAGGGTTCCTAGCCGAAGCAACTTCACCATTCCCTTTTTCACTTGAAACAAGGGTAAAAAGGAACTAAAATCGTGTCTATCATGATTAATGGCGAGATGAAATTTGGGAAAGTGAAAAATTTTATAGTGTATGGATGAAATTTTTGGTTTGAAACCCAAAAAGTTAACCAAACATAGCCATAGGTTGCACCAATAGCTAGCATTAGTATCACTGACACATGGAACACCAACAAGGGAGAAGATTACATCTCGAATACCTACTTCTATATGCCTCAAAACTTTGATGATCACAAAGGAGTTAAGGAGGCTATATTTGAGGGAACAACAATTGAGAAATACCCTTTCAAAGGAAAACAATGCCCGAACTAAAGATGAATAACCTCATCTGTGTTTAAATTAGTAACAGGCTTTAAATTACTTTGATCTCATCCTCCCCAATTCGAAACTCATTCATCATATCTAAAACGAGGTAAGGCATCATCGAATTTAATTCCCGTTGTAGATTAGACAAACCTAGACAACCATAACCTACTCCCATTTTAACTTCTGAATGAATATTCATTTTCCAAGACTCAAACTATGTTTGCCTGTGAAAGTTGCATGCCAAAGCCAAGCATAAAGAAAGCACACGTGCACAACAAATTTCCAGTTCAAAGCAACAGAGTATTTCCCACACACTTGAGTAGGTGAAGAATATTTGGTTCATCTATTAATGTAGAAATCTCATCCAGCACGAATTGTGTAGGTTATGTTCATTCTTCTTGATGCTTCACCTTCAAGAGAAAAAAAAATGCTCGATGCTTGCAACCTTTGCTTTGGCTAGGGTCTTAGTGTGTTTTAGGCAGATAATGCATTTTTCATTGACAAGAAGGTTTCTCAATTAGCTACCAATAAGACCTACGAGTAAACACATTGAAACACATATCTTCAAGAAAGAGAACCAGTGGCCTCATTCATTCTATTCACTCTCATGCAAAAAGATTCTCCTCACACCCCCCACCCCCTATTTTCCTTTTTGTGAAGCTTAAAGTCTTAACAGTTTTCATACTTGTATATCGTTCTACCACCTTAGTATCCTTTTCTAAAATAACTATACAGAATTTAGGCAGCCATTAAGCAACAGGATACAACTCTTGAGCAGATTTTTATAAAGTCCAAGTCTTAGAATTAGAAGAAGCATCCAAGTAAAGTCTCCCATATATTCGTTCCAGCACAAAAGCGTCCAAACAAGGATGTCTGATTAAAATATCAAAATGAAAATTCACAACAGAGATGTTTTTGAGAAGATACAGAGAAGTGTTCCACCACAAATAATAAACACCATTCAGTTGTTAAATTTCAACTTCTACAATTTTTTGTATGTATTTTAGCACTTAACGAAATAACTCGATATATATATATACACATGCCATCACTAGGGCTATGATGTTTTGAATTTTAAATGTAGTACCACATATTACAATAACTTGAGGTATGCATTTCTACTTCTCCGTGAAAGGTCTCTTAAAACACAGCCCAAAGAATAAAAAATTACACAAGGTCCACACAATGTGGCATATATGAATATCTGAAAGACATAGTAATGTTTGCTACTTTCAGCATCTCCTCAGCCAAAAATATGGAGTTAATAATTCCAAACCATTGTCTCTACTGTAACTTACTAAAATATTTGTGGAAATAAGCATCATGCAAAAAATAAGAACAGCAGAATTTTGGTAGTGATCAAACTCCAACCCCATAATAAATCAATGGACAGAAACAACTTTTGTTGCAAATAATCTATTAAAAATAGGAAATCATTATGTAAATGACTACTAATTCATGTTCCAATGCGTGTGTTTGACAGTTCGTGTTCCTAAACAAAATCGATTGAAAATATTCACAACCCCAAAGAAGATATGAACCAAGTGAATTGTAGAAACAGAATGGACAATTAAGATAGATACCGGAGATTTTGTGTGAAACTGATACCATTGGCGTTTTTGGTTCGCCAAGACCTCAGGGTTGAAACTCCGCTGGTAATCTTCCACACGTGAATTGCTACCCCATTTCCAAGCTTTCTGCATATGACTCTTCAATCTCTGAAAGCTATTATGACGTCCTTGAGCTGTAGTCACAACTTCACTTTGACTGCGTCGGTGTCCCTGCCCCAGCCCCGGTGGTGGGACGTTCGAATTACCCGAGTACATACTATGCAGCGCACCCGATATATGCTGCAATACCAAAATCGGTGATGAAGGCTGCTCTTCTTGCACTTCGGCATCTTCTTTTGTATCCATTCTCGAACGCTTAGCTCATCTTGCTAACCTCATTCCACCACTATATCACATCTTCCACCCCATTGCATTACACAAACCCAGAAACCAGCATAACATCAACCTATTTTCATTGAAATTCGACCGATCCTACAAGATATCGACCTAATTAAGCAGAACCAAACTGAAAAATAACACCAAGCTTTAAATGGGTTCACTTTTGATTCCTCATGATCCTTAACTACATGAATATCCAAGTCAATAAAATATTCAAATATGCTTCAGATTTCCAGAAATTTCTCTCTTTGCCAAGATTTTCAATGGATTGAAACTTGTTAGTGCATATGATACTAACCCCGTCGGCACAATAACAAAAATAACACAGCATATTGCGAACTTTCAGTACAAGGACAATAATCAATACACTACAAGAGCAAAATCAAGCATTAAAAGGTCCCGTATATTTCATAACGTGGAAGATGCCATGCTACATAACCGAAACGAAATATTAGTGACGTAAAATTCAGATTAAAAGAATTGAATGAGGAGATTAAATAGCAGAATTTGAATACAGAGCAAAGGAGGTATAACAAAATATTTGCAATAAATTGACGAATATCCAGTACCAAGTCTTGTTCCTCAGGAGGGGGGGAGAGAGAAAATAAGTCGCTAAAAATGGAAGGTCCCGCACGACGGGAACAGGAGGTTGTAGGAGACTGGGACTGGGAGAGCGAAAGGGAGAAAGAGAGGGCGAGAGGCGGTGAGCGAACTATATTATTATACAAAGTGGAATTAGACAACTTGGCCACTCTAGGAAAATGAAATAGAACAGGTATATCAGCCACCTCCCCGAGTTTCTGATAAATTTCATTAGTTACCCTGGAGTTGAAGTGGTTGATAATTTTTTTTAAAGATAAATACAAAATCAATTATGTGATATACTCGAAAATTGAATTACTCTTTGAAAATTATAAAATTATTTTGTGTGATTCTATTTTTATTTGTCATTTATCTTTTATCAAAAATTGATTTTATCCATTTCTAAAATTACAGAGATTAATTTTATATTTCTTTATCATAAAAATTAATTCAATTTTCACATATATCACAACTATATTTATTTCAAAAAATATTATAAATTATCATGTCATTAATTATGCCATGCAACGTCACCATTCACAAATAAAACACTCCCGACAACATTACCTCGTTTATTTTTCTTTTTTCATTTTGTTCATACCATACTTTAGGTTGTCAGAATATAATAAAAAAATAATGAACATCGAGATTTGAATACTTTTACTTAAATATTTAATTAACAACGAATTCCGTGCTCCAATTTGTATAGTGTATGCATAAAGCCCTTTTCGTGTATTACGGGGCATTGCACGCGAATCCGCAATGATTTCTTCCACACAAGTAAGTCAAAAAAGGTAAACTCCGTGGGTTTACCAAATTACACTTTTTACGGGGAGGCTAATGCTATATCTGAAACTTCATGGGGTCTTTATAAGATTTCTATGAACATCGAATATCTTATACAATTAATTTACTTAAAGAAAAGAATATTAATAAACGTCCGGTAACGATAAAGCCGTTTGACTTGGAAATTCAACGTGTCGCATGCACTTCCATGTAGCAGGCAGTTATTGCTGTGGGCTCCACTCATTGAGTTTTTTATGTGCATGATCTCAACGTGTGCAACTTCCCCAGTTGTGAACCGTTCGATCCGCATTTATGGTACCAGTAATGGCGGTTTGGAACTGTAAACTCTGCTTCAATAGGATTGGCGAAGAAATTGAGAATTTCACTTTCAAACTTGGCGCGTCCTTTACACGCTGTAAGACAATCGAACAAGACCCTCCTTGTCATGCAAAATACACGTGACGAGGTAGATATAACTATTGATACGGTGTCGTTTATTTTCCAACAATTTTGTCAGCTCAATATTTATGTTTTTATTATAAAATTATAAAATAATTTGTTTTAATCAAATAATTTTTTTATTATACTATTCACTTAAATATTTTATTTTCTCACTTTTTCACCATTTCTGATAAAATATCTTTTCTTTTTCACCGACTCCAGTACCCCAACATTTCTACGGCCCTAAAATTTCCACAAACAACCACCATCATTTTCTATTCTAACTAAATTTTTGGTACCACATTAAGTTATTAACAATTAAGTTATCTATCTTCTCTAATTTGTTGTAGGTAAAAAGATAAACACGTATCATATTTAATGTTGTAATATATAAATAATTAATACATGTAAAATTGATTATATTCATTAAAAGTTATATGGTCCACACAATATGTCTTTTTCTCGCAAATTAGATATGTGATCTCGACAATAATGCATACAATTTGTTTGTTTAAAATTATGAGTTTTATTTTTTGTAATAACAAAGATATTAGTTGATCGATAGAGGATGGGTAGTCTCTATAAAATTTGTAGTGATATTGAACTCATATCATGTGAATAATGAATACTGAGTCAGTTCCATACAAATTTGGAATACATAAATAGATGTTTAAATTTATCTCGTTATTCAAAAAAATACTATTTCTTCCTATAAAAAATAAATATATGAATTTGATTATTAAAATATCATTTTTTTAATTTTAATCACATAATTAGAGAGACATGACTAACTTAGACATCAGTATAGGGTTGTCCAAAAAATCGGCCGGACCGATTTTGGCCAACTTGGACCGAGATCGATGTACTCCGGTTCAGTTCCAGGTTACCCATATGGAAAATCGGAACCGGACCGGAGTATACCACTCCAAACCGATCCTTACCGGTAAAAAAAACCAAAAAAAGATTAAAAAAGGAAAAAATGCTAAGAGGCTCAACTCAGAAAAGGCCTAAAATGACATATTCCAAACCGGCCAACCCAGACCGATGAAACCGAGAACCGGACCGGACCGGTTCTATTAGAATGACCGGTCTCGTCTCGTCCGGTATGTTCACTTCACAAAATGATCGGTTTGACCGGCTGGACCGGATCAAACCGGCCAAGGAACAGCCCTAAATATCACAAACTATTGATGATATATTACTTTTACAATTGACCCATGCGAATTATTACCTTACATTTATCCTTAAAATATTTAATTTTTGAAGTTGTGGCTAAAGTAGAAATTTAAAAAATAAAATAAAATTGGGTAAGGGGCTGTTGTACCCGCATAATTTTGAACTGTTGGAACTTTTTACCTTTTGGCACCAAATCGACAAGCTTTACACAGATCTGCTGAGAGTCGTGCAACATCATCTAAGCCCAGGGCCAGAAGATCCGATAAAATGTGGCACGTATTAAAACGATAAAGGAGTTAATGGGGCACATCACAATCTCAAATGCGTGTTGAAACGCTCTTCAAAGTGGTGTGTCGAAGCGTTGAATCTTCAGGCATCGCGTTTTTTTCCGTTTCTTTTTCTTTTTATTCTGAGCAGCACATTCGATTGCGGGAATTACGCCGAGGTCGCACATGCTGCTCGCCGTCCTCGTATCGGGAACTGTTCCTTCTCTTCCTTTGTTTAAACGTTGTTTTGGGTCTTTCTGAGCCGAATTTACTGTTCGCAGCAGCTCTACTATGGTCTACAGAGATTCTTCCACAGAAAATGAACTTGCTCTAAGAGAAATGATACACCTCCCGAATTCGGTCCCGAAATTTGTCCCGAATGCCGACGTGGCAATTTTTTTAAAGAGAACTCCGGTTTGACGAACCCGATTGCATGACCGGGTTTTTAAGAAATGCAAACAAGCCTCCGCAAATTGGTTCGCAGCTCAGCACATGAAATCAGAAGAAAAGCAGAAGGCAGGAAAGCCATCATATTTCTCCAGAGGAGACCGAGAGGGGAAGCCAAAAAATGGCATCGTTTTTGCAGCAGGCATTTCTCGACCCCAAGAAGAACTGGTTTGCAGCTCAGCACATGAAATCCCTCACCCATCGCCTCCGCAAATACGGTCCGGCACTTCTCCGAGAACTCCTCACTCTGAGAAATCCCTAGGCAATGGCTCACGACAACCTGTCTCCCACGATAACCTCTCTCTCCCACGACAACCCCTCTCTCAGCTGCAGAATCTGCCAAGTCTTAGTGATAAAATGTTCTGCTTTTGCGGAGAATCCCAGTATGCAGCTATGTTTATTCTTATGTGGGTGCCGAGCAGAACTGTTGTGGGTGTCCATTAGGTGCTTTAGTTTTTTATCTCTCTGTTTCCAAAATGCCGGTGTAACTGAAATTAAAAAAATAGTGAGGGCAAATATTCACGCCACGCTTGGGGGGCATTCATTTCTCTTATGCATTTGCTCTGCCTTTGCACGGTCATGATTGCAGAAGTCATCAAGTATTTCGTAAATTTTTTGCGAATTTTTACTGTATTCCTTTTTACGTTTGAACATGTGGTAAAAAAGTGGGCAAAAATTTGGACTCTCGAATGATATTAGCTCGTTATATCTGTTTCTGGTTGCGATTTTGCAATCGTTGGGTGCTCTAAATTCCAACCTGGCTTTTTCTGAAGAAATTGGTAAAACAACTATTTCCAGAATAAAAGGTAAAACAACCTGGCTTTTCTGAAGAAATTTGAATACTTTCAATTGAAGCTCAGAATCAAAAGTAAAACAATAAACACCTGAGGTCCTGAAGTAGAACCTCTATTTCCAGAATCAACATCCTTATATAACTTGAAGGCACCGAGTTTACAGTTGGAACGAGTTCACTGAAATAACCAATATTAAAGACAAGCTAAAATTAATGTTTTGACTTCATTATTTGAGATGAGAGGTCTAACAGTACATGAGAACCAACAAGGGATACCATTCAAGCACTCAAACTTTGGAAATCAAAGTCGGAAACAGACATAATTCGTCTCCCCTTCTATTGTGAAAACAATTTATCACAAGTAATAACATGATGTCATTCAGACTTCCAGTCCAGTCATTCAGCTTATGGAATGGTACGCTGATAGAGAGGCAAAGCTCCCAAAGCCTCACGTTCGGCTTTCTCCCTCTTCACCTGCAAAACAAAAGCATGACAATGTATGACATACTTGGACCATAATTCTTTCTGAAATTTTTGATGTCATTGTCAAATATCTTAATAGGAAACTTTCTGATAGATTATGCAACAACATTCTAGTGCCTTTGCTAATGTTGTAAGAAACTTTTGACAAGAAATGTTTACCTTAGTAACCCTATTCATTTCGAGAAATTTCTGAGCTCAAAATTTCAGTTCATGTTGACTAGGGCCAGCATCTCTTGAAGGTAGCTCCGGAATGGTGTTTGCATTGACTGCCAAAGAGTAAAAACAATTATCAGAGCCATATGGGATAATTCCTTATCTGCCAACAACAAATGAATACCAATGGCAACAGATGACAGAATGGCATACCCTTTAAATTCAGCACTAAAGGAAGTCGATAAAAAGATGCTCCCATATAAGGAACTTCATTCCTTAGTAAGGTCATGAACACAACAATTCTGATTTTATGAAGTCGCAGTAACAGAAAGCATCTTATCCAACACTGATTGGCATGGCTTACAATACGCATGTAACCTCCTCAAGCTCCCAACCTGCGAAACTACTTTTGTTCCTTTTCATTTTTCTCGAATAAACCAAATTTCTAATACCAAAAAACTTGTACTGAGTCTCTAACATGAACTAAATTTCTAACATTAGATCCAAGCGACTTTAGAAAGATAACCCGACAAATCGATGAGCTGAGCGAGATTTAAATCTCATCTTCTATTTCATTTTCCCGAATGTTCTTTGGCAAACAAGGAGAAAAAAGTAACAAATAGCAATAACAACAATAAATAGGAAGACGATAATAGAGCGAGAAAAAAAGGGCGAAATAAACCTGAAGGTCCTCGGGGAGGTACTCGTGCTTCATGGAAATGATGGCTTTCGGAGAAGTGTGAGGGTTTCGGAGAAGTGCCAGACCGTATTTGCGGAGGCGATGTGTGAGGGATTTCATGTGTTGAGCTGCAAACCAGTTCTTCTTGGGGTCGAGAAATGCCTGAAAAAACGATGCCATTTTTTGGCTTCCCCTCTCGGTCTCCTCTGGAGAAATATGATGGCTTTCCTACCTTCTGCTTTTCTTCTGATTTCATGTGCTGAGCTGCGAACCAATTTGCAGAGGCTTGTTTGAATTTCTTAAAAACCCGGTCATTCAATCGGGTTCGTCAAACCGGAATTCTCTTTAAAAAAATTGCCACGTCGGCATTCGGGACAAGTTTCGAGACCGAATTCGGGAGGTGTATCATTTCTCTTGCTCTAACCCATGCCTAATGTCGTAGCACAAGTGGCAACCTCCAGCTACTGGTTAGCCCTATATTTATAGGATGTTCGACATTTAAAATTTTGGAAGTTACAAATTTCGAAAGATCGAGGTTTGTGATAAAAATAAATATTTTTTTTTAAATTTGATGAAAAAATTAAAGAATTTTTTTTTTAAATAAATAGTATAATAATAATAAAATAATTTGAAGATGAGAGATATTAGTTTATAAATTTTTAATGAGCGTAGAAATTTTGAAGGATGAAAATTTCCACCCCTGAATATCATCTTAAGAATTTAAACAACTATTTATATAAACAAAATTGTGATTTAAATAAAAAATTAGTACTTAGTCTTTACTTTTAAAATTTAGAGGTTGTTCGGTTCAAAAAAATTCTCAGGATTTTTTTGAATTCTCACAATACAAAAAATTTTATAACTAAACATCATTTTTAACATCATATAAAAATAACTACAACACGCATACCAATAAAGTTAACATCACCTTAAAATTCTCAAAACATAAAAAATTCTCAAAAAAACACCACAACCGAACATCCTCTTAACGAGACGTTAAACTCAACTCATATGTGCGCTGCCACAACCTATAGAATGTCCTCGATTGTTAATTGGACTTCTAAACAAAGTGAAGTAGGCAATCTTTGGTGCTTTGACGACTGAAGCTTGATTCTGTAAGGTGGGGATCTACCTCTTTCTTTAATGGGTGATTGTTTTCTGGCCTTTGCTCTAGTGTTCTTGACTTTCCACCTCAAGACTTTCGCTCATGCACTTTTATAAAATAATCTTAGAGGAGTTTGGAGGTTAGTTATCCAAACACATTAACTTGCTTTTCGAAATGTGGTTTCTTTCTTTAATCTCTTTTTACAAAATATGTAATAAATTACTTATATACCATTTGTCTCCATAAATTTTAAATACTTGAATCAATATCTATCTCAACTATCAATTCTTACACGTTCGTTTTGAGAAAAAAAATTTGAATTCTAATAATAATATTAATATTTAGGTGGTATTTGAGTTTTATTGACATGTCCTAAGTCACTGCATAAATTCAGACATTCAAACTAAAAACTCTTTACTGCCAAAGGAAGACTTTCAACTTCGTTGCTACTGGTTTACAGCATTCGACCGACATGAAAGTTGCGTATACACAGATTTAGGGCCTGTTCGTTTAACCAATATTCTTAGGATTTTTAAGAATCCTCACAATACAAAAAATTCTACAATCAAACATCATTTTTAACACTACATAAAAATAACTACAATACGTATACCAATAAAGTTAAAATCACTTACAAATTTTCAAAACACAATTTAACCGAATACAAAGCGGAATGGAAATTTGAAGACGTGCCTAAAGTTTTGCCTTCTCCTAATTCCTAACAGTAGCTGAAGTTGACGTGGCGCCTAATGCAGGCAGAGAAAAAGTGGAGGGTCCACAAAACATGTCAAATGTAGGAGAGGGTCCTAATCAATCACGCAGGTCCATGGCAGAAATAGCCATATATGTAAGTCAGGAGTAGTGAAATTCCAGCACAAAAGCTGTGCGTAATTGGATAGGTTACGGGGGTTGTCTATCAATTGGACGTATGATGACTTGGGGTGGACCCACCATATCATCCAAAAACATATATATTTCTGTCTAGATCAAAATCCTCTACTAGATAAAGATCATTTACAATTAATTCTGTTTTAATTGTATAGTAAAATTTGAAAAGAAATAAATAATATGTATACCTTACATCATTATTATTATCTATATCTACTCATAAAATTTCGAATAATGTGTTTCACATTTTACATATATCTCTCTTCAAAATTTACGTATAATTCAGGTAGAGCATTACAGATGATCGCAATCCTCTATGTCGTACTCGTGGGCCACTTGACAGATATGAAATTGACTTCATACCAAATACTTTGTACTAATGTACCAATATGGGGAGGTGAAGGAAATATGCATATTTTTCTGTTTTCTTTAATTTATATTATAATATATCTGGTAGTCAAAAAAAAATATTTAAAATTATTTACCTAAAATATATTGTATTATAATCTTTCTGGTAGTCAATTTCAGAATTTAACTTCTAAAAGCCTTAAATAAAGTATGAATTTTTGACATGACCCTTCTAACAAAAGAGAGATCAGAAATTGCATCCACCATTGTGACCAAGTCCAGTACACCACACACAAGTTTTGGGCCTCTTTCACAATTACCTGATGGGCTAGTCCATCCTCTTCCTGCTCATGACTGTGTTTGTGGAAGCTGTTGGCCCATTCATATATGCTACAGGCCCAAATGAGGCCGCCACCACACCGATCGTTGCTATATTTGACCCCAAAGTAAGGCTTAGTTTCTTTCGATTGAAAATAGTTAAAAGGAAAATAATCATATCACGCTCAAAATAACTTACTATTTAAAAAAAATTATTTGTTAGGTGACTATTTTTTCTTTATTCTATAAAAAAGATGTTATCTATTATTTTTTTCTCAACTACTATTTTTATAGTCTATTGACTCGGTCTACTATTTTTTTTCTCAAGTATGTTTTCTCATCAACTATCTACCATGGTTATGTCATTACGAAAGTTGCTAGTTTTAGACATTTTATGTTTGACACTCTTTTTATTGTTACGAAGTATTTTTAATATCTCTATCAACAATAAAAAATTGTTTGTGTTTCATGTTGCAATTCGTATGAGACGCTTTTATTATTTTTAATATCTCGATATCATTTGAACTTCGATTCCACATTTTCGAAATTAGTTTGCTAAGATGAAGTTGCAAGAAAGCTTTGATGAGTCGAGACTTTATAGACAATCCTTCATTCGTTGATTAGCAAATTTATAAGAAAGGTGCAGCTTTCTTGACTATGACTTTTGATATCTCAAATGGACCATTGGATAAAATATATGTCTAAATCTTTTTAATATGATTGATATTCTGAATCTAGAAGGTACATCAAACTAAACAAGCTCACAAAAACACAAAGGACAAATTGAAACTGATACAAAATATTCTTTTAAATTTTCAGATGACAACTAAACACTATATTTTTATTTTAAAAAATTAGTAACATACTGAAACTTGTTTAATTTTTCTTGCAAATATTTTCTAATTTTACACCCAGACAAACGCAACAGGTGCGTTAACCAACCAAAATTGTGGCTCTCTAAAATTTTACCATAATTACATCAATTTCTCTCTCCTCACTTTTTCACTAATGTGAGACACGATTTAGACTCTAAACTTGCCTAGAGGGGGTGAATAGTAAATTAAAAATTGTAGCACAACCTATTTCACGGAGATTTTGGATGTCCCCCATCGTGTGCTGTTAAAGAAATCAATCACCACCGAGAAAACCTCATTGTGGCAATGGGTAAACATCGGAGTTCCGGTGTTTGTCAATTGGAGTTTCAATCGTCCTGAAACAAGTTTGCTTTGATCGATATTCATTGAAGTGAGAGAGAGATTCAAATGTTCTGATTCTATCGTTTGGTGCAGGTTCGAGCGTGTTGTTCGAATTGCTTCTTTCGGTGACTTTGTTTACCACAAAACATTTGCTACTTAACAAATCCCGTAAGAAGCAATTCGAATGATCAGATTTCTTTCTCTTCTATTTTCGTTGAAGTTTGTATGTCCAACGTGCAAAAATAGCCTTTTAAATGACTGGGTATACCAACGTTGTAATTCATTTATTAATTATCCGGGGTTGGGCTTGAGCCTCAGGATAGCTTCAAATTACAACGTGATTTCTCTAAGCTCGCCTCAAGCTAGCCCAACCAGCACTTGACCACTTTAACAACTTTATAGCTTCCAGACTTATTCACAACTGAATCATTTCCATTGAAACACAATTTTTTGATCAACCACATCCAAGACACGTTTCTTTACAACATACATGTCACGGAATAAAGCCAACATCTAACCTTAGGAACTAACAACTAACTCTCATAAATTTTTTCACTTGTCACCACCTCTCATAAACTTCTTCATTTTTTCAAGAACTTTTTCATTATCTCTCATTACTTTTTCACCAACTCATATACTTTTAAAATTTTTTCTCATTATTTTTTCACCAACCAAAATACCCTAAAAATTTCTCATTATTTTTTCCATCAATTCACGTAGCTTAAAATTTTGTCAACTCAAAGGACAGCAGTAAAAACGGTTTTCTTATTCCCTTCTGGGAAAAAAAAAGAAAAAAAAATTCATCTCCGCTTGTACATACTGCGAGCATGTAGTCGGTGTCCCAACCGTAAGTCCGTAACCACGTTCGGATCGACGTTCCGAATTCCTTTTCAAGTCTGAGTTCTCTCTCCCTGGTCACGTGCAGCACAGCAGCAGACACAACCTTCCTTATTTCTAAACATACCCTCAGTTTCTTCTCAAATTCCATCCGCGTCCCTTACCTGCATGAATTATACGTGTGTAAGTGTGTTTCTCGTTTCCTTTTTGGCTCCGTCAGTCAGTCGTCCCCAGCCCAACGCAACCCAAAAAAAAAAAACATCGAGATTTTTTCACCATAACGGCCTCAAAATCCTGCAAGACTAGAGCTTTTTCACATTTTCGTGACCAAATTTTCACTTTCATGGTTATTGTTTTCGGCCCCGTTAAATTTTCCTGGAAAATCTTTGTCCACCCGAGAAAGCGCATGAGGAATCCGATTCTTTTTGGGAAACCCTAGTCGTGAACTCTTTGGAAAAAAAAATTCAATGGCTTCGGCGCCCCTGATATTGGACATAAGCTCGGACGACGAGCCGGGTGGGGGGTCTGTGGGCGCCCCTCAAGACGGTGGTGGCGATGACTTTGACTGGATATCGGAGCTCTTTGACGCGGATGATGATAAAAAACCTGATAGTGATTCCGATGAGGTCGTGGTGGTGGGGGAGGTCATCAACGCCAAGCCAAAGTCAAAATCTTCGAAATTGACGGTGAGGGATGCGGACGATGATTGCATAGTTTTGGAGGCTGACCCAGATAAACCGGTCGCTCTGGTGGGCAACGAGGGGGGCGGGTCAGATGAGTTGCTTATAGTTGGGGAGAAGGGGCAGGTAATTACAATAATTGGATTATCTTTGCAATTACGTAATACGGGAGTAGAACTTTCTTGTGGAACAATATGTACCTCGTCTGGGTGCTTAGGATTTACTGCTGGTAGGGAAAAATTTAGTTTAATCGGCCTTAATTCAGTGAAAAAAGTTGTAATAGCCTGTTCATATTTGACCCGGAGTGGACGGATACAGCCGAACTCTCTCTTTCGGCTATGGGGAATTTGGATTAGTTTCATCGTGGAGGATGTGCTTTAACTGGTTGCAAGGAATCTGATGGGATATAAACGAAAAACATGTAACGGGTGTATTGCCTTTTTTAGACTGAAAAATGAAAAACAACCAATGCGGTTCTTTTGATTTTGATAGGGGGGAAGTAGAGCAGCTGCTCTTATCCTTCTTAGAAGTATTACATAGGATACTTTGCCCAAGACCCTGGCAGGCTGGAAAATCTCAAAAAATCCAGTTCAACTCGGTTTAAAAGTTATCTCAACTTGCCAAACTCAATGCCAACTAGACTGAACAACAAGAGCAAGTGGGTCAAACTAACTACTTAGCATGCATGCACATCATTTAGACTACTACCCTCTTTGAATTGAGCTATGAAAATGGTAGGTTGGAGTTGGATTTATCTTAAGGTTGTAGTGTGCCATGATAATTGACAAGCTGCACTTTTTTTCTTCAACAGCGAGATGCTTTTAAAGAAGTATCATGCTTGTTTTCTCATCGAGGAATCAAATACTCTTCTTTATTGCTCTGTCTAGATACCAACGTTGAATTGGAAATTCAGTTTGGTGTGTTGTGCTTTTTGTGCTACTGCTGTCAGAGTGTACTGTTGTCTGCAGATTAATGTTCATAACAGCGGTATGACTGGCATATCTCCATCCACTGATATACTAAGCATCATTGTGGGTGGTGCTTCATTTTACTAGTTGATGTTCTATTGGTCGATTCCTACTTTGTGGAATGACTAGCCAGCTAGACAAGCATAAATTGCTTTTATAACCTATGCCAGCTTGGATGGGTAGGTACACTAATGTACCTTTGGAAATCTATGTGGTGTGATCTTTTGGCAGAAAGGGGCTCATTTCCTGCTCTTGGTTTCTTGCAATTGTTAGATGACTGACTTTTAATTGGGATGGATATATTAAGATGCCTAGTATTGGCTCGTGGCAAATTCTTACAGGACTGTAATTGTCCTGTGGAGGTTGAGATGTCAAAGAGACATGGACCATGGGCCAACCACTTAGCTGTCACCATTGAAACTGCTGAACTTGGTTTATTAAGGTCTGGTAAGGGACAGGAATCTAAACTGAGGTCATGGAAGAAATCATAGAGAGAGAGGATGTTCAGCCATTCAGTGGAGGGATAGGTATTTCCATCTTCTATGTTGTTTCACTGATAGCAACTACCTAATTACGATGTTCGTCTTACTGTTATTGGATGATTTACTAATATGTATGCCTGAGATCTGGTAAATAATGAGATTAGGGATATTTATGAAGGCTTAGATGTTCTTGGGAACACTTTTTTTTGCTCCATGTCATCGTTAATCTTGTAATAGCCTTTTTTTTTTCTTCTGCCTGCCTATGACCTTGTTACAGCATATTGTCCATCTCTCTATTATCTATAAGGGAAAAGGTAGCCACCATGTTTGCCAACTATATTTCCTTGTCTTGCAGATCGCATGCAGAGACTACCCTCATCCACGTCATCTTTGTGCCCAGTATCCTTTCCGTTCTACGCCCCATGATAAGCACTGTGACCAGGTAAGCTATTTTTAAGCTATGGCACCTAGAAATTTACCTAGTGTATTCCTATGTTAATGTACTGCCACTCATATTTGTTTCCATGCTGAAATGCAGTGCCACTGCTATGTCTGTGAATCTCTTGCGCCCTGTCTACATTGGGTCACAGGCATCTCCATTATTGACCATTGTCATGCTACTGATAAAGATGATTTTTGGAAAACTCAGAGGAAAAGTATCAAGCTTGGGAAAAGTGCTTCATTACCAGCTACCAAGTCTCCTGATGCTTATCTGTCTACGGCACGTCCTCAACTTACACAGTCTCAAACACTGGACAGAACCCGATTAGTGCCCAACCCCACGCTGCAGAGTCAGGTTATTAGGTCCAATATAATCCGTCCTTGCTCCACTGTGACCAATTATAATGCTTCAAATAACATAAGCCTAGGTAGAAGTCAACACTCAGCATCTGCTTTCGCCAAAAACAGATTCAGTCACCACTCGGTTTCACAGCATTTGCATGGTATACGTCATAATGCCTCCCAAAGGGACCAAGTTGTCAGCATTGGGAACTCCGGTCCCGCACTTGTCCCTGCCCGTACAATGTTTAAACGAACAGGAACTGGTAGGGGTGTGCTGCCTACGCGTCCTTCTGCATATGGTTCATCAGTGAATGTGAACTGTGCCCATGCTGCACAATATACCCGGAATGGTACTCCAACAGCATTGACAAATGACAGAAATCTTTTTAGATGGCAAAATGGTCGCCCTGGCATAACTTCAGAGTCATCTAGCCCTCAGGACTTTTCCCAGCCCAACTTGGGTAGCTTTGTTAGTACTGCAGAAACTGCCGAGCCGCAAATAAGCAGTCAGCCTATTGTTCTTGGTCGAACAAATGATGGTCAGGGGTATCAAAGTCATAATGCTAGCCCAGATATTTATCAGAATGGAAACCAGGGTGTAAATGCCAGCCAAAGTATCTGTGAGGACGGGAATCAAATTCCAAGTCTCACAGACCCTGGTGTTCTTGACTTCCTCTTTGATTTGCCTTATAATTATTGTCAAAGTAATCAACAACTTCCAATTGGAAATTCTCAAGTTCAAAGTGGAGGATCTACACATGAGCTGCATCTCGTAGAGGAGTGTAAGTCACAGATGGCAAGTGCTCCTCTCAGTCAAAGTAATGAAAAACTTAAGTATGTTGAAACTGCAAATCCCAGTCAACTTGAAAGCACGGGATCTCTATGTCAGCCAACCCCTGTTAAGGAGGCTAATTGCGAGTACGCTGGAAACCTAAATCTCAGTTCAGTGGACTTAGAATTTGAGAACTGGCTTTTGGAAAACCAGTCAGTTCCAGTGGTTTCAGATGGCTCTGTGCTGTCTCAACCGAATCATTTGTCTGCTGAGACGTCCTCTATCGATGTGGGTATGCTTTTATTTGATTTTGAAACCTCCTGGAATGGTCTTGCACATGCCTAGCCACTTTGCACTTCTTGGAAGGACTTAAAAAAGCAAGTAACCACAACTTGTTTTCCTCCACAAGAAGTAAGATGATTTCTGCAGTTTAGTAGAGTTTTTGGTGGTGTACAGTCGATTTAAACTGAAGTGTAAAAAGGTTCCTGTAGGTTAAATGATGCTGTACAAGCTGGTAGGTTCTGATCTTTCAAATTCTTAGCATTCGGGTTTGAAGTTTAATGCCACACCGCATTGTTCTTCCCCCTTGAGTCTTGCTATCTGACCGGTTCAGTTAATTTAGATGCCCTTTGTAGCTGTTGAAGTTGGTTCCTGCGGGTCTGCATGAAGTTGGTTTGGCCTTTTTGTCTGATAGATGACAACTTATGAACATGAACTTAGAGATCAGATTACCGGAACATTTGGATCGGCTACCACGGTGTAATTGGCAACCCCATCAGCTGGATAGATGTAGATTACAATCTTCTGCATTTTGGTTATAAGCTACTTATTCGCTGGAAAAATGAGATTGGATGCACCTAAATTCTCAGGAGAAAACGACTTCTTGCCTCATGGTTACCATTCCTTCTGCAGTGTAGTATCAAAATTACCTACTTGGACGCCATTTACTATCCGATTTGAGTGTGAAAAATGGAAGACTCATGGTATAATCGTAAATTTTTAATTTGAATAGTAACCTACAGATTGCTAGATTTTCTCAGTTTGGGGGTACAATAATGTGAAGATTTTCGCAGGTTTTTTTGTTAATTTGAATATTACATTGTTAAAAGGGGTGAAGTTAATTTGGATGTTACAGAATGTTCAAATGGCTCATAAAAAAAGGTGGATGCAGTTAAGCATTTTTTTAGTAACTAAGAAAATCCCGGCACTTCATCTCTAATTTTATTTTGTGCCAAAATTTTGACTATTTTAAAATAATATTTTTTCTATCAAATTATCTTTTTAATATAATAAATATATAAAAAAATTCATTCATATTATCGGTCTTCATATTTTTTTTTTCAAGGCAAGCAACAATGTAACATTATTAGCAAAGAAAAAAAGTACAAACCGGAAGGGAGAGGAGGATCTCTACAAACACCTCAAACAACCACCAATAACAAGAAATGATATCGAAAGGAAAAAAAAAATCTCTTGAACAAAACAAGTTTACCATAAAAGGGCTGTCGCAACCAGGCGGTTAACATCACTCTAATAAATTACAATCTTGAAGTCTTCCGAAGCGATCTTCAACCGAGGGTCAAATCCGCCACAGAGAATAATGGGTGGCAAATTTAGAGGAGTTGTATCAGGACACTATAGTAGCTTCCGCCGACTGAAAAGAAGGCTCCCGACAAAAGCGAAAACAAACCCCAGACGACGCTTGAAACATGCAAACTTGAAACTTCCAAGCACCAGCACATGAAGGAGAGCCAGCAAAGAAGAAGGTAGATCGGAGGGTTGCAAAGCCGGAAGAGGGACGCATGAATAGAGGTCGGCCACCTGGAGAAGCAAATCTGAGTAGCTCTTAACAAAAAAAGTAAACCCACAAAAACAGAGAGAGAAAAGAGGAGGGAGTGAAAGGGAGGCAGGGGAAGGAACCAAAAAGTCTTGCGATACAAAGGCGAGAAAAAGGCAAGAAGGGGGAAAAGGTGAAAGTAGCCAAAGCTCCTTCCTATAGGCATAGTAGTGAAGATGAGACTCAAGTCACACAGGAGAGAGAGCATAGAGGTTCTTAAGGGGCCTTTTTTTTTTGAAACTCGATGATATATTAAAAAAAAATACACAACACAAAAAATTACAAGCTAAGAAAAGAAAGAACATAACCCAAAAGGGGCGTTACAAGCGACAGTGAAGGGGCCAACATTAAAGTGGCTTTAAAAGAGGACACGAGGTCCTCAGGAATGGTAGACTCAAAGTCCGAAGCGAGAGAACCCGAGGGTCCTAGGAAACACGGAAAAACCGTGCAATAACTGTCACTGAAGGACCGCCAACAAAGTTGACGAGCCGGCTCCAGACGAGCGCTAAACTTGCAATCCCAGCTGTAATTGCAAAAACACAAATAAATCTAAACAACCCTTAAACAGATAGGCGAGCCCAAAAGGGCGAAAACAGAACATAAAACAAGCCCTAAACATATGGGCAGACCCAAACGGGTTTATTGCTATAAAGCTTAACATAAGCCAGACAACGACCGAGAAGGCTCAGGACAGATCTGCAATGGCGGCGACGGAGACGGCGGCGGCAACGGCGCGTGGGGGTGGTCGGGACAAATCCACAGCAGGAAAGGAAGCCAGAAGCCACACAATTCAGACCACGGAAGCAAAACGGGTGGCGAGGGGCGATAGGCGCCGTACGCGCCCCTAAAGGGGACGGCGCGTGAGATCGTCGCTTGAGCCGATGAGGGGTATGGAGGCACAGATCACGGCATGCCGAGACCAGCCATATGGCGCGTGTAAGGGAGAACTGAGCGGAGGCCGCTGAACGACGACCAAACACCACTTGCACAGACAGCACAACCAGCCAAAAAAACAAAACAGCAGATCCACCGAGACAAACCGGAGAGGGGGAGAAAGCAAACGGAAGAGGAAGAAGGGGGAAAAGAAAGGGAGAAGTAGGAGGGGGCGAGGGAGCCGAAGTTCCCTCCTCCTTCGGACCAGCGGTAGTTCGAAAGAAATAGAGAAAAAACACTAGAGAGAAAAACGGGAATTGCGGTGACTAAGTTTTTTTTATTCGGCCCATATCCTCTTACGGGGCCATTTCACTTTTTTAAATAATTTATACTCTAAAATTTTAACAGAAATACTAAATAATATCGTAAAATAGTTTAGCATTCATTATTTAGATATACCACGGCTTATATATAATTATATATATATATATATATATATATATCATGATCTCTTTAAGATTTTCTGAGCCTTTTTCTCTCAGGTAGATTTTCTAAATCTCAATATATAAATAATTTCAAACTTTATGGTATAAATTTTTCTCTGTTAATATTTAGCACGAGTTTATAATTTGTATTCATCGATTAAAATGACAAAAATTGCACCCAGTCGAATACCTCAGAATTTTAAGGAGTCGTCTTCTTTTCGGCTCTCCCTGTATTTTGTACGAAATGTCACCTGTATAATTTCGCCCCTGGACGACACGTAGCAGATCTTATCATCCTACTATCGACAATTCGATATCTATTAGGGAGTGTTCGGTTACGAGTGTTGTGAGAATTTTTTATGTTTTTAAAATTTTTAAGTGATGTTAACTTTATTGGTATGCGTATTATAGTTATTTTTATGTGAGGTTAAAAATGATATTTAGTTATAGGATTTTTTTATTACGAGAATACAAAAAATCCTGAGAATTGAACAGCCCATAGTTGTTTAGATTCCTCCCAATACATACAACGACATGCAGTACATCGTTCGTTTCCTTTCCCGGGAAATATTTGGCTCGGGGGGTTCGGACCGTGGGAGCCCCGCACCTGCGTGCTGTCTCTAGTCTCTTCTTTAACATTGGAGTTGAAAGTCTCCATCTCTCTCTCTGTCGAAGCAGCATGGCGCTGTGGATGGAAACGGGTATGGAACCTACCTCCGAATCTGAGAAAGCGGACCTTGAAGCTATCGCCGCCCTCAAACAGTCTGCTGCCTTCGAACTCAAGGTCTCCCTTTTTCTCCCTCTGTGTTTATGTGTGTATGTGTTAATCGGGGCCGTAATTCGCTTCAAGTTCGGTATTTGAAGTATTCGTTGGCATCGTTAGAGTTGTCCAGGGCCTTATCACTTCGGCTTTGGTCAAGTAACCAACACGACCTGAATAAAGGTGTAAACTTGCATATCTAACTATTCCCTAGAAGGAACTTCAGCTGGTAGCCTGATAGTAGTAGTTGTCCACTCACTAGTGTTCGCAATGCTGGTGTGTGATGTGTCCTTATAAGGTGAGTGAGTTGAGGAGCGTAAAAATTATGCCTCAGCGAGACCAGATGAGGCGGCCACTCGGAGCTTAAGGATTTTGTAATCCATTTGGCAAAAGTAAAAAAGGTAACTGTTAGCCATGGATGTTTTTGTGGAGTACGTCTGATCATGCGTCTTTACTGCTATCTGCATTTTTATTATCGTAGGGATTGTGTACACTTTACGGGCCATGGTGTTCCTGAGGTTGATTTATTAATCCCGCAAGAGAACATCATATGTAGTATCTTATGCTGAATGAATATTCTTGGAACTTTTATTTATTATTTATTTTTCCGGTTTTTTTTATTTGTAGGAAAAGGGTAATGAGTATGTTAAGATGGGTAAAAAGCATTACTCCGATGCTATTGACTGTTACACGAGAGCAATTAATCAGAAGGTCTTGAGTGATTCTGAACAATCAATTCTCTTCTCAAATAGAGCTCATGTGAATTCACTCCTAGGAAATTACAGACGTGCTCTCATGGATGCTGAGGAGGCAATTAAGCTTTCCCCCACAAATGTCAAGGTGGTGATTTTATGTTTGTGTTCTCAGCTAGATGCTGTTTGATCTGAATTGGCAGGACCGGAACTTCCTCACGGTTCCTTGATGTTTCCACTGATTTGGATTTGGAATTGGATTAGGCACTTTATCGAGCTGCCAAAGCATCTCTGTCATTGACCTTGTTGGCTGAAGCAAAATCATTTTCCGAAAATGGACTCAAACATGACCCAAACAATGAAGAACTAAAGAAGCTTGCAAAGAACATTGAATTAAGGAGGTTGGAACATGAACAGCGTGAGGCTCAAGTTTCCAGGGCTGTCACTGAGGCTAAGGTTTGGTAACTGTACTATTTAGACCTAAGTATTTCTTTAATACCCTGAGGGTCATATTCCCCCTTTCCTCTCCTGAAACTTTGCAGGACCTTGTTTCTGCCATCGAAAATAGGGGCTTGAAGATTGGGAAGGCAATTTTTCGAGAACTTACTGGATTAAGAAAACCAGCATTAGATAAAAATAATACTCTTCACTGGCCAGTTCTTCTTCTGTACGCAGAGGTGATGTCCAGTGACTTTATCGAGGACTTCTGTGAGACTGACATGTTTTCAACTCATCTTGACATGATATCCTTTTAGTGCATTGCTTTATGCACCTCCCTCTTCTTTGTGGTGGTGGGGATGGAGTTCTTTTGGCATGCAATGGCCCTACACTTATGTTCTTTATGTGATCTCCTTAGCTTTCAAACATGTTTTCAGGAACTTATGCACCTTTGTCATGGGACAGAGAGAACAATTACACTCGCGAATCCATCGAGTTGTACTACGAGGTAAGCACCTGTACCTGATTCTTATTTTGGTAATTATTATTCTTTTCAACATCTCAACAACTGATTTTTTATTTAAGTATTAAATAAAAGAAAAACTAGTCCCCTCTCTAAGAGGTCCAGTTGTTATATTTCATTGAACTGGCCTGTGAACAAGTTGCCTTATTTCTGGCTTTGTCATGTCATAGATAGCTTTCTGATTCCTTGGCTGATCAAATGGATGTTTCTGGTTGTTAGACAATGATAGTAATTGATAAGGATTTGAGAATCCCAACTTAATCTGGTGTTGTGGCATAATATCTTCAGATTTGAGTTGAACGTTGGGCTGACACGAATCTGGCTCTATGCTTGTACTATTAAGGCTGTGTTTGATGGCCTTCCGTAGAAGTCTTTGGTAGGGTTGTTTAGATTCTAGACTCCAATCATTGGACCAAATTGGAGTGGCTCCGTTTGAGGCTTGCAGCTTTTCCTCATCCGTAATCTACAACAAAATGAAGCACAATGTAACATAAAAAACATTAAATATAGGGAGATCGCTGATGTTGAATTCGAGTGAATCTTTGTGGTACTTATTGTATCTTTCCCTAGTCCTGTGTAACTATATACAACCGGTTCTAGATTGGTGAAACAGAGCGGATTCATGTCTCTATTGACTTGTGTAACAGATATTTCTGCGGAAAGTGTACGTCTCTCTTTTATTTTTATTTTATTGTGCATATCAGCACATTCATACTCAAATAAGGGTGCGTGCATGCATAAGCACAAGCAATGCTATACTCTTAGCTTCTTTGTAATCTACAGCAAGGGACTGTGCAAGTCCAGCAGTTTTAATAATGTCCTTAATTATCAAGGACACAGTGGTTAACTTGTGGTACCAATATTTGTTAACATACTTGGGGTGTGGGTTTTAAACAAGTGGGCCTTCATATTTTTTGCTGTGCCTTGGTCAAGTTTCCGATCCAATTATCTTGATGATAACTTATCAAAAAAAATATCTTTGATGATAATTAAGATGTCGTTCATTCACAGAAATTAAGATTTGGTTTAAGTGGCTAAGTCATGGATTAGCTTCAAGTCAATCTTATGTATTATATGTATTCTTTGTTCACTTTTTAGCTCGAGCGTTATGATTATCAACAATTGTCAATAAACTAGTGTATGTGAATTTTGGCTGCTACCTTAACGTCTACATTTATGTTCTTGACTACTGAAGATAGCCAACTGCACACGACATCGTGCTTGTGGGAATTGTTAAACGATTTGTGTTTCCTTCCTACAACTGCAATTCCTGCTGTACTTTTACATGAAAGCTCTCCAAGAAATCATTCTGTCTTAAATAGTGCCATCATTTGTATACTTCATTTCTGTTTGCTTCCTATTGGTTCATTAGGCTGGTTCTGGAGTTTGTCTATCAAAGTCAAAGCTACTTCATTATCTCCTGGAGGGAACTGCAGCTTCTAATGTAGAAAGTGTTGGTGGAGAAGAGAAGGATACAGCAGAGGATTCTGATAGTAGACTCTTTGCAGGTAGAATGTTTTGTGAACTCCCTTACTCCACTTCCATATCATCTGATGTGTTTCTCCTCCATTTTTCGTTATTATCAGAGTTTTCATTTTGGACTCTGTTAAACTCTAAAATTGGAGAAACATTTCGCAACTCGCAAGTATGTTCTGCATTTATGTTTCTAAGGGGTCATTTTGTTAGCATTTGATCATGAAATGATGTTGCAACACCACTCTTTTAACAGGCATAGGTACAGAAACTGGGTACTTAGAGAACAAACAAGACTGGTTTTTTGGCGAAGATAATAACTTAAGAACATAAGTTACATGATGGCAAGGCATGAGTATCACTGGCTATATTTGTTCAACCATTGTTAAGGAAATTTATGAATGACTCACATGGGTAAATTTAACCGATCACTGTAGTGGTGTCTGCGAATATTTTCTCTTCCTTCATTGCGATTCCTACCATCGGTGGTGGTTAAAAGTGATGATCTGGTAGAGTGCACTTTTTGATGGCTGAGTGGCTTTATTTGTCTAGTTATTTTGTCATTACAAATAGGCTTTTGAGATCTTTACCTGGCTTCAGGACACCCTGGAAAGTAGAACAAATAAAAAGACAAGCACACAAATAAAGATCCCATTATGCTCGTGAGGTCCACAGCCTGTTTTCCAAGACAGGATTTCTCTTGTGGGCATGTGCTTAAGCTCACCAAGCTTGAGCCCCTGGCCTCATCACATTTTCACTTAACCTCTCCTGGAAGGAAAATGCCTGAAACTAAGTTCATGGAGAGCTCTGATGCTTACATCTCTTACTCTAATGCATTTAGTTAGTGTTAATTTTCGTTGTCGGTATCAGTACTCCCAAATAGAGATGTAGCACAGACAAAGCATGTTTCTTTTGAAAATTCAAGTCGCTTACGTTAGCATGTTTAATGTTGCTAGTGTTAGTACTTCCAAATAGAAAATAAAGCACGCATAAAGCATGCTTTTTTTTTTCTTTTACTATTCAAGTTGCTTATTTATGGGTATTCTGTCTACTGTTCCTCAGGCAAAGGCCCTAAATGGGTAAAAGTAAGTGAGAAAAGAACACTTCACGATGTTCTGAAAGAACCAAACTTTATTATTCCTGAAATCCCAGGTATGACCACATTGGTGTGCTAAAGCAATAGAATATCTTAACTAATGTCTAGCACGGAAGGAATCTCCACATGCTAATGTAGTAATCTTGTTCTCTTGCTTCATTTGATGCAATATATGCAGTCTTCTATGTTGTTTCAAAGAGCTCAAGCTTCTATGAAAAGTTCAAAGCTGGGAAGTGGGCTTCTCCACCATGAGTAAGACAACTAAGACAATGAGTAGCACGGCTCGAAGGTTGGTGATGTTTTAAACGAGTCAAAGTAAGCGTTCTTCCCGATCCCTGGAGACAAGTTATGTTGCATACCCTTGAGCTTCCAAACTGTCCCATTGTGCCTTTAGTTAGGAGAATCCTTTCACAATGTTTGTAGCGGGGAATCATGGACGAAAAAAAGATGAACTGTTTAGCCCCCCTTTTTTTCCCCAAGTGTATGGGTTTGGTCTGGTGCTAATCGAATCAGTTCCAGTTGGCCGTACCAGCCTTCTTGATCATGATCAAAAAGCTGAGGATCAACCTAGCAAATTCATACGTAACTAATATTAAGTCACATCACAAGTAGGAAATCTGAAAAAGGAAAATGAAGCTAGAGAAAAAAAGAGCTAATTTCCCCATCATTCCATACGAAATTCATGAGTCGGTTCAAATATAAGGGTCATGCTCTGCATCACAATCTAGGATCCAGACCCCAACTTCATAAACCCATATAAATAGTTGATAGATAAGGCAGACATAAGGGGTATATCCCATCAACCATTCAAACTAGGAACAACACCCACTCAGTTATTTTCACTTCAAAGCCAAAACTAGAAGTCCTCTCATTGCTATAGGCCGCCCAATTCATACATCGGTAGCGAGCACACACCGTAGACAACTCCCTTCATGCAACAGATCAAATGCCTTGTTGATCTCCGGAAGCGTAAGATTGTGGGTTATGTATTCATCAACCTTTATTTCCTGCAATATGAAAGAGGAAAGAAAAGTGGAGCTAAGTCATATCCTTTAGCCAGAGAAGTACAAAAAAACCCCCTCATATTCTGTGTCAAATGTGGAAACCTTCTTCAAGTACTTCTCTACAAGCCAAGGGACTTGTGAGCGGCTCTTGAAACCACCAAAAGCTGTGCCTTTCCAGACACGACCAGTCACCAACTGAAAAGGCCGTGTGCATATCTCCTGCCCTGCTGCTGCAACACCCACAATAACCGATGTTCCCCAGCCCTGAAAGTTGTCGGTATATCAGATGTGTGCTTTATACTTGTGCATAGAGGTTACTCAACAGGTTCACACAGAAGAGTCACCTTATGGCAGCACTCCAAAGCGGCCCTCATCACTGAGACATTTCCAATGCACTCAAAACTGTAGTCAACACCACCATCCGTGAGGTCAACAAGAACCTGTTGAATTGGTTTCTCGTGGTCCTTTGGATTCACGAATTCAGTAACTCCAAAATTCTTTGCTACATGTCACAATGCAATACACGCACATAATCAAGAAATTATAAGAACTTGGTGAATTCCACAAAGTGGATGTTACCAACACTTATTAGCAACAACTCGAAAAACGCGTACACAATTTAAAATAATCCTCCCACTGGCTGTTAAAAGATGGGCGCAACAATGGGCCAAACTTGCATTAATATTCATTGCAGACAAAACAAAGAAATTTGATAAGACACCACATCATGATCAATCAGCACATTATGCAATATGTTGCACAGAGAAATGGAGACCTATTAAAAGCTGGAAAATTAAAAATAAAAGAATCTGGCAATATTTTCTTTGGAAGAGTACATGACAACGTTTTCTTTTTCACTCCCTACTCAGAGGTGATCTATAAGCATCATTGCTAGCATTCAAGAGACTGAATATCAACATTCCAATGATAATTTGCAACAAATTTTGCACTATAATAAAAGGATTAATAGTAATAGCCAAAATGGAAGTCAGGAAACTTTTTATACCACATCAACTGAGAATACCTTGTTATATAAAAAGGACAGAGAAGAGAGAACTCAAGATTTACCTACGTCAAACTTTTTGCTGTCAATATCTATCCCAATGATTCGTGAAGCACCGGCTGCCTTTGCACCCTCTGCAACCTGTCAAGCAATTCTTTCATCAATCCCTACATAGTTCATCAGTCCACCAAAGAACGTGACAAAAAGGAACTACTCAGGCTTACTGCAAGGCCAACTGTCCCAAGGCCAAAAACTGCAACAATTGACCCCGCTTCTACTTTTGCTGTGTTCCAAACAGCTCCAAGACCTAAAAGACAACCCAAATACCGTAATAACTAGCATCCACACAAAATAAGTAGCTCATATAATTTTATTTTCTGGACAAGTATATACATATACATATAAAGAGAAACACACACATACATGCATTACCATTCTAACATGCTATCCATAGCTCCAGATAAACTAATTGAGAGTCAAGGCAGTCATATGGGGAAAAGATATATGATCAAGTTTCATTCAAACTTATGTATGAATAAACAAAAATAATTAGGAGATGTAAAGCTTTGACCAAGGGTGTAACATGAACCAGAACTATATCTAAGCAAGGAGAGGTACTTGCATGGAGGAAAGCGAGGAACCCCCCTCAAGATTTTGGCTCATGACTGGGCCCGACTTTTTATATGTCGGGCTCTTAAGTCTAAATTAATCTAATAGCATTCCTGTTATATTGCTAACTTCATTGCTACTTACTAAACTTGGCTCATTATTGCAGAAACAAAAAAAAGGACAAAGGTGAGTTGCATACCAAGCCCCAAAAATACACAAGGTCATATAGTACAGAGAGTTTGATTGGTATTCTGATGTTTTGAAAATTACTTGGCCATTAAAGAAGGAAATAATTTTATAGCACAGAAGGTTAGCCATCAAAAACCCAACTAAAATTTCCAAAAGCAATATTGCAATCAATAAAGAATATCTTTGAGTTATGGGTTAATTATACAGGATAATCATAATAAAGTAGCTTTAAGATAGTCCAAGGGAAGTAAAGCAAATTTTTACCAGTGGGAACACCACACCCCAGAAGGCATACTTTATTCAAAGAAGCTCTTGGATCAATTTTGGCAACACTGACATCATGAACAACCGTGTACTGGCTAAAAGTTGAGGTTCCCATGAAATGATAGATAGGCTTTCCATTCATGGAGAAACGGCTCTTACGATCATTCATCATGACTCCAGCTCCAGTTGCACTACGAACTTTGCCACAGAGGTTTGTCTTCCCAGATTTGCAGAACTTGCATTCACGACATTCTGCCTGGTAGCAGGGAATAACATGGTCCCCAGGCTGAACTTCGGTTACACCTTCACCAACACTCTCCACAATCCTGAGCCGAAAAAAAATTGACCTTTTTCAGCATAAGGAACCCCAAAAATAATTAATACCTAAGATGACATGTCCACCCAACATACCCAGCGGCCTCATGGCCAAGAATGCATGGGAAGAGGCCTTCAGAGTCCTGTAAGGCAGATCACATATCAGAGGAAACTAAAGGCATCAATTGAAAAAAGGACAAAAAAGGAAAAGAGAAAAAAGGGAAAAAGACAGTACATATGTCAGTGCTGGAAGCAGACAAAACACACAAAATTTTGGTAGTATACCTCCATAGCACAACTTTCACCCCTCCCTGCTTCCCCAATGTAACAAACTAGAATTTGAAAGGTGTTTGGATTCCAAGAAAATGGAAGGAAAATACAATGGCCAAATTAGAGGTGGCTAGTCTCCAAAAATAAAGCTAAATGCTAGACAATTCTTCTCTTTTTCATGCTTCCTATTATGATTACACAGTATTTATAGCCACATGAGCTTCTAACCAACTCTCTACTTTGCGGGCCCCCCCCTTTTTTTTGGATAAGCAAGACAATCTTATTAGAAAAAATGAAGATAGTACAAGGGACTATATCGAAATCACTAGTTCAAACAAACAAGAAAACTAAGAAAATCAGCAAAGGGGCCATCTAACAATTGGCCCAACAGACTTTAACAGCTCAACCCAAGCCCACAACTGATGTGGAATATAATGGAGAAATAGGAATGAGATAGAAAATTCAAGAAATAAGAGAGAAGAAGAGAAGATTAAAGCCAAAGAGGGGGGAAACACCACATTTGAGTGCAAAGGCAGCCGCTAATAAACTTTATAACCTCAGTCTGAATATTTTAAGCTTCTTACAAACCTTAAATAGAGAACAAAAGGACCTAAGCAAACTCTAAAAGCCCATGGGCTAAAACCTAATAAAACATAATAACTAATAATCTGATAATCTCTCAAAATATAAACCACAATCAAATAAAGTAAAACAATTAATTGAAATGTCCCCATTAACAACAGCTGGTCATCTACTAAGGGTAGCTACTGTAATTGAACTACTAGTCTAGCGCATTAGCTAACCTAATGCTGACACGTTACACCCAACCCACAAAAAAGAACCCACCTCTCTCTATATCTCTCTCTGTATGTACCTTTCTATACCCCATTTGGTTATGTGCGAGGGTGTTAGATAGTTAGATAGACAGATTAGAGAAGAGCAAACACAAACGTGTAATTTCTAATCAATACCCACCGAAAAAACAGACTACAGCCATGCCCTTTCCACATTATGCTCTGGATTTGCAATAAACAGACATCTCATTTTCCCCAAGAATTAGTTGCCATCATAATATAGCACACGACGGAACAAAACCAAAACTACTAGCATGAGTTCAAAACTATCATATCATGGACTCCGAAGATGGCTGCAACTTCAACGGTGAAGTATTACCGACTATGTTTTTGGACAGAAGCTAAAACAAAATATAGATGGGAAACACCAAATTCTATGGGAAGACTAGAAATGCCAAACTTATCTCCGCAGAATGCCCAGAACTTAGAAAACTTCCAAACAAATGAAATTTAAAAACGAAACGCCAAAATTGCGTAATCCCACTGCTTATTCTTAGCTAGCTGAAAAAACCGATAACGATAGGCAAATGCTGAACATTAACAAATAAAAAAGGGGATACCTTGCCACTCCAAGTGTAGGCATCAGTGTGGCAGAGGGCAGTGTAGAGGATCTTGACTCGGACCTCACCGGCCTGCGGCGGAGCCACCTGCACGTCCTCGATCGCCAGTGGCTTATTGGGTTCCCAGGCCACCGCCGCTTTTGCATTTCCAATGGATCCAAACACACATCAATGTCAGATTCCATAACCAATTTCAAGGTTTTCACCAATACATACCATTCATGTAGAGAAAGAAAGTACCTTTGCAAGTGATTACTTGACCTTGAGTAGCCATGGAAGAGAGTGAGACCAAAAACTTAGACACAGAGAGAGAGAGAGTGAGCGGATTGGAAATTAAGAGCGATTGTGGACCAAATACAGCTATATGTACAATCACGACGGCACTTCCTGTTTTTGTTTTTGGATTTTTTTTGGGAGTTACAGGCACCAGAGCTTTCCAGTAGATGTAGCGGATAGGGCTGGCAGGGACCCGGGGCTTTGCTGAAATTGAAGCAGTCGGGTTCGGAGTGAGGTCGGGTTTTAATTGTCTGTTCGGTTTGTTAGTTTTTTGAGAATTTTTAGGTGACGTTAACTTTATTGGTATACGTGCTATAATTATTTTTAGCTGATGTTAAAAAACATGTTCGGTTTGTGTATTCTCAGGATTCAAAAAATTCTGAGAATACAAACAAACCGAACAACCACTTAGTCTCGTGCAATTGTTATCCCTTATTCGACAGTGGAAAAGTGTTTTTAATAATTTTTAAAAATAATATAATTATAATCTGTATTACTTAATTAAAATTTCATCCACATCAAAAGCGATCACATTAATATATCTGATAACGACGATTTGGAATGATTCGATTCAATCCAATAAGAACCCCAACCTTAAGGATCCATATAGAATCTATTATTGACTATGAATTTTTTTATTAGGAGAATTCTAGAGGGATTAAGGGTGGATTGACATGTGCGTGTCTAGAGAGAGACTCTTCCTTCTCTCTAGACTTTTTATCTTCTTCCTCTTGAGAGTCCGTTTTCCTCCTTCTCTTGGGCAGCGGGTGTGGTTTTCTCCACACTACGTGTCCGGCAGCTCGGTGTCGGAGCGTGTGCTCCCACGCGCCTCCACATCTGGCGAGCTTCGCTTGTTCTTGCTTAGTCTTTTGCTGGGAGTCACTCTTGTGCGTCTCCCTTCTCGGCCGGTGTTGGCATATTCGATTCCGAGGGGAAGTGGGATCGAGGTGCCCAATGCATCCTCTCCTCCGGCGGCCATCTTCGCCTTCAGCATCTCTCCCCTCTGTGGGTTTGGGTCTTCGACTCCTATGTGCTTGTCATGGTTTCTGGCTATTTCAGGTTACTTGCAGTGGACCTTTGGTCCTTTTGCTTTTATGTAACGGGCTCTATGCCCTTGGCCATGTAGTCGGCCCTTTAGATTCTCTATGTTGTGCACCTTCGTTTTGTACTCTCTCCATTTCTGCTTCTCTATTGTTGTTTCCGGTTGTAATGTTTCTTTGTTGTTGAATGTTATTAACTTTGCTTAGAAAAAAAAAGGGTGGATTGACATGTAGAAACTACCAGATATAGATATAAAAAAGAGACACCAACCCTATGCATCTATAGAATTTATTGTGGACGCAACACTATAATTAAAACGTTTAAGTTGTTTTGTTTCATATTGTTGGCATAATTGGAATCCAAAGTGGCATTGAAAAGTTACAAAGAAGTTCTCTAGATAAGAAACGATAGATAGTATATTGAGGTCGGTATTCAGTTAAGAATAGATCCCTTATGTTCACTCTCATCCTAGATTAACGGTGACTTATTTTATAACTTCAATGTATGAAGGCCTATTTTTAATGAAATATTGACTTAAAGGAGCTACTTGTTGTTTTTCTTCTTATAATTTGTAACTTTTCAATACCATGGAGACTTTGGGTGCAATTAGACCTATATTTTTCAATGTTATTTTTATGGGAAAAATTACTATTTTTGTCTCTCGACTGTTGGAGTTATGACATTTCGTACTCAAACTCTCAATTTCGTCACATTTCACTCTTATACTAGGAATTGTTTATACTTTTCACCATCAATCTTAATTTAGATATTCACAGGAATCAAATATTTAATTTCGGTTCCATTCTAGTATTTGTGTTGGAATATAAACGGAACGGAACTAGAATTTTCAAAATTAGAACTGAAAATTCTTGTTTCATTATGTGGGTTTTTTTGGTTTTATGTTTTTGGGCCCTAATAAGCCCATTAGGCATTTTGGGTCGGAATTTTGTACAAATTTTTTTGTTATACATTATAAATTAACAATAAATAACATGTAAAATAAATATTCATATAAAATCTAAAATAAACCTTCATCTAAAATAAAATTACAACATTAAAAAATTATGGGCATAAAAAAAGTTGTGAGCCTTATTTTAAAATTACAATGTTTTAAAGCCTAACTAAAATAAAATATACTTTCACCAAAAATCTTAAAGTAAAATTATAAGGTTTTGAGCCATATTTTTTTTGTAAAAATAATTAAAAAAATTGGAAATTTCGCTAATTTCTTATGAATTTTCTGTTCCAATTCCGAAAAAAAAAATACATTCTTGTTCTAGTATTACGAAACCAGAATCGAAACCCGAAATTCTGATTTTAATCGGAATTTTTTCTCACCCACCCTTACTTAAAAGGAGTTATTTGTCGTTTTTCTTACTCAATAGCTTATTTGTAACTTTTCAATACCACATAGACTTTGGGTGCAATTAGACCTATATTTCCGCCTTCGGACAATTGTAGTTTTGCAAATTTGTACTCAAACTTTCAAATTCGTTACCTTTCACTTTTATACTGTCAACCGTTTATACTTTTCATCCTTAACTGTGAATTTAGATAGAATTTACTATTTTTGATTAATTGAAATAATGCCACAACCCAGCTTCTCGTGACTACTACTGTTTCCTAGGCTGGTTATTTTTCCTCAGTACTGGGGGTTCAGAAAAGCACAATCTTGATAAAAGCATATCACCATAAAAAAAATGAACTCTGATGAGAAAAACTCTTTTCATGCAATATTTTACATCTAAATATGAACACAGGTTTTAACTTCTCTTCAAACGAGTTTCCCTAAAGGCCATATAAAACAATTTGGTATACAGAACATAATACATTATTGGATTGGAATTCAGGCACCAATTTATGAGTTTTTACTTTCTTCTGTAAGTTCCAATGGGATTAAAAACTTGATCTGTTTTGTGCTTGAAGATAAGCTGATTTCCTAGATTGACCAGTCTCTGAGTGGCCGGCTCTTTAGCATTGGAGCCTTCTCATCCGCTATGCCAAGAATTTGCAAACGAAGAAAGAAGTTTACATAAGACACTAGAAGAATTGAAGTGTATAAAAATGGCAGGAAATCACAACAGCCAGAAACTGCCGTTTACTTAGATTGACCTTACAAAAGAATTATATATAGACTTATAGTTAGTTGCTAAAACCCCTGTACAAAGCTCCCTCCAATCTTGTCTCAAATAGTGGTACAGTGCTGATTTCTCTGTGCACCCACAAAATTTGGTCAGAACCAAAGATCCCAAAAGTATTACTTCAGATGTATCTCTCTGTACTTTCAGGTTGCTTTTTGCAATCATTTGTAGTAAGAGATAGAGCCGGAGTACTTGGCAGGAACAGTGTGATTCCAGTAGGTCCCAACAGAGCCTATCCTGGGCATTCCATCAGGTCTTCGACTGAGAGATCTCCTTGCTGTTTCCTGGTTTGACTTCTTGCCTTGGTTGAATGATAATTCCTTGACACTCGGCTCTGAACGAAAGGGATCTCGAGGTACTTGATTTTGAACGAAATTCTCTTTCTGAGACTTCAATGGTGGTGCCCCTTTAGCTTTCACAGCTTTCCACTGCGCAAGACTTTCTACAGGGATCCTCAGGGGATTCACAGCTTTCCAGTGAGTGGGATCTTCCACGGGCCTTAATGCTTTTCCTTTAGCTTTAACAGCTTTCTGCTGAATGACAATTTTTCTACGGGCCTCAAAGGTGGTGCTCCTTTAGCTTTAACAGCTTTCCACTGAGTAATATTTTCTACCGGAATCAGCAGAGGATTACCAAGAACACTCTTCCCGAGAGCACATGGATGGGCTGCGATCGCTTCCAGCTGAGTGAGATTGTCTACTGGCCTCGGTTGTCGTGCCCCTTTAGCTTTGAGAGCTCTCCAATGAGTAAGATTTTCCACAGGAACCAGCAGCGGATTAACAGAAACTCTCCTATCTCGAGCATATGGGTTAGGCACTATTGGCTTGGCTTCCCCAGCATTCAAACCATATAATGGCATAGCACTATCAAACTTCTCAGTAAACACTTGAGCCACAGAAATTCTACTCCTTAATTCCACAATTCCAACTGCATCCTCCTCATGAAAGCCATTACCCTCTAGTCCGCCATTGTAGTCATCGTCAAGATCACTGTCCTCGTAGCCCAGTTCTTCATACTCATCATCACTGTCCCTCCAATTACTGTATCTGTAGGTTAGAGGATATGATCCAGAGCTGGCCGAGATCGAATTAACTTCTGAAGAGGACAGAGGTTTGCTTGATTTTGGCACATTTTTTTCCTTCTCCTTCTTCTCATTACCTTCATCCTCCAGCAAATACTTTGAAGGTTCATCACAGGAAACGTATTCATAGACTTCCATATTCGGGTCGAATCTTACTTTCTTTCTGGCCCCAAAGGTCAGCTCCTTTTCAGGCTCACCCCTACACACAAACCCAATTGCAATTTATATCAAAAACCAAAACAGGTTTTGCAAAATTGGTTTTGAAAATAAAAACAATCGGAAGCAGTGAAATCCAAACAGGTTTAGAACTTGACAACTAACCGGACTTGTGAAACCGGGTTCCTGATGGGAATTTTGGAGGGGACTTGCATCGAAGAGAAAGCGAATTGAACAGGCTTATATGAGTTATAGCTTAGAGTTCCCTACAGCAAAATTTCAGTTTAGCTCTGTATGGGTTCTGAGAAAACGTAGGATGTAAGAAAGAAATCCAAAATCTTGAAACGTCAAGAAACCGGACGTAAATATTCAACTGTACAATTATAAAAATGACTCTCTGAGGCTCTGAGCCATTAAAAAAACAAAACAAAAATCAATAGAATCTTGAATCTTTTTCATAGTTTCCTGGAAATTTTATAAAACACAGTTCAGGACAAAACTTAACGACGCTGTAATCAAATCTGAGAAGAAGACAACGATCATCGTAGGGCCCTGTTTAACCGCCGAGAAAAACTATAAAGATTCCCCCCCCCCCAAAGACGTTAAATATTGAAGATACAGTTTGACCCTAGACTCTTTAGGACAAAAACAGAGAAACATATAAAGAAACGAAGGGAAGAAAAAGATTCAAAATCTTGAATTCGTTTTCGTTCTTTTCTGGAAATTCTCAGCAACCAAAAACAGCGTTATGTGACACACCAAAAGACACCGGAACAAACGCTTGGAAATAAAACGAAAAACATCGTCTTGAACGAAGCTTAGCCGCCAAGAAACCAAAGAAATCAGAAAGAATGACGATATTTTGAATCTTCAAGAAAAGGCTCGTCTCTCACCATTCCTGAAGATTTCGAATCTTGAAGGAATAAAAAAGAAGCCAAGATTTTGGTCGCAATTAAGTTCTTGATCGTAGACAGAGGGAATAAAAAAGTACGTGAAAAAGTAAAAAAGTTGATAAAAAGTAAAAAATGAGTAAAAAAGTAAAAAAAGGAAAGAGGGAGAAAGAGAATGTAATAATGTTAAAATTTTAGGGTAAGATTGTAGGTTCACAGACACCATGCAAATCAGACCGCCTTTTATATTACGCGTAACGCGCTTCTATAAAGTTTGAAAGGCTTTTTTTTTTTTGGTGTGCTGGGTTTCAGTAAAATAAGGAATTTCGGCCCAAGTCGATTATCTATTGCTTTGGCGGACATTCTTCGGCCCGGCCCAATATATTCTTCTCATTTTTATTGTCGGTCTGATTCTCATTGGGCCTTGGAGGGATGCACTTCGGCCCAACAGTATCTTCCTGTGGCCATAAATTATCACTCCTTTTTCATGCCGCGTGCATATACACACATTTTACACCATTAATCTTTGTTTTCAATGGGGTGTTTGGGGTGGAAATTTCTACCATTCAACATTTTTACACAATTATAAAATAATCGTTTTTTCCTCATCAAATTATAAAATAATATTATAATATTTAATTAAATCTTCTCTCTTTACTTTTTCATCAAATTCCGTAAAATATCTTTACTTTTTCATAAATTTCAATGCCCCAACATTTCCAACCCCTAACATTTTTACATTCAAACGCCCCCAAGACAATGAATAATGGATATGAGACTAATATCCATTACATTTTTAAATTGAATCTCACAACTTCTAATTTATCTAATTACATCGACACAAGTTTTAAAAGACATAAATTATTGCATTCCGTTCGATTTGACTTAAAACAACACATAAAAATGAGAGAGATGCTCATTTAAAATAATATTACTAAAAAATGATAGTCGAATAAAGATATGAGACGTACTCAATTTGATTTTTATCCATGAATAATGGATATGAGACTAATATGGCTATTTTTATTTTTTAAAAAAATTAAAAGTTATGATGTTTAATTTGATTTTTATTTAATATTTTTCTTAAAAACAAGAGCTTAAATGATCAATTATAAAAAAATAAGAGTTTGAAGACACGTAACAAATATGACAATATCGTTTATGGGAATAAAATATGTTTTTTAAGGATTAAATTAATTGAAATTTAATAAATTTAATTCATGTTAATTCATGTCAAGATGCACTAGATACACGAGACTATATATTGTATTAGTACTACAAATAAGTTTAGTAAATGGTTAAATCAGCCATCAAAATGACCAAAATATAATACCTAAAAAATGACTTTGGGATGATGTGACACCTTGCCATGTGGGTTTTACCACTAATTTTGGCCCTAAAACGTGATTAGGAACAAAATAATCAACATAACATCCAAATACGTAAATAGACAAGACAAGCAAGGCAAAAAAAAGAAAAAAGAAGACGACTAGAGGAATAGATCGGATCCAAAATCTTCGCACGTGGAAAAGCACGTGCGAAATTCCTGAACAGAAGCAAAAGCAAAAAAAATCCCATTTGATAATGCCAAGGAGTGGTGACAAAAGCCATGTCGGTATCTTGACTCATGATTCCTGGTCAAAGAGATCCACGTAATTTCCCAATAAGAAAGTGCCAGGTGTCCCATGTCAGAAGGATCCAGTCAACTGTTTGACTATGGGCGAAAGCATCAATCACTATTCACTCCTATCCCTTCACGTATGATTCCCATTTGCACAGTCTCAGTTCTTTGCTTCGCTTTTGTATGGGTTTGCCTCCACGACTTCCTGTCCCCGACTTACCCAATTAACTCTCCCATCACCTCTTTTTTCTTCACTTTTTCAATCAACATCAGATAAAATTTGAATTAAATACAATTTTTCGTCAAATTATCTATTTCCTTATCTTTCTTTCTTTCGACAATCAATCGTTAAAATAATAATATTATTTTAATTTGGTGACATGACGATTTTATTCTATTTTTTTATCATCATATTTTGTATGTAAGTAAAATCGTCATGTCACGTCACGTCAATAAAACAAAAGAATAATTTTTGTATAAATTAAAAGTTACGGGTGCAAAATATAAACGGTTAATAATTGAAGAACGGAATATAACGAAATCGATAATTTATAATACAAAGTGTCAGAATTTCAATAGTCAAAAGTGAAGAATTATATTTTTAAAATATATAGAAATATAATGCTTGCATGTGTGCCCATTATACATGTGTATATATATATAATATAAAAGAAGTATCCAAGATTGAAACCGAATAATATTTAATTTGTTTGGTTGATAGCCTAGCCTCATCTTATGCAAGTGGTACTGTAAATATTATTAAGAACAAAATTGAAACACGCATTGTAGAGGGGAAATTGGACTTGTACAATTAAGGCCGAAAGAGAACTTGAACAAGAGATAAATTATTTTATTTAATTAGTGCAACAAAGTTAAATATTTATTTTTCTACAAAAATCAATATTTTTTAAATGTGTACCAAGTCCCTTTCCCTAGTAAACATAGAGATTTATAAAAAAACATAGAATAACTATTTTTAGAAGACCAGATGTTGTAGTTGTAACTATGATTATAATTATATATTCATTTATAATTAATTAATTAATTATTTTATCTATTTTTTAAGTTAACTAGAAGGATAGAAGAACACATTACTCGGACTTAAGAAGTTATCTTAGTAGGCTAACTCGGCACTATCTCTAAAATTAAATTAATTGTTTTATTTATTTATAATATTTAATTGCTTATAATTTTATTTAAAGATTGCACAATCTACAAGAAATAAATAAATAAATAAGATGGTAAAAGTTAAGATTGGAATTCTTTGTAATTGGATATAAAATTGTATCATGTAATTTTTTAAAAATATACACTAAAATAAATTATACACTATTTAATATTATTTATATATAATTTTAAATAATATAGTACTATATTAAAGTTCATATATTGTTTTTTATATATTTTTACATTGTATATGAAGTTCGATTCGAAAATTGCAGAAAATCGAGGGGTAGAAATGTGGTTATAGATATAAATTGAGTTCGTGATGTGATAAGTCAAATGAGTAATGATGGTTGGGATGCCATCAAACCCTTTCCTATAAATATTTAAGAACTATCATCCCCCTTCTAAAGTTCTACCGTGTCTAAAGATTCCTTCTCTCACTTGCTGCCTCTAGAGGGAACGCACAGAGTTCTCCGTCTCTCACTTCCGGGTTCTAGAGAAAGACATCAAGATTTCTCCATAGGCTGCAGCTATCATCTTCATCACCACTGCTGCTATTTCACTCTTTCCTTCTTTAATGGCGGCAGAGTCGTCCAATCCGAGTTCCTCTCACAACTTGAGAATCACCGTGGAAAGGAATCCATCTGAATCGCGGCTGAACGAATTGAACATCAAGTGTTGGCCAAAGTAAGACTTTCTCTCTCCCCAGTTCATCAGAAAACTTTTGCTTGCTTGTTTATGTACTGTCTATTTTGTGTATATGTGGGTGTGTGTCTGTACAAAACTCTCTCTCCCTTCCCTTTTCGTTTCGAAACTGCGCTTATTTCTTTCTGTACGTATCTATTTGGTGCGTCTTTGGAAACACAGATGGGGTTGCTCGCCGGGAAAGTACCAGCTCAAGTTTGATGCAGAAGAAACATGCTATCTCTTGAGAGGGAAGGTGAAGGCATACCCAAAAGGATCATCTGAGTTCGTAGAGTTCGGCGCCGGAGACCTCGTGACCATCCCAAAAGGACTTAGTTGCACTTGGGATGTTTCTGTTGCAGTGGACAAATACTACAAATTCGAATCAAATTGATCAGCTTCTTCTTAGTACCTCTGATTGCTACCCTTTCTTCTCGGTGATATTTCACCCATATGATTCTCTTAGAAGAAAGAGAGAGAGAGCAGTGCTTCCATTTATCTTCCCTTCCCCCCTTTTTTGGGTCTATTTTAGAGCTTTTTTTTCTGTTGATCAGTTGTATATCCGTAGTCAAACAGTGGGAACACAATTAGTGAATGCATGTCCCATTCAAACTAATCTTCTTTACGTGATTAAATAAAGCATTTAATGTTCCTTTGACTGGTCAACTCTTGATATATTTTTTTGGGTTAAATATATCCCATACCCACGTGGTATTCGAGAATTGCAAATATACCCCTGAAGTAAACAAAGTCATTTTAATACCTCTGAGGTAAACATCAAGGTCACAATATGTCCCTCCGTTAATGTGCCGTTTGAAACACTAACGGTAAATGCTGACGTGGCAAAAATAGACACGTCAGCACCAATCAGATGATGACATGTCATCGCTCAGGGGCATATTTGCAATTTGCGAATATCACAGGGGCATGTGATGTATTTAAGTTTTTTTTAAAAAAAAATTAAAATTAATTTTTTTAAAATAGACAAGTCAGCACCAATAAGATGATGACACGCCATCATATTTAATTTTAAAAAGAAATTATTATTTAAAAAAAGACTTAGCCCAATTTTCCTTCAACATATCTCATGTGTTCGTTTCTGTCTTTTTTTATACATAATTTAAAAAAAAAACTTGCGTAGTTCAACTTAGCCACTGTATTCGATTATGTATGCTTTTTTATTTTTTATTTTAATTTTAATTTTAAAAAAAAGGAACACAAAACGACTTAGCCTCATTTTCCTTCAACTTAGCCCATGTGTTCGTTTGTATCTTTTTTTTTTTCATAAATTAAAAAAAAAAACATGCCTAGTTCAAAAACAATATATCAGCAAAACCATAATACTTATTTTAAGGAGGAATAAATACTTTAAAGATCAACTTCTGCGTGACCATAATATTCCTTCATAGATGCTTTTACAAAGCCATAGCATTTCTAAACTAATCCCTACACACGACCCCTGTTGTTTTGTTATCAGAACCAGCCATGCACCCAGGTGTAAAGAAAGGAATACTTATTACTTAGGTTTAATTAAAAAATCATGGGTTCTCGTGTTGTTAGTGTTTTTAAGTTTGGAGGGGGTCAGATTGGATTAATCTTTGTAGGTTAAGGACTTAGGTCACCGGCCTGCAGGAACCTAGCTAGAAGAGCAGCTAGCTGGTTTAAGGAACTTCTCTTCTTGCACAAATAAAGAAAAAAATAACCCTAAAAAACTTCTGGGTCTCCCACTTTTTTAATATTTTGTTTGGAGGCCAAATAGATGAATCTCTGCACGAAGGGACTTCTAGGATCAATTGGGTCACCAATATCCTAAAACCTAGGGGGTTATAGGACTTCTAGGGTTCTCATTGTTTATGGTTTTTTTACTCTCAGCAGGTGATCCTGGGGTTAGGACTTAGGTCACCTAGATCTGTAAGTGCATAGAGAAAATGGGAAAACATAAAATATAATCAGGCGTTTACGTGAACTGAACAATGCAACAAATGTAAGGTGTGGATTGGCTGGGGATTTGGTGGTATCAATACTGCGGAAATCTTCGTTGCAAGGAATATACCATGTCCTGGGCTCCGAGTACTAGGGTTTGCTAGATTTGGTAAAAGGTTTGTGCAGATCCTTTTCTTTGTCCGGAATGTAGATAATTGGGGGGGTTCTGGGTCCCATGATCCCATCCCTTTCTGTTTGATTAGCTGGATGTCTGCAATATGGTTGGCGGTGGCCATGGATGACTCATTACTGACGTCCCCCATTTTTGTGAATTTGTCTCCAAATCTAGCTTTATGATTTTCTGAACCCTGTTCTCCTTCGCTGACTGATTCAACTGAAATAGCCTAAATGGAGGAGGAAAGTGATTACTCCTGCTAACCTTCTTTAATTCTGCGTGTTTATTTCACGTACGCCCCCACCCTGCAGCATCCGCAAGACAGGAAACGTGAGGTTTTGCAGACAAAGGAACAATGATCTCACATATATTTGCTGTATCTTTTTGCCTTTTGAATACGTGAGTTTCGACTCAAAAGAGAGATGGATTGGAGAGAGAAAAATATGCTCAAGCAAAACAGATATGAATACATGTCAGAGAGATGGTGGCTTGACTGGCTTCAATGTAAAGGCACAGCAAAATCATTCAGCCCTACTTTATTTTGGAGAATCCGTGCTACTGGACAGTACTCTGGACGAGAGAGTAGAGACCGACCTGAATAGATCATAGATGGGGGGCAGTGGATCGATCTTTGCACCATTTGCCTTGCTTCATTGCGTTTGACAAAAAAGATGCTGTTTTTCTGGTTCATAGAGCGTAGGCGGCTTTGATTCCATGGAGGTCAAATTATTCCATTTTGAATGAGAAAGCTCGAGCTGGTGACCAATAAAAGAGTTAACACATGGCATTGTCGATCGCCACAAAGTGAGTTGAGGAAATAAAAATATATGATATGCAGAATCTCCTTGCATTTTATACTTAATCAATTAGCTCCTCAAATGTCAAATACTCGTATGGTGTATATCTCTCTGTTTTCTGGTTCATAGAGTGTAGGTGGCTTTGATTCCATGGAGGTCAAATGATTCCATTTTGAATGAGAAAGCTCGAGCTGTCACCAATAAAAGAGAACACAGATGGCATTGTCGATCGCCACAAAGTGAGTTGAGGAAATAAGAATATATGATATGCAGAATCTCCTTGCATTTTATACTTAAATTAATTAGCTCCTTAAATGTGATATGCCTCGTATGGTGTGTGTGTATATATATCTAATGCTGATAATTTAGAGCATGGTCGATGGTGGCATCTTCGCGACCTCCCGGTCAAAGTTTTTACTTCATGATATGCGTAAATAAATTAATGCACGTGACCAACAACAATCATAACTATTTTCGCTATAAAATGTCCGGTTTAAGCCATAGTTATTGCTTATTGAGTAAGTTTGTCACCACAACATCAGCCGAGCTCAGCCCATTCACTAAGCTCAAGTTCAAGTTTTACTTTTACAAGCGATTTCAATTTATGTTACTTAAAGTCCTGGCTTGAGAGTTAGTGAATATAGGGTAGTATCGACTGGATTGCAGCTATCTGGTGGTTGAAAACTCCACTTATTCCAATAATTCCATAATACCACCCTCCAGGCTCAAGTTTCCCAGATATGGACAATTCAACATCTACTTGTTCTCTACTAGAAGAAGGAAGTTTGGCGGATTGAATGTATATCCTACCAAGTTCAGAAGCGAACATGCAATTGCATTCGAAGTTCGTGGAATTGGTATACAAATTAAATTCCGAAAGTGCATTCAAATTACTTTTTACTTGGTTTGCCCTATTATCACGGCGTTGGAATGTTAGGTCCCTGCTGAAACACGAAGATAGTCCATGCATCTACAGCAGACATGATTTTGTTTTAATGTATTCATGTGTTAATAATTGTCGCCCGGCAGGCGTACTCGATTTTTGACATTCAGCAAATCAGCTATCAACTAAGGAAATTTTCTAATGGGAAATGCATAGAGCGCTCGACCGTCGCTCGAGCGTTCAATGCATTTGGGCCACATATCGGGATCCCAAGCATTTCCCTTTTCTAATTAACTTGGGTGAGTTTACCAGATCTGTTTTGCTTTATCTTATTTTCAGAGCTATGACTAAAGTTTTTAAGGATTGATTGATGTTGAAATAAATACGTTTGAAATATTCAGACCCGAAAAATTCATGCATATAACCAGAATGAAAAGTCTTATTTTATATGAAAGTCTATCCGTCTCTGAAAATTGGGTTTAGGGGTTACCTTCGTATTTCATCAAATGGAGATCAGAACATATATAATACACATGGGCAGTGGCTCTTTCACCCTCTGCCTGCTTCGTTATTCGTACATCATGTGTGTATCTTGATAGAAAGTGAAGATGCTGTTTTCTTGGTTCACAATTTGTGGGCGGCTTTGGCTCCATGGAAGTCAAAAGATTCCATTTGGAATTCAGGCTCAAGCAGCCAAAGCCAACATTCAAAGGCACACCCAAGAGGATTCGATCCCACATATATAATCCTCATAAGGGAGGAAGAGGTGACAACCGAGTCAAGGCTTATTGGTCACAAGTACAGCAAACTGTCAGATTTATTCTTATTTACCACGAGCGATTACTAGCAGCGGCAGTTTTTTTTTTTTGAATAACAAAGACAATCCGGACACTCATTCAGATAGCACGGACGGACTTATCCCAGTACGAGTTTAAAAGTCTGATGCCTCATATATTCCTGAGGATATTCTGCATTTTTAAAACATGACTTGTATAACATCCAGAAGACATCATGTTTGCAATATAATCACGGCATTGGAGTAATCTTTCCCCCACGTCAGGTTGACATCATCTAATGGAGACTCTTCCTATATGTGACAATATATATATATATATATATATAAAATATCTCCTGGTATTTGGATAAGAGATAACTCATCTGCTTGTATGAACGTTTTCCATGTGACTCAAAATAAACTACAAGAAGAAAGCTCTAGAAAAAGAGTAATCTTAAATTCTTCTCACATCAATTTATACAACCCTTTTTCAAGGCTGGTAAAATCAAAAGATTAACCGCCTTCTAATGAACAGACAAAGAAGCTTCAGGCCACTAATGGGTTGATGACGAGGCGGATTTGGCACTAATCAAAAGTTTCTTTTCTTTGTCACAAAGAAGCAAGCCCCTTTTCTACAGATTTGGCACCTATCAGATAAACAGGCGATCTAACCGGTAATCCTTGTGCCTATGCTTCATCTTTTAATCCTGGAAGCATTTTTCCCTTGGCACGATGCTATTAAGTTGAGATCAACGAGAAGTAAAATTGAACAAAACACGAATATCTTCATTTGTTTTGCTGATTCAACTTTGACAAATCTTTTTCCAGCACAAGCAGGACCTAGAAAGGAGGCTGTTTCTGTTACATGTCTGTTGTCACCAAATTCATGCCATGTAGAAAGATCTAGTCACTAGCTCTGTCGGCATGAAAAAATCAAGACGCTAAGCTATGCCTAGTATTTACTTGAATTTCAACATAATTAGGAATCTACAAAAGGAGGAGCAAACGAGAAAAAGGAAAGGGAGGAAGAAAAAAAAGGAAATATGCATTAACACAAAAGAGCAAAGCTAAGAACGGTTGTTAATTTTTATACCATTGAATAAAAAAAGAAAAAAGCAAGAATATGCAATAACCCACTCACTATCCAACAAGAGCCATGTTTTCTTCCGAGAAGAAACTTGATCTGGCGCATTTCACACCACGACCACCATCACACTGTAGAACCCTTAGCTTCCCTTCCTACATTCAACAGCAAAACAGCAGCTTAATAATATCAATGGCAATGATCACAAAGATTTTCTCAAAACCTACAAAAAACCACACCTTCGTTCCATAAACAAGACCTCCTCCGGCAAACGGATGAAAGCAAGCAACATTGACCTCATCTTCAGCACTTGGAAGCACTCCCACGAGTTCCATATCTGAAACTCTGTAAACCTGAATGTCAAGGACAACATATTAAGACCTGAGTCTAACAGAGCACTTTCCAAGAAAGTAAAAGTAGCATTTGAAAGAAAAATTCACAACAGGACACTGAATCTGATTGAATAGATAAAGACAAGCAACGAAAATGCTTTTACCTCCAGAACAGTGTAAATTGGCAATGTTGTTTCCTCATCAATGACAACGCTTTTCAGAAGAGAACCATGACGTCGACCATAGGCAAGCAATATGTGCTCAGACGTGGGTGAGAACTGCAAAAACAACACCCACACAGGTTCAAATCAAAATAATATAAAGCACGTCAGATATAAAACAAACAGAAAACTGACATTTTGGCACTTCAACCACTTGGATAACCAGCTGAACATGCACAATTTGTTGCAAAACAACATAGACACCCAAACTTAGGATATTCATTAACACTTCCATGTCATGTTACTGCATTTGGCTAAACTATCAAATTGCATGGCTGGGAACTCAGTGAGATGGAAATGAAAGAAGAACAGTCAGATTGCATAGCTGACGACTTTTGTGAAGTGGAAATAAACAAAAGATGAGAAAAAATACAATATGACAAATTCTGAAACAATTTTGATCATCCTCAATTAAAGCCGTTAATTGCAAACAGTTTAGCCAATTGCATTAACATGACATCCAGCAAACATCATGTATGATTCTATTAAACAATTACTTTACATGGCAATTGCATTTGACCTTACAACTAATTAGAGTGCCGAAAATTCAGATAAAGTAGAAGTATGAACTGGAAAGCTCAACTGTCTAAACCATTGGCTAGGCCAAGATTTTTCTTGATAAACTATGATAAAAAGTCTAGCTTACGTGCCAAACTGGTAGAATATTAAACTGTAGACAATTATTCTTGCATCCTAAAGTTGTTCTTTCTGAAGAGAGTTAAGAAAAAAATGTCAATATGCTTGGTGCAAAAAGCTTACTTCAGAGTAAAATATGCAAACTGCTCGTGTAACATCAAACTGAGGTGCTTGCAAAAATCACTGGTACATCACAAATCTTCAAACCCCTCTTTTGCATTATGCATACACTTGCTATTTGCTAATAAAAATTAGTTTTTGGGTCAACAAAGTATACTTGTTAAAATTACGGATAAACGTGGTTGGCCAAATAGTTTTTTTTTTTTTTTTATAAGCAAGAAATTTTATTAAAAAGTGATAGCAGTACAAGGGACTATACCGAAATCACTAGTTCAAACAAGCTATAAAAATAAGGAAATCCTGAAAATCAACAAACAGGCAACCTAACCCCGCATCAGCCCAACAAAAAAGAGTAAACACAAGAAGGCCTTGCAACATAGGTAAAGGTAAAGAACCATCCTCAAAACAACGATTGTTACGCTCCCTCACCATACACAGGATGGAATAATCCTCCAAATAGCCTTCGCAAAAGGGTTGGAAAGCTTCCTCTCCCAACTTCATAGCACATCCACCACTTTTTCCGGCATAACCCATGGGAAATTCACAATAGTAAGAACATGAGTCCAAAGCCCCCGCGCCACCGGACACAACCAGTCTTTATGCTCAATAGGTAAGACTACTGAGCAGCAACCAGTCTTTATGGCCAAACTTTGACACAAGTTGCCAGTCAAGAGTACAGTAAATTCAGAGGTGTCCCATTCATCTGTGAAAGAAAACTAACCTGGATTGAAGTCAAACAATGAGCAGCTCTAATTGCTCGTGATATGAGCACTGAACCAAAACTGGGAGAAAAAAAAAGGTAAACAAGGGTTAACATGGTTACATCACCAACAAAACAAAAAATGAGAAATGTTGACCGCATCACAAGAGTTGTCAATAGGAGTGAAGCATTACGTTGCCTTCTCTAGGGAATAGATGCGAAGCTCATATATGACTTGGTGAGCTGAGAGTGGATGTCGAGTGGGGGACGTCGCAGCCCCAGGATCTTGCTGGATTAGAGTGTGATATCCTGGATCAGCTTCCATATGCGGAAGCGTGCATGCAACACAGGTGGCTAAAAATCTCCCACAAGGCGAAAAATGGGCACCCATTTCACTGCAAATACAATTGCATCCAAAATTCTATAATGTAAACAGGAATGATAAGCTGAACTTCGTAACTTTGCCAAAATTTAAAAATGATCTGACAGCTATCAACAGAAGTTACAGAACATAAAAATGGTTTGGAGCTTGTAACCAACAGAAAAAATATGGTGGCGCCACCAGAAAATGGAAAAAACTTGTGAAAAAACTTGATGCAGCAAAATATCAGGTACTATACCAAAGAACCCAACTGTCGAAACGGCATATAAAAATTTTGCACTTACCTACAAAGGACAGCATGGGGTATGGTTAAGCAGCATCTTTCAGGACTAAGAGGGGTACAAGGATTTTTCACATCATGTGACCATAATCTTAGCTTCACAGTGCAAGGTAGCTCTGCAGCAGTCGTGGCGGCAAGCGAGGCTGTGATGTCACTAATTGGTCGAGTATCACCCTGATTGTTTGGGGCACCAATTGAGGTGGTTATTTCTGACTGAATTCCACTAATAATGGGTTGACTATTAGCCCGATCATACGGGCCATTAACCAGAGCACCACCCTCCATGGACTCAGATCCAGAGAGGTGGGGGTGTGAAAAATGATGCCGCAAACCAGATCTTCCAGAAATGCCCGATACGCTTATGCTTCCCGGCAGTGTCACATTATGAGCCAACATAGGAGAAGGCAAGATGGACGAACTTACATACTGAGCTGACTGCTCACGATTACCACCATCATCATTAAGAGGTAACATAGGAGTACGACCAGCTTGGCTTTGACCCATCAACCATCCTTTCAAAAAGGGTAGCTCCCAACCACTTGGATCTCTGTAAGGTAAAAAGTGATGAAATTGCCCATACTCAGCGGGATTCAAGCGATTTGGAATATGTCCAGGATATCCAGGTACCCCACCTACAGTATCCAAGTCAGTAGAGCTTCCATGCTGGTTTCTCCCTACAGGCTGCATTTCATCAGTTTCCATGGCATCCACTGTGGGATCATAAGCACTGGTTTCTGTTCCACTAGGTCCTGGGAAATGATTATGTGCAGTATCCTCAATTCCACCCTGTGAGCCAGTGGGAATAGCAGGGTATGTCTCCATAGGAGATTCCACATGATCATATTGCTGTGCTTTGTTTGCATCCACCTGAAACTGCAATGAAGGAATGGACCCCAGTTGCAGGCTACTTGAACCAACATGCTGATTAGCATGCTGCAATTCTATCCTAGAATCATCTATGGTAAATGAAGGCACAAACAAGAAAGGAAAGGACATGAGAGTTTGCTCAGTAGTCAAATTAGCACGTCCATTGGAAGGGGTATTTGCCACAAGAACAGTGGGAGGATAACGCAGGTAACCCAAAGATGTTGCACGTGTCATTGAAGAATCTGAGTCAAGATCATTGACCTGCATATCAGTCCAATAATGTAATATAAATTATTGTAAAAGAAAAAAGATCAATTCAAAATTATTTAGATAATTGACCTCGGCAGTCAAAAGAAATGGAGCGGCATGAGGGTGAAAATGCACTGCTCGAAGTGAACGTCTTGTCCTTAATGCAATGGTCGGTGATGAAGTCTCCCCCCTCTTGTTATAGTGCCATAAATACAACTGAAGAGTATTTAATTTGTCAATTATACAAAATCCACAAAATCATGACTACCAAATACAAAATGGAAAGAAGCCAATGAAAAGCCTTTTGGCATGATAGTACCATATGAAATGTTCCAAGCCAAGAATATATACCTTATGGCCTGATGCAACAGCGAGGATATCCCCTTTTGCGTGGAAAGCGATGGATGCAATAGGGCGATCTTTAAGAAGAAAGACAGCAATAAGGTCCACCATAAGACTACTAATATAAGCTCCAAAATATGATCTAAGAATAAACTGCAGAATGTTTTTGATAAGTAAGGAAAGCTTTATTAAACTGCAGAATGTAACCAAACGAGAGGAGCTAAAATTACAGAAATCCCGTGATCCTATACACTCTGACGTGTTTGCATTCCATAACCGAACCTCATAATCCAAGCTTCCACTTGCAAGTATTTCTGGATGCAATGGATGGAACCTAACCTGTAAAAGCTCATTAGTACTTTGGCATCAAGAGTGAACTTTAGAGATAGTCACACAAAACAAAACAATAGACCCAAGACTTGCACTTAGTTGAGAAGTTAGAATGAGATTATTGGGAAGGATAATTGGAAAGAAAAAAGAGAGGGGGAGAGGGAGAGGAAAGGGGAGAACAACAGCATATATGAATGAACCAACAGCTGAAACCATGACATATTGTAACATACAAAGGCAGAAAATCAAAGAAAATCAACTGAAAGAGGAAGTAGCAGCTGCATATCAATTTTTTTTGGTTGTAGTGTAAATCTGCAACCTCAAACCTGAGGCATCACTGTAGATACACTAGATATCAGTTGCACATAAGGCATTCGGTGACTCAAATTCCAACCATCAGCACTCTTGACGAGACAAAACGTAGATACCAGAGGAAACAGACTATTGACTTACTATCTCAAAAAAGGTATTGTACAAAAAGAGACAAATGGTCCCAAAAATTCACTTATTCAACACTCATAACTTGCATAACACCTACTCTAGTTCTACTGTGCTTTTAATAAGATGCTCCCATATTTAGCTAACAAGGTAATGGTCTCACAAAAACCATTTTATAAGGAAGCTATCTTCAGAATCAGTGGAGACCCACCAAACTAAAGATAAAAAATAGCATACTAGCAAGAATTAAGCTTCCTGCCTTACCACCCAAGGTGTCCTCCTGTGACCACTTAACACCTTTAAGCAACTTCCAGTTTGACAGTCAATTATCTTCACTGTGTGGTCACCACTGCAAAAATCAAAACCAAGGAAGTTCAATAAGAACAGAGGCTTGAATTGGCAAAAACAAACAAACATAAGTGACAACTCACTGTGTCGAAGCAAGCGTTCTTCCATCAGGACTGAATGCCGCTGCAATAGTTGATCTTGGAGGGGGCACCAAGGGACAGTACTTAGCAGATAAATGGCACAATGTCTCTGCCTCAACCCTTAAAATAACAAAAATGAGCATCAGATACAATATGGCTCCTCTGAATGACATGAAAATAACAATTGACAATCACAAATAACGTGCTTCCATCTCACAAGAATATGTACATACATAAATATGTGCATATGTGTGTGCACCAAGAGAGAGAGAGAGTGCAACAGTAAGAATGTACCATGAAAGAAGACCACGTCTTGCATCTCTGGCCTCTTCAGTTGTGCCCCCAACTTTAGAAGCTTCTCCCCACTGCCTTTTCGGCACATGCTTTGTCCTCGGAGATACCTCTCTAAGTGCAATCAAACGAAAAACATTTGTACCACTGAAAATATTGGAAATGTCACGCTATCAGAGGAGCATAATATGACCAGGAAATCATGAGCAGGGTAAGACGAATTAAACCTAAAGCGTATGGTCTATTCAAATAGAGTCTCTCAAAAGCACTGTTATACTCATTGAAACATATGCATTGAGCAATATGCTTTTACCTCAACTATTATAGACACAATACCTCATGCACTAAAATCCGACAATCCCGCTGCCTCCCAAACATAACCACCATCAAAGACATTAAAGCTGAAAAAACATGAAGACAAAAAACAAAAACTTTCACAATATACAGAAGATTGTATTGAAGTTTCCTTCTTCCACTTCTTTTCTTGATTATTTTAAAATTTTACATCCCGTGAACGTTAGTTCTCTTTAGTTCTTTACAAATTCACAGAGTCGCATATGATTGTGTAGCATCGGAATTCCTAAAATGAAACCCCAAAGAGAACTAGATAGGTAATCAATGCTAGTGCAACCCATGCCCCAACATAAAACCACTTCAAATCTCAACAGCATGTTAGGTGTTAGCTTTAGAGAGTGTGAGGGAACGAATTCTAATTCATGCCATAATTCGTACTACATATTATAAAATGACTCCTTGTTTTCATTTTTGCATAGAAACCAAAGCTGCTCCCAAACAATCAGCACCCACAGATCACAAGCATCACAACAATACAAATGCAATTCATTCTAAACGAAGCCGACGTCGAGATTTCAGTTAAGGCCCATAAGTTCCTTAAATCTCGAGACAATCAGAACAATCTGTGACTCTGTCTCGAAATTCCAATTTTAGACCAATCACCCTATGAAATCTAGGGGATTCTCGGCAAAAAAAACAAAGCTGGAGGAAAATTCAAAGTTGGGAATGACAAGGAAATTCTAACCTACGGTGGAATTGATCGGAAGGAAGAGATGAGAGCGGGTTCTGATCGTGTGGACGAGATTGTCCCATCATCTCTCTACTATCGAGATCGCGACGAAATTGAGAGCTGTACAGAGAAACATCTCTCCCTCCTCTCCCTCTCCCTCTCTCTCTGTCGAGAAGAGAGGGCTTGCCTTGTTGCCTCCGTTTCTTTGCTCAAGTTCGTCGTGGATTGCTACGAATAGAAACTGAAGCGACAAGACCTAGAATAACACGGGAAGAGAAGGCGAAAAAGGGGAAGAATGGTAAGGGGGTCGAGTTCATTTGACCAAAATACCCATGTACGTTAACTAATGTCGTTATATGGTTAAACAGGACACAACGCTATTCTCCAAATCTGCCTTGGGATCATCCTGCTTCGTGTAACTCCGTTTAGTCTCTTCTAACGGATCCGAACGCATGTGGCCGTCTCAAGTGAGTGCTGTTTGCGAGACTAATTTAAAATTTGGGAAATTCACTTTTTCGTCAAGTTTCGGATACTTTCTCGTTTTAGTATTTTAATTTTAAATTTTTAATCTTTGAGTTTTTTTTTGACGAAATGATTCTTCCGTCAGTCTGTTGTTCATATACTTAACAAAATTATCTGACACGACCGCTTCATGTACCGGTCGACCGCTCACGTTCAAAACATATATCCGGTCGACCGCTTCAAATTTACTGACATGTCAAATATGTTCGTTAAGCATATAGACGATAGACTGACGGAATGACCATTTCGTAAAAAAAATATTAAGGATTAGAAATTTGAAAGTTTGAAACCTAAGGACTAAAATGAAAAAGTGCCCAAAATTTAAAGACTTAAAATGAATTTCCCTTAAAATTTTGATGAATAATAATAATTAAAAAAAATATTTTCTATTAAATTAATACTTTTTATAATAAATATAGAAAATTAACTTAAATTATCTTTCTATTCAAATTTTTGGACAACAAACATTTTCAAAATAGAAATTAAAAGAAAGTAAATATATAATAAATTAATTAAATTAGTGCACCAATGGATCTTATTTAAGGAGTTTCTAAGAGATTAATTGTTTGAGGGTAAGAACTAATAAAATTAAAAAATTCGCACATATATCTAGATATCAATTGGTAGTCTTTTTATCTATGAGTAAGCTATTTTGCCACCTGTGGAAACAAAAAACAAAACAGAATTCTTTTTTTCCCATTACTTCTAATGTAATTCTAATGTAAGAGTTCAAATTATACACTGGCGGGCATGCATGCAGAGAGTGAGCACGAGCAGTGCGAAGGTGGCGCTAGCTATAATGGTTGCTCTGCTGTTGGAATTAGGGCTATGCATCAGAGATGTTCAAAATTCTCCAATCGGTACCGGTAATACCGGTTACCAGTGCCTAGCGGTGGCGGTAGCGGTTAACTGCCCACCGATGAACCTATTTTTTTGGGCCGTTTGAGCCACTTTTTTGGGTCATTTGGCCGTTTGGGCAGAGAGAGACGGAGAGGGAGAGATGCGTAAAGCTTTACTGGTAGGCGGAGCAGCTGTTGCACGACGGCAGGTGGCGACTATGGGAGGCGGAGCAGCTGTAAGAGGGAGAGGGAGAGACGTGCGCGCTGGAAATTCAAGTGTCCCGTACGCAAGGCCTTCGTGCGGGTCGCACGCTAGAATTTCCAGCTCCCCGCGCGCACTAGAAATTCCAGCGTCTTGCAAGCACTTCTCCCTCATCTCTGGCTCTCTCTCTTCTCCTTTTCTCTCCCTCACACCTGCCTTTTTTTTAAAATAATAACGGTGACCGCCACCTGGTGAAAATAGCAACCGGTCCCGCCCCCCGCTACTAAGCGGGGAACGATGACCTGTGACCGGTACCAGCGGCGGTGCCGGTTAACCGGCACACCGCCGGTACCTGTGAACAACCATAGCTGAAATTAGAGGTAGTTCGGGACTCGTTAAAGTGATGTTTGATTGTAAAATTTTAAAATGTTGGAGTTTATAAAAAAAGTGAAAATATAGATTATTTGAATAAAATTTTATATTTATTTGAAGTAAAAAGGTTATAATTTGATAGGGTGAATTTTTTTTTTTGAAGAATTATTTTATTATGATAGAAATTTTACGGCTGAAACATCTCCTTACCTTTTCCAAGAAAGCAATCTCTGACTTAGAAAAAAAAAAAAAAAAAACAGCCCCCCTAATGTTTGTCAAATAAACTCTCGATCATGGATCGCAGTTTGCGTAAACTCCCCCAGTTACGAATCATAAGCCGATTCAAGTGAGTTTAATTTATCGTTATTCGAAGACTTGTTCTCTTTCTTTTAGATTTATACACGAACAGTTCCAGCTCCTTCTTTTTTATTAATATTAAAAAATGGTCAACCTCCATTGCCGTCTTCTGAGTTATACTGTATTTATCAAACATACTGCATGCCTCTGACCTTCCTACCTGTCGGCCTCCGCCATCATATATATATATATATATATTGGCGTTGAATTGTTGCTGTTCCATTCGGTTGTGCTCTTCTTCCTCTTCTCGCGGACTTGCTTTGTCGTCGGGAACTTCCAGGAAACCAGGTGCTCCTCTGGATTCGTCTGTTCAAGTGAACTCATTGCCCCCTGTGACCCCAACGCTTATGGCGCTGTGCAAGTGCTTTGGCGATCCTTGTGCGCCAGACCTTTCTCTCATCCGGAAGGTACGTACGGATCTCTCTCTCTTCCACTACAATTGCGCTTTACAGCATCGTTTTCTTCTCATCGTAAATCAGTCGCCTCGTAAAAAAATAACCAAATAGATTTGAGATTTTAACGAGCCACAGGAATTGAAGTTGACTTTTTAGATCCACCAAAGTTCACAGATTCTTGTGTATATATATGTACGAATTACAATATAATTTCGTGCCATCTTCACCGAAATTCATGAAAGTCCGAAAAAGCTCTCTCGACTGTCAGAACAAATTAGAGGGGATGCGTCTCTTTTCGTGGTGTACGTACAATGGAGATTTGGTTGGAAATTTGACATGTTATAAGGAAAACCCAGGACTCGATCAAGATATACATTGCGAGGGCCTATGATTGTGAAAAAGAAAATTGAAAAAATTTGTGTCATCCAAATATGGGCTTAATAATTAAGAAAGTTTTTGTGATATCTTTTGTTTTGGGTTCTGTAAGGATGGTGAGATAAATCTTTAGCAGAAACTACAGTTAACTAATTATTAGGGAAAAATATACTTTGCACCCCTGAACTATGAGGTGTCTGACACTTTGCACCTCCTTGTCTTGATTTCGTGACATTGAGCCCACAAACTTTTGATTTCCGTCGATTGTCACCCCGAAGTCATTTTCTCCGTTAAGACCGACGGTATTAAGCGCACATGTCGTCCACGTGAGCCACTTAAAAATTTTCTTTCTCATTTTACCCTTACGTCCGAGTTCTCTCTCTCTCTCTCTTTTGAGTTGAAAAATAAAGGACGTGCATCCGATATTCTTCTGATGGAGGGTGGCCGGTGCAACATTTTCCCTGTACGAAGATGACAACGCCAGAGCACGATGATGCTGGGTAATATCTCTGGTACTGGTTATGGTTGCAGAACCCATAAGGTCAACCCTCACTGCCTTCTGCTTTCAAAGTACTATAGACACGACGGGAACCATACCTTAAATATCCTTCCCTCTCAAATCATGATGAAAAATCCTCTGGGTGATGTATAACATTAACGACCCATAAAGCACTTTTCTACACGAATCACTGCCTAGTTTATGTCCTCGTGTTTCTACGTACTTAACTACTATTTTCGAGCAAAGCAAACTTGTTCATTGTCGCGGGCATCAATTTGCTTAAAGACGATTCGAAAATGAAAGCAAACAAAAAATACTTTTCGAACTCTGAAAACGTTCCATATTCAACGATATTCACTACGAAAAATATCAACGATGTAGATCTACAAAGAAGCTCTTTGGCTTTCGGGGTGAGAGGAAGGTCGCAAAAGAGTTTGGAAAGGAACCTGAAAATGGAAGGCAAATGGGTGGCAGATGGGGTGAGCTTCATAAAACCTAAATTCACTACAGCTGTGTGTTTGGTTTCTAGGACGAAAGCTACCCACTTTTCTTCAAGAGCAGATAAACCTGAAATGGGTTCTCTTCCTCTGCTCGAAGTCCTCTCATCACCGATCATTGGAAGTGTACAAACAATGAGAAAACTGGTAAAAATACTGACAGAGAAATGAACACGCGCAGGGATAAAATCGGTCCAAGACGCAAACTTTACAAAACATAACGACTACAGCTCAACTATTGGACTAAATTTAGCTGAGTTCTTCATTACCACCGAAAACAAAAAGGAAATGCGAAATCGCGAAATTCTTTTCCTCCGTTTTCCTCAGCAACCAAATAAGTCATAAAAACAAAAACAACTTAAAAACTGAACTATTGAACAAACAAGAAAAAGGAACTGATGTGGTGGCATACATTAAAGAGTCCAGAGAGTTGGAAGGCAATGGGAGGGGAAGACATTCTCTGCTTCTCCGGAACCACGCTCGAGCCACTCGGCGATAGAAATTTGAGACTTTCCAGAGAAACTTCGAGCCCGAGGAGGGCAAGAAACCTACCAGACGGTGCCAGACGTAACTTGAGTAGAAGGAGAATAGGGTTTTGATGTCCCTGGATTCGTTGTTTTTCGCAGGTATGACCTCCATGAGTCCCGGTAGCTTGATAGCTTCTTCGCTTTCAACCCTTGTGCCAGGAAGGAAGAAAGGGACATCAACGAATCTGATAAGTAACTGCGCTTTATGATTTTTCTAAAATAACTTAAATTTTATATAACATTGTGGCTGGAGTCGACCTCCATGCATGCACGACGGAAGTGGCTGGGAGTCGATGTAACCACCTTCTCCACGGGTTATCCAAGACTCATGCTTGGTGTCGACTGACACTCTAGCCTTAGCAGCAACAAACCTCTGGTACTCATCGAAAATAGAAAACAGGGAACAACGTTGACCAAGTCCCGTATGTGACGGTTTTTTTGGCCGACGATAAAACCAGTCGAAAGAATACCGTCCTGAGGAGTCTGACTTGAGGAATACTCGTCCGAAATAGAAGAGGCGAATGCTCCTACGAGTACCACTACGACAATGTGATCGGAGACTACGTGACCCTATCATCTCCCTCTGCCCAGAAAGAATATCGTCCTGATTCCGAAACCCACAGGGACATTATTGCAAGAAAGAGAGCAGGACAAACCGGACGGGACAAGGACCTGGGAAAAAGTATTATTTTTAGGTTCTTTAACAATACCTGGGACCAAGATTTGGGAGTGGAGATCGATGATTTGGTGAGCTACAGCAGAGAAATCGCGAAGAATATCGACACTGACCGATGACTTTGATAGTATCACGTTGGATGAAGATTCCACCGTTGCAAAAGACTCGGACATTAAGGGTAAAATGAGAAGCAAAAATTTAAGTAACTCAAGTGGACGTCACGTGGGCTTTTTACCGTCAGTATTTACCGTCAACAAAAATGAGCTTCGGGGTGGCAATCGACTGAAATCAAAAGTTTGTGGACTCAATGTCACGAAATCAAGACAAGGGGGTGCAAATTGTCAGTCACCCCGTAGTTCATGGGTGCAAAGTGTACTTTCCCCTAAATATTAAGTATGTTACATTTTGCACCTTACATTATTTGAGAAATAAGTTGATTTTTTTAATAGGAGATGTTTGGGTGCTAAAATTTTGGGAGTTTGGACGCATTAAAATAACTACACAGAATTCTATCTCACTATCAAATTCACTTTCCACTCCAAATAAATATAAAAAATTCATTCAAATAATTTTTTCTTTACTTTTTCATCATTTCGACACTCCAAAAATTTTACCACCCAAAATTTTAACAATCAAAGATATTGATTATGTCCTTAAAAAGTTAAATAGCATGTTATCTCTAAATAATGCGTGGGTGCTGATAATTTAGGATACAGATGGTAAAACCTAGGTCATGTTCGTTTGGCTAAAAAAATTAGAATTTGAATCCAACTTTCTAAATATATACTCCTAACATTACTACTACACGCATACTAAGGCTACTCAACGTTGCATTTTTTACACATATCAATACAACTCAATAACTTTTACAGGCATGTCAATAAAGCTCAAATATCATTTAAATATTCATACTATTCTTAAAATTAAATAAATTTTTTTCAAAACTAACATGCCTGACCTATCCTAAAGTATAGTAAGCGGGTAAAAAGTGTAATTACTCGTCCACGATGCATACTCGACTATGATCCGCTCGTTTTACGGATCAAAGGAAATTTGTCCTAATGCTAGCGGTGGGCTTGGACACATGACTGTAGCTTGGAGCGGAGTTCGTTGGAACCTTCGTCATGGTGTTTTCGGCAGCAGCAACACCCATTGTGAACCAGAAGTTCCATGGAGTGGAGACGCTGATGGGGAATGCGGCTTCTGCAGGGCTGGCGGTGATGGCTGTGATTCTCTGCAGCGGCCACATCTCTGGAGCGCACCTCAACCCAGCAGTCACCATAGCATTTGCTGTGCTGCGTCACTTCCCATGGGTCCAGGTACCAGCCTACATAGCGGCGCAGGTTTCAGCTTCGATTTGCGCTGCCTTCGTTCTCAAGGGAGTATTCCATCCCTTTGGAGCAGGAGGGGTTACTGTTCCGTCAGGAAACATGGGTCAGGCCTTTGCGCTCGAGTTCGTCATAACTTTCACTCTCTTGTTTGTCATCACTGGTGTGGCAACTGACACCTGTGCGGTATGTATCCCTTCTATCCAATCTCCACTGTTAAAGGATTATACCGGAGTGCTGATCTTTCAGGTCATGGCAGGTCGGAGAGTTGGCAGGTCTAGCGATTGGAGGCACTGTAATGCTCAACATTCTTGTGGCAGGGTTAGCAACCTTCTTTTCATCCTTCGTTCTTCCTTCTCTGTTTAACATTTCTTTCAGTTTATCTTAAAATCGATGCTCTGTAACATTTTTTTCTGTTCTGTACCGAGTTTGGTAGAACAAAGTAAGGAATGCGAATGTAGATGCAGTAATTCCTATGTTTTTGACATGACAGGCCGACTACTGGTGGATCAATGAATCCAGTGCGAACTATTGGCCCAGCCATTGCTGCCGGAACTTACAAAGGATTATGGATATACCTGGTTGCACCTCCACTTGGAGCCGTAGCTGGTGCAGGTACCTATACAATCTTGAAGCTCAAAGAAGACGAGGCTGAACCCCCGCAACAAGTCAGGCGCTTCCGGCGTTAACAGGATGCCTACCCTCTCTCTCTATACCGGCCGGTACGACGTCCATGCCTGCTCCCTTGTGAAGTAAAAGTGAGGAGTTCTTATAATATGCTCCATTAGAAAAGCTTCCATGTTCAGGCTCTCGTGTCAAAGGTTACCGAAGTGCTTGCTATTTACGTTCGACACAAAACCACGAATGGGTTGTCTTTCTTTGCTTGTGATATGGGTACGTTTGTTTGCCAATCTTTTGAAAGAATATTCTTGGAATTTTGAGAATCTTTGGATATTGAAATTTATTGGGGTTTGTAAAAAATTTGAAATGTGTGTAAATGTTAGAAAATTTTAGAACGTGCTTGGTTTGTTCGAAATTTTGATACCCAAATATTGAGGTATCAAAATCACAATTATATGACGAAATTCCTATAGCTTTTGTGAAGAACGAATCTCGTCGTTTTATTTTGCAGAGAAATTTTGGATTATGGGAGTTAATGAAAAATGAATATATTTTACGAGAGATGGAATATTTGAATTAATATTATAATAAAAATACTAATTTGATCAGAAGGAGAGATATATATTATTTTGTAATTTTTTTAATAAAACCCGAAATTTTGACACTCGAATAAGACTATAATATATAAGACTTGACCAATACCATTATTTTTCTCGATACTTATCGTCTTTTCACTTTTAAATGATCAATATACTGTTAAACAAAGTTTCAAGTATTACAGATGGTATTAGATCCTATCTCCAATAAAAAGTGTAAGAGTGTGTTCGGTTAGGTGTGTTGTGAGAATTTTTTGTGTTTTGAGAATTTTTAGGTGATGTTAACTTTATTGGTATGCGTGTTGTAGTTATTTTTATGTGAGGTTAGAAATGATGTTTGGTTGTAGGATTTTTGTGTTGTGAGAATACAAAAAAATCCTGAGAATACTGCATAAACGAACAACCCTAAGACATGAGTCGTGCCAAGTCGTAAGTCATGCCAACTCGACGAGGACGTCACGCTTGCATGGGAAGGTGGTGAATGAGAGCTTGATGAATGTATCGAATAATATATGTTCAACCCAATGCTATAAAGAGTTTGCGGTCCAATGACTTTCGTAACCGTCTCAAATAGTTCATTCCTTATAAGATTGTACCTCTCTAGGTCTATAAAAGATAAGGTACTCCGCACTAATTGAGGAATTTGTGTCACGCCCCAAAAATCAGCATAAATAAATAAAATAAATTTATCGCATTTATTGTAAACAAAACATAATATAACGATATTGTTTCAAAACATAAACTTGAACAACTTAAAATCCATAATGATGCTCTCATTTATCCCACCCACATGCTCTTTAGGCTCAATCTCTGAGCAATCTCTGAAAATAAGAAAAATAAAACGGAGTGAGTTCGACAACTCAGTAAGTAGAGAATAAAAACATAAATTCTTTTCTTTGAAAATAATACTCAATTTAGTGACCAGAAATACAGAAAATAAAATAGCTTTTCAGAAAATCTCATTTGGCATTAACAATAAGCCACATTGACCCCTGTGACAGGGTTGTGCAACGACTTAATCGGCGTACAAACCGAATTATGCCAACAGTAAGTGGAGTTTGTCTTACTAAGACTTAGTCACGTACGCTAAGTGTGCACTAGGGAGAAACCCACACAGAAACCAATCTGAAGAATAGGCGCACCAGTAATTAGTAATGAGTTAGTACCAACAGCAGCAGTAATCAGTAATCAGAACATCGCCTCAGGGTTTGAAAACAATATAATATATAATAACAGATTTCAGATTTCAAAATCAGAAATAAGGTTCAACAGAATACATAATCTTTGATAAATAATTTCGAATAGTCATATAAACAATCTCAGTATGTCTTTTAAAATTTCACATTTGTTTATAGAATAACATAAACTTGCAATAAAATATTTTTCACAAAATCGTTTATGAAAATGTGTTCATAACTTTTGAAGAAAACAATATAGTAGCTCCGCTTACCCGATTTGCTTCAACAATCGAACCGTTCTAAAATCCACGTATTGCAGCGACCCAAAAGAACCGAAAAAAATCGAGAAACTCAACAATAGCCGAAATTGACCTAGAGAGAGAGAGATAGAGAGATAGATCTCAAAAATGACTGATGTCGAAATTGAAAGGTGTGAATAATCTCTGAGCAGAAAGTCTCATTTTATAGGCGAGTTTTGGCCGAAAATCAATAAATAACATCCCAAAATCGATGCCCTTTCGAAATCCTCCATTAACCACTATAACTCCCATAATTTACTGAGAAGCTTTGAGATTTCTACAATGGAGTTGAAAGACCACGAAAATCAGTTGAAAATGTGCTAAAACGGATGAGAAATCGAAGAAAGAGATAGATTTTGATGAGAGAGAAACTGAAGGGTTGAAAATGGCGGCTAGGGCAGAAGAATCAAGATTCTAAAGTTTGGGGAAGAAGAAGATTAAAACACACCGTTTTACTTAAAAATCCAATTCGAGCAAAACGTGTTTAAGTAAAATAAAGTTTCATTATAAAACATAAGCGCACATGCGCGCCTCAGTGGTCCAGCTGCGTTTTGCCATCCCTCAGCGCCTGGGTTCGAATCTCAGCATTCCATCTTTTTTCGACATAAATTATTATACATATAAATAAACTACACCGCACAATAACCAACAAACATGCGTCTAGCCTAGTGGTCTTCCCTTTTAAAAGCTCAGGTCTGGAGTTCGACTCCAGCCTTTGCCAAAACCTCTTTTTTTTTTTAACTGGGTTCTCACAATTTAGATTACTAACTCTCATATCATTCTTTTATAATCTTTCTAACTTAGGAGTCGAAGGCTCCCACCAACGTCACCCCAGTTATCTTTTACATATTCGAACATTGAATTCGGACTCCCTGATCATTTTATTACTTGGCGGTTTGATATCATCAATAATATACATTGCGTGAGAGGGAGAAGTTCTTGATATCCTAAAGTGAGACATTTTACTTATTTTGCAAGAGATTTTTTATGGGAGCTGTATTTAGAGAAACCAAACCGGAATAATATATTGTAAAACAAATATATGGGTTGTTACAAAATGTCTCAACATGAGTTTTGATAGCACGTCTAGTTCTAACAAATGCATTATAATTCCCCCAACTTCATTTTAGAAAAAGAGATGGTAACTAACTACCCATCGAATGCCTTGTTACAAAACTAAAGATTATATTTTAATCGTTTAGGAATTATATATATTGATGTTCTATAGTTGTACAATGTAACACTCCAACCCGAATAACATTGGAATGGATTTAATTATAAAAAAACATAGGAATGGATTTATTATGATTTATTATTTTAATTTATAAAAAAATACAAAAAACATTAAATATTAAATATTATATCTTTACCCTGACTGTACGATTGAATACAAACAACATTAAGATATGGTCGGCTCAAATATTTTTTTTTCTATATTTTATTATTATTTAAACTATGTCATATAATTTGAATAAGGGAAAAATACATTTTTCACCAACAAACTCCTAAGGTAGTAACACATTTCACCCCAAACTGTCATCTTTAAGACATTGCACTCTCAAACTACCAATGTTAGATACTTTACACCATAAACTACCAACTTTGACACATTACACCCTCAAACTACTAATATTAAACACTTTGCACCTTCATTTGACAATAATACCTTTAATAAATTAATGAATCGACAACAATATTTTTAATATATGTAAAATGAGTCAAATGTATTATCGTCATTTTAGTCTACAAATTTGACATAGGGTGCAAAATGTCAAAAATTGGTAGTTAGAGAGTGAAATGTATCAAAATTGACAGTTTAGGATGTAAAGTGTAAAACTATAATAATTTGTGGGTGAAAAATGTATTCCCCATTGAATAAAATAGTACGAGCATTCCAGTCCACGAGAAAAAGAAAGGTCATTATTTTTAAATGTGACCCAACACCGAAAGAACGTAGGAAAAGAGCAAAGATTGTTTCGGGCCTTCGCTTCAAATCCAGACAATGATTATCAACAAGGAACGTTTTAAAGTTTCTTATTTTAACATTTTCCTTAAATTTGCCCGAAAACAGAAGAAAGAGGGAAGAAAATGCCCAATTTACGCGCATGTACATTTACCCGTTTTTGCGTTTTAAAGCGTCAGAAAATCGGGTTCCTTTTACAACAACGCCAGAAAAAACGTCTCCTGGTTGTCGCGTTGCTACTTCAGTACTTCGTTCTACCCTCGCGATATGGCCGCGCGTGAACCAGACAGCCATCCTCATCAATTGGCAAAAGCAGCAGACACTGGAGCAGCACACTCCCAGCAATAAAGTCCCCCCCACCTTCACTCACCTTCTCCCTCTCCTCCTTCCTCTCCGTGTCACTCTCTCTCTCTCGCTCTCGCTCTCTTCAAATTTCTTCAAGATCTCTCTCTCACTCTCCCTCCCTCCGTCTTTCTCGCTTTGTAGACATACATTTATACACAGAGATGTGTATGTAGAGGTCATTCTCTTGCTAGATCTTCTGCCGCATTGCATGGATCTAGAAGCTGACACACCCGCATTGTCTTCTTCTTGTTTATCGTTTTCCATTTCTCTCTCATAGGGCTTTTCTGCGCAGTGCATGCCTCACTTCGCGCTCTCTGTGAGCTCTTAGCAATGCAGTCTCTTGTTTCGACCTCGGGATGTGATGGAGAGGTTCGCCGGCTGCGAGTGGTTCATCCTAAACCTAGAAATCCGTGGAGAGTCTCCGGCGAGTTCACCGAGCTCGAAGGTCTCAGTCACTGACGATGGTTGTGGGTTTTGGTTCGCCGAGAAAAAATGTCGGCTCTGATTTTGCTCCTCCTCCCTCTACTCAACTTGGTTTTTTCTTGCTCAGGTAGTTTTATCCATCTGTATTTCACTTTTATTTTTTGGATTTTACGGTTCTTGGTATCTACTTTGTTGCTGGGGAAGAACGGAAAGTTGTGAATGCGACATTGTGTCGTTTAGTGTTTCTATTTTAGGATAGCGAGTTCAAGCGAGTCAAGTTGTCTTATTGAGGTCTAACTTAGTGGATTTCATTGTTTCGTTTTGTCTTTTTCTTTTCGTCTCCCGTGTTTATCCAGTTCCTCAATCGTGAGTAATATGGTTAAAAACTTAAAAAAGAACTCTCTTTCATGTTCACAGAGCAGGAACTTAATTAGGCGAATCAATAATGGTTTTCTTAGCATTGTTGGATGCTGTATTTCTCGATTCTGACAGTGAGAAACGTACCCACAGAAGCTCTTAGATAAGTACCTTTAAAGGGAGCAACGATATGGCCACTTAAAAGTAAGCGACAATACGTGAGAACTGTATTATATATTATAGTACTTTTCGAGAAATGTTGAAGTCCTAAAGCTTCAGTCCTTACCCTTCCTAACAAGGGTTGTGATATTGCCAACAAATCAATGAATTCCGTCAATGGCCTAAATTACATTAAACAATCTTAGTAATGACCATTGATGAAATTCGTGTTGTCAACATCACAACCCTTATTAGGACTGAAACTCTTCTCAGTACTTTTCTGGGTCGTGATTTTTCTGAGACATTGATGTGGGAACAAATTGAATATTATGGATTTATTCTGAGATGTATTTTTGTTGTGATAAATAACGTCCTTTTAAATTTAATTGCCTTGTGATACCCCGAATCCCACATGAAGTGGGAGAAGAGAGTGAATGAGTGATTGGTTCTATAAGGGCCAAGTCCCACATTGAGACCTTACTAGGTTGAACTGGACTTTATAATGATCCAAGGGGCTTCAAGAGCAACCTTGACTAGTCATTTTGAAGTCAAAGCACAAATGTGGGTAGTGCTTGTCCTTGGGTCGTTACAAATGGTATCAGAGCGGTCCTAGTAACCACCAATGTGGGCTTAGTGGGCCTTGACGAGGACGTCAAGGGTTTATGGGGGGAGATTGTGATACCCCGAATCCCACATGGAGTAGGAGAAGAGAATGAATGAGTGATTGGTTCCATAAGGGCCAAGTCCGACATTGGGACCTTACTAGGTTGAACTGAGCTTTATAATGATCCAATGGGCTTCAAGAGCAACCTTGACTAGTCATTTTGAAGTCAAAACACAGATGTGGCTAGTGCTTGACCTTACACAGAGATTTGCTTTTACAAAGAACAATTTAAAATTATTTATTTTCCAAATATTGTCATTGTACATATATGCAATACCATGCATTTATAATCCGATTTACAATTGATTTGTATTGACTTCCTCCTAGAAAAGTATCCTATTTATTTCTCGTTTCTTGAAGTAAGATAAGAAAGATTCTCTATATATTTCAGGGCATTCGTTGCTACACATCAACCTGTCTCCGCTTCTACCAAACAGGCCATTATATACGAGAGAAATATTAGCAGAACATGGTAAGGGTGCAATATTGTGATCAAACGCAGATAAAATGAATGTTTTTTTTTAAATCCAAGTCTAGTAGCCTTTATTAAAAGTGTGTTCCTGACTTAATCCATTGTAACCAACGCCAAACAAGTTGTGAATAGTATTATCCGTCCTTGACTGGCATATTGACTTGTATCCGAATCTGTTGATCCATCTCCACAAAACCTTTAAAATTATGTTTTGATGGCATTCATTATATGTTTTTGATATTCCAGGGGTCATCTATTTGTGTGATGAAAATTGGCATGGTTATCGTGTTGTTTCTGTATCTAGTAGCTAAGTTTCTCAAATTTGTCATTTTTAAAGGAGAATTTTAGCTATCCAGTCTAGCGAATTGCCTGATGACCAGGCATTCCTTGTTCATATGATTAGCCTGATATAACCAAACACTCAATAGGCATCGTCGATCATCCGTTGAATGCTTTATCTATCCCACTTTCTGGATACATCTCATAAAGTGTCCATGAAAGTTACCCCCAAGAGCGATAGCTCAGTGGTTAGGAGGGACATCCTCGTTGGGGCTCAACATACCAAATTCGAGTTTCAAGGGTGCGGGATGGATTTTTCTGCTGCTGTACGAGTTCTTGACTTATCTGCTCTCTGGGTTGTGGGGTCGGTCCAGTAGGCCGTGGTTTGTACTTAAGGGTTGGGCCAAACAGGTCCGGCTTTGGGGGATTCCACGTTATAAAAAAAGTGTCCATGAAAGTTGCATTTTCGCTTTACTTCAACCAATTGAAGTAAATCCAATGATCTCCACCCCCGTCCCCCTCTCCTGGGGTGGGGTCCTCGTTTGTGTTTGTAGGGGTGTTCAGTCTAATAATTATTTCCTTGCTTAATGGAACTCTTTTATTTAGTAAAAAGTTTAGGTCAAATTGCTCGTCTGAGTCCTGACCAGTTCCACTGATAGGTCCCTTCCAGTTTCTATTGATAACTGTCCTTGTATCATGTGCTTATTTAATACTTGCAGCAAGTTCAGTTTTGAAGAGCATGTCATTTGCTCCGTCCAACCCAGCCAATGGGTGGGTGGTTAAGCGTTCTTTGGGTCCATCTGCAGCCCCTGTACCTTCTCCACTTTACCCAGGTATTTGGTATGCTGATAATTTCAACAACATGACATTACATTGTTGCTAACATTTTTCCAATGTTTATTCTTCTATTCCAGGTCGTAGCCGTAATCCCTCACCAAGACACCATCATTATCATCACCATCCGCGTTGGAAACCTCATGCAGTTGCTCCATCCCCTTCAAAAGATCAAGGTAATAGGCAGATGTCAGATTTAATGTGTACGTGAGAGTCTCTCCCCCCACAACAAGGCGCCCTCTCTCTCTGCATTGGTGTTATTTCCGGAAAGATTTTAACTTGTATCTTTAAGAATGGATTTACTGTGCCCCTCACCCTTTTCTTTCTTTCCTCATTGGCAGCTTGTGATCAAATTTGCGTGGAGCCACTTACTTCAACCCCTTTTGGTTCACCTTGCGGTTGTGTGTTTCCCATGAAAGTCAGACTTCTTCTGGATGTAGCTCCTTATGCTGTTTTCCCAGTAATGAGTGAGCTAGAGATTGAAGTTGCAACAGGCACCTATTTGGAGCAAAGTCAAGTTAAAATAATGGGTGCTACTGCTGATAGTCAAGATCAGGGGAGAACAGTTGTGGATATCAACCTTGTTCCACTAGGAGAGAAGTTTGATAATACTACAGCAGTACTGACCTATGACAGATTTTGGCAAAAGAAAGTTCCTCTAAATACCACTCTTTTTGGCAATTATGCAGTGGTGTACATTACTTATCCAGGTAGTTTTCCTCTGCTCCTGATTATCAGCCAAAAAGAGGAGAACATAGACATGAATGCACTCCTTTAGATATGTTTCTTTACCATTTTGTTATCAAGATTTGGTTAAGACTGAAAAATTCATCACCAGGTATTCCTTCTTCACCACCATATGGGAGTTATGTAGGCAGTGGACCAAGTGGAAGTGCTGGAGATCTCCCAATTACTGCAAATTTTGTCAAGAAGAACCAGCGGATGAATGCTAAAACCATCGCCATAATTGCTTTGTCTGCATTTGTGCTCTTATTGGTTTCCATTGGAGCTGTCTTCATCTTTTTGAAGTGGAGGAAGGTTGGTAGACCATCAAGTGCTGTTGGTCCTGCAATTGCATCCTCTACAAACAAAAGATCCGGTAAGTGTGTCAACTTCTATGCGAGGGTGTTACTCGAAGATGGCAATATCATGCAGTGTTTTAGACACTTTATGGCGAGTGATCTATCGTGCCAGCACTTCTGTGCTAGTCCACCTTTAAGTATATCTCATAAAGTTCTTCATAAGGGTCATTTTAGGTTAATTACATCTACTCTTGAACAGTGCCTCCAAGTATGGATGCTTACCTCGCGGCTTTTGGATATTATACAATTCTGTGTTTACATCATGCTTCATCTTCATTGATATTCCATGTGTTTCTAGTAAACTCTGTTTGAAAGTTGGTTAATATCATTCTGTTGTATGTTCAGTCTTAGCGGTATGATTGGACTCTGCATGTAATACAGGCATAGGGTCTATCTTATCGAGTAGCATTGCAAGTTCCACATCAGTATCCCTCATGTCGACCATGGCTACATGTATTCTCTCTGCTAAAACATTTGGACTTGCTGAGCTTGAGAAGGCAACAGATAAGTTCAGTTCAAAGAGGATTTTGGGTGAAGGGGGATTTGGACGTGTTTACCATGGAGTTATGGAAGATGGAATTGAAGCTGCAGTTAAATTGCTTACAGGGGATAATAATCAAAATGGAGACCGTGAATTTATTGCAGAAGTTGAGATGCTTAGTCGATTGCATCACCGTAATCTTGTGAAACTGATTGGTATATGCATTGAAGGGCAGACACGCTGCCTGGTATATGAGCTTGTCCACAATGGCAGTGTTGAGTCCCATTTGCATGGTATATTTTCTGCATTACTTTTGACTTTATTTTCGTCTGAATTTCCTCTATCAGGTATAAATGGGCTAACAACCAACACAGCTACCCAAAAATTTTGTGCAAAAGCACTTGACCTGAAAATATTTGATTTGATCCTCTTTTCTTTTGCTACTTTTTGACGAGAGTGAATCAGCCGAGAATTGACTTATTTCCACATTACCCGAATCGGTGTTTTAGGTGTTGACAAGAAAAAGGGACCTCTTGACTGGGATGCACGGATAAAGATTGCCTTAGGAGCAGCAAGAGGACTGGCGTATCTTCACGAAGATTCTAATCCTCGTGTAATTCATCGAGATTTCAAGGCTAGTAATGTTTTGCTAGAAGATGACTTCACCCCCAAAGTTTCAGATTTTGGGTTGGCTAGGGAAGCAACCGAAGGAAGTCGTCATATTTCCACTCGGGTCATGGGAACCTTTGGGTAATCATACTAGTTCATAAAGTATTAGTTCTGCAATTTGACAAACTTAAGTAGAATCTTGATGCAACATATGGTTTCATTAATGGATTTGCAGGTATGTTGCCCCAGAATATGCAATGACTGGGCATCTACTTGTCAAGAGTGATGTCTACAGCTATGGAGTTGTTCTCCTCGAGCTTCTCACTGGAAGAAAACCTGTGGATATGTCCCAAGCTCAGGGACAGGAGAATTTAGTAACTTGGGCTCGGCCATTACTGACCACCAAAGAAGGTTTGGAGCAGTTGGTTGATCCTTCTTTGGCTGGAGGTTATGACTTTGACGACATGGCTAAAGTGGCAGCCATTGCTTCCATGTGCGTTCACTCAGAGGTAACTCACAGACCTTTTATGGGTGAAGTAGTGCAGGCGCTGAAACTAATATACAATGACGCGGACGGGACTTGTGGGGATCTCTGTAGTCAAAAGGAATCTTCAGCTCGAGATTCCGACTTCAAAGGTGATTTTGTCCCTTCTGATAGCAGTTGGTGGAATGCTGCTGGGAACACCCCTCGACTAAATTATGGGAATGCCTCTTCCTTCATCACAATGGAGTACAGTTCTGGTCCGCTTGAAGAGATAGAAAACAGGCCGTTTTCGACTTCGAGCTTGGTTGGCGATGAGATGTCTTTACCAATTAGGCATGGGAACAGATCAGGCCCCTTGAGAACAGTTCGAAGTAAGGCGGCGATGTATAGATTTACAAGGAGTAGGAGTGAGCATGGGGGACTCCTTCCAAGACGTGGTTGGAATGATGGGCATTGGGTTTAAGATTTCTTTCAGTCGGTTTGAATTGTACAGTTCCAAAGTGTGAGAGCTTTTCAGCAAAAAGAGGTTGATTATTGTAGTTTAGGTGGTTTCCTTGTCGTGAGAGAGACATTTGCTTCTAATTTTGGGAATCGTTCATTCATTAACAACACAAGTAGGAACACTTTGTGTATCATATACCTTATTATATATATATATATATATATATTCTTGGTGTTCAATGGGGTCAAATCTAGTTCTGTTTTCTTCCTTGCACCACATTTTCCCGCAAGATAAATTTGAACAAGTGCAGCTGATGTTTGGTAGATTGAAGGTTTTATTGGGGGATGTTAAAGGTTAGGTGAATTTTTTTTAAGATATTTGATTATAAATTGATTTTTATTAGATTTTGTAAAAAGGTTTAGAGAGTTGATTTGATGATTTTTTTTTTAACAGAATGGTGTTAGTGTTTAGTGAATAAGTATGGAATTATAAGATTTAATGATATATTTTTTAAAAAAATGTATTGAAATTTTAGGTGAAAAGGGGATCTGAGCCTGTTCGTTTAACCAGTATTCTCAGGATTTTTTTGAATCCTCACAACACAAAAAATTATACAACCAAACATCATTTTTAACACTGCATAAAAATAACTACAACACGCATACCAATAAAGTTAACATCACCTAAAAATTCTCAAAACACAATTCAACCGAACACCCTAGAGTTGGATGAATTTTTTAAAATTATTATTATTATTAGCTTCAAAAAATTTCTTCAAAATAATAAATTTTTGAAGTGGGCGCATATTCTAATAGTTGTTAATCTTTCATTTCTTATGTCGTCACGAGCATCTCAACACATTCTGATTAAAAAAGCGAGTTTTTACATAAAACTACATGTCGTCGATTACTGATTAATGAAATAATTCACAATAAATAGACACTTTTGCCACCATGCAACCAAAAAAAAAACGACAACCAAGATTGTCTCGCTCTCGATCCTCTCTCTCTATCTGTCTTCCACGCGCCTCTGAGCTGCTGAAGCAAAGATGCAGTCCCTCTCCACATTTGCCAACGCCACGACGTTTGCGACCTCGCTGTGCTCGTCTTCGTCTCCTTGTACTCCACCTTGCTCTTATATCCCTCGCCCGACGTTTCTCTCCCTCTCTGCTTCAGCAGCAACCGCAGCCAACTCAACCAGGTCTCACCACTTCTTCACTCTAGTAATGTGCTCTTGTGCCTTCCTCTTTGAGTTCACCCCCACACACCTGTATTGAATATATTACGTGTCTGCCACTGCAGAAGTTTCAGGGTCAAAATGTCGTCCGATTCACTTCCTCCTCCACCTGAAAACTGCATCGTTGTGCGTTCTTGTCTCTTTCATGCGTATATCCAAATTTAAAATGTTTAAGAGCAACTCGAAGTGAATGTTTCTTAGTGTGCAGGTGGGATGCGGAGTGGTGTCGGTGGATTACTTGGCGGCGGTGGCGGCGTATCCTAAGCCCGACGACAAGATCAGAACCACAAGCTTGAAGGTAAGCTTTTCCGATCTTTTTCGTCTTTTGGAAGTTAAAAATCTGGAAAGTAGAAGCGAAAGGGTCAATGCCTATAGTGCGTGATTTGGCGTTTTAAACTAAACTACCGATTCTATTTGCGTTTTCCTTTAAGCGAGAGGGTTAGTGTGGTTCCATGTTATCCAATGGGCCAGTACTGCCTGGTAAAAGAGGCGTGGGTTCTGGTGTCTCGTACAGCTTTGTCCTCAACTTCAATTGGCTGGGTTGACTCAGAACACTACGCCCCGAACGAATCCGAGGCGGGGCCATTATTACAAGTGACAACCAATATTGGATTACTGTAGTTGAAAAATTCTTCATCTATTTCTGACATAATTTTTTTTCTTTCGATGTATAAAACGATATTCCAAATGACGTTTATGTTTTTAAACATCAATACAGAGATATTGAGAAATGCATATCTTGCAAACATTTAAGACACTGGTTTGATTCAAATCCACAATTATGAATTGTGGACCTCATTACTCAATTTAGGTAATCTACTTTTGCGTTAGGTGTGGTGATTAATTTCAGTTATCAAAATGTTGAACACAAAGGACAATTTCGATTCACAGCATTGTTTATTCAAGTTGGTTATACCCACCTATTTTTAGTATCTGTAGCATTCATGATATCAGACGACTAGGAAATGATAGCTGGTACGAAAGCATTGAAGCCACTAATAATTATTTCTGGATGATGGATTTGTTAGGTCCAAGGAGGCGGAAATGTTGGAAATGCATTAACATGTGTGGCTCGGTTGGGCTTAAAGCCAAGGCTAATTTCCAAGGTTTAAATTTTATCCTGTGCAGATTCCTTGTGTTATGCATTAGTGTCTCTTGGTCAACATCTCCATTTTCCAGGGTTTCAATTTTATCCATCTGGATCTTTTTGTTATATATATATTCTTAATTATTTTAAATCTTTGTAGTATAAAATCCCTAGGTTGCAGATGACACTCAAGGGAGGGGCATATTGGAAGAGCTAAAAGCTGATGGTGTGGATACTTCATTTTTGGTGGTAAGCTTCAGGTGGATAAACCTATTCGCTTTCTTGCCAAAAATAAGTCATTATAGTAATATTTGGGCAACTGTTGATAGAATAACTATTGGTCCATATTTTTTTCCCTTTTAGTGATTTAGATGTTTGATTTTCTCCAATTTTTGATCCGTGGTTTCTCTCTCTTCGTATCTCAATTATGGTTAGGTGATCTATTTCTTTGCAAATAAAAAATTTCTCGTGGATAGCATGCTAGTGCTAATTTTATGATTGGTGTGTTTTTGTGAGATCAATTATTGAACTAAGGTTTCTAGTGTTGTTCTCATCTCTACATGATCCCAACCCTTTTACGTACTGCTAGAACAGAATTATAGAGAATGAAATTAGTTGCACTAGGTTTAGAAATCAGGTAACAGTGAAAAATAGCAGCCAGAAGATTCCCAGTACTGGATGGCCTTGTTTTCGTAAATAAATTTGGGGGGTTGGGGGGAAGGATGTTGAAGTATATTTTGTCCATAGACTTGCAAAACCACCTTTTGTGTGGCGATGAGAATTATGAGACAGCAGCAATACATGAATGAGTTCTTGAGAAGCTAGATGTAGCAATCAGGGGTAGGCTCAGATGCAAGGTTCAGACCCGTTTTTCTGTATAAAATAGATGAAGAAAGATGACTTAAATGAAACTCAAAATGATACTTCGGTGATGAGCTACTAAAATTAGAAGAGGCCCAACCACTAAACATGTAGATGTAACCTTCATAAATGAGTCCATAAGAGGCATGGTTCATGGTGAAGGTGCTACAAAATCCAGGAAGATGACAAACAGAAATTAAGGCTGGTTTCTAGAATCATCATGAGAATTTGTGTCTTAACAAAGCATTGGGGCTTGAGTTAAAGTTGAATGGATAACCGGATGAGTTTAGTTCTGGCAGTCCATTTCATGCGACTTTGACAAGGGACTGATGTGGACAAGAAGATGCTTTGAAAAAGACAATCATGGACACAAGTGAATCTTGAAGATTTGTTGTATGATGTGAGCCAATTGAAAACGTTCATAGCCTTGTCCAGCTGTTATGGAGTCAGCATTGACTTAACAACCTTCTCTTCTGAATAGGTTACATTCCTGAACCTCATGTTTGTTTAATCTTTGTGTAGATGCGAAAAAGAAGGCAGTGAAAGAATAGGCCTTATTTTAATATTGTAAACTGTTGGAGTGATATGAGATTCAAATGCTCCATACTGTAATTTCAATCTTCCTAGCTTAGTCAATGTTGCTCCTGGTCCTCTCTCTCTCTAAGTCCCTTTCTATTGCGTCCTTAAATATCTCTACAATTTTTGGAGGTCCAACCCATTTGAAGTATTATTAGATCGTGAGGGCTGAATGTACCCTTCCCAGGTGAAATGGAAACTGTTAGGGGTATGGAATGTGGGGTTTCACATTTTTGGAACTGGAACTGCCTGTGGTTGTGCTAAGCTTTAATAGACAAGTTATCAAATAGCATTCAAATTCAAACTTCACTCCTGAAACATTCAGGAATAAGCAAAAAACTAAGTGAAAACTCAAATATTAGAGCTATGTTAGGTGGCACTAACATGCTTTTCTGATCCTGATAACTCAGCTTCTACCTCTCAAGTCTTCTTCAAAATGTAGGATCTCGTTTCTTCAGCCTCATGTTGGATATTATGAGACTTTATCCCAATTGTGTCATTAAAATTCAAGTTTGTATCTTATAGGTGTACTTCTATGTTAAAGTTCTACATTCCACAAAAGTATGTTCTACAAAAGAAGATAACTTGTTTTCATTTTACTCCTGAAGTATTTGCGAGTAGTGTAGATCCTGCATCTATATTCTATTTTATAGCTTTCACTATTGAAATTTGCTATGAGAAGTGAAACTCAAACTGCTATAATAATCTTGCATGGTTATATAACCCTTTTTTGACTGGGTGTGTTTTGCCTCTAGGTTTCTGAGGGGGGTAATTCACCATTTTCCTATATCATTGTTGACAATCAAATGTGAGGGTCTTTGCTCTCTCTCTCTCTCTCTATTATTATTATTATTATTTTCAATGAGGTCACTTTGTTGACAAAATGAAAGCCAGCTTGTTTCAAGTTGTAAATGACTTGCTGTTGTGAATTAATAGAATCACTGGTCAAATCATCTTTAGCATTTCCCTGAAGCAAGTTTCTTGTTTACAACATGATCTGTAGGCTTTTATCTGCTATCCTTACATTGTTTAATTCGGCTGGAGATCGAATGGATCATCCATTTTGCCAAGATTCCAGATGAAGGTTACCTATAGCTATCAAAAGTAGAAGATTTGACAAATGTCCATGTGGATAAAATTGTTTCAACAGATTAGAACAAGAAAAGGTTATGTTTGTACAAGTTCTGAGATATTTCCCTTCTAACTCTTTTCTCTGTTTCCTGCCTTTTGTCCGGTCAAGAACTCCCCAATATTAAAAAGACCTTCTAGAGATGTCAATGTGTTAGTACTTCTATTTTTTCTGAGTAGGTTTCTTTTTTAGCTTCTAGTAACCTCAGATAAGATGTTTGCATTACGTATGACTTCTTCTAGTCTTTATATTACAACATGAAATATTCTTGATCTTTGGGCTATTAATAGCTACCTAACTGCAGAGTGAGTCTTGTTAATGCCTAGAATGCTGCAACATTGTATGTACTGGACAAGCACTTTGCATTGGAAGTACCTCGACATAAGAAAGCATCATTACTTTATCAACAATATGGCTTCATTTGCTGAAATCATATACTATGCTTTAGAACGTGTGCTTGAATAAGATATAACTAGTGAACAAGTTCTGAGACTGCCCTGGATTTTGTATTGCGAGGTGATTAATATTGAGTGACATTTTCAGGAAAACTCGCACTTGTATTCACACCCCAGGATATCCTCCAATGATACCCGACGACCTTTCCCAAGCAAGTTTATTATCTGTATTAGATGGTGCAAGAATTGTCTATTTTGACGGAAGATTGCATGAAACTGCTTCAATTGTTGGACAAGAGGTAAATATCCTCCAGTGAGACCAGATTACCTTTGAATTCCTTCACTCTTAGTATTCAGGCTATTCTTGATTCTGCTTTTTGAAGTAGTAGAATTTAGAAAGCTTGAACTCATGATAAGTTACATAGGAACATTCTGATTGAGAAATGACATGACTTGTGTTCTAAAAGGTGTAGATTTAATTTTCTGAATTTTTAAGACGGACAAACTTGACGCAAGAGAACCTATCTTATGAGAGACCAGAAAAAAGATCTGTGATTTTGACAAAAAAAAGAGGATCTTTTTGGCCACAATGAAATCTAGAAAAAATTATGTCTCTAAGACTGTTAATCGAGGCAGTGTCTAATATTGTTGCGTGTTCTTGTACTGTATAAGATTGAGGAAGCCAGGTTTTTAAGCTGTTCTATTTATTTAATTGGTTTGCAAATAATGCAAGGCTAGTCTGATTGTATTGCATTTTAGCTTGGGGATGTGTTATTTCTTATTGATCATTTTTGTTTTAAATGGGTGCAAAGTTAATTATGTGGAGGGGTATAAATCAAAATATGTGTGAAAAGGTGCTATAAATACAAAGCTAGCTAGTGTAGGGGCATCTGTAGCAAATGTAATTTAACAAGGCTCTATGAGGAAAATATATCTATAGTTGAACCAAATACATTTCCTACTATACGCTTTTTGATGTTGTCTTTCTCTTTCTTTCACCCGTTTTATGTGCTTAGCATCAATCTATGCTGTTTACTTCTCTTTACATGATCAATTATGACATGACTTGGACATGTGTGTAGTTACACAGACTCCCTCTTCTTTCTTCCTTCTTGTTCTTGCTTTCACTCTTGGAGAGAAAAACAAGCAAACTTAATACTAATTAATGGGAAATACTTGGTATTCACGTTCTTCCTACAGGCAGTTCACAGGAGGATACCTATTTTGGTTGAAGCAGAAAGAGTAAGGGAAGGCTTGGATGATCTTCTGAAATTAGCTGATTATGCCATATGCTCAACAAAGTTTCCACAGGCAAGTTGACTCTTCTTCATAAATAAGTGTTCAAGGGACTTAGAAAAGAAAAGAAAAATATTCCAAGGGTTATTATGACTGGTGAGTCTTCTTATCAGCAAATCCTTTGGTTTCCAAAGATGTTGATTCGTACTAAGATTGCATCTCTAGATTAGTATCTGTTCTCTTAAATTAAGATATCTAGCAAATTCTTCAGTTCACACAGATGTGGGTTTGTACTGACATTTGACCTCTGGGTTAGTAACTGTTTCCTTGAAATAGTACCACCATTGCATTTCTGGATTGTTAACTGTTGCTCCTCTAGGGTATCCAGTCAGGTCCAAGGTTACCAATATTTGTATGGAAAAGATTATCCAATAGCAGATTTGTTGGCCATGTACCTGTCTTCTATTTACAGATGTGCATCTTTCCGGAACTTCTCAGCTATGTGTATTTTACAAAATAGTGTACCCATCAGACTGCAAAAAATTTGGTTTAAGTTTCATGTTGATGTGATTGTTATGATTTGATTACATTTGACCACACTCAAAAGACCTGCCTATCCTTCTTTCAGTCTTAGACTTTGTAAGGTCCGTTGGTCCGTAAGGCTGAACTGATTCTTTTAGAGGGCACATTATATCTACAAATTGCTGTCTAGTATCCTCGGTGATTCCTATGGGAAAACATTGACTTCTTGGTTGTGACAGGCGTGGACAGATGGTGCATCTATTCCAAGTGCGATTGTTTCCATTCTTTTACGCTTGCCTAATATCAAATTCGTGATTGTGACCTTGGGTAGAGATGGATGCATAATGCTTGAGAGAAGTGTCAATGGTAAGGTACAATTCCCCATTTTCTAGGGTTCATGATGCAAAAGATCTTGTTGGTTTACATTCTATATTTTCTCGCAGAGGATTCCCAGGCAGAAGAAATCGACATAGATGTCTTCGTAGAATCATTAAAGCGGCAAAAGGATGAAAGCATATCCATCCCAACGTACATATCATCGGTAATGCCCTTTCTATGAAGCTCAAAACTCTCCTTTTCTTGCGTACTATAAAGTGCAGGTCATTTTCAACCTTTATGTGTAGCTGTATTCTATTGTGGGAGAGAGGTACAGTTGTACGTCATGAGCTTCACCAATTAATTTGCATCAGATTGAAAATCATATGCTCTGAGGAACTGAAGAGGGCATAGTTATTTTTGTGGTATTTTTATTTAATCACTCCGAAAATTCTAATTGTAATGAAATATGGTTACCCATTACTCAGATGGAATCCATCTAAATAATGAATAAAAAAAATGCAGATATCTAGAGGGATGGTTTCTACGTAGATTTACTTTTACATCTTTCTCTTTCTTTTGCACAGTCAGTCACCAAATTGAGAGCAAACGGGATAGGGACCGTCTTTGGGAGGTTATTTTTGGGAACGGCTGAGAAGATACCTCCATCAGAACTTATTGATACAACTGGTGCTGGGGATGCATTTATTGGAGCTGTTATTTATGGTGTGTGCTACCATTCAATCAATATCCTTTTTCCCATAACCTCGGTTCTGAATGCAGATACTTGTCTTGTTGTATGTGCTCTATAATTGTGTCGGTCTATTTTGTTTGCTGCTCACTAATGCTTTGCAAAAGATAAATGTTATATCATTTAAAGCCAAACCGAATGACCAAGAAGTCATCTTTGCCATGTTAAATTTACTTTTGATTTTCAACGTTCAAACAATTTACGACATCTCTAATTTGATAAAACTACACTAGCATCTTGCTCCCGAAAGAAGGCGACATTAGCTTGATCTAGTTCACCATCATGCAAGGCTAAGAGCTCGGTTGATAGTTACCTTTATAATTGTAGAATCCATTTTTCTTACCAATGTGGATTCTCTTCAGCAAGAGAATTTGTCCACATGTCCTGGATTGTTTGCACATTTCGAAAATTCGAATTGCTTCTGTTTTTCTGACAATCAAAGGTCTTTTCTCAACATATTCTACAAGGTGGTCCAGGCTTTTGAGTTGTGACTGTACAAAATTAAAGTTGATGCCTCAGCAAATTATATGTTCTCAATATCCTTGCATGACTTAGTGACTACATGCATCTTATTTTATTGCCACTTTCATAGCATCTCATTAAATCTGTTTATACCATGGCCTAAGAGTTCACAGAATCACTTGTCAAAATTTCTTGCCACATTTATCCACCACTCGAATGGCTGCTGTCTTTTGTTTATTATATATTTTTTACTGATGGAAAGACTGATGAGATGCATAATTTATTGGATTTCCTTGTAGCTTTATGCGCCAACATGCCACCAGAAAGAATGTTGCCATTTGCAGCCCAAGTTGTAAGTAGATATTATCCAGAGGGAAAATAGCTGAAATAATCTCTTGTTGGGATGGATGGTACTTGCAAATAAAAATTGTTTGTGACCTATGTGATGCTGATTGCAGGCAGCAGCGAAATGTAGAGGTTTGGGAGCTCGAACAGGTCTTCCACATCACACCGATCCACGCCTGGCATCTTTCCTTCATGAGAGTTCCCAAGCGATGATCACATCATCAGCGAGGTAAGCGAGAAGCATGAGATTCAGCCTGAAGATGGGCTCTTTCATTGTAATTGTCAGGTTTTGTCCCTCTCTTATGACCATTGCATACACTCCTTGTACAGAATGGATGAATTCTGAAGCACTAATAAAGGGCCAGTTTGAATTAGACTGCATCACATATGTGGTTCCATGTCCTTAGTATTACGATTATCCATTTATGGTTTTGAGGAGTGTAGTCCCGAAAACCAGTCACCCCTATCGGTGTCGGGCCTCATGTTTGGGATTTATAATTAGGGTGCATTTTGGATGTTGGAGGAACAAAATCGCCAAGCAAATGAACAGGGGTGATACAAGCATTGTTAGTCTTGCAGATTAGACGCATTTGCTTCCTGAACGGGAAGACATAAAGCTTCCTAACACACGACAAAGAGGCTATCTATTATACAAAAACAAAAGACCTTCCACTTTGTTCCCATGTCCATCCCTAAACCCCTAAACTCGGAACTTCATCCATTCCCACAGGTCTACAACAAGCTATCAGTCCTTGTGGGTAACCTCCTGAAGAAATTCAAAGCTGGAGATGGCACCTTGCTCCTAAACCTCGGCGGCCTCAGCACATACAGCACCCACAACGCCACCACAACCCGAATTGGCACCGCATAGAATCCGACAGCAGCAAACAAGCAAAAGAACACAAACAAGAATGTCGCCCTCGGGTCTCGCCAACTTAGCAATTGTTGGAAACGTTCGCCTTGTGTTGCCATATCACCAACCACTGTCTGAATCCTTCCTGCCACGCTTCTTAGCCTATCATACCTTATCCGAATAACTTCTGCACTTCGACTCGTCGGGAATGAATCGAATTCCTCGTCCAATTCATCAGGATAAACACTCTCGGCATGAGAAAGTCGAGTGTCCATGTGGGGTGGATGTCGAGGTCTGGACCTGTAGCGCCAAAGTCCCAAAACGACCATGTAAAGTAAAATGGTAGGCATGATGAGCTCCGGAAGCATGACTAGCCCCAGAAGAAACACCACAAATAAGGTGGAGTATACGGGCTTGTTCCAGCTGCGCATCGACTCCACCCAACGGGCCATGGCAACAAGGCCAGACACAACATTCATCAGCCTGAAAAAGTTAGCCTTGCTCCTCCTCATGCTCCACATGTGGGAGTCATGATCAAGCATATACTCTACCACCTCTCGGCCCAAAGGTGGCTCTGCTCGGCTAAGCCTGGAGGCCATCACATTCATAGCCTGGTACCTCAAGCTCTCCAGTTGATTCACACCCAATGGCTGCACATAATGCATCTTCGGCAGCAATGGCATTGTGTACATGTGCAGCACATTACCCATATTGGAACAAGAAAATCGAACTGCCAAATGAAGCTCCCCCATTTTCTTGACACCGGAAGAATGCAACATTAGGAGAGGGTACGAATGGGTATAAACTCGATCCGATTCGAGTGTCGATAACCTGATTCGGACTTTCCCAATGCGGGTATCACGAGCTGCAGGATTGCTGCTTGTGTTCTTGTTCACCCTGGAATTATCAAACACCCCAACTGTTATAACCGTGCAAGGATCAAAGACCTCCCAAGTGTACTGCTCGTTCCATTTTGGTGCCAAGTTATCAACAACCGTCCTTGTCCGCACCCATTTCTGCCCATACTTTGCAACACAATAGGCATCCGTGGACCCTCCTTTACCTTCCTTGATTTTTACTGGCATAAGCCCAGTTGCGCCCAGGATTCCCATTTCAAGCACACCGACGTGGGGCTTCCAAAGTTGCTTAGCGGTAGGCTTAACATCACTACTATACATGGTAGCCTCATCTAGCACATGGTATCCTCCATCAAGGGAAACACGAAGATGAATCCGAGACCCAAAACTGGTCACAATCTTCGACTCGCCTGCATTCCCGAAATGATTGTCAAGGTTAAACCACCTTGAAGTCATAGGCTTTTCATCATTTCGCTTCTCAATGGCCGTCACAGGAAGTAGAAATCTCCCCACAACGTCGTCCCTCCCCTGCGCAGCACGGTCCTCGACCGAAACCAACACGTAGTCCTCAAACGGCTCTGCTACCACAAACACCATTTCCTCGTTCCAATAAGGATTTGACAAGCTCCTATTTGCGCTTGCAGCCGCAATCCTAGTCCTCAAAACCTGGTTCCCCACCTGGGCTTTGGCTGAAAGCTCCGGAAACCTCATCATTCCCGACACCTTGTCCCCTATAACAATGTCTTGCGCTTCAATAACAGAGACTCTCAGATACCACAGTTTAGGGGAGAGATAAACCTTGGAGTTAATCGAACATAAGCCATCGAAGTGCACATTAGCAGCCTTGGAATGCCACGCCTCCGTAAAGGCCTCGTCAGCCTGAGTCCCAAACCATATCGAAACCATTACTTCTCCTGCCTTGGCCTTTTCACCTTTCTTGTCCTCCATCCTATACCACTGAGGAGCCAACTGACTATCCGGTGGAGCACGCCTCGGGACCTCATTTAAATCAAACCAAACACGGCCCAAGAAATCATCTTTATTGCTCTCCTTCACTATTATTTCAGCCATTGATGACTGAATGGAGTCTTTTGAGAAAGCAAAGACTTGGTCCCATGCCACGTTACTCAAACTTACCCTCTTTGTGATTCCTCTGTAGTTTCCAAGCTTCACTTCGGCCACCAACTCAGCACCCCCAAAGAGTGAAATCTCTCGGGCTTTCACAACTCTAACATACAGGTACTGCATTTGCTCGACAAGATCATACGTAGAGCTGGTTTTGTCTTTCTGCAATGACTCGCCGCCAAGTTGTGGTTGAGTCTCCTTCAGCGAGAACTCGCTCGACACATTTGAGTGCATAATCACCCCACCACCACCAGCGCCGGCTCTTCCGCCTCCAGAGACTCCGGGAATGGCGAGACCAGGGCCTGTAGTGATCACAACGGGTTTGATGTCACCGGGGTTAGGCTCGAAAGGCTTTGAATGAGCCTGACTTTGCTGAGTGGGCTTGTTCTCTTGGACCAGTTGTTGCTGTGCCGCAATGGCTGAGCTTGGTGCCTGTAGTTTCTTAGCCTTCTTGGAAAAGCCAGTAGTAGAAGAAGCAGAGCCAGCAACAGAGGCTACTATTCCATTAGCCCCCAAGTCTTTTACTTCTTTTAAAGAGAGATAAAGCTTCAAGCTTATTTCACCTCTGATATGTGAAAACAGGCTTCTCTTATCGAGGGTATAGAGCTGGACGATCTCTTCACCTTCTTTGGCAATGCTGGACCCGGAGACTCTGACTTTCCCAAGAAAGTTTCTACTATTACTGGACCTTCTCTCGTTGAAGACGTTGATTTCCACCGTTCTGTATAGAAGATCAGCGACATCTTTGACGTGGAAGACGAGCTTTTCGTTCCAAATGGGGTTCAGGTCTTTGTATCTGACTTGGGTGCGTAGCCTCTGGTTTTCGAACTCTACTTCCACAAACGGGGATGATGAGCCTTCCCCATCTTTGGGCATGAGATTGTGGGCTGCTACCACTTCAACCACAAGCTTTTCTTTGCTGTAGTTGCCTGCGTTACTCATGGCAGAATGGTAACAAGCAACGAAGGGTACAGTCACAGAGGGAAAATGAAAACAAAAAAGAGAAAGTAATAGGTGGGAGGCTCAATGAAGGAAAGCTTAAAACCAGTGAAGTAGAAGAGCGTCGTGCATTGGTGTTGTATGACAGAGAAAGTTAAAGAGAGATTCTGAGCGAGTTGGTAAAGAAAGAGGCCAGTCAAATCTTAAGGTCCTGTCAAGAGATTTGTATTGTGCACGCACCAATCAGCACGGGCGAAACCCCTAGACAGAGTGGATACTGTGGGACCCACAACATTCCAAACGTTAAACCTACCCTGTTAAAGCCATGGTTTAAATTTTTACCTTAAAAGACTGCGAAGAAAAAGAGGTCAACTGTCTGAATACCGGGTCAGGTTTCGCGCATGCCCGCTCCACTTTCCGTCTAATATATAATAATCTATCTCTGTGGGATCCGAACATTCGGACTCAAGTACATCACTATTTGAATCCGGATTTACCTATTTATGAATTGGATATTGTTTCTGCTTCTGTCAGTGAGCGCGTGTAAACGGTTTGCAGAGGGAAAGTACGGGGCGCGCGTGCCAGAATCCACAAGAGAATCCGAAGAGAGAACCGGATATATCCTCGAAGTCCGAGGTTTTGTGGAGTGAATTTTTCCCCGTTTTGTTCGAAATCTTTTTCCCGTTTTTTGAGAATGTTTTGTCTGTCACAATTTCGAGGCGTGTGTTTACTTACACCTACACGCTACCTGTAACACCGTAACTGTGCAACCAGCATGGCTGCCACGAGGGACCCACCTTCCTCTCCCATACCGTAACTTTGATATTTGCACCAGATTTTTTTCACTTTTTGACTCCTCTCCCATTTCCTCTCAGTGCTCTCACATGCGTAGATATTTATAAATTGAAATCATATCAACGGCTGAGAACTGATCTATCTATATTCGTGCAACGTGTCGCTCTTCCCATTTCCGAGGACCCTGATACGGCATAAGTGAGTTGTACGTCAGGGGAATTTTAGAGCGACAGGAAAACATATGTACCCGTGCAGGAGAAGCGGGAATGTGGGATTGGGAAAGGAAAAGGCCGAAAGAGAAGGGAGTGGGGGTGTTTAAGAATTATTGTCCACTAATTGCCTTGGCTTTGCTCGTGTATCTTTTAAATGGATTGACATTGTTTCGGCGGACCTCTCAGGTTGTGTTTGTGTTGTAAAATTTTGGGTACGAGAATATGTGTTGGTATTGGATTTAGTGAAAAGGTGAAGAGAGAGGTAATTTTTTATAGTTTTTGTAATTTTTTATATTTTTTTATGGGAGAGAGAGATTATATTGGAATATTTTATTAGGAGAGAGATAAAATGTTGGAAATATTGAGTTTTGCAAACACAGCCTAAGCTGTTGGCGTGTTGTACAATGTTTCGGCGGCTTTGTTTTTTTGTAATATGTTTGTCTAAAATCTCTAGATTATGTTGTGTACGTCCTTGCTGTTTGAAATTTGTTACACAATAGAATGTTTCAACGTGGAAATTTTGAGTATTAGCCTTTAACAAGTATTATAAACTCAGTAGAGAAAAGATTTTTAATAAATATTATAATAATAATAAATTATATAATGAATTTTTTTATTATTAAATCTAAATTTTTAGGCCTAAATTATTGGGGCTCAAACAAGACTAATATGAAGTTCATGAATTCTCACAGCCTACAATTATGAAGGAAGAGATTTAGAGGTTGTTCGGTTAAGAAGTTTTGGGAAGATTTTTTGTGTTTTGAGAATTTTTAGGTGATGTTAATTTTATTGGTACGCGTGTTGTAGTTATTTTTATGTGAGGTTAAAAATGATGTTTGATTATAGGATTTTTTTATTGTTAGAATTCAAAAAATTCTGAGGATTTTTATTAAACAAACAGCCCCTTATTTGGTACGAATAAATAAATTTGGTCTCGCGAAGAAACGTCTCTATAACATTTACTTTTGCAGGCTCAATGATTGCGTTTAGAGATAATATATATATCCCATGGTGTTTGTTTACGTGAAATTTTTTAAGATTTTAAGATTATGTTTGTTTTAAATTTCAAAGTAGTTTTTTTGTGTTTGTTTTTTGAAGTAATGTAAATTCTCTTGATATTGGTAAAAAGTGTGTTAAAAGTTATTGAAATTTGTAAAAAATTGTTGAAATTAATGAAAAATTATTGGAATTGACGAAAAAGTGAGTGTATAATTTTTTTGAAAATATTTTGAAAATCATTCAAACATAGCCTAAGTGTTTTGACTATTTTTTCGTGATGTTTAAGCTTTATTGACACGCGTGTAGAAAATGTTGACTTATATTTATGTATGTAAAAACGTAATAATGAGTTGTATTAAAATCCATATTTTTTTATGTTGAGATTGTAATGTTAAAAAATATGATACAAATCTTAAAAAAATGTTAAAAACGACATGTCCCAAGTATTTATAAGAAAAGCATGCAGATCTACCACCTTCCTTATATGTGATATTTCTAATTAATCTTCTCGTCGAGTCATTGAATTGAAATTTCCATTAATTTTAATGGATAAATAAAGCAAATCGAAAGAATATAGATGAAATGTTATAATTGAAAAAGGAGATGCAAATATCAATCCTTTTAAATCAAATGGTACAAATATAATTAACATTAAAAATTATTATATCTCACTTGACTACGGGACAAAGTAAACACCCAGCAAAGATAAACTAAACAAAAACATGACAAACAAGTCCTAAAGTTTTGATCTTGGAAATACTTCTAAACACCAAACTGTCCGAAGTTTTGTTTTTCAAATGTCTAAAATTGTTAATATTTTAATGGCATCGTCTTCGATGACACAAAAGGTCTCAGTGGATACGTCGCTTCTGTTTCTGTAGTGAGCACTCATATCCAGACATTGCCCACTGCCCAGTAACCAGATACAACAGAAAAAAGAACTCTACAAAAACACTACTGCGTAGTACGTAGGGATGGGCTGTCGTTTTGTTTTGTTTGTTTATCCGAGTGGACTGAAGTAGAGAAAAGAGAGTAGGGTAGGTTAGTAAAGGCAAAAGGTAAGAGGCCCGAAGGGTTTATGTCTCAAAACTCAAAAAGAATGGATGTGTACGGGACAATGTTTCAGGAAGTGTTACAGATAAAAGTAGTCTGTCTCGCACCTCCACGGACCACCCACGGCAACCATTCTCTGAGATCTCTCTGTCCCTCTCGGGCCTGTCAAACTGCCAGAAAAGACTTTGCACCAAAACTCGCTTCGTGTCACTGTGTACTCCCTGTGGAGCAAAAAAGGCACCCACGCCCATCTCCAAAAAGGGGGAGCTGAGTAACCAAAGTTGAAGCCTTAGAGATAGTGGTTGTTTCCCACACGGTGGCATGGAAAACAGAGAGGATAATCAATTCTTGTTAGGAAGTTTGTTTCGGGATATACACGAGCCTAGACGGGGGCGAGCCTAGAATACTGGAATTCGTCTATATTCGATCGGGCAGTCGGTTTCACTTCAGCCCGACCCAACCCGCCAGAGTATCATTAGATTTCCTAAACACTCAAACATGATTTTTTAACACAAAAAATATTTCATTCTTCAATAATTTTTTTAATCTAATTATTGGCAATAATTTCTGTGAGCACAAAAACTTAAAAAACAAAACTAATCTCACAAAACTTAAATGGTTAATATGAATACCTTTCATCAAGACATGTCATTTTTTGGCCAATACGAGTAATTTATTGATCTTCTAATTAAACATAAATAAATGGTTTGTTTTAAAAGCATGGGAACCAGAATTAGGGTGGGTTTGTTTTATAAAATTTTAGTGTTGTTAAAATTTTAGGTATTGGGTTTAGTGAAAAAATGAAGAGAGAGGTAATTTTTTTATATTTTTTGTAGTGAAAAGTAATGATTTGATGGAAGAGATAGAGATTATATTGTAATATTTAATTGTGTTAAAATTTTAGAGGGGGTAAAATTTTTAAACACAAACGCACCTTTAGAATGCTATCGAAGAACAGGCAATTTCAACTAGAGGAGATATAGAAAATATCACTCGAATACTCCTGACTAGAAAATATAGTAGTGCATACCAAAGGGTATTGGCAGTGGAAAGTGCAAGAAGCAAACAATTTGTGGTCGAAAGGAAGTCTCTATCTTTGGCGCTGGTCAATGTATATAGGGGTAAATATACTTTGCACCCTTTATCTTTATGAGTGTTGACACATTGCATCCCGGTGTATTATTTTTTAGACATTGGATATCTTATCTTTTCTTCTCCCACACTTTGTACCCCAATGTGACATCTGACGTTAAAATACACAGTATCTGTTTACACGTGCATTTCACATGTTCTTTCTCTATATCATATTACTAAATTGCTCATTAAGCTAAAAAAAAAGAGTACAAAGTGTATTTAACCTATATATATTTCTAATTCCCATGGGCGACCTACGAACTTACACTTCAACGACATACTACCTTGACCATTGTCATTCTGATAAGATCTCCGACCTAGGCCCCTAACCAGTGCCCAATCCCCTCGCAAGTGCAACCTTGTGAGTACACACGGTAAGCACACGCCTCAAAGATAATGCTCTATTGATCATTCCATTGAGATTCTCTTTTGATATTAGAGCTCTATTTTTGGTATTTTAGATAGAAAGAAAGATAAATAAAAATAAAGATGGATGGTTGAGAAGGTGGATGATAAGGACCACGTGTCGAAGCTAGAACAAGCCGAGGCTAATTCTAACCAATACAAGGGCTTTGCAAGCCTTTCTCCTGTGGAGTATGCACTTTCGCACATGTAAGTACTTACAGATAAGCAAGCATAAGTCATCCAAGGATGACTTAGAACTCGATAGGCAGAAAAATGATAAGAGAAGACCAAAGCTCAGCAAACACAAGTCCAAGCTAAATATCCTTATACTTACCAATGAACCCCGAATCGTTGTCAAGAGGTTGGTTAAGCAACGAGAGACCCACGCATGACACAAGAAACATTCCGCTCTTTAAGACCTTCAACTACCTTGACAAAGGAAAGACCAAGTAACGAAAGAACCACGCCCGCCAAATGCTCCTTCCCAAGCCAATGCACCTCTAGGGGACGGACCACCACTTGCCCCTAGTTTCTCTCACAAGGCAGAACCACGGCCAAGTTAGAGTCTAGCATGAAAAAACTACGTCCATGCTAGCCCAATGGTGACAAGGTTCGGTCTGCACCGTAGACAAAGGGCACTGAGGTCAAAAGATCCTTTAGATACTCTATTCAATATATATTCAATGGATATCTTACAATGGTGCCATGAAGAAGTATATATAATACCTCCATGGGCTTAGGCGGCAAGGTCTTTCCTTGTAGAGGGAAGCCTTGCTTGCCACACAAAATCATATATTCTGAGATCTCCTAAGATCAAGCAAATGCCAAAATGAAAGATCACGAAAGGATCTTCCTTGGTGGCCAAAACTTGCCTACCTAAGAGCCAATCAATTAAAGATTAATTTGCCCTTATTAGACTCTAATGTGGCAGGTCATATGCTTCCATATTGGGAGCAAATGTCAAATTTCACCTAAGTATAAATCTCCTAATATCAATCAAGGATCAATCTTTCTAAAATAGGACTAAGATTGTTTCCTTAATTGACTCAAGCCAACATGATAATGTTTTGACATAAAAGAAATAAAGATAACTTCCCATAAATAGAGAATTTGGCCATATAGGAAAGGGTGATCCTATATGGCATTTTGATTCACGTCGGAGGTGGTTGTTGCTGCTGTCGCCGCTCCACCATCTTGTAGGGTGGTGACACCAAAGTGTTCTTTGTGACATGCTTATTCTTTTGAGCTTTCTCTTCCATCTGCTTCGCCACGCGCCGTCGCATTCAGTGGTCGTATGATGGTGTTACCGATCTCCTCCATTCTGTCATAGGAACCTCCTGAGACAATCTCCTCATGCACTTTTCTCTGGCACCGCCGTGGCTGGAGGCCATGTGGTGGTGCTGGCAAGGTGGTCCTTGACTCCTCCTGAGTTAGCCCGCATAATCTCCTCATAGGCCTTTCCTAGGTCAAGCTGGGGCATGTAGCCTAGTTGAGCATTCTTGGGCACTGGCCATGCCATGGGGCATGCCAATGTGCGTCAAGATGGCCATGGCATGTCATAGGCGTGCCAAACGTTTTAACAAGCCTCGCCTCACCTCACCTAGGTCTTGAGCCGGGTCTTGCCACATTCGCTCTACACGCAATGAAAATGTACATGATGAGTGGAACCAGAGCATGTGAGATATATAATTAAGGAAACGGCTCCAAGCACATCTTCAGGATCTTCAACGTAGCCACGCGGAAATGGTATTGTAGAAAACATACAAGGGAGAAGTGCCCAAGTCTCCATAAACCACTCCGTGACTCTGAAATGCAAGCCGCAGAAGCAATAGCGCTGAGAATTTCTATAGGAATCAAAATCTTACTCAGCAACGCAAATGAGTGGAATATCAACTAAAATATACTCCTGACACAGGCTTGGTATTTACAAATCTCACATTACCCAATTACATCAATTAGACAGGTCCTTTTACTAAAGATTTGATGTACCAAATAAAGAGCCTTGTTCAGAAGTGGACTAGAAGAAACATTGAACCTTGGACAGTGGACTGGAAAAAATTGGGCCTTGAAATGTGGGACTGATGAACGAGCAGGAGCCTATTTATCTCCTTTAAGGTCCGTTGTTAGAGCGGTAGGCTTATTGAGGCCCAAAAAGGCGGCTAGCACGATCCGGAGAAAGAAACCCAACTCGGACAAAAATCAAACTGGTGCATGCCGTTTCCATCGGCGATCCGCCAAATCCCCTATCAGAGTTTAAGCCTTCAGGGGAGTTGACAGCCGATATTCACCCCCCGAACCACACTAGTTAGGATATAAGCCATAAAGCACCAAGTGCCACCGGAGACCCTTTGAAGGCTTGAAACTCTATTCATGGGTAAGCATCTTTTCGGACCGACTTTTACACGATTGAGTTTGTATGCGGAGAAAATGGATGAAAATTAGATACTGAACAAAGGGTTTAATCTGTTAAGGTTTCTACAAGCTTCACTAAGAGTATGTTACTTTGATATCTTAAGCTGACCTTTACGAAGCAATGGAGAATGTTGAGATTTGAAGTTTGTAGAAAATGAAAGAAATATACTCTCGTATATTGATTGAAGTAAGTATACATTACAGAGGAATGTTGCCCTTTATACAAAGACTTCACGTGACTTACAAAGACTTCACGTGACTTAATCAAGCTAACAAGTTTAACAGAAAAACTAAAAACAGTTTTGTTAACCGAGCTAACCATGGTTAGCACCAAAAAAGTTCTTATATAAGCACGATAAATTTGTACATTTTCTGACTGAGCAAACGGGTGTCATAATTAGTAACGCCATTTTCTTTGCCGGTAGTTTTTTTTTATTTGAATTTTTGCGTTTTGGGTTCTCATATTTTTCTGTGTGATGATTTTAGGAGCACACAAGTACATGTCAGAGTTATGGAGAAACAAGAATGTCGCAAGGTTTTTGTCAGAAACGAGGTTGTGGGATTACAGACAAAGTCGTTCCATTTTGCACTCTATCCATCCATTGCAGACCAATGAGCCTCTCGGCTTGGGCCATGGGACCAATCAGGTTAGAAAGTTGCCTTTTGAAGTGTTTCTGCAAATGGGATTGGTTTTGGCATATTGTTTGCAATATGCTGTTTGTGTTGCTTGGCATTTGTTGTTATGTAGTTAGTGGTAGCATGTAGAGTTGACGTCATGTATAATCTCATTATGCACGGGGCACTTTAAATGACGTGCATCGAACATATGTAAAAGATGAGCAATATCATGGGCAGTTTCTTTGAACTCGATAAGCATCCTCGCGTGCTTCCTTTTATCATTGTTTATTATACATGATTTTATTGATTAGAGGAAGCCATCCATTATGCTTATGATTGGTAGATTAAATTTTCTTGTGAAATTCTATTTTTCATACCATGGTTTGATTAGGTTAGGACAAAGTTCTTGCCTAACGCACATAATTGGCTAATATATGACATCCTGTTTGTTTTAAGTCTGTTAGTTAAGCATTATATTTCTTATTTGGTACTTAGTTCCCATGTCATGATGCAGTTGCTCGTTCTATTGAAGTCAGGTTGTGCTAGACAGTCTACTTTTCACGCAAGCACCACTACTCAGTTGAGTAATTGGTTCCTTATAAGTTCCTTAGTTTTATCTTTTTCTTGGCACAAGCTTGCAGACTGAATCCATTGCTTCCAAATTTATTCTGCAGGTCGCACTTGGAGCCGATGGTTAGTGACTATCACATAGTTCTTATAATCTGTATTAATGTTGAAGCAGAGTATATGTTAATTTCCATAACATTAGAAAAGGAAAAATTGTTAGGCTTTTTCAAGTTCTTCTATTCATGCCTCCTTGCCGGTGGTGTTATTGTGTGTATGTTTGAACTTGAGTTCTGTGCTGTCCTAACTGCAATTTGTCCTCCATATTCACTCGTCTACTAAAAAGTACTATTTAAGACTGATTAACTATTTCCTTTATTTTATAAAGTTGTACGAGTTGTTGGTTTAAGGCAGTAATAATTGTTAACATCTGTGAGATTCTTCTTTTTTGATAGCACAACATTTTCTTCCATGAAATTTGGAGCCTCTTTTCCGATATTGTGCTATGAATTTTTGCAAAAAGGGGAAATCTGCCACATTAAGGGCATGTTTGCATTTAGGAATTTTAGAAACTTTTGGCGGTGTTGTGAACAATTGAGGTAGATTGGAGTTTGTACAAAAGTAGTGAAATTTTTAAAGTATGTTTGGGAGATGTTGGAAAATTTTTGAGTTTTATGGGAGTTGGTGAAAAAGTGAAGAGAGATATGACTTGAGTGAATTTTTTATGTTTATTGTGATAGAAAGAGATGATTTAATGGGGGAGAGAGAGAGATGATTTTGAAGTTTATTATTATTATTTTTAAAATTTTGGAATTAAAATAAAAAGAGAAGGAAAATTATTGTGTGAAAACCAAAAAAGTGAAAAATCTCTTAACAAAAATTTGAGTTTGTTTTTTTATTGAGAATTTTTTAATGGAGATAATTTTTTATTCAAACATCTCCTAGATGATGTTCGGCCACTTAAAAAATTCACCTTTTTGGCTAAATTTTTTTTAACCCAAAAAAAAAAACACAAACCAACATTAAAATCTCAAAAAATTCAACTCTAAAAATTTTCCACAAACTCCAACACCTTTTCACAAAAATTTCAATACATTTTTCAAAAAAAAAAATCTGTCAAATTTTCTCCCGCCATACTTTTTCACCAAACTTCGCTGTTTTTTATTAAAAAAATTACATCAAATCATATCTCACTTTTTTTTTAAATCATCATATCTCTTACATTAGTTTACAAACTCCAATAAAAATCAATATACAATTAAAAATCTTTAAAAAATTTCACGACCTTTTTTAAAATTCCAATAAAACACCAATCTACCTAACTATTCACATCACTATCAATTTTTTTACGAATTTGAAAGATTTTTTGCAACCAAACATCACCCTAAATTGACATTATGGGATTTGTTTAATATCAAAAAGGTGCTCCATGTAATGAGGAATGCTGGGATGAACGAGAAGAGTGTGGGTTGATCAAGATAATGTTGGTCCAAGCTTGATCTTTCTTCTTCCTTCTTTTGGGGTTGCAAGAAGTTAAGGACACTGGGTTTTTCTGGAGCTGCACAAATCCATAACACAAAGAATTGATACCTTCTTCACACAGACTTGATTTCCCTTGTTTCCTCATTTGAAGCAACCCCACCACCGCACCGCTTTTTTAGGTTGCTGGTGGAGACATAAATTATATGCAGCATAGATTGTTTTAATTTTGAGGCAGAGCTTCTGCTCTGGGGTTACCTTCAAATACCTTTCTTGGCCAGAAAATTTCTAATCAAATATTTCAACCGGAGACTGTTTTGCTTATAAAAAAAACTGGAGACTGTTTGTGTTTGGCGTCTAATGCTACGTTAAAGGGTTATTAATCCATGGGGGTTCATAGCATCATCACCTTTGGATTTTCTTCCATGAACCCTTTTCAGAATAGGAAGGATTTCTATTCTCCTGGCGTAAAAAAGTTGGTTATTGCTGTTGTTGCTACATCCACTACCACATCACCTTCTGTGATGCAGAACAAGCAGTTCTCCAAGTTCATGGTGCCAATCTTTGTCCTTTGCAATATCAGCGATCCAAAGTTCATGCTTGTCTTAACACAAGGCTTACTAAGGAAGAAATAGGGAAAACTGGAAAGTGGGAGATATTCTTTCATGCATTAAAAGACAATACAAGTAACAAAGACCTGCTTTGAATTACTCACCACATATAAAATTAACAAAATATTCAAATTCTCTTTTGAGGAACTCATGGATAAACACTAGGAAATGAATTGCCAGTTGCATGAGTCATGCTATTGAGTTTATAGGGTCAAATTTTTATATTGGCACTTGATGACAGACAAGCTAACTGACTTGTGAGAAAAGTTGGGAGCGAGAATGAGTCTGGTTTTGCGTACTTATAATCTTACTAGCATATGCATGTATGGTTATGTATGTATTTTTTTTTATGTTAATGTTTTGCAGGAATCCCCGCTCTCTTTAGAGGGCAATCTATTAGCGGTTGTTCATCTCATTCGCTATTCCAACTCCAAGGAAAATACGGAGCAAACGCCATGAATCCTTACTTCAGAAGATCCATTTCGTCAAAAGCTTCAGAGCAACCGGAACAACGCGGATCAGAGAAGCCACCAGGACGAACTGGATCAGAGGTTTGAGTTTGAAATGAAGACTTTGTACTTAACATTGTGTGCTCATTTTGCTGATGGACAAGGCGTACTCTTGCAATTAGCTTTTTTGTGTGCACATTAGTCATCGCGATCTATTTGGTTTATCCAATTTGTGAGTGTATTTATGAAGAAAGAACCTGAAAATAGGGGTTTTGTACCTTTCATGATTTACGAATCATTTACCCCTTAATGGGAACCAAAGTTGGAATTGGACTTCGAAAAGTAGAGGTTATATAGTGACAATGTAACCATACAATCACTTCGTCCTATTGCTTCAGATCAGGTTCCCGGTACCTCATTCTTGCCAAGAATGAGCTGGATATGAAGTGTTCGATATGGTTTGAGTCTTGAACATTATCTTTCCTTGAGGAATCTATAAAGTTTGGTTTGACAAATATGAAGTTTGGTATAAGATAATTAGAATTGGACTGACTAAGTGAAGACCTGTAATACTCTATATTTAGGTACCTGTATTTTAACTATGTTCTTTTGATATATTTGTCTACTTCAAGTTTCATTATCTTGATTGAGCCACTGGTTCCATTGACAGACTAAAAAAGACATATCAACTGTTGAGGATCCCTTTGATGCTCCTACGTATAATATCCCACAGAAGCCAGTGACATTTGTAGAGGGGGCTTCCTATACTGCTATCATTCTTGTAGGGCTTGGAATTGCAGCCGCGGCTGGATATGCTGTTTTCAAAGAGCTGATCTTTCAACCCAAAGAGTAAGGAGTTGCATTATCTGGATGAAATTCGGTTATTTTGTTCTCTAGAGGTGCTTTATATCAACTCTCCATTCTTCTTCATTTTTCTAGGTACAAGGTCTTTAACAAGGCTCTGAAGAGGGTTCAGGATGACAGTCAGGTTAGTGAACTTCGCATTTCTTTTAGTCTCAACAAAGGAATGAGAAAACGTATTCAGTGAACTTTTGTGTTGGGTGGACTTGAAAAGGAAGTGATTGTTGGCACTATTCTCTTTGACCATACTGCCATTAGTTTCATAGTTTACTGCTTGACGCCACAATTGTATTACCTTTAACAAGTCTAACCCCAGATTTTACCTTGAAAAGAGAACTATCTCTTGCTAAAAAAGGTGATAACTTCAGCGTTACCTTTTAGTGAATACAAAGCCCCGCTAGGAAGAAAATATTCCTTTGTGGTGGAAAACATTACAAGATATATTTGGCGACTTTGAACAGCTTATGGTCTCATATTTCATGTGGCACTTCTCCAGCCATCACACAGAAAAACAGGGGAAAGGCAAGAGATGCTTCAAATGCTTTAGTTCCTACAAAATATTTCTGTGAAATCGCTAACCTACTAGCAGGAAAATGGTTACCAACACTTTCTTCCATAAGAGGAGATGTCTGTTGGGTATCAGTGGTGGAAGAGGTTTTTCTTTGGGGGAGAGCTAATACATGCTAACTACACGAAATGGACTGCTAGTTAGGGGGAATTAAAAAAAGAAGTGAAAATGCTTTCTCTATCATAAAGAACATCTTCGCCTTGTACGTGAGACACTTAGGACATAATTAACATTTATGTGATATATGCATGTCTTACACGGTAATAGGCTACATTCTGTTAGTAGCACCATCATGCCATTTGCAGACGAATCAGCCTAGTATTTAAGTTCAAGTATGAATGTTATTTAGTATGGATTTTGTGGTTCACGTGACTTAAATTTTCTGTCTCAGGTCAGAGTGAGGATTGGATCCCCTATTACAGGCTATGGTCAGGAAAGTAGAAATCGTGCTTCTCGCCAACGTATTCCGAATAAGATATGGACTGATGAAGATGGTGTAGAGCATGTAGAGGTAATTCCATGCTAGCATCATAACTTGATTTTGTTACGTATATCAACTTCCACTAAGCTGTACAGACTCCATCAACGCATGGACTTATGGGAAGGAGCATGACCTTCATGAATTTTTCAACTTTAATAATTCTAGTGTGTTTATTCTCTGATGAAGAAAGGGTAATGATCTGAGATATTGTTGTTTATTTTGAAAAGTTGGAACCCTGTATATCTTGTGTAGAAAATCGGTCAATACTTATGGCTGACCAACTTAATGTAGGTCAATTTTTCTATCCGTGGACCTCATGGAGCTGGGAAAGTTTACTCTGAGATGTTCAAGGACCAAGTGGACAAGCAGTGGAAGTATACATATTTGATTGTTGAGATCAAATCACCAGCCGCTACGCAATTGATTCTAGAGTCTTATATGCCGGCTTATAACCCGGACACCAAGTAGTCAGACTGTGACAAGGTTTCTTGCTGTATGAAAGAATATGGAGAAGATCACCAACCTAGTCTTGTTAATAGTTATCCTCCTCATTCTTAATTTTTCTTCAACTCCTTGGAAAGGGGTTCAGTTTGGATTTTCAAGTCCAATTTTTGATTTAGTACGAAGAGGCATGAGATATATTTCAATTTTTTCGCAAGTTCTATTTGCACATGCAGCAGGGTAAGCTAACTGTTTCAGGCTTATCCACATATGACAGTGACCCAGGAGGACCAAGTTTGTATGAAGGAAAATCATGAATCAAAATGAAATACATTCTTTTGGAATACATATTGCTTCTGTTTGGTAGTTGTGAAAGTGAGTTGTTACTTTATTTCGGTTACTCTATTTTCTTTGTTACCAACTTTTGCAGTGATTTTTCCCATTGATTACCAGGCACTCATCATATGCTATATATTAGGTAGTGATAAATTTTCATTAGTTCTACTATATAGGGGGAAAAGGGAAGTTTGGATTATATTTGTTTGTTAGATATCTCATGCAGAACCATAGTAGTGCATGCACGTTATAAGGACAGACCCAGATAAAACAAAACAAAGATCTTAGGAATTCAATCTCCCCTTTCGGTCAACGTGTTCCAACTAAACCAAATATGAACCCAATTATATTTTTATCAATTTACAATTCAATCCCCACACGAACCACCAACCAAAGCCCCAAATTGCGAAATCTTTATATATACGACTCCGTCTATTAAGGCGGTGACTAATTCTGTCTTTTCACGTAATCGACCCATTCTTCTCATTTTTAATCCAACGGTTACCGTTGCACCGAATATAGCTCCAGAGATCCAGACCCTTATCTTACTACCTCTTCCGCCGCAAGCCCTTGGATAGTTGGATAGACGCGTCGAAACCCAGGTGGCAAAGGCGAGCTAGAACGTGCTCACGTGTGACGTGCTCGTAAACTTACCGAAAGTGTCATTACTCTAGGCCCACGCTCGTGTAGCACACGGGCCCCGCTGATTGGCTGTTAACGGTGGGTCCACACTCCGAGGGAGCGTGTGGAGTCTTTTTTCGGTAAGTAAAATCTGACATTTTTTGTTTAAAAATAAATAAATAAATCTGACATTTTTCATTCCTAAGGTCAACAGTTAATTGAATTTTCGCTTCTTACGTGTCTTACTACTATTGGGCTTCCCTTACAAGTTTTTACGTAACCGACATTTGTCGAAGAATTCTCTCTAAACAGAGGGAACATAAAATAAAATCCTTTGCTCCGGGATATTCTCCGTCCGCGCTGCATGACGCCACTGCGCCCATTTTTCTCCGTTTCACATCTATGAGGAAAATCAAATAAATGAAAAAAACTGAAATAAATAATTATTGCCCATGTTACTACCAAAAATTACAAGGATACCATCGACTATCTCGTGGTTTTTGTTATTGTAAATATATGAAATATAGAGTGTGTTTGTGTTGTAAAATTTTTGGTATTGGGTTTAGTGTTGGTATTGAGTTTAGTGAAAAAGTGAGGAGAGAGGTAATATTTTATATTTTTTGTAATATTTTATATTTTTTATGGAAGAGAGCGAGATTATATTATAATATTTTATTAGAAGAGAGATAAAATTTTGAGTAAAATTTTGGTTGCAAACGCCATAGTGTTTGTTTACACACAAAATTTTACTAAAATTTTAACTTTTTCACCTCCTCAATCTCTCTCTTACTTTTTCACTTTTTACAATCTTTTTCACTTACTTTTTCATTCTCTCTCCTTACCTTTTTCTAACTTTTTTTTTTTTTTTTTCACTTTTTTACTTTTTCATTCTTTCTCACTTTTTCACTTTATGTTTTTTTAGGATTCAAATTCATTCACAAAATTATAATCGAGCATCTTAAGAATTCAAACATAAATATCAATACGTTTAATATGATCTCCAACAATTTTTTACTTTTTTATTTAACACAAATTTTCTCTCTCTATACTTTTTCACTTAATGTAAATATTTTTTTATTAAACAATTACATCAAATAATATCTCTCTATCATTTACACAAACACCTATAAAACACTATTTTACATAAATATTCACAATTCTACTAAAATCCTATAGTTTTTTACAACACGAACATGCCCTAGCGACTAGGGGTGAAAATCAGAAATGTGGTCCGATTTTTAGACCAGAATGTTGTCCGGACCGCATTTCTGATTCTCCTAAATTAAAGGATCGGACAAGACCACTTATGGTTTCATTTTTTTAGATTAATTTCGAAGGGGGAAAAACATATAAAAATGAAGAGTTTTAGTTTATATTACAATTAAAATTTTTAAGTTTGTAATTTGTATTAAAAAATATTTTTTTATTTATATTAATAAATCCGGTCCAGTCCGGTTTTTCAAAAGACATGGACTAGATCGCATTTAAAAAAAAAAAGACCGGACTGGACCGCAAATTCAGTCCGATTTTGCAGTGCGGTCCAGTTTTGTTCAGTCATACTAGAGACAGAGAGTCCTTCGGTTGTGGTAGGTGTCCAGAGGTCGTCGCTAAAGAATTATGTGCTCATAATCCCATGTGAGCTTTGCTGCCATTAATGAGGTCGTGGGTTGTTGAAATATAATTTAGAGAGATATATATATAACATGTGAATCTTACACTATTTAATATTGTACGTATAAAGTTTCGAACAATATGACCCTATGAATCTAGTATTTATCTCTCTCTAAATTACAAGATCCTCAACTAGATAAGTTTTTTTAAAAAAAAATAATAATTGTTGTCTGGATCCAGATCTAAGTAGTCACTAGTTTCAGACAAATTAACCTTAACACAAGCAATATGATCTATTTTTAGTATACACACAACACAACTGAGAATTATGAATATATTAATTCCTTGTTTTGGTAAGAAATTAACAAAAAAAAGGGAGACAGTGTCCATAATATGAGGGGACATTTCCTAAGGACATTTTCGATAGTCTTTAATTAGTATTTTGTTATTGCATGATGATACAAATTTTACACTCAAATTGCGGGTATATGTATATTATATAAACTTCAAATGAATAATTATTTGAATATTAATCCAAACAATTTCAACTGATTACATGATAATAGCATAAAAAAACTGACCATACGTTAATAAAACTTAAAACCATATAATTGGTGGAATCCATGATTCACAAAACTCTCTATCTAGTCCCTAAAATAATATACAATTCATTTTCAGGTATTTCTGTCCACTTCATAGCTAATTTGGATGAAAAATTTCTATATGACAAATGGAGGACAAATAAGCACTATCGAGAGACCAAAACGTGTCCTTACCATTACTGTGCTCAACGTCAGACCACCACTTGACACCCTTAGCTTATCTCGAGCGTGACAGGTGGTGGTCTGAGCAGTGCAGCTTCTAATTTGGATTAAAGTGGAGGGTGTCAGGTGGTGGTTTGACATGGAGCACAGTGGCTGTAAGGACACGTGTTGGTCTCCCACTAGTGCTTAGTTGTCTACCGTTCGCCACGTAAGAATTTGTCCCTCCAATTGAGCTTTGGAGTGGACAAAAATACCAGAACAAGAAATTGTGGTCTACGAGACAAAAAATTACATAAGGACTAATTAGAGAATTAGCTATAGCACATGTCCAACGAAGATATTAAGACTACAAATATGAAAAATAGAGAACACACTGTTTAGAAAGAAAAAAAAAAACAAAGAGAGAGCACACTGGTGAACTGTAAAAGATAGAACTGGACGTAACTAAACAAAAACTATTACCAACCAGAGTTTACCGCCTTCGAGTTTTGAGTTGGTAAAGATTCAGACAACCTTTTTGCGACTCACAGTTGACCGAGTGTGAGTTGTCATTAAGTTCCGTAATTAAAGCCAAATAGCAAGGGTAGTTCCGTAACCTCGCCAATCAACAAAACGTTTTTAATTTCTTAATTGTCTCCTTAATTCAGAATTTATTTATTATTGGGACTCAAGGCCCAAAGAAGGTGGGAGGGAACGAAGAAAACAACAAAGAAAGCAAGAACACAGAAAAAGAGGAAGAGCTTTTTTCTGCAGGAGCAGAGGAGGGGCTTAAATCCCTTAATCCGAAAATTTGGGCTTGTAGAAGGGTTTAAGCTTCTCATTATTCTCATTTATCATTTCATGAATCAGATGTCATTCTTTTGAGATTCTTTTTGATTGTTGAAAAGAACGAATCAATACAAGTTGTACTGAAAGAAGGAAAGCAGTCGACGCGGAATTGAATGACCGTTGTTCAAGGAAGTGGGAGTAGATCCACAAGCAACCCAAGTTTCTGATCTGATCCTTCTCTGTGAAAATGGTAGCTTTCATTTTTCCCATTTTTGCAAATTGTCATTCTTTTTTCGCTCCACCATTATTGTTGAAGTTTTGGGTTCCGATAGTTTTTATGGATTGTTGCGTTTTTCAGTAAGATTTTTTTGTGTGTGTAATTTAACTGGTTATTATCAGTTTCTGTATTGATGTCTCGTCTTAAGTTGAAGCAGAAGTGGGTATATCAGTATTTTCCTATGAACTTTTATTTGTCATATTATCTGCTTATTTGATTGTCCTTTGATGACATTCAGATTTGTCTTCCTCTAGAGTTCTCGAGACACATGTTTTGATTTCTTTTGTGTTTAGCTACCTGCCCTTCTCGGTTTTCTATGGAGCAGCTTATTAAACCATTAGGTGTTTACTGTGTTGGTGGAGATCTTTTAAGGTAGATAGCAGAATGAAAACGATTAGGTATTGAAGCTGCACGATTCAGTTCGATAATGCACATGAGATTGATTATATCTGCGTCTTTGTGCTGATAGGGCCTCAAAGACGGGCTAGTAATAATGTGTCAATCTATTCGTGACCATAACTAAATCAGTCAGTAGATAGCAATCAGGTTGTGTTTGGTTGCATGGAAGCACTTCCCCAAGTTTGTTGTTTTCTGTACCGTGGATATGAATTTAATTTTTAAATTTTAGACTCAGGGTACTTGTAACCCTTCCACATGAAATTAATAGTTGTGAACTCTAAATCCCTGAGTTATATACATTATTTTCAGCCGGATAAATTTCATTATAATGTTGATGAAACTACTCACTTCCACTAATGAAAAGCCTTAACCTCAGTCACACTCTCTGAGAAGCTCAATGGTTGGGTTCGGAATATGAAATATTAGGATAATGCGTGTGCTTATCTGTACCAAACTAGCCAATCCAGTTCGTGAGATCTCACAGAACATAATTTTTAGTGATTCTTTTTGGTCAAGTAGTTCTTGATCGCTGAAGATGTTAATGTATTTCTTTGTGCTTTTGTGTATGCTGGAGTCATGTAGATAGTTTCTGGGTTGGTCTGGAATAAGATTCGCTTGTAGTTAGGAGGTTCTTACATCAGTAATTGTTGATCTTAATCCACATTCAACATTTGTAAATGATACAATGATTCTAATACCATTTTCAACTCAATTGATAGATTTTAGGGACTTGCAGTCTTACATTGTGGTCACAGAAAAAGCTTCATAGTGAGCACACTTGATATGATACTGTATTTTGATAATTGTTGCGTGGAAACTGGATTTAGAGGCTTCTATTTCATTTTAATGTATGTACTGATAGATGCTTTCATAATAAAAGCAGTATCAAACTATTTGGAATCAGATTTGAATTCATAAGAGTCTTCATATCCCTATAAAAGAAGAATCACAGTCAAAGCAAAATGGTAATATTTGATAGAATTAGAACTAACATTGTCACCTTATGTATCTGCTTTAATATGGAGTTAATAGTGTCTTCGCTGTTGCGGAGTTTGTGTTCACATACACATTAATGCCCCGAATACAGTTTAAGTAAGGTGGTATCCTTTCCTCCTCTTTCTTTATACGTTGTATATCTTTTGCTTTTTTCTCTGAGTGTCTTTGAATCTTTTGTTTATTTCTCTGTTGTATCATTGAAATAGCGAAAATCCTTAAGCCTCACATCTTGCTCGTGTTTGCATGCATGATGATCCATAAACCTTGTCCAACGATGGATTATGGTTATGCAATTAACTTGATATGTTAGGCTCTGACACTCTTTGCTTTTCAGGCTGGTGCTGTCAGTCATGGGGTTGGAGCTCTTGTTTGGGTGGAGGATCCGGATGAAGCTTGGCTAGAAGGTGAAATTGTTGAGGTTATTGGTGAAGAAATTAAGGTCCTTTGCACTTCCGGGAAGACGGTGAGTGCTTTGAATTAGTTTTAAGGCGGGTATTATTACTGCACGGATTATGGCCGTTAAATTTGTTGTATGCTGAATGATAAGGTTCCACTTTTTGTTATTGTAATGCCTGCATTTTCATTTTTGTGGATATTTGAAAAAAATTAAGTTTTCATATCTTCTGATGGAAATTAATATCAAGTATGCTTTTTGATTCTTTTTGCTGGTTTCAGAAGTTAAAAAATGGAGATATTGATGCCTGTTCATCCATTTATTTGGTTACTTTTGTATGAACGTGTTTGTGTGTTGATTTTGCTTACTTCTCCCACCATCGTTTTTGTGGTAAACTGCAGGTGGTTGTTAAATCTGCCAATGTCTACCCCAAAGATTCCGAAGCCCCAACATGCGGAGTGGATGATATGACAAAGCTTGCTTATTTGCACGAACCAGGCGTCTTAGATAATTTAAGATCAAGATATGATATCAATGAGATATACGTGAGTTGGTTAAATGAACTGCATTAGTGGTATTATGCTTTTGTGGTTCTATTACATTTTGATGGGTATTGGGGGCCATATATATACATATCGACATGCTATTTTTTGAGGTTAATACATTACTGGTGACTTCAGACTTACACGGGGAGTATATTGATTGCCGTGAACCCTTTTAGAAGACTACCTCATCTCTACGATAGTCATATGATGGCACAATATAAAGGGGCAGGATTTGGTGAGTTGAGTCCACATCCTTTTGCTGTAGCAGATGCCGCATACAGGTACGTGTCGTCTCTTTCCTTTTATAATTTCTTTTTGTCACCCCTTCGTTGTCTCATAGTGTAGCATGCCATTTATGTGGATGCAGACTTATGATTAATGAGGGAATAAGTCAGTCAATATTGGTTAGTGGTGAAAGTGGTGCTGGTAAAACAGAAAGCACAAAGTTACTCATGGCTTATCTTGCTTACATGGGAGGGAGAGCAGCTGCTTCTGAGGGGAGGTCTGTTGAGCAGCAAGTCCTGGAGGTAAAAAAATTTTGCGAACTGGTCCAAGTAATGAGATCTGATGTAGAATTTTTCTAATGAAATTTCTTTTACTTATGAAGAAAAAAATGTGATTGGGAAATTATAACTCTTGGCCAGTAATTTCCTTTTCTTTCTTAAAGTCAAAATTAGCTGTATGCGTGATTTTTTTTTCTTCTCTTATTTGCAGTCCAATCCTGTTCTGGAGGCATTTGGTAATGCAAAGACTGTGAGAAACAATAATTCGAGGTTGGGTATCTACCTAGTTTATGAATATTCTTTTGTAGATACAACTTTGATGTGAGAGTATCTATTTGCTTTGATTTCGTCCTTATGTGCATATTGTCAATGTTGCAGTCGTTTTGGTAAGTTTGTGGAGCTTCAATTTGACAAGCAGGGGAGAATTTCAGGAGCTGCAATCAGAACTTATTTGCTTGAAAGATCACGTGTTTGCCAGGTGTCAGACCCTGAAAGAAATTATCACTGTTTCTACATGCTTTGTGCTGCACCATCAGAGGTAATGTTTCTTTATTTGCTTCACCAAATCAGCTTCATGGAAACAATCTCGAGTGATACATGTATATTATTTGTTTCTTTTATACTTACTTCTCTTTATTTTTCCATGTGGGGCATTCAACTCTTAGGAACAGAAGCAGGGCTTCCTTTTTTTGTTATTATGAGAAAAATAAACCAATTGTGTTGAAGTCCTTATTTAGTGGAAATGATTTGCCAATTTTTGGAAGCCAACTACTCGTGAAGTCCTTCCAACAACAATTAAGAGTTTTTTTTCTCCGTTCTCTCTCTTCTTTGTTGGGTGCTGGAGTTGGTAGGATGATCCTTTAGTCAGTTCTTTCCGGTAGATTGTTGTCCCGAGGTTAGTTAGGTAGTCCATAAGTTGTTTTCCCGTAGATTCAGCGTTGAAGCTAAGGAGTTCCAAGTTTCAATTTTAGCCAATGGAATCGTCAAAATGTCGGAGCGGAGTCAGAAAGCTATGAGCTCAATCTTCCTTAGGAGGTATGGTGCTGTTTGGATAGTGAACTTGGCTAGTAGGTTGCAGATGGTTGACTATAAGGAGGAGATTGTTGTCAAATTTAATGAAGCTTCTCGGGGCTTCTTGGCGCAAAGGTGCAGTATCAAAGCTGGGAGATATGTTGCTATAACGGAGTTTGGAGGGGGCGCAGGAAAGGAGTGGTTATGATACCGGAAGGCAAGGAGGGAGCTGGTTGGAAGAAGTTAGCGGATGTGTTTCAGGAGATAGTTTCTCACCTTAGTCAACTTAAACGTGGGAAATAGGGCTTGTATGGGTCTGGAATGCGTAAAGAGAATTCCTTTGTTGAAGTTGTCAAGAAAGGACAATCGGGGGAGAGGTCAAGGGGCCAGTCTCTGGCTGTGGAGGGCGTTGGAGTGAGTAGGGGTGGAGCGGGGAAGATGAATGAGACGCATGCTGTCTCGCATGCAAATTTGGACACTGCAATTACATTTTCCAAGGGCCAGGCATTTAATGCAGAGGCGACTGACAGTGAGCACTTTACGTGTCCGTGTGGAGAAAAAAATTGTTGGGAATTCGAAAAGAAGTAGACGATCTACTTGAGTTGATGAGAGGTGAGACTGGGTCGGGCAACTTGCTTTTGGACCCTGACCACATTGTTGGTATGCGGTTTGGAAGGAGACTGGATCAGGGAGATGGGCTGGACCCATTTTCTTCTAACCCAGAAAGCCCAGATACTTGCTCGTCTGGGCTAAAACCTGGTGCCCCAGAGGCGTTAGATGGCTTTTCGGGGGCCCTGGTAGTGAAAGAAGGGGGAGACCTTCATGGGTCAGGGTTGGGTCTTGGTGGCGACCCAACTCTCCCGCACGTTTATGAAGTCACGGAGCTTGGAGGCAAGGCTTGTGGGGCTACCCACTCTCCGTTGGCGGCAGCCCACTCACCGGCGCCTTCTGTGGTGGCCGGCGACTGTCCGGAGGCCCTTTTGGTGCCGGAGTTGACGGGAAAATAAAGCCTTGCTTGCCGAAAGGAAGCTCTCATCTTTTGGGGTGCCGAAAGCTGCTGTAGTGGGCACAAAAGTGGTCGACGACTCTTCTATGGTGACTTTTGATGGGCTCGAGTCAGCTAGTGTGGTGGGGGGGGGGTTCTAAGGCTTTTGTCCTTGGGCTAGAGGAGTTGGCTGTTGGGTTGTCTCGGGCTGACTCACCGATGCTGAATATCTTGGCTGTAAGTGATTTTGGGCCCCTCAAGCTGATTTTGTTCATGTTGATCGCGTTGAAGGATTGTCATTAGATGATGATGATATGGAAATGGAGCTGTCTTTGGTGGCTGTTGAGGAACTAGATCTGTGTACCTTTGCCAGTGTGTAGCCCAGTTGGTGAGAGACATGAGTGTGGGAGGAGTGGAGGGACATCAAGGTGGGTGTTAGAGATGATGTCTTCTTTTAGGCATATGGTGGGTCTGTCTTGTGATGGTTATGTGGAGAAGCTGATGAGTCTCATTGTTGCTTTGGTAGTAGAGGGAAAAACTGTGGAGGACCCGTCGATGATTTCAGATAGTATTGTGGATTTCTATAGCTCTCTGTATACGGAGCCTTGTTTTTGGAGGCCGACTCTGGATGGTATGGTTTTTTATTCTATTTTTGATAAGGAGGATATTTGGCTTGAGAGATCTTTTGAGGAGGAAGAGGTCACAGGGGTGGTCCGTAGTCTCAATGGTGATAAGGCCCTGGGCCCAGATGGGTTCTCTTTAGCATTTTTCCAGTTTTGCTGGGAGGTGGTTAAGAGGGATGTTTTGGCTATATTTAATGAATTCGCCCAGAGAGGTAAGTTTGTTAAATGCTTTAATGCGACCTTCATTGTTCTCATTCCTAAAAAAACAGGTGCCGTGGAATTGAAAGACTTTCGCCCTATCAGTTTGATTGAAGGGGTTTACAAGATTCTTGCCAAAGTTTTGGCAAATAGGCTGAAACTAGTTCTTGAGAAAATCATTTCGCTTTCTCATAATGCTTTCGTGAGGGGGGGGGACAAATTTTGGACTCCGTTTTGATCGCTAATGAGTGCATTGACTCGAGATTGAGGTTGAATGTTCCGGGATTAATGTGCAAGCTTGACATTCACAAGGCTTAACGACCATGTGAATTGGAATTTCTTGTTTATCTTTTGAGGAGATGTGAGTTTCGGGAGAAATGGTGTCGTTGGATTGCATTTTGTATTTCTACGGTTAAGTTCTCAGTGATGGTTAATGGCTCTCCTCATGGATTCTGTGGGAGCTCTCGTGGCTTAAGTCAAGGGAATCCTCTCTCGGCCCTTTTATTCGTTATTGTTATGGAAGCTTTCAGTAGAATGATGAATGAGGTGGTTGGGAGGGGTGATATTAAGGGGTTTGAGGTTGGGAGAGGTGGTAGTAATGCGGTGTGTATTCTATGGGGAGGATGAAATGCAAATGAGGAACCTAAGATGCTTGCTGTTATGTTTTGAGACAGTGTCCGGTCTTAGGATTAACCTTGGCAAGTCCGAGGTGATTCCTATTAGCAGAGTTAATGATGTTCAGGGGATGACTGATATTTTGGATTGTAGGGTGTCATCCATTCCGATGACCTATCTTGGTCTTTCTCTTGGGGCTAAGTTTAAGTGTGTGAGCATTTAGGATGACATTGTTGAACGATTTGAAAGAAGGTTGGCATGCTGGAAGCATTTATCTATTAAATGGGGGAAGGTTAACGTTGATTAGATCCACTCTTGCTAGCCTTCCTACTTATATTTTGTCGCTCTTTCCTATCCCATTATCGGTGACTAAAAGGTTGGAGAAGCTTCAAAGAGATTTTTTGTGGGGAAGTGGTGGTGACGAGCAGAGATTCCACCTTGTTAAATGGGCTCGAGTTTGCTCCCTGTTCGTGTTGGAGGATTGGGGATCAAAAGGCTTCCCTTGTTCAATAAATCTCTCCTTGGAAAATGGCTTTGGCGATTTAGTTATGAGAGAGACAGCTTGTGAAAGATTGTTATTACGGAGAAGTATGGGTGTGAAGAGGGTTCCTATGGGGTGAGTTTATGAAAATTTATTAGTAAAGGGTAGACTTTTTTTAGAGAACATATTAGGATTGCGGTAGGGAGAGGTTCTAGAATTCAATTTTGGCATGACAAGTGGTGTGGTGAAAGACCGTTAAGGGTGGAGTTTCCTCATTTATTGAGTGGCTGATTGCATGGAGATGAGAACTGGAGAGGTAGTGTGAGATGTTCACTTTGAGAGATTGTTTAATGATTGGGAGATGGAGGTGTTTTCGGAGTTTTGTTATTTACTCTATTCGTGGAGTAGGAGTAGAGGGGGGAGGATAAAATGCTGTGGATGGGTTCTAAGACTGGTGTTTTCTCAGTGAAAACGATGTATGCTTTGCTAATAGAGGGCTCCAATGAGGACTTTCCTTGGCGTCAATGTTGGAGGAGCATGGTTCCCCCTAGAGTTGCTTTCTTTGTTTGGGAAGCCATTCACGAGAAATTTTTGACCATTGATAACTTAAGGAGGAAGAGAGTTTGCGTGATTGAGTGGTGCTATTTGTGTAAGTGTGATGGAGAAACGGTTGATCATCTTCTTCTTCATTGCTCGATGGCTAGAGGCTTGTGGGGGCATGTGCTGAGCATTCTTAACTATGATTGGGTTAACAAGAGAGATCTCGAGGATTGTACGCTCCCAGCTGAAGTGTCACAGAAAGAGAAGCGAATGATCCAATGGCTAGCCTTTCAGTATATCATCGACGGTGAAAGGCTGGAATAATCCTAGGATACCCGGATCGGGTTAAGGACACTGGCACGGGGAGAAGTCTAGGTTCCCTTTCACCTCCTCCATATGCAACCCCCGATCTCTCTGTTTTTTTATGGGACATTTACTTAGTATCTAGTAGCTCGTTTGTTAGTTGTTATCATTCCTCGACTAGCTAGTAGGAAGTCTCGTCCTATCTTGTTCCCTAAAGGCAGTTATGCCTAGAAAGGTAGTGGATTTGTTGGAAGAGGAAGTTTGAGGATCCTATAGCGTTGACCATTGGAAGATGATCCCTGCTTGCATTTGGTGGAGTTTGTGGAGGGAAAGGAATGACAGATGTTTTGAAGACAGGGCTGGGTCTTTGTCTAGTTTGGGGGGTTCTATGTTGCATGCTCTTTTTCTGTGGGCTAATTCGGTTTTGGGTTATCCTTTTGTGGGTCTTCTAGATTTTCTTAGTTTCTTAGCTTGTATGCTTTAGTTTTTGTCAGTATAATCTATTGTACTGTCATTTATCTTTTTCTTTAATAAGATTGACTTAATAAAAAAAAATACTTCTCTTTGCATGAAAATATTTGTCTTGTAGTCTCTGTGGACTATCAAAAGAAGGATCTGTGGAGGGCGCCAAAATACTTTCATACTCTTGAGCATTTTGCTGCTTCGTATTTGTATAGTCCAAAAGTGACAAGCTTGAAACATTTGTCAAACTAGACTGTCTTCGCTCCCATTTGGCAAAGCATTCTTTGCCCATCTCTGATTCTTGGAATCTGAAAAGGGCATAAGATTCTTGAGTATGTTGTTTCTACTCTCTGTTCTTCTTACCATCTAAGGTGTGGCACTCCCCTGCTATGCCTTGCCACATGAGGCTTGTATTGCACTGTCAGTCCCATTTCATGGTTTAGGCTAAGATAAATTGATATTAGAAAGTTTTCGTTATGTTTTTGCTGGGCTATTGATAAAAGAACAGGAAGTACGATGTCTCCAGAACAATCACTGGTTTGTTAAAGAAATGTTTGGGATTTTGAATACAAATCTCATTTTCATTTCTTTGTTTCCAAGGAGATGAAAAATATTCCGGGCAGAAGCAAGAAACCCTTCAGCTTTTCTGTGTTCCATGTCTAAAGCACTAACTCCACTTTTGTGGCTTCCAGACATCTCTCACTTTTCTTCTTGATACATTTGACAGGATGTGCAGCGGTTCAAATTGGGAAACACCAGAGCATTTCATTATCTGAATCAATCAAATTGCTATGAGTTGGATGGGGTTGATGATTCAAAAGAATATATCGCAACAAGGAAGGCAATGGATGTTGTTGGAATAAATGCTGATGAGCAGGTATTACATAGGAAATTGGTTGAATTTAAAAATAAAATCCTTCAGGTATAACTGCTACTTGAAAATCTTGCTTTTGTTTCTTACCACTTTTCAGGATGCAATATTTCGAGTTGTGGCTGCAATTCTGCATCTTGGGAACGTTGAATTTGTGAAAGGGCAAGAAATTGACTCGTCCATGCCCAAAGATGAGAAATCTTGGTTCCATCTAAGAACTGCTGCAGAGCTTTTCATGTAACTAAGCAATTTCATTGACAAACATTCACTCACTGGAAATGCATTGGTTGAAGAGTTGCACTTATATTCTATTATAAGGGAAGAAGATGAAGCGTAATAAGTCATACATTTTGTTCAGGTGTGATGCAAAGGCACTAGAAGATTCTCTTTGCAAACGTGTAATTGTAACCCGTGATGAAACCATCACGAAAAGTCTGGATCCTGAGTCTGCAGCTGTCAGTAGAGATGCTTTGGCTAAAACTGTTTATGCAAGGTTGTTCGATTGGTAAGCTTTGTGTGCAAAGAGTTTATTGAAGATTACTCGCTTTGGATCTTTCCTAACATTCCAGTCACTCTGGACTGTAATTTAAACCAGTGGCTGTTTCTTGATTCTACAGGCTTGTGGATAAGATTAATAGTTCAATCGGTCAAGACCCTGAGTCGAAGTTCTTAATTGGGGTGCTGGATATTTATGGATTTGAGAGTTTCAAGACAAACAGGTGCTTAGCTGGTATGCCTTATCTTTTCGTAATTGGCATAGATAAGTTTCTCTACGGGAGTTCAATAAAAGGTTGTTTTTGGTGTCTCATGGTGTAAAGAGGTGAGTCTGAAGCTCTCTTTGAGTGCTGTTGATGTCTCGAGGCTCTAAAAATAAAGGTTAGACTGAGAAGCCTCATGAGGGTGATGTAGCACTAGGCCACTAAGTCTGCACCTTTTCTATGTGCTAAGAGTGACTCATGAAGCAGACAATCTAATTTCCTTTCTAATTTCATGAGAAATTTACCTAGTTTATTTTGTAACTTATTTTTATTGTCAATTTTAAACCATGGCATTCTCTACTTTCCCTGGAAAGGGGTGTCTTGCCATTTGTCTTTAAAGTACATTGAAGGTTTTTTAATTTAAGAAGCATAATGTATGGTTACTTAGGGGATTTGAGCAGCTACATTAAAGTACGTCATACTAGTTTACGTATTTAGTTCTTTCACTTGTTTTTAATAAAAATCTTTGGGACAGAACTGGAATGTTTGTGTTCTGCGATAATATTCCTTCATGCGATGCTTAAGAGTGTCTTTCAGTTGGCCTGATATTCCATTTTTGTAATTCATGACACCAACTGTGTGAATTGTTGTCTTTACTTCGTCAAAATGTTCGTTGCAACTTTTAAAGAGCTGTTTCTTCTTTCCCTGAATTCTTCGATAATCTTATGATGTCGTAAGCTTTTTCGGTCAGTTTATTTTAACTTAGCACTATTTACCTATAGTAGTGCAAATAACGAGGTACCTTCTGGCACTTATTGGCTGTCCTGATGTTCTGTGAATCTGGGGTTTCCTGGATTGAAGAAAAGGTTGAACTTCCTTACATTGAAGTGTCACTCTTATTAGTGTGCCATTTTGAATTTGTTAATTTTCTCCGAAGGATCATTCTAAAGTGATGTAAAATTAAGGGGTTGCAAGAGCACAATGGCCAATATACTTTTTGCATTGATCTCTTCAGTAGAATGCTTAGAATGAACTTTGCCTCGTTGAACTAGATTGTAGCAACATTGTGTATGCGTCGTTGAATTTCATAGTGTATTTGTTAGGTTGAACTTGTCTATATAAGTATTATGAAGAGGACCTGAACTGATTACTACCATTGGAAATTATTCACCCGGATTCCCTGTAATAACCCAATTCTGTACAAATATATATATATATATATTTTTTTTTTCCATTGTTCATGCAACAATGGTTAGCATGTCCTCAGGTCATAGCCACTGGTATCATAGCTAACCTGATAATGCTACATAACTTGCTAGCATTTTGGCTATCCTTGAGCTAATAATGCCATGTTACTCGGTATCATTATCATGATCCTGAGAAGGACGTCGATAATTTGACTGGGGGAGATTTTGGTACCTTGGATTAGAATGTGAAGATGCTGCATGAATCTGTGGTGGATCTAATAATTGATCACTGGAAGTCCTAATTGTGATCCCCGTTCTTTTGGGTTATTGTATGAATATGGTAGTGCATTTCCTTTGTGTGATACCCTGAGTCCGTATAAAAGGTTAATTCATTGAGATTGGATTTTTAGGTGTTGCTTGAGATGGCTGTTGTATTATTTCACTTGCTTAGTTTTTCCACTGTTTGTATTTTGTAGTTTTGAGCAATTTTGTATCAATCTTACTAATGAGAAACTCCAGCAACATTTTAACCAGGTTTGTCTTTGAAGAATACCTGTATTTTCTCTGGTTTTCTTGTTGTTTCTTCATTCATCCGTAGTGCATATGTTTATAATGCACAAATATGTTGTTGGCAGCACGTTTTCAAAATGGAGCAAGAAGAGTATACGAAGGAAGAAATTGATTGGAGTTACATTGAATTCGTTGATAACCAAGATATTCTAGATCTCATTGAAAAGGTATGTGCATTTAAAATGCAAAGTATTTTGCTTATCTTCTTTATATAGTTAGTTGTCCATTCTTACCTATGTTACATGCAGGTGTTTCTCTTGAGCAATCTACCTCTCCTCCCCCCCCTTCACTCTTCTATCTACACTCGTCGGTCTTTAGTTTATTTTTATCCATTCATGAATTGTCTTTTTTTTTATGTTCATTAATGGATTTTCAGAAACCTGGTGGCATTATTGCTCTCCTGGATGAAGCTTGGTAAGTACTGTACTATATTTTATATTGCTTTACTCATTCTATATCATATCAAGGAAATTCAATACACTGTTTGGTTTTGGAGATGGCTGAGTTGTGTCTTCTGTAGTATGTTTCCAAGATCAACACATGAAACGTTTGCTCAAAAGCTGTACCAAACTTTCAAGAACCATAAACGCTTCACCAAGCCAAAATTAGCGCGTAGTGACTTCACAATTTGCCATTATGCTGGTGATGTAAGTATGATTTCTGTATATCATATTCTTTTTGTATCAGTGCATAGATCACAGTTGTTAGACCAAGTATTTTTTTCTATAATGAATATATGCACTAAGATCTCATATGATTTCCAGGTAACTTATCAGACAGAATTCTTCCTGGACAAGAACAAAGACTATGTCGTTGCTGAACATCAGGCACTCTTAGGTGCTTCCTCATGCTCCTTTGTGGCAAGTTTATTTCCACCTTTAGCCGAGGACTCATCCAAATCATCTAAGTTCTCTTCAATAGGCTCACGTTTTAAGGTCTGATAGTTTCCCCCTCCTTTTTGTGGCAAAACAAATCAGCTTCTTTCTTCTGTCCTGTGGGTTGTGAAGTCCTCTTTCTTGCTTTATGCAGCAACAATTGCAATCATTACTTGAAACTCTCAGTGCCACTGAGCCGCATTACATTCGCTGTGTAAAACCCAACAATGTTCTAAAGCCAGCAATTTTTGAGAGTAAAAATGTTCTACAACAACTGAGGTGTGGGGTAAGAAATCTGATGTCTAGTTCATTTGTTTTGTGTATATTTTTGGTGTCATAATGAGTATTTTTTGGATTTATTTGAGTTTATGCATACTATGTGTTTTATTAGGGAGTCATGGAGGCAATTAGGATAAGTTGTGCTGGATATCCTACTAGAAGGCCATTTGCTGAATTTCTAGACAGATTTAGCCTCCTTGCACCTGCAGTTTTGGATGGAAGGTACTATGATCTTTTTTTCCGTTTTCTCTAGTAAATTTTCTACCTTATGTCAAAGAGCTTGACTTGAATCTTAAAATAATAAAATGATAGTTCGGATGAGGTCACTGCTTGTAAGAGGCTTTTGGAGAAGGTGGGACTTAAAGGCTATCAGGTAATAATTTTATGGGTGATTGGACTTTCTTCACAGAATGCAAGTCAATCATAGTTATATTGTGGAATGCTGATTTGTCACATATGGAATACATTTGTTTTCTGGAAAGCTATTGTGACCTCATGATCGTGTTTGTTGTTGCAGATTGGTAAAAGTAAAGTGTTTCTTAGGGCTGGACAGATGGCAGAACTTGATTCCCTTAGGATCGAGGTCCTAGGAAGATCGGCTTGCATTATTCAAAGGAAAACCCGTTCTTATTTGGCTCGTAAAAGTTTTGTCTTGGTCTGTCAGTCTGCAATACAAATTCAGACTGCATGCAGAGGTCTTGAAATGTTTTTGGGCATCCTGACCTTTTGAGATTTATATTTAGTTATAGAATGTAGTCCTACCTGCTGAGATATGGAGACTTAAATTTTCTTAATTGTTCCTTGTGTCTATGCTTGTCGCAGGACAACTTGCTCGTCAAGTTTATGAGTGTATGCAGAGAGAAGCTTCTTGTCTGATGATCCAGAGAGACTTGCGGATGTACCTTGCTAGGAAAGCTTACAAAGAATTGCACTCGTCTGCTGTTTCTATACAGACAGGAATGCGTGGGATGGCTGCGCGTATTGAGCTACGTTTCAGAAGGCAGACTAGAGCAGCAATTATTATTCAGGTAAATGAACTCTAACTAAATGCATTTTGCTGGTTTTGAAAGGTTCTTGAGTGCTTTTCTTATTATTTAATTGTTGTCTTTTTTTTAAAAAAAATGTAGAATATTATCCAGACCTGTCAACATCATACTTGTGACTCCATTATCATACCTTTCTCTCTTTTGCTCTGACTAGCTGAAAGTATGTTCAGTTTCATATATTATGTCCTCCTTGAAAATACTTTTGTTAATGTACTGCAGAGCCAGTGTCGCAAGTACTTGGCACGCCTACATTATATGCAGATAAAGAAAGCAGCAATTACAACTCAGTGTGAATGGAGAGCAAGAGTTGCTCGACAGGAACTACGGAAGCTTAAGATGGTGACCACCTCTTTTTTATTGCGTTTGTTTTGTTTTATTTCATCGTATCTTATGTTATGACAGTGTTTAGAGCAGGTATTGCAGTTGCTGTAAAAAATCCAAATTGAAAATCAATTTCTTGGTTCTTAAGGGCACGAGAAATTTTGAAAAGATACAATTTAATGCATTTTGAGCTGAAGTCTGTTGTGTCTCAAGATTCATAAACTTTAGGTTTTGAGTGGCATCAAATTTTCCTAGAGCCAAGCTTTCCTCCAACCTCTAATTTACTAGTGGACTAAATGGGATCCCTGAGGGACTACGATAAGGTTTGGTATCTATCAAGCTGCCTCAGTTTATGACTGCTAAAGTGTTAACAAGTTAAAAAGACTACTAAATTTCCCATCATCTAAAACCAGCTATCCTGCATAAATCTTCATGAGGATTACTGTGAATGTTCACCTTTACCTGCATCCCATGTCATTTTGTCAACCTTAATATCCATTGGCAATACTTGAAACTCAGATTTTTTTAATGGTGAGATTTTTGAACGTTCATAGGCTCCTTCAATGTAACCACCTCATTCTCACTTCAGCAACCAGGACTTCCTCTCATCTCTCTCATGTCTTCCTGGTCCATTTCCTCCGGGGTTTTCAAACAAGAACCATTCACCTTCACTCTCCCATGATCTAAAAGGTCTCCCCATGCTAATCACCTCACCCACTTGCTTTCTGCACTTTCAGGAATTGACAACCATACAATGCCCTGTCGTTCCTTCTAGGTCAATTAGAGGCCTTTGAAAAATGCTATCAACGCCAAATTACATTGATATCAAGCTTGCCAGGGGCTTTTAGAGCTTTCCTCCAACCTCTAATTCACTAGTGGATGAAATGGGATCCCTGGGGACTACGATAAAGTTTGTTTTCTATCAAGTTGCCTCAGTTTATGACTGCTAAAGTGTTAACAAGTTAAAAAGACTACTAAATTTCTCATCATCTAACACCAGCTACTGATGGTTTGCACTGTCATCCTGCATGAATCTACATGAGGATTACTGTGAATGTTCACCTTTACCTGCATCCCATGTCATTATGTCAACCTCAATATCCATTGGCAATACTTGAAACTCAGATTTCTTTAATGGTGAGATTCTTGAACATTCATAGGCTCCTCCAATGTAACCACCTCATTCTCACTTTAGCAACCAGAACTTCTTCTCATCTCTCTCATGTCTTCCTGATCCATTTCCTCTGGGGTTTTCAAACAAGAACCACTCACCTTCACTCTCCCATGATCTCACAGGTCTCCCAATGCTAATCACCTCACCGACTTGCTTTCTGCACTTCCAAGAATTGACAACCATACAATGCCCTGTCATTCCTTCTTGGTCAATTAGAGGCCTTTGAAAAATGCTATCAACCCCTAATTACATTGATGTCAAGCTTGTCAGGGGCTTTTAATGCTTTGCAATTTCAACTGAATACTAGTTCAGGTTTTCTGCAACCACATCAAGCAGACAAATTTTCTGCAATCACATTAGGCCGAAAAACTTCAGTTTCTTAATCACAAGTATTGGATTTCTTTTTGGAAAAAGGCATTTGAAAAATTAAGCTTAATTTATGAGGCAGATCTTGAGCACTTACCAATATTTTATTGGAGCAGCATGGAGAACAATAGAACAAGTCAGTTAGGTAACTTGGGAAAAGGGTAATTAAAAAAACATGAGCCTGGTTTTGACATGTTTCCTACTTGCAAATTCAGTAATATGGATTTGCTATGCTTATTTTTCTTTATGACGCAGTTCTTCATAACATGCTCGGTTTGAAAATTTTGACTGCGGTAGGTGAGTTTTCTTGGCTTTATGTACAGGCTGCAAGGGAAACTGGTGCTCTCCAAGCTGCCAAAAACAAATTGGAAAAACAAGTTGAAGAAATGACATGGAGATTGCAGCTGGAGAAACGCATGAGGGCAAGTGTTATTGCTCTGAATTTATTGAAAGTTGTGCTAAGTTGCTGTATTGTGTTGTTTGTCCAATCATGCATTTAGACCTCATGAGTTTCTATGAGCCTTATCGGTTTGTTCCTACAAGTAGGCTTTATTTTTCAATTGGTGTCAATGCTCGGTTAAAGTAATAGTTTGTGTTATTACTTATAAAAAAAGTAATAGTTTGTGTTATCATTTATAAGCATTTAGGGTTTTTCTATATCTATATGCACAAGCAAACTTTCTTTTAGGATTACAGATACCACTCGGATATGGATAAAACTAAAATACATATGTGAAAGCAAGGTATATTTAAATAAGTAGCTAGGTAAGAGATGAAACAAGATCGAATGTCATCATGATCATCTGGTTTAGTTGTTATAACTTCCAGTGATGGCTTTTGAGGACCTATGTAATAGTCCCCCTTCGAACTCCAAGCCCTCCTCCATAAATCTGGTTCCATTAGTATATTCGATTCCTTCTCGATTGCCCGCTAATTGCTTATGGAAAAGTTACCTGTAGTTACTAGCCTTGGGGTGGAAGGCTAGGAAGCATGAATACTTCAAAAATGCCAAAGTGTCCGTGTTTGACACATGTTGGCATGGGTATGGCTCTGACATGGCTGAAATAATTGGACAGTATGTTGAGATGTTGCTGGGACATGGCTGGAGTCAAACCCAAAGTAAACTATCGCTATTTTGGACGTTTGAAAGACCAAATATTAAATTCATTGACATTGTCTCTGTGTATATTCAAGAATAATATACTTTAATATATTATGAAAGCTAAACATGGGGGATATTTACTCCATACTCTAGAAATGTGTTTATTAGGTTGGAAGATATCAAATTCAAAGATGGAGAGAGAGAGAGAGAGAGCGAGGGGGGGGAGGGAGGGAGGGAGAGAGGGAGAGGGAGTTTCACTTAAATAATGTAGTGACCAGGAAACTGTAAACTGAATGTAACAGGAGAAAAGAAAAAAGGCTTTGCATGATGATGAATTCTTGTCATCTTATTTCAATCTCCAAATTCTGAAAATTTTTATTTGCTGAGTTATGTCAGAAGATCTTTTAGAGGTAGTCGCCTCGAATTAGATTGTGAACTTGGGTTTGCAGGTTTTGTCGTACATAATGTTGATTAAAGATGGTTTCTGTGAACTTTATTATTTTCTCTGATTCTGTTTCCCCTAAAATATCTAATATGTGTAGGCTGACATTGAAGAAGCTAAAACCCAAGAAAATGAAAAACTGCAGTCTGCTTTGCAAGACATGCAGCTTCAGTTTAAAGAAGCTAAAGCAATGCTTGAGAAGGAATGTGAGGCTGCAAAAAGGGCAGCGGAGAAAGGCCCTGTTATACAGGAGGTTCCAGTTGTTGACCATGTAATGCTAGAGAAGCTTACCAGTGAAAATGAAAAGCTGAAGGTATTGTGATTGAAAGTTTATGATCTGCATATTGCTGAAGGATACTGCCTTGTTTATTTACTAAAGGATCCCAAAAATGTGATCTTTGTTTGGAAAAAATGTACTTGTGCTTTGGTTATTGCTTCCTTATTACTTTCTTGAGATATATTGCAGGCCATGGTCAGTTCACTAGAGAAGAAGATTGATGAAACAGAGAAAAAATATGAAGAGGCAAACAAAATTAGTGAAGAGAGGTTGAAGCAAGCTTTAGAGGCAGAATCCAAAATTATTCAGCTGAAGACTGCTATGCAGAGGTGGTTGTTGTGGTCTAGCTTCTTTTTAATATGGGCCTTTGATTTCGCTGTAGTCTATGTTCTTTTTTCCACTGGATGCTAAAATTTGTGCTTGGTGTGCATATCGGTCAAACCCTGAAAAATCCCCCCCCCCCCTGGGCAGCCCTCCTTCCGCTCCTTCCTAGCTAAATTTCAGTTTTTTCATTGCAATATATTGCACTGTCGTTCGCAGGCTTGAAGAAAAATTCTCTGATATTGAGACTGAAAACCAAATTCTTCGGCAGCAAGCGTTTGTAACATCTGTGAAAAATAAGTCAGAACATCCACCAACTCCTGCAACTGAGGTGAAAATTTGCTATCAGTAAAACTTCCTTCTCTCTCTCTCTCTCTCTCTCTCTCTCTCTCTCTCTTTGTTTGTGTGTATACTTGTAGACTATATCCATTAGTTCATTATAATCTTTTTTGGTCTCTTGCAGAGATTAGAAAATGGTAATCATCCAAGTGAAGAGAACAAAGTCAATGTAATTTACTCTTTCTTCCCTCTCTGTCGCTACTGTGATTTACCTTTACGGCTTACCTTATCATAATCTATTATGTCTTTTCTTTTCACTAAAAAGAGGTTATTTTTGTAGGAACCCCAGAGTGCAACTCCTGTTAAGAAGTTCGGTACAGAGTCTGATAGCAAGTTCAGGAGATCCCTTGCGGAACGTCAGCATGTCTGTGCTTAACGAAATAATGATCTTCCTCTGACTATGTTATATTTTTTTCAGGATGTATGTTGACCTGTTTTGACATTTGGGATTTGCTTTTGCTACAGGAAAGTGTTGATGCTCTTATCAGCTGTGTTACGATGAACATTGGGTTCAATAATGGGAAGCCTGTTGCGGCATTTACCATCTACAAATGTCTTCTCCATTGGAAATCTTTTGAAGCTGAGAGGACTAGTGTATTTGATCGTCTTATCCAGATGATTGGTTCTGCCATCGAGGTAGCACGTTGCTTTTTTTACCATCCTATGTGACTGTTCTAGCCCCTTGAAGTGTCCAATTACCCACTACTTTTCAAAAATTATGCATCTTGGAGTTGTCTTTCAGCGAAGAAAAAGAACTGAAAGGCACACCTTCGGGTCAAAGGCTATTTTATGAAAGCACGGACCTGAAGTCTACCCTCAATCTGTATAACAAAATCACTCTCTCTTTTGCCTTATGTAGTTCTAGGAGTAGACACTGTTGTGTTCATTAGGATTGCTATGTAGTAATTATTGGTTTCTAACTTAGTAGGCCTCTATTGTTGTATCATTGTTTGAGCATTGATTGGACAATTTGGAAGTCACCAGTAATGTATAAGAGCTATGGTTTCTAACTTAGTAGGCCGTCATTGACAAAACTAGTTCTTCCAATTGTTATGTTTTCAATATCCTGATTGGTTGGGATTTTTAAGAAGTATTAGATCCTTCGTTTTGTAATCTCTTTTCAGGGTCATTGCGTGGCATATGTTATCCTTATAGCCAACACCCATTTTCATTTCCTATTGGCTTCAGAACTGGTGTTACTATGCAGTGCTTCATTACAATACAATAATGTGCTGTGTTTGAAATGCATACCACTTAAAATTATATGTTCAAATTTTCAAAAAGTTTCGGAAGTAGAAATATCTGTTGCGGGTTACTTTGCACAAGCTTTCTTGACTTCCTTAAGTTATTTGATTATTTCATGTCCTCTTCTTTCTAATTGTTTAAGTTCAATTTGATGTATCTGTTTCAATTTCAGGATCAAGATGACAATAGTCATATGGCTTATTGGTTGTCCAATACATCTACTTTATTGTTCTTGCTCCAAAGAAGTCTGAAGGTTGCTGGTGCTAGTGGTGCAACTCCACATCGAAAACCACCCGTTCCGACATCCCTCTTTGGGAGGATGACCATGGTACCGCATTCCAAGATTCTTTCTGTACCATTTAATCTTATCTGACTTTTCTTTTGTGGTGCAAAGTTGTGATTACTCAAGTTTGAATTCCTTTTCTCATCAATATACCATAATGTGGTATTCAATTCCAGGGCTTCCGCTCATCTCCTTCTTCTGCCAATCTCTCTGTTGCTGCACTTGATGTAGTACGCCAGGTAGAGGCCAAATACCCAGCTTTGCTATTTACGCAGCAGCTCACAGCCTATGTGGAGAAAATTTACGGAATTATTCGAGACAACCTGAAGAGGGAGTTATCATCTTTGCTTTCCTTATGTATCCAGGTACTGTGTACTTCATTTATCAATTCTATTCCACTCACCTCTGTGGATATCCTACCAACATGGATGTAGTCAAATTTAGTTAGGTCATGATGCTTTTTTACTGTAGAAAGTGATTGACTCCCTCATAAAAAATAGGCTAAATTACTTTGTACGTCCCTAGGGTTTGATCTTTTCTCAGTTTGGTCCTCAGGGTTCAATTTTCCCTAAATCTATCCCTGGGGTTTGGACCCATTCCCAAATAGATCCTGCAGTCAACTTAGTGGATGGAAATGCACATGTGACAAACGGCTTACATGTGAAAATGGACAACTCGATTTAAAAAAAAAAATCCCGCTCAATCACAATGTGACACGTTGAGGACCAAACTGAGAAAATGTCAAACCCCAGGGACGTATGGAGTAATTTAGCGTAAAAAATATACGCATTGGGAAGTTCCATGTATAACCTGTAATGTGGATATGTAGGCACCAAGAGCATCAAAGGGAGTACTAAGATCTGGGCGGTCCTTTGGTAAAGATTCTCCTGCAACTCACTGGCAGAGCATTATTGAAAGCCTCAACACTCTCCTCAATACGCTGAAAGAAAATTTTGTATGAACTGTCATTGTATTTTTGAAATTAAAGAAATTTAAGTATTGCTAGACTCTGTTGTTTCTTTAAAAGTGCAAAGAAATGATTATATTCGTTGGGTTTTCAGGTGCCTCCAATTCTTGTCCAGAAGATATTCACTCAAAATTTCTCGTATATAAACGTACAACTCTTTAATAGGTAATTAGTTATTTTACTTTGTCACTGATGTATACTATAAAAAAATTTAGTTATACCATAATTTTTTTTTTATGATTTTTCAGTCTTCTTCTACGGCGCGAGTGTTGTACATTCAGCAATGGGGAGTATGTTAAAGCTGGGTTAGCTGAGATGGAGCTATGGTGCTGCCAAGCAAAAGAGCAGGTAACCATTTATTTGATTTCTACTTTTTTTTTTGAAAAAAAAAATTGAAACCGAGTTTCTCTTAGGCTGTATGTTTCTGATGTATGCGTACCTACATTGTTCCTATGAACACTTTGTTTACCGTATGGATATGTAATATTCAATAGTTTCATGACTCAGTTACCTTGGATTGCAGTATGCAGGCTCTTCATGGGATGAACTTAAGCACATAAGACAGGCTGTTGGGTTCTTGGTAGGTTAATATGGTTTTGTGTTGTGGGCCCTTAATATTAGTCAATGTGCTCCTAAATGATTTTTCCTCCAAACTATTGTTGAAGCTTGAGATATATCTAATTTTCGTTTTTTCCCGAGTGATAAATCTGATTTGTTTAATTACTTTAGTGATCAGTTTCTGTGAGTGCTTGATGATTAGATGTGAAGCTTTCATAACCCGGATATTTTGGAAAATCAGTTGTAAATCCTATCTTGGCTCTTAAATTGATGCTTATACAAAAGTATAAATTCCAAATAGATGCTTATACAAAAGTTTAATTACTCTTAAGTATAAATTCGAAAAACAGTACGGAAATTTGCTCCATAATTCCAAATTTTGTGTGGAACTTCATGAAATTTCTGTATTTTTTTAATGATCATACCCATCATCATTATGAAATTTGTTGGGAAAGGCGTGACCATCTGATTTATATTGGTAATCTGTATTTCTGTTGGTCAAATATTTGTATGTACAAGATAAAGAATTCCCAAACTATTTTGCTAACTCCCTGACTACATGGGTTATGGGACTTTTCCGTTTTCTAATATATTTTACTACATAAAAGAGAAACAGATTCCAAAGCCAAATTGGTAGCGTATTAACAATTGGTAAAACATACAACTTGGAAGTTTACTGACATGCTTCAGGTGAAAGTTGATTTTTGATCATGATCGATGTTGATTTACTTTCAAGGATACTGTCTCCCTATTAATTTCTGTTATGCTGCAATTTACTATGTCTAACGCCAGTGTGGAATGTGAAAGGATCATCTGGCTGTAGTGGATTGTTGACACTTCAATATATTCTATATTTTAGGTGTTTCAGGATATTCATTGGGTTCCGAGGTATAGGTTGGGAAAAATAGAGTACTTCCCATCTTATGGGCTACAGGTTAAATGGGTCTCTAGTGAGCAAGATAAAAAGGATATTTCATGATGGTGTTACATATTCTTGATAATTTCAGGCAACGTGTCAAAGTAGGCATTAATGTTAATTTAAGTAGTTAATTATTATTTGATTTTTCACCGTGTCCATGATAGTATTAAACAGTTCAAAGAGTTAGATTTATACTTGTTTGTCTTCTAATATGTTTTGTGTGCAGTAAATTTGTTCAAGTGTTTGATCGAAGAAAAAACATCGTGTTTGATACCAATACCATTTTATCTGGTCAAATAAATTTATAATGGTTAATCTTATATACCATTACACGGAAAAGGGCCTTAGCAGGGTTGTGGTTTTACTTAGCATGTTGTTACAATTAGAGAATTCGTTGTCAGTCTTAACTTATTATTGTAGAACATTTTTTGGGTTAAGTGATAGTAGCTCCAGTGCCACATTACTCACTCGCTGGTTTTTATTTTCAGGTCATACATCAGAAATATAGAATTTCCTATGATGAAATCACCAATGATCTCTGCCCTGTAAGGCTACTGCTCTCTCCCTATCTTTGGTGCATGACTTGAGACTGCTGATTGTCAATGCTGGCAATGGAAATTGTCATGTTGAACTCCTTTAGGGATAGAGCTATGGTGTTTTAGTTGTGTCTACAGAAAAAGTGGCATAAGACCCAATTCTCTTTCTGACATCATGTCTTGATTTTTTCAGATCCTTAGTGTGCAGCAGTTGTATAGAATATGCACCATCTACTGGGATGAAAACTATAACACTCGAAGTGTGTCTCCAGATGTAAGTTTGTGTGTATGTAGTGTGAGTGATTCTTAATCTTGTTAAGTGAGTTTGATTGCTTAGCAACCAAACCTTTATTCTTTCATCAGGTCATTTCCAGCATGAGGGTACTTATGACAGAAGACTCGAACAATGCAGAGAACAATACCTTCTTGCTGGAGGACAATTCCGGGTGAGAGTTTCTTATGCAGTTGCATGCACTCTGTGGGACTCTAGAAACCGTAGATCTCTAGAATTTCTCTAGAAACTCGCATAAGACATTTCTGGAGCTTGATACTTCTGCAATAGAACTGGAAAAGAAGAGTTTTTCTTTTTCTTTTTTTAGTTGAAGGAAGTGACTTTCTTTTTCTGAAGAACATGTCAGGGGATGTTCTTTTGTTAAAATTGTTTTTTTTTGTTTACTTCTATTTTCTGTTGTTTTCATCTCCATCCATTTGTGGTCATTTCACTATTGGAACAAAAGGACGCCATAGCTATGACCATTACCTTATGTGCTTTCTTCAAGAGCAATGTTGTCTAAAAATTTCTTTTCCCTGTGGGGGAAAATATAGCATAGCAGAAACTAGCAGTTTGATTGTTAACTAATAGGTGCTTCTCAATGCAGCATCCCCTTCTCAGTTGATGATCTCTCTACTTCTCTCCAAGAGAAGGATTTCTCTGATGTCAAACCAGCAGATGAACTCCTTGAGAATCCAGCTTTCCAGTTTTTACAAGAGTAAGGCTAAGGAAGCTCAAGTATGTTTTGTTTTCTTGTGTTTCGGCATAGCGGGCAGATTCTCTGGTCATCGCAGTGGTGGTTGTAAATCCCTAATTCTTTTATTTCATTCTTTCTCTTTTGTTTTTACCCTATTCTGGCGTCTCCATTGTAAAATTATTTTTTCATTCATTTATTTTAGCATTCAAATTTTACATTTTAATAGTTGAAAGGGGCGGGGGTGTACCTCAGTTTTTTATTGTGCATTCTGTCTGTTTTTTCTCTCTCATTTTCCTGTCATTGAGCAGCATTTTTTTTATAGGGCGTGTAGGATAGTACTGTGGTGGCTGAGATATTTCTGTCTCCACCCAATTGTTAAATGTATAAAGAGACGAAATTTAAGAACTTAAATACAAAAGATTTGTGATTTATATGTTGAGAATTTCTGCATACCTTTTGAAGTGATTTGTCCCTGGCAATACTCCCAACTTCTTTGTTCCCAATGTTTGATATTTACTATTAAGCACCTGATTATAATTATACTTTTTGAGTTCTGATGCAGGTGTTTATGTTTTCATTAGTAGATAATTATCTGTCTAACTCTCTTAAGTTCAGGTCGAATACAAAGCGTGACGATATCTCCTCCGTAACACTCAATAGCTTACACCCATCAGCAAACTAGAGATGTAAACCTGATGGTTTTTTTGTGTTAATCTTTAGCTAGACAATGTGACTAGAACCCCTAAATATATCTATATGGTTGAACAGGAAATAGTATAGACATGGATGTTATATAAAATGGCTGACTGCAGTCTAAGATGAATATTTAGGTTTCTCTTGCTTAAAGCTTTCAAGTGGTGGCTGCAGACGATCCTTCTCTATAGTCTGTAGTTTTTGTGGCAAATTTTTCCCAGTCAGAAGTAAGTTCTCTGGAGCTTATCACATGGCAAAGATGTATTGGCAGAAAACATTAAGAGGGAAAGTTAAAGACGGTGTTTTGAGCATGGTCATGGGTCTTGAGAAGGTATTGGATAAATGGCTCCTCTACTAGGCCTTGAAATGTTTTGGATTTGGACCCAATTGCTTTTTGCCAATCCAATCAATTTGAAATCCTAGCCCAATGGTACTTCTCTTACTAGTAAGATAAGAACAGTTGGAATAAAGATAGGTTTAATCAAAGAAATGTGACCTCAAGGCTTTGCTGGGTAAGTTAAAGAGGGTGTTTTGAGCATGGTCATGGGTCAGAAGGTACTTGGATAAACGGTTCCTCTACTAGGCCTTGAAATGTTTTGGATTCGAAGCCAATTGCTTTTTGCCAATCCAATCAATTTGAGAAGAAATCTGAGGCAGAGAAGAGCCATCAAATTGAAATCCTAGTCCAATGGTACTTCTCTTACTAGGAAGATAAGAACAGTTGGAATGAAGAAAGTTTTAATCAAAGAGATGTGACCTCAAGGCTTTGTTGGGTTGGATCTGTTTCTTTCTTGAACATTAACAAGTGAAGGAAATTCACAACTACACAAGTTTGCATTGAATGTCCAAAGAATCAACGAAATCATGCAATTTTGGATAGAAACATATAGCTAAAATGTCTTGCAACGCAATAAATGAACAATATTCTTCCGCCACAAGTGAGACCTATTTAATAAATTTTTGAGGTATCGAACAGTGAGAGGTACTTCAAAATCAATCTCTCTAACTTGATGTATTGACTCGTTGCCGCGCTTGAAGATCAAACTCCAACTTGATCTTGAATTTTGGGTGCAAAATTTCTAAAAGTCTAAGATGACTGTTTGGATATCAAATTCCAGCTTGATCTTGAAAATTTGGGTGCAAAATTTCCAAAATCTAAAGGCTGCTAACCATGAGCAATTCACATGGGTCTACCCAACAGCACACCAGGGGGTCTTCACCGCGCCCTTCCCTACCGCAAGAAATGAAGAAAGTCCTCACTAGGGTTTGGACCATTTGGGACCCCTACTGTAACTGGACCACCCTTCAATCTTCAAAGCAGTACAACTGTAACACTGCTATCTGTTGATCAATCTCAGCGGTCAAGTTGGCGCCCGGTGTCGCTGTTTGTCCAACTAGCAGTCCTAGTCAAAATTCGGATTTGATTGTATCCAAAGAATAGATTTTGGCTCGCACACAAGGATGTTAAGGGTTCCTCAAGGTGTCAATTCGGCCCATGTGGGTACTGTTGAAGGTTCACCTGACTGAGCCATTGGGAACTCTACTGCTGGACTGTTGGACCATGGTTCTAGGTCCCCTCCAACTCCTCCCCTGCCCCCCCTCTCTCCCTCTGTCTCTCTTTCGAGACCATGGACCAACTCACATTCCCCTCTGCAAGCAATTCTCTCGGTCACCATCTTCCACATGCTTCATGCAACTATTTGAATTGTTGGGTCCATTATCAAGGTCACAAGCAGAAACCTAGAAGCTTTCTTATGAAAGCTCCTCCCGGAAGTCAATAATGTCTACAAAGTTTTTCTTTTCGATCATGAATGAAGTAGAAATTTCTCACAAGCTGGTTGGGGGAGTAGAGGGACCAGCGACCAAACATATGTAATGTGCCAAGGAATCACAAATGGAAATATCTCAAAGAAGAAAGGCCTAGATGAAGATGGGGTCGCTATAATTATTAATTTCAATGGATTTTTGGATGGAAGGAATCTAATAAAAATCGAACACGAAAGTCTTAGATAATAATTCACATAGAAATCATGATAGACGCTTATCGTGGAGCACGGTAGTCTCTCTTAAGATCACTACTTAGAATAAAAAAATGATACGCTTTCAGTCCGCTTCCGTTATTATTTATTTATTTTTTTAGAAAATGATGACGATATGTTTGATTTTTATTAGGATTTTTTCATTTATAATAGAGGAGTACCTTGATAACAATCAAACTCGACCATCTACAAGTAAAATACCAAAAACCAAGTTAAAAGCCCTTGAAAACCTTAAAAAAAGAAAGGAAGGAACCAACCCATAATCCTTCTTTCCATTCTCAACCTAAATCAAATTAGAGGCTTCATCAAACAATCCCAGAAATAGATAAGTAAATAAATAAACAAACCCAGATCTATTATTTGAACCAGACAAAAAAATTAGGTAGCCGACGCTATCACTTTCATCAGATTCTCAATCAGATAGCTATCATTACAATTACATACTCAAATTTTTCCTACTAGGCGATCACGAAGATGATGTGGACCCAATTGGACGAATCCAAGTCAGTCAATTTAATACCCACATGGCACATAAAATGATCTTCGGACTTCCCCAAACAGATGACCCCCTCGGATATCTCTTATCATGTCCGTGTGAATTTTGTGGTCAGGACTGAAAGTTTTGGTTTTCTTCATTTCTCTCTCCCACTATTCTCTTCATGAAGGGAGAATATGAAGGGGAGGTTCATTTAAGAATGTCTCATGCAAGACACGATATAGAAATTGATGGGTTGGATTTATAAGTGCGAAGAGAAGGCCAAATCTCACATCGTATTAATTAATGATGCCGATAACTTTAAAAATTCTCATATAAAAAGTCATGGTTTTATCTTTTATGATAAATTATTCTTCTTAGAGGAAAAATCTAAATCAAACAAATGAAAAGCTCGTAGTTCAATTATTTGAGTATCATTCGAGTATATATATGCTTCATTAGTAGGTCATCAGTTTGACATGATAAACATGGCGGGACAATGAAAAGGCAGCGAGTGGTTCTTCACTAGTAGTAGAGCTATCGTCGGCCGCCGGTGACTCTATCAGACGTTACTAACTCCAATTCACTATCGGCATACATATCTGCTTTTTTTCTAATTATTTTTCAGACTTTTCTCCCTATCTTCCTATTTTTCCTTCTTACTCTCCTTTTTCAATAAATAATCCCAAAATCATTGAATTATTATAATTAATAGGGGGGACAATTATGAGACTTGAAAACCTTTATTTTCTCATATGATTTGAACTTCCTTTCCGATAGTTATATATATCAACCAATAATTCATATCCAAAAGAATTAAAAAAAATAGAAAATTAAGTACCCTAATCGCATAAAATCATGAAAGAATTAGACAAGGATTTTGTAGGCCATGATATATGGTTCGGAGCACAAGGGCCGGCACTGGCTGGTGTGGACAGAGCATGTCATTATCAATCAACTTTGCATTAAAAGCGCCACACGTATATGCATGGTTTATTGATCATCTCCAGCCAAAGTAGTAGTGGGTTGCCATCCGTCGACATCTCATTCACAGCAACCAGCGAGCCACTGAAATTTTAGCACCTGCAAAGACTCCCGCCCACAGAAACGCGCGACCGGAACCAAAATTGTGATAATTTTTTTCTTTTCATGACATAGTATTTCTTAATTTCAACAATATTAAGGAAATTGGATAGGGATCGAGAGACAAGACTCATCATATATCTTTGTTTCAGATCATGGGATCTGTCTGTTTTTCGTGGTTCAAATGGATCATGCATGCAGCCACGGTCAACGGTAGCTAGCAAGGGATCGAGACATACTTGCTCATGATTAATTAACAATTAGTTATATTATCTCTTAATACGATCAACAATGATATGCAGATTGGTTGATGGTCAAAAGCTTTGGGGTTATAATCTGCTGCACATGTTTAGTGATCGGCTGCACATTCAATTAAAATCAAGAAATATCATTCGAATTTGCATTAATTTCTTGCTAACGGTCTCATCAAAGTCAATAATATTCCTAATGGTAGTTTGAAACGGCTGTTCCATGTGGGTTCATGTGTTTCTACGTACATCTCTCTCTCTCTATCGGTTCTGAATATACCCATATAAAAGGTCAAACTATCATGGAGATTCAATTTTGTCGATGATGTAATCTCAACCATGATCTAATCCTCGGTCATGTTATCGATTCCTTTTGGCAAACCCTTGGTCACGTTCTCAAAGATATTTGATTCCTTAGTTGAGAAATTAATATTCTCGTGATCAGTTATTATAGTTATGAAGTTAGTTAATTAGATTGTTCATTGGATCAGACCATGATATTTGAATGATCCCCGTCTTAAACGATGGAATATGAGCGGATATACCTAATTCCCATCATTTAAGAAACTCAAGGGTATATTTGGTCTACTGTCACTCAATTCCATCCTTTTTATCAATATTTTGCTTTAATTTTTGCAAATTTCCCTTCAGTCCACATGCTCTCGAAAGCTAGCGAAATTCAGATCAAGATCTGTCAAAAGAGAGTAGACTCAGAAACCATAGATGAATTTATGAAGGTAGTAAATTAACTTATCAGCTATGTCGTTAGATGTTTAGTCAAAGCATATTCTCTGGAGCTTGGAATAAATTATTAAAGATCTGCATGCCCTTTAATTGCTGATCGCTTGGTTCAGGCCAGGAGGGAAAACTGCAGTTGACTTTTGCATAACCCTAGTTATTTCTGAAGCTGATCGCTTGGCTCAAGCCAGGAGCTAGGCCGGGAAGCAAAAATAAAAATAAAAAAAGTTCCGCTATATCAAGTGATGATCACTTGGTGTTTCTTCTTTTGGAAAGTCTGTTAAAAAACCCATTAAAATGGTTCGCATGGATATTGCCTGCCCACTTGATCTAATTCACATGTACTTAATTCTGTATATTTAACTAATTAAGTTGGACGGTTTTGATCATGTTTAAGGAAAGTTTTTACTCCATCCTTATCAGACGTTGTCACCGGCCTTAGATAATGCCTGCGCTATGTGAAGAAAAAGAAAATTGTAAATTTGTTTAAACCCTAATAGAATAGTACTGTGAAAGGTTCAAGAAAGTAAACGTTTGAAACATCTCTCCTAGCTCCAGCCGTAGAATGTAGTCTTTCTAGAAAACATGGAGATAAGGCCACCAGAAAGGCGCTAACGTTATATGACCCTTGACAGCTTTGGAGGGATCAAAGCCATGGAAGTGGCCGAGCTCTCGCGCAGATTGATCGAAACGTGGATGTGCATGAATCTTCTTGCTGCTGAAACACCCACGTAGACTTTTTTTGAAATGCTAACAGCTGCTTCGCTTCTCAAAAAACCTCGAGATTTAAACAATGAATTTTGGCCATATACACCAAGCCCTCTCTCTCTCTCTCTCTCTTCCTCTTCCCCACCCCACGTTCTGAAAAAAATTGCCTTGGGAAATCGATGAAAAATAAATTCTCATGGTGACCCTTTTCCTTCTTTACCATTTACTTCTACCATTTTCTGTGACCATCAATATGATTTTCCTGCTACCTGCATTGTATTCATACTATCTGCACATGGTGATCAGCATACGACTGGGAGAGACTATAGCTGACCACTGCTGAGTTTCATGCATGATTGCTCATTGAAACCATTAAGTTCTAATTAGAAAATATATATGTGGAATATTTCAGACAGAGACCATGATTTTATAGTTGTTATTTTTTATGTCAATCTATTTTTTTTCCAATTGAGATTGGTCAACACTAATCACAAAAATGCACAAATGATATTTACTTCTAACCTAGTTCGTTATTAAGTATAAAAATTAATGTCACATGGTGCTGGAGGACCTTGGTTTAGATGAGACTCGAAAAGTCTTGCAAAACCACGTCTCATATTTGAGGGCCACCACATGGTCACTTCTAAGTCCTTTTTTTTTTAAAAAAAAAACTCCACACACAGATTTAGTCTCCCAATTAGTTGGTACTGAAGAGAAAAAATTCCATCTTTTCTCTTCAGTACCAACTAATTGGGAGACTAAATCTGTGTGTGGAGTTGTGAGGTTTTTGCTATAACCATGGAAGTGGGCGGCACCTAGGTTGAAGAGAAGGGCGGCCATTAGAAAATTCGAATATTTTATGAAGTTTATTTTATAAAGTAATTTATAGATAAATATAGATGTCAATGTCACTTTCAGCGCTTTGGTTGTGCCAGGTGCAATGCTCCCAACATGGTATCTGGAATCCTGGATGACTCTCGTTAGTCAGGGATCGAGATGACTTACTTCAGACTTCATTCAAACATGTTTAGCCGACCTCATTAGCTGAATATTGGCTCTGGGAAGTGTTTCATCGACCAAAGCACAAGGGAATGATGAGATCACCCACATTCAAGCTCAATAATTCAAATTAATTAATTACAATAAATAGCTTCTATTATTGACATTCCCTTGAATATTTTTTCTTCCTTTTCATAATATAGTACTCCACGTTCAATACCATGTGATTAACAAATAAATATCACTTCAGATCCACAAAATGGAATATTTTAGTATAATCCTAAGTTGTGGGTGACTCTTTATTAACATAGTTTAATTAATTTTAAGATTAGCATTTTGACAATATTTCTGCAAATCGGGATTAATTGGGCCGGTGATCGATGCACTTTGTGCACCAAAAGTATATATATCTTAATTAATTTGGTTGTGATGTTATGCAGTATAATCAACAAATTAAGATATACCAAAAAATGATGGTATATATATATATTGTTGGATACTGTTCAAAAGTAATGGAGCTAATTAACTAATCGATTTTCTATAGAACCACTATGGAGAACAACCCGAGTTTCATCAGTCAGTGAACTTTAAGCTGCCAGCTTAATTATGTATTAGTTGCTTGATCCATTTCTAATATTGTTCTTGTGCTTTTTCTACTGCAGCAGCATTGTTAAAAATTAAGCTGTAGACTTCAATTTGTGTCGATCTTGGTTCACTTCCATTTTGGTGTTTGTTTCAAAAATTGTGCCAATTGATGAAATTACAGGGAATTCAAAGTTTAGAAATTAAATACCTTTCAAAGCAACAGCTAGCTAAGAAATTAACGTCTCCCCATAAAAACGCAAAAATTATAATCAACAAAAACAAGGGGTGGGGGGGGGATTATTTAGAGGTTTGAAACTTCAGACTCCCAATTAGTTTTAGGTAACAAACGACATTTAATGCAATTACTTCTATTAGGTTCATAGCTGGGTATGTTGTGACTTTTGTATTTGGATATATGGGGCAAAAATCCCATAAGAATTTATCCTTAATTTTTTGCTACCAATTATGATCACACTCGAATATAAGATTTGATATATGTTCCCATTATATCACAACAAATCCAAACACATGCTAGAAAATATTCCATTTAGAATTAATATTGAATGTAAGTTTGGTTCCTGTACATTTATAAGATGCTTGGTGGTTCACATGAAGAAGAACAAAAAAAGGAGATTGGTGGGAAGGAATTTTGGAGATATTGAAGATCTTAATCTAAATCTGTCTTAAGGTTCCGAAATCTTCATATAGATTCGATTGAAATATAGTCATGGGCGCCGGTCTTTCCATTGTGGGGTTATATTTTAGTTATCTGCAAATTAAAGCTCTCAGCATACAATGAGAGCCAATACTTTGCTATTTAATCAAATTATACAAAAGAAATAAATCGAGGAGATTTAGATTTCCTAACAAATATCCCTCATGTGTCCGGCAAGCCCTTAATAATTCGATCAAAAGATTTAGAACTGAAATACGCATGTATAAGACTCGATTCGAATCGAGCCGTAGATTTGTCAGGGAGTGAGGAATATTATAGAAACTTTGATGCTCTTCTAATCATTGTGTGGCTAGCTAGAAACTGCCTTTTCCGAACTAAATAATGATGACAGCCCGTATAAAACATTTGAAGTTGTGGGTGCCATTAGTTCTGTATTGTTTATGGCTTTTAAGTATATATGGAAGTTGAGAGAGAGAGCGAGAGAGAGAGAGCATAGCTTGCTGACTACAAAGAACCTCTCGCAATCTTTTGGAACCCTTTCTTTATCATGAATTGAACCTAACCCCAAATTGTAATATATATATATGATCAGCTACTCTATTAAGATATGTATGTATATTTTGGTTCCTAACCCCAGCGGGAAAAAAATAAAGAGGCAGCTTCTTTATTAATCATGCACATCCCTCCCATGTTTGACCATAAAGTGTGTAGGTAGTAGGAGACTCCACCAAACTGCTTTTGCAGAAGAGGAAAAGAATAAAACGACACATAAAACAGCTAAGTCATGAGGGAAGGCAAACTTTTACCCAACTTCATGCGTTCAGATTACCGGATCTTTCCCATTCTACTTTTTATGGGTTGAAATATTTTCTACATCTAGAAAAGATCAGGCATATATTGTTTGTAACTTGGATTGGTCGAATCGACCTGCAATATCTAACCTATAGATCATCATACAACACATTGGATTCCATTAATTCTCTCTCTAATTAGGATAATTAAGCGTGTATATATATATACACACAGATGATCTTCACGCTTACGTGTTTTACTTGCATGGTTACATCTTGATTAGGTAGAATTTGCACTCAATGATAATGTGACATAACAACCCATAAACGTACCACTACACTTCCTATAACAATTATATATTTACATAGTGCACTAGCTTCTCACGATCGACAAACCCTTTAAAAAAAGTAACTAGTAATTAACAAAATTAACACCCGGAAAAATGGTGCCAAAAATAAGCGAAGTAGTACTATAGTGAGCTCCAACCTTTGTGGCACTAGTTCATATATAGAATTATGAAACCTTATCCCGTCCATAGTACAATTTATAGCAATATGCTAGGACCTAACTTATAACTTAGGTGAAAGAGGAATATTTTGTGTGAAAAAATTAGCCCTAATTAGCTTAGTGTAACTAGCTAGCTAGCTAGGGTTATACTTTTTTTGGCCAAGTTGCTCTTACCAATTCATAATCGACAGATATATATAGCCTAGGAACGACCTGCAGAGCCTCAATATTTTCACCTTATTATCCTTTGGGACAATCATGCTGTCCACTTGCTGCATTACTATTTCTGTGTTATTTTCACCAATGGGGTGGTATCTATGCAGCCAATGGGAGAGGGCACAAAGAGAATTAGTATTGTAATTGTCATCTCTAGGGTTAATTAATATTAGAGTGGCACCGCCAGTCCCATTCCCGATGCATAGTACTGCGTACACTTTCTGCTTAGTGAATTAACTCATTAAGTTGGAAGTTGAAGTTGGGAGCAAAGTGTACGTATAGCTTGAACTTCTGCGAAGCCAGTGATATCCCAATGATTGCACCTTTTTCATGAACTTTTTCTCTACGCGTGACTGAAACTAATAATACATTTTGGAGAACTTTTGCATAACTTAAGTTAGAAATTACCCACAAAAGATATATTCTGCCAAAGAGACTCGCTTGCTTCTTAGCAAGTACAGAGCGCCGACCACAGAAAGTATGGACGAAAGTCCCCACGATCAGCTTGCAATAAAAGAAGACACTACCAAAAAAAAAAAAATTGACAGACGAAAAAAAGTGTTTTTCTTGACTAAATTTTTGTTTGGCATCAATTTCGTCACTAAAAATCGTTTCTGTGACGAAATAAAATTTTTGTCACTAAAAGGTAATGCTTTGGTGATGAAAAATTTCGTCACTTCACGATCGATCGGTTATATGAAGATCGGTCGGTATTTTGTGACGAGAAACTCCGTCACAACATGTGAAATCTTTTGACGACTACTTTAAATCGTCACGCTTAACGATTGATCACTGATTATTCAAAGATCGATCGGTGACGAATCGACACCTGTTGAAAATCGCCGATCGATCGTTGCATCCTGACGTTGGAAAATGCGAATCGTCGATCGATCGTGGAAGCGTAATCGTCATTGTTTTCGAATTCACGATTGATCGTTACAATGAGCGGTCGATCGGGCCTGGAAGTGAATGAGACTTCGCCATGTGTAAAACAATAAGCGATCGATCGTTGACGCCTGATGTTGAAAAATGCGAATCGTCGATTGACCGTGGAAGCGTAACCGTCATTTTTTTGAATTCACGATTGATTGTGAGAATGCGCGGTCGATCGAGCCTGAAAGCAAATGAGAGTTCGCCACGTGTAAAAAAACGAGCGATCGATCGTCTAAATGAATAACGATCGATCGTAGGAAATGATGAACGATTATATGAAACCGGCGAGCCATTTTTACCGGTTCTCTCTCACGAATATTTTCAAATCCTCTCAAACTTCACGGAACCATTTCGTTCAGCATTGCCTACCAAAGTACGCAGAATCACCTCCTATTATCATCTACATCAGAGGTACGTAGTTAAATTAATTTTTAAGAGATATTAAGATGTTTTAAATGAGGTTTTACTTTACGTTTTTTTAATTTGATATATCTTTCATTTAGGTTCGTAAATTGTATTAATTTTTGTGTTAATGTATATTTTTGGCGTTTAAGATTGTTTAGGGATCATTTGGGGCTGATTTTGAGCGTCTTTTGGAGTTTTTTGTAATCTGTGTGTTTTCATAGAAACACCGATTGATCGCATTTAACCGCGATCGATCGTGTTGTAGACGGCGAGTCAAACGATTGATCGTCAATCGCTTATTGTTATTTAGTGACCGATCGATACTGTATGTACCGATGAATCGGTAATTGAACGGTGAGTTTCAAATTTAATGACGATCAATCGCTGTAATTGACGATTGATCATTTTAGTTATCGATTGATCGCATTTAACTGCGATTGATCGTGTTGTAGATTGTGAGGCAAACGATTGATCGTCTAAAGTAGACGATCAATCGCTTATTGTTATTTAGCGACCGATCGATACTGTATGGACCGATGAATCGGTAATTGAAACGGTGAGTTTCAAATTTAATGACGATCGATCACTGTAATTGACGATCGATCGTTAGTTGATGTTGTACTTTTAAAACCCTAAAAGTACACCATTTTGTGGCGTTGGATCACCATTTTGTTGTATCTTTTTAATATTGTGATTATTTATTAACGCATATTTATATACAATTTTTGTAGCGTTCGTAAAATGTCAGCAGCTAAGCGTGCACGCACAACGAGGCCGGGATTGGATCGTCGTCCAACGATCAGGAGCCGGCTGATTCGTTGATTACTGTAGAGGCGGATGGAGTACTTGAGGGGGCGGCCGGTGGCCAAAGAGCGTTCAGTGACGCTATCTGATTTTAACAATTTTTTGTATGAGGAGCACACCCTCTTCCAATTGTTTGAGTACCAGGGATTCCTTCACCAGCTATCGTGGGTGGATGATTTCTGTGTCGACTCCCTCGTGCACGGATTTTTTTTTTGCGCTTATCTCGGTAGCCAGAGCACCCGAGGTGCAGATGGAGGTGCGAGGAGTACAGTTCATGTTCTCGGCAGACGTCATTGTCGATTTCCTGCACTGCCCTCGGCCTAGGACCCCCTGCTTCCCAACGGTTCCTTTGACGGATGAGCAGAGGACATCAAAGCAGGATTTATGGACGCTGATGACGGGAAAGACCTCTGCAGTGGTTGGCAGCTGGTGACGAAAAAATTTCGTCACTAATACTTTTAGTGACGAAATTTAGTATTAGTGACGAAATTTTGACTTTTAGTGATAAAAAATTTTGTCACTAAAAGTCATTTTTTTTGTAGCGAGAGAAGAGGAGAAAAAAAAATTTCATCTGATCCTAAAAGTAGAAAGGCTTCCGAATTAAGAGCTACCAAGCTGGAGGCTTTGTTTTCTTTCAAAAAAAAAACTCGATCGGTTTGGGGAGGGCAGGAACAAAGGTGGAATGATGAAACTACTCATTCCAAAGCAAATATAATATGCGAAACCTTATAAACGCCAAGCTCATAGCTCCCAATCTTTTCATGAAAAGGAGAGATCCTTGTGGAATTCAAGGCTTCATGCACATGCTTCCCCCTTCTTCCCCAAGGAAATATTTTTTCATTCAAGACCCCCAAGTGGGTGAGTGGGCCGCACAACATGATTTTTCCAACTCAAAACCCTTCATGTAGCCACAAAGTTAATCTGTACTTGACAATTTCCCTATTATAACACACGAGTGCAAACCCTAGCTAGATAGCTAAGCGTACGTAGGTTTAATTTTCAACCTAATTACAGTCATGATCAACTTAACAAAAGCTATAACCCCCCCACTTAATTTAGTTATTGATCATCATGAGGACACGTGTCCTACTTAAGGCTATAGTCTTTTAAGATACCGAAAGCAACATCCTTTAACCTTCCACGTACCATGAACGAGAGAATCAAGGCCATGTTGAAAACCAAAGTGAGCAGATTCATGCCGCTGCAAAGCTACTGAAGTAGTAGATAATCCTACTTCAATTTATATATTTAGCAATTCATGAGTACTCTCACGTAAGTATTAAAGAAAGTGTGGTTAGGACAGTCGCGGCCTGTTCACTAAGCTAATTAAGCTTTTTGCCCATCTGTCTACTATAATCCCAGCTATAGAATATGGGTATTTTAGGGCACATATAGGGCTATCAACCATGTCTAGCTAGCTACTTGTAGTAATCAGTCAACCACTAGCTAATAGCATCAGATAACACTACTAGTTCACATCTTAATTACTAATTTAAATCCTACACCTCTTGAATATTATTTTTCTACACAAATCCCTTAATTCCAACGCACTCTTCCTAGCTAGCTAGGTCTGCTTCAAGGCCATACAGAGTCATGCACGTATATAATGTGTGGGATTTTTTGGCAAATTATATATATAAGCTTCTTCTAAAGTTTTTGGAGTACTGTATTCTCATACTGGGTCATATGCATTGATTTCATTCGTTAATGTGTTGGCTCAATGAGAGCCCATATCAGGAGTACTGAAACCAAAACATTTCTCCTTGTATTATAGGATACACAAGCTGCTCTTGAGAGAAAATTTTTGTTCCCTGTCTAAGTGTTTCGGTTCTTTTCTCACTACTGCTTCTTGTCAGTTTGTGTGTTGGATACGGGTGGTCGTCTCTTTAACTCAATATTTGATCTTTGGTGACCAAATTAGACAATAAACGCATTGTACAAAAACTCCATACACAATGAAGCCAATGTCATATATATTTTACATGCATGGCTAAAAGAATGAAAGTTCTTGGCCAATTGGTACATGTAACCATCATAATTGCAGAGTTCAAGTTACCCTTTTCTAATGCATAAGCATTGTTACTTTCGCACATTAATGTTGCCAAGTTTGTTTTGGCTTTTCAACCCTCTTCCGTATCCACCCGAGTGCCTCCTTAGACCTCTTTACTTACATTTTTTTTAAAAAAAAATACTCTATAAAGTTCACTAGCTAGCTAGTGTGGAATTAGCTTTTCAGCTTAAAATTAACAAAGGGGGTGGCGCAGATCTTTTGCTTGGTTGGAAGGGTTTTTCTTTCGTAAGCAAGCAAGTGTGGAAGGTAGAAAACTTACGTGGGGGCATTTGTGGGACCGACACATATGGCACTAGGGGAGGTGTGAAAGACGGGTTGGCAGAATGGGCTTTGTGGGCCGGGAAACAGCCTTACAAGTCGCAATCCCAATGCCTGCAGGCTTTTGTGGGGGTCCAGGTTGGAGACCAACCTTGCAACTTGGCTGATCTACTCCACGTGGAACCTGTGCTTCAACCTAGTCAGCATACTCCCCCTTCCTGCCACATGGAACCCGACTTTTTTTACTAGGTAATGAGGTGTGGAGAAGCAGTCAAACTACGTACACCACAAAAGCCCTCCCCGAAAAGGAGGAGGTTCCAATCGAGCTACAGGCTCGTTGGCACGTGGAACCCGAATTGATACAAATTTTTTAGTTTAGTTTTAACTCAGTGAGGAGTTCAAGAACTCTTTGTGGGCCACTAGAGTCAGACGAGGATGACCCATCGCTTTCATGGCTTTCTCATTCTCCCCTCCACTTCTCTTGACTATTTATTAGGTAAAAGTTATGCCCAAATTATTAAAATCACCCTTTTGCAGCTCATGTGAAAGTTCTTTTGCATCTCTTTAACACATTAATTCTAGCCAAAAAATAAAAATACAAATTGGGTGCCGGAGAGAAATCTAATCCAAAAAACCTATTAGAGTAGAACTTACTTAACGGGCCGGTGTAGTCTCCAAACTACACAAGTTAGGTAAGTATGATTTTGTTACGAGGATGATCCTAAAAGATTATTTACACTTTGAAAAAAATTAGAACATGAGATATTAGGCGGAAAAGACCCCTAATTCACAATCCTACCATCCTTTTACTCTAAGATTTCAGAGGAATTTATCTGACTCCAAGATGAGAAACAGAGATAGAAAAATAATTTGAAACGTGTCAAAATTTGGCATTGAAACCATTAAGATGCTATGCCTCCAAAGGTGAGGAAGGTGCTTCTACCTAAACTTTTCCCAAGAAACCAATAAATTTATTTCCCAAAATATACGCAAACCTTTCAACAATTTTTTAAGAAAAAAATTATATAGTAAGATTCAAATATTATAATGCCTAAAATATAATAACAAAATATAAAGAAACCAAAAGGCAGTCACAGGCTTTTGATTTGTGACTGCTCTCGAAGCGCATTAACTACGCACTCCCTTCACATGCCCTCTCATGCCCAACACCTCTATTTAAGCCCCCTCCCACCCCTGCTCTCCCTCTCCAAACCAAGCCAAACTCATAATCTCTTCTGTAACCAAAGCTCCCAAGTTTCAAACCTCAAAAAAACCCAATTGCTCTCTTTCTCACAATCTCTCATATTTTCTCTTTGTTCCTTTTCAAACTACTCCAAACTGTAAGAAGGCAAACACATTTCTCACACAGCTGAGAGATAAAATTGTCTCAACAATGGAGAACCTGTTTCGTCTTGCCGATCATGAAGATCTCTTTTCTCGTCGGTGCATTTGGGTTAACGGTCCAGTCATAGTTGGGGCTGGCCCATCCGGGCTAGCCACAGCTGCTTGCCTTAAGGAACAAGGAGTTCCCTTTGTGGTCCTTGAAAGAGCTGACTGCATAGCATCTTTGTGGCAAAAACGCACCTACGACAGGCTAAAGCTTCACCTTCCTAAACAATTTTGCCAGCTCCCTAAGCTTCCTTTCCCTGAAGACTTCCCTGAATACCCCACAAAGATACAGTTCATAGACTATCTCGAATCCTATGCCAAGCACTTCGAGATCAACCCGCAGTTCAACGAGTGCGTTCAGTCAGCCAGGTACGACGAGACTAGTGGACTCTGGCGCGTCAAGACAGTTTCAAGTACCCGTGCTGAAGTTGAATATATTTGCCGGTGGCTAGTGGTGGCCACTGGCGAAAATGCTGAGCGTGTGATGCCTGACATTGAAGGACTCGCGGGGTTTGGTGGCAATGTTATGCACGCTTGTGACTACAAGTCCGGCGAGAAGTTCGGCGGAAAGAAAGTACTAGTTGTGGGGTGTGGCAATTCGGGGATGGAAGTTTCCCTTGATCTTTGCAACCACAATGCCTCACCATTCATGGTGTGTCGTAGCTCGGTAAGCACTCCTATTTTACTTAATCAAGTAGTCTGTTCTAGTGAAATTGTGCTCATGGGTCTCGATTCTAATGGATTCGTTTCTGTTTTGGCTATGCAGGTCCATGTCTTGCCAAGAGAAATTCTTGGAAAATCTACGTTTGAGTTGGCGGTTTTGATGATGAAATGGCTACCTCTTTGGCTGGTTGACAAACTGATGCTGATGTTAGCGTGGTTAGTACTCGGAAACATTGAAAGATATGGACTAAAAAGGCCGGCAGTTGGACCAATGGAATACAAGAACACTATGGGGAAGACCCCTGTCCTAGACATCGGTGCATTAGAGAAAATCAGATCCGGTGACATTAAGGTTGTTCCTGGCATCAAGAGGTTCTCACCCAGCGAAGTAGAACTCGCTAATGGAGAGAAGCTCGATATTGACGCAGTTGTTCTGGCTACTGGATACCGTAGCAATGTCCCTTCTTGGCTTCAGGTGAGAAAATGCTCTGTTTCCTCTGTTGCTCTCTGTCTGTCTGTCTTTTCTCCCTTTTTTTGGGGGGGGGGGGGGGTTAAGAAAGACCGTTTTGACAGTTTTTTTTTCTAAGACCGTTTTGACAGTTGGTTTCTTAACAAAAGAGAAAAAAAATTACCGGAGCTCAGAGAAGTACGTCAGCCTCTGAACTGACAACTCAAAAACAGAAAATGACTTTTACGTATCAGAATGAGTATTTTGCAAATTCATATTTTCCCTGCACAGATGGTCTAATCTTGTTTTGGTTCTGTTATGTACAGGAAGGTGAATTCTTTGCCAAGAATGGATTTCCAAAGGCCTCAGTTCCAAATGGGTGGAAAGGAAATGCAGGGCTCTATGCAGTTGGGTTCACAAGGAGAGGGCTCTCTGGTGCATCCTCAGATGCCATGAGAATAGCACAAGACATTGGCCAAGTCTGGAGAGAGGAAACAAAGCAAAAGAAGCGAACCAACCCTTGCCATAGACGATGCATTTCTCAGCTCTAAACAAAAAATAAATAAAAATAAAAATTTCAAGCTGACTATCCATTTGTTTATTGAGATTCCTGTAGTGTAAAAAGTTGACCTTGTACAAACACAGAAAAGAAACAGATAGCACAGAGTCAGAGCCCTCTCCCGAAGGCCCAAGTTTTCATCTGTTTGGGCATTTTGTAGACTGAGGACGATGAGACTTTCTCTTCCTGTTTTGAAGTTTCATACTGTTGTCTTTTGTACCCCATTCTATGATATGATGTTAAGAGTTTCCTTTCCACTCGATGATCTCTCTCAATTCAATTTGTTTAACCGTCGGACCTTCTCAACCCCAAAAGTTAGTTCAAGAGGTGAAGTTTTCTCTTATACTTATAAATTGACCACCAACCTCTTTCACAGTTGATGTGAGACTAACCCTAATAATTTCTCCCTCACACATCGAGCTATGAGTTGGATGGAGACAACTCGTTCTCCCATGAACTATTGAGCTAAGACTTGTTGGTAAACTTGGGCTCTGATACTATTGTTGAAATTAGTCTCACATCGGTTGTGGAAGTGGTTGATAATCAGTTTACAAATGTGATGTAAAATCTCACTTCTTGAATTAATTTTTAGGTTAAAAAGGCTTAAAATCATCTAACAAATTGAATAGAGGGAGATATCGTGGAGTGAAAAGGAAACTCTTAACGTCATATTATAGAATGAGGTACAAAAGAGAACAGTATGAAACTTCAAAACAAGAAGAGAGCCTCATCGTCCTCTGTCTACAAAATGCCCAAACAGATGAAAACTTGGGCCTTCGGGATAGGGCTCTGACTCTGTGCTGTCTGTTTCTTTCTTTTCTGTGTTTGTACAAGGTCAACTTTTTACACTACAGGAATCTCAATAAACAAATGGATGGTCAGCTTGAAATTTTTATTTTTATTTATTTTTTGTTCAGAACTGAGAAATGCATCGTCGATGGCAAGGGTTGGTTCGCTTCTTTTGCTTTGTTTCTTCTCTCCAGACTTGGCCAATGTCTTGTGCTATTCTCATGGCATCTGAGGATGCACCAAAGAGTCCTCTCCTTGTGACTCCCACTTGCCCCTCTGTCTACAAAATGCCCAAACAGATGAAAACATGGGCCTTCGGGATAGGGCTCTGACTCTGTGCTGTCTGTTTCTTTCTTTTCTGTACAAGGTCAAACTTTTTACACTACAGGAATCTCAATAAACAAATGGATACTCAGCTTGAAATTTTTATTCTTTTCTGTGTTTGTACAAGGTCAACTTTTTAGTTCCTGAGTAACCTTCACATGGATTATCACTTCACTTTAGCAGTAGAATTAATGCAGCGCTGTGTGCTCAAGCTTGTTTCAACGCAGCCTAAGGTGCGTTTTGTGGTTCGCGAAATTTTTGATCGGGGGTTAGGGTTCTATCTGTTCGTAAGCTATGACTGGGAATTTGGGGGCTTTTTGGGTTTCGATTGATAAACAGCTATGAGAATATTAGTTAGTTAGACGCAGAATTACAATTTTGGATTTGCCTTTTGTGCTAGCATAAAGTCACATATCACATTGTATTATTTTACAATTTTCTTTACTGATGTGGCATATTTTATGATGTGTCATATTTTAATCCGTGTCAAGTAGTTATTGGATCTGACGTGATATGCAAATTTCGTTGACCTATTTGATGGCAGGACTAATCTGGAAAATATTAGAAACTACATAAGTACTTGTAGGACAAAAATTACCTTAGGGATCAATCTAAAAATACGTCAACCTCACGAACTGACTGCGTAATTTAGCCTTTAAAAACAAAACTCGGCATCATGTGTAAAAATTCATCACCCAACTTTTTCACCAACTTTTTACTGTCGGATGTCCAGCATACTGCATGTAGATTTCAAAAACACGGTTGGTTGAGGCTGACATGATGAACTCCTAACAACTGTGTTTTTCCTTTGGTGAGTAGCACTGAAAATTATTACTGAAATCATGCTATGCTCACAGGAGAATAAGAGAGAAACGTGTGCAAGAAATAAGCCCAGAAACACTGCCCATTGACTCCGAAGTGGAAATTGTGCCTCCACAAGGCCCTGTTCTTTCTATTTTGCCCTCCCAAACAGTGACTTTTTTTTTTCCCTTCGTAAATATGGGTTACAAAGCAGTCACTCCCTTCCTAAACAGAGACTAGAAGCTGCCCACATGAGCCCCCATGCAACTGATTTAGAAAATACAGGCTTTTTAATTCGATGGTCCATCTATTTTCGTCGTTACCACTACCTCAATCAGTAACTCAGTCTCTACATGATCTGACTACATTAAATAGGCGCAGGTTGTGTCCTTTTGTTTGTGTTTCATTGAGATGTGTCTCCAACCTCTTATAGATGGAGACATTCGGTGGAAAACAGTAAAATAACACATGGAATGGCCACTATTCCCCCTTGCCATAATCCTATCACAGGGGCCCGTTGCCATTTTCACTAACCATCGTAGTCTGCAAATGAGAATATGTACCTTCACATGGTTGTGTGGACTGATTCAGGTAGGTGGACCTGTAAGAACTGTCCTTAGAGTTCGCAGCTTACAGGAGAAAAGTACTGTATTTTAAGTCTACCACTTGACTTGAGCCAATACAGAAACACAATGTGGTGCTTGAGGAGTAGACTTGAGACCATTAGACTGCTGCTTAGGGATATTAAGTTTAATCAACAGTTAACCCACTAAGCCAATTTACTCATTTTGTCAGCCATTAAATTTGTTAACTTCTAATCTCATCCGTCTACTCACCCGCTCACAATATAATTTTACTCGCAAAATAACTTTTGACACGATAAGATATCTGCTATTTTGGAGGATCCCACCGTATCATCTGAAATATCTTTAAATGATTGCTCAATCTCTTTATTAAGCTTTTCTGTACTCTTTTTAGTACAGCTTTCTATATCGTTTTTTGCTTTTTCAGTTTTGGAAAGTATTATATTACCCATGTCTGCATCCTGCATTCCTGCTTATTAGTGGTGACAGGACTTCCGACGTCTGACAAATGGAATCACTCTGCAGAATCATTATGAACAGTTATAGCGTAAAAGCATGCATGTTCTTGCGTACTTCATATGCATTTCTTTAATTAGTTAGTCTTCAAACTGTATTTCTGATCATCTCCAAACTCTATCCCTCTGATGACAAATAACTCCAGAGCCGTGATTTTGTCACCAGTACGTGTTGCGTCAGCCAGAAAAAAAACATAAGTAGGGTTCGCTTCCTCTTGACCATGTGCTATAGACAGACTCAAATCCCGTCAGCCCAGGCTGCAACATCTAACCTGGCCGGCATGCCTAGACATTGTCAGTCCATCATGTCTTATCTTGTCCAACGTTGGAGCAATGGCTTATTATCACGAGTCACGTTACCAGTACCAGTAGGCCATAAGTACATTGAAGGGTAGGGCAACTAAAGTATCGAAACCAGCTACGTACGGCAATAAACCCAATCAACAAGTCTTACCTGTAGCAACCAAATTTTATGATGGTCTGACAACTCCTCGGGATAGAAAGAAGAAATAGGTGAAATTATATTGCTGCGTTTTGTGGGCACTGAAGCAGATACAATAGCTTAGATACGCACAGGTTCTATTTTAAAGGCCAAGAAGGTACTCAATTTTCAGAACACTTCAAAAAGCTTAAAACATATGCAGCAAGTACTGCATCCAACAGCTCGTTACCAGTAAGGAATTTCACTAAATTGTTTGTGATAAAAAAAATCATTCTTTTCGAGAAGTTGCCGCAAATAAAATAGATCTTACCCCAAGTATCCAGTTTACTTGGAGGAAAAAACTCATGCATCTTTCACCACATGCAGATAAAGACAGACGAGAGAACTTCAAGCTACTTAGCAGCTTCTGAAACATTTTTTTTGAAGCCCCAACTCGTATCAAGAGAAGTGATTTCCTTGCTGAAAACTAACCACCAGTTTAGGTTGCAATGGAACAACTAGTTCATCGAAAATGTTTGCCACAATTAATATAGTTCCTACAGGCTTAGAAAAAAGTTTGGACCAGTTTGCTCTAGTATTCATATTAGACAGTCAAACTCTTTACCATTAACTAAATACCCAGTGTCATTTCAAAAAGATCAGAACAGAGATTGCCCTAAAGTAGTCATTGCCTACATCAAACAAACTGGTGGCAGTACTCATACATATCATATTTTCATCTTAAACCTTAAAATGTACAAACACCAAACAGAGGAATTGAAATAGGTACACCAAATTGGTGAACATCAACATCTGTCGTTTTTCTACGTTCCCATGTATCATTTTCCCAATTAGGTTTCCGGAACTTGTTTTTCCCTGGTGATGTGGAACATATATAAAACAGACAAAATGTTGTTTTTCTCTTCGTATGGAAACTAAACGGCATGAACAGATCAGAGAGAACCATGGCCTTGCATGATTGTGAGTTGTGTTTCCACATCTTAACATGAGTTGACAATATCACTTTAGATTTGAGAGATCTGGCGATTCCTTTCCATTTTCTAGAAAATAATATCCATCATTGCCCGCCCAAGCATCTTCTAAAAATCATGTAGCTACGCACATACTGGTCCATACAACTACTGAACAAACTTGGAAGTACTAGGAGGATTACAGACATGACAAGCACATACCAAAAGTCAACCCTATTCTCTGTTCACTAGGAACAGCCTAAGCCCTAATTAATCGTGCCAGTCTGTCTCCTTGCTTTGTTAACGAATTAATCAAGTCAAACAGAGAATATCAACTATATATTCAACATGCATAACATATGAGTGGATGTCAGATGATTACAACTTAATCCTAAATGCTTTCAATGCTTATGGTTAAAGTACAAAGATGACAGCCTTGACTTTTGATCTTCGATCAACCTTTTTAATGTCTACTGATGGCGTTGACTGTTGAGCTTTGATCAACCTTTTTAATATCTACTGGTAGCGTTGACTATAGAGCTTCGATCAACCTTTTTAATGTCTACTGGTAGCGGCTCAGTGCATGTAAACAGAACCTGCACATTAAAAAAAAAACAGAATCTGCACAAAATGATACCAGGACGATAGAAACCAAACATTGATCTAGTACTTGTTGACATCTCTATCCAACCCAAGGCATTCACATTATCTTATTAATTGACTTAAACTTTTAGAACACCTTAGTATTTTATTGCAACTATAGTTTAGACCTATTAGATTCTGACATAACACTGTGGAAGATTCATACTCATACACCCACGAAGGCTGATACAAGCATCAACCTAAACAGAACAGATATGAATAAATACACTTTTCGCTAATCAACTATAAGGAATTTGACACATTGTACCTTTCGTCTAACTTTTTCGTCAAATTAGGCCGAAAATGACAATAATGCCTTTGGCTCACTTTGCGTATGCTCAATATCCGATTGGGGATATTGTTGTTAATTCATTAAGTTATGGAGATGCATGATTGTCATTTTATGTGAAAAAATTCAATTTCCGTGCAATTTGATGAAAAAATTTGACAGAGGATAAAAAGTATCAAAGTGGGCAGTTGGAGAGTGCAGTACGTCAAACGCCTTACAGTTAATAAGTGAAAGAAGTATGCAAAACATATAGCTTGATTAATCCTTGAAGAAGTGCAATCACCGCGTTCCAAACACACCCGTAATTGTCAGTTCACTTTTCACTTTGGACTTGGGGTAGCTACAATAAAATTGTTCTACAAGTGGGTTCAAAACTCTCTTTTATTTCTTTGTTAAAAGGGAAGGGATCAACTAGCCTAGCAATCCTCCCTGAAGGTGAGAGCATAAGAGTACATTGCTACAAAATATTTGGTTTAAGTTAAAGCTACTTCTTACTTGGCTAGTCCATCACTAGAGCACCAACAAGACCATGAATGAAGTCCAATCTCATCCACTAAATGTAAGATCAAAGAGTTCAAAACTCTTAACTCACATTTGAGTTGCTAGTTGAGCTAACCCCTTACGTTCACTTCAGGTGCTCCATAATAGCAGACAAAGCCCACAACCCATGCAAGTCATGGGTGCAGTTTGGCCCACTTTTTGCATTTGCTAGTTTTTGGAAGAAGTAAACAGCCCAAACCAGCCTAGAAAAAAGAAAACAGGCCGAACCCTATAATAGTAACAATGTGAGGACTTTCGGCCTTATTTGGAAAGAGTGTCAGGCGTTGGTTTTGGTTTTGGTTTGGGTTTGAATTTTAAAATTCAAAATTCAAAATTTAAGATTTAAATATAGTTTTGAAACATGATTAAGTTTTAGAATTATTTTTTTAATAATAATATATTATTTTTTTACTATAATGTTTAGAAAAATAACTAAAATTAAAATTAATTTACAAAAATCAGAAAAAATATAAAAATGAATGCAATAGCTTAAAAATAATTACACAAATATAAAAATTATAAAAATATTTAGGAAAATATCAAAATATAAAAAATATAACAATAGATAAATTATTTAAAATAAATAAAATTTAAATTTAAAAAACTAATAAAAGCTATAAATAATAAAAGGAATTAAAAATCTCGAAAATATAATTTTGTAATATCTAGAAAATACAGTAATTATTATTGTTCTTATAGATTTTTTTTTAAAATAAATAAAATTATGCAAAATTTTAACAAAGAAGCAAATTTAATGATAAAAATCTTAAAACAAATAAGTAAATAACATCCCTTTATTTTAATTTTTTTCTTCTAAAAATTTAAATTTTCCCACCTATGTTTTTAATTCATCTTCATTTCATCTAACAATGCTCAAAATATTTCCCTACTATATTTTTAATGTTTTTCTGAAATTTTTATATTTTTAGTTTATATATTTATTTATGGATTTTTAAATTAATTTTTTATTTTTTTGTATGTCCCAAAATTTAAATTTAATCTTATTTATTAATTTTAAAAATTTTATTTATTACTTTTTAAAAAATTTATGCATTTGATGAATTATTTATTCTGGCCCAAATTTGGTTTTAAATTTTATATTTTTTCTTAATATCTGTAAGTTATTTTTTGTATTTTTAAGCTTTTTATCAATTATTTTTCCATTTTTATTTTACTAAATTACCAAAAAAATTATTTTTGTTTTTTAAATGATGTTGTAATGAGTTTTTTTGTCCTCTATGTTTCCCTGTGAAATAAAATTTAAGTTTGCTTAAAATAAAAAAATTGCAAACTTGACATTAAAATACTAAGAGACAATAACTTATGTTGGATTAAATCTAAGAATGTCATAGAAAATATATAATAAACATGTTTAATTAGAATATAAGAAAAGGGAGGATGAAGGGAGAGTATGATGTACTCACGTCTTGCAAAAATCTAGTGTCCTTTTTCTATCTTTTATTATCTAAGCTTTTCAAAGTTTTTTTTTTTCTTTCTTTTTTTAAGTTGTGTTAAGTCTTTCTCCCAGAGAGAAAAAATGAGGAGGTCTCAATTGAACCCGTTAAACATGTTAAATAATTTAAAAATATAGTAATTTTCCATCAAATAGACACATGAGGGTTATTTTTATAATTATTTTCTATAGAGTAAATCATATTGATTTGAACCCAATCCAACCCTATTGTTTTCCCGATCTTATTTCATCTATAGAGTTCTTATCTCTTGGTAAGCTTTTGGGGGCGTTTGTTTCCCAAAATTTTCACCCCTCAAAATTTCCAAACAATCATAAAATAATACATCTCTCCTCATTAAATTATAAAATAATATTATATTATTCAATTAAATCTTCTCTCTCCTCACTTTTCTATAAAATACTATATTTTTTCACAAATCCTAATACCCAGAATTTCCAAAACCCCAATATTTCCACAAACAAACACCCCCATTATTTGTCTATAAATAATCTCTTGGAAACCTTGCCAACCCTAGAAAAGTTTTAAATATATATATTACCCAAAAAAAAAATAACACCGTTAATCTCATGTCATTTGAACCTCACGAAGCTTAAACAAATAAGCAAAGCCCGAAACAGTAGGTAGACCGCAAAACCGAAATAGAAAAAGCTCCAACTCCAAGAAAGCTGCAGAAGGGACCAAACACCAATTCACCAGGCAGAAAAACAGAATGGCAGATGCATCCAATCTCACCAATTTCACCTCTTTCTTTCAAATTTCTCCTCGCACTCTCTCCCCCATCACCAAGTCCTCGGCTTGCTCTATTCCTTTCAAAAACTCTCACTGCCTCCGATCCAGCTCAAGTTCAAGTTTTGGCTCCAATGGCTCAAGGACATTCAGACCCATTTCGGTTCAAGCCATGGCTTCCTCGTTCGGGTCTCGGCTCAAAGAGAATGTGAAGAAGACGGTAGCTGACAACCCCGTTGTTGTTTACTCCAAAACTTGGTGCTCGTGGGTTCAAATCATTTTCATTCAGTCTCGATTGCTGTTCGTTTTTGTTAATTCTTCAGGAAATGTTTGTTTGCCCAAAATTTCCAACAAAACAAACATATTTCAAAATTTTCAATTTTTACGCCTGCACTATAAACTTCAACATTGAAAAGATTTTCACAATTTTGAGAATATTCTCCAAAATTCCGGGAAGCAAACATACCTTCAGTCTCCGATGCTAACCTGTGTTATGGTTTGTGATGTGGCTTTAAAAATTTTGAAATGGGTTTTGTTGAAATTTGTGTTGAAGGTACTCTTCCGAGGTGAAGTCGTTGTTCAATAGGCTTGGCGTGCAGCCATTGGTTATTGAATTGGACGAACTCGGTGAGTATTATTTCTCTCTTCCTAATACATTCATATAATTATCAAATGCATATGCGTAAGTGGATCTTTAAATCTTGTATTCATAGCGTATGATAGTTCTTGAAAAATATAAAGTTGTTTTTGTTTTATTTTATGTGCATCTAAGTTAGAGGTATTTTTCTTAGTCAACACAGATATGAAGTAATTATGGTCGCTTTCTCCGCGGACAGTGGTTCTTGTCTCTTGCTAGGGTACTTGGTGTCAGTCCTGTTTTGCATTCACTGTAATGCTGCTTAAGATGTCAAGCTAGCTTTCAAATCAAAATGCTTTTTGCTGTGGGGTGCGAAGGTGGATATGATCACTTGTTCATGCAGAATCGCCTGGTTTATAGGGTCTGTGATTTTTTTTTTTCTCCTACATACAAATTCGAGTTCCAAAGGGAAAAATGAAAAAGGACGGAGCCATACCAGTGTATCTGCTTCCTTGCTATGATTATGTGGCACTATGACCATAATGAGGCATGCCTTGGCCAATGTTATTGCGATATTCTCTCCTTTCCTAAGTTTTTTGAAATAAATGGGATCCCGTCAATTGCTATCAGTGTCCTGCATGTTGGCAATGTCTGCTGTTGTTGATGCCAAGAGCCTGGATGTTAGTTTGTCATCACCAAATGATGACTCGATGACTCTGTTTAGGAAGGATATATCAAATTCTGCTACTTGGAAGATGAAGACTGCTATGTCTCAATTGTTTCATTTCTTCTCTTTGATACGGCTAAAACTTTAGCATTTGTTTTTCCAAACTAATTCATAAGTCTTTGCCACTTAATTGAAAATTACTTCCAAAGTGGAGCCTGTTTGTCTGTTTTTTCTTTGTAGTGCTCATCTTGCTGTTCAATTATATTCTTGTTTACATTCCAGTTGTTCTTGTTTGACTTCTTTTGCCCCTCAGGTCCCCAAGGGCCACAAGTGCAGAAGGTTCTAGAGAGGCTCACTGGACAACATACTGTACCAAATGTTTTCATTGGTGAGTTGTACTTTTGTCATGTTTTAACAGTGGTTGTAATGTGGAATATAAGGGGTCCAGTCCTTTGTTTCTTTGCTTTTTATTTTCTTCCTCTCCCCACATCTTTATGGTGTTAGTTTGTTATTCCCTTTTTCTGATGGATGAAGTATAGACTTCTTTCGGTATGCAGTTATAGGCATGAAAAAGAGAGGTTTACCTCATAGTCAAATTTGAAAATTGGTAAAAAGCAAGATCTGTGTATATTGTGCTTGTAATATCGTATGCCTATCCTAGGGGTGCGTTTGTGTACCAAAATTTTACCCCCTCTAAAATTTTAACACAATTAAATATTACACTATAATCTCTCTCTCCCCATCAAATCATTACTATTTACTACAAAAAAATATAAAAAATTACCTCTCTCTTCACTTTTTCACTAAACCCAATACCTAAAATTATAACAACACTAAAATTTTACAACACAAACACAACCTAGGTAACTCAGTGGTAGAATTTCTTGAATCATGCAACATTATTTGAAGGATTCAATTGAATGTTGCTTTACGGTACTTACCAGGGCTCTCACTTTTCACCTTTATCCACTAAACTGGACTCAAAACAAAGTGAGAACCTCGTCATATAGCTTTCTGTGTAACAAATTGCTGGATCTGTTTCGTAGAGAGGAACACACTGGACAGCGATAGTTAGATTTTCGAAGAAGGATTTTAAATTTGATATGGATAAACTAGTCGCCTCATCTGAACATGATTCTATGACTATGATGTAGAAAAGTTTGGTTCTTCATAAACTAACCTATGCTCTTCTCCAAAAACAATCAACCCCATAGTACAGTCTTGACATTGTTGAACTTATGGCTGTCTAATGCGCCTCTGCTATATATTTAGAGGAAGAATTTATGCAGTATCAGTTCAGGTTGACAAAATGAGGAATTCAGGTCACTAGAACCATAGCTGCAAACCATGCAAAATTCATTATCCTTACCAAGATGGTTCAACAGGGAGTGCAAAATGAACTAAAATACTTGAAAAAATAGAAATCAAAAGCAATCTTAATCTAATGGACGATGTATAACATTATCTGACTTAGAATTTCATTTAAATAAGGGCCATAGACATGCTAGTGTCTTAAAGCTTTACATATTGGTTTGTTGGTTGTAGATAATGCTTTGCATCTAGAATTTTTTTGGCATATCATCTGATCTTGCAAATAATCCCGGTTTATCATTTGAATTATATTTGTACTTGCGATTTTATCTTTCAGTAGCTCATAAGATGAGCTATGCCGTCCGTCCTAATATCCTTATTGATAATGAAGGATGAAATGGGGAGTACTCCTTTCTCATTATTTATCTATAAAAGTGTTGTACAAATATGATTTTGCTCTCATGATAATTGACAATCGAAATATGATGCTAGAAAGTCAACTTTCTAATAACGCAAAAGTATCTGTAGGACTCGGAATATTATACATATATGTGGCTCAAGTAGGTTTCTCTTCAAACTGGCAATTACCCTTTTGATAATGAAAATGATCGGAGCCATGAGTAGAAGAATTGAACTCAATGCCTTAATCCCATCTTTGAAGGAGCCATTTTACTAACTTCTATGCTCGCTATCTACTTTCCTAACCCTAATTTCTCCAGCTCGAGTCTCAGTTTCTTTTGCTGTAAGTTGTGTAGTTGATTTATTTGGATCTTTTTGCTGTTGCATTCCTTAAATTCTGATTCCTTTCCATTATCAGGGGGCAAACATATAGGGGGATGTACAGGTACGATATTCTTTCTCTTAGTCCCACATATATGTGGTGGGTGGGCTTTTGGATGGTTATTGGACTGGGTATACACAGCAGGACGGCTAGATAGATTTGTTTGAGAGAAAACTTGTCTGTTATCATTTGAATCAAGTGAATAGAATGGAAGTGATTGGGTATTTACAGGATATTAAGAGGTGCCAATCGCACCCTATCGTAAGGACCTAATAGTTCAATGAGATGTCCTGGCACTTTGCACAGAAACATCTCTTTAGAGTTACAACTCTCTTTAGAACTCGACCTTTCTAACCAACCTGCTGTGGGAATGTTCCAACCATGGACTGTTCTTTTGTGCACTCTGCCTCATGCTGTTATGGTGTGCCTTACCATTGTGGGCCAACATTTGCATCATGTATCAACCATTGATTTATCTAGTGAAGTGGTGTTTCTACTCCTTTAAGGGGGAGGACGGGGGTTCAATCCTGCCTAACTTGGCAGGGTTGGGGGTTGGGATCTACACATACGATATGTACAGAGTATGTGATCAGGAAAATGAAAAGGAGAAACATATATCTGTTCCATTTTACCATGAAACATGCACTTTTTCTCCCCTTAGCCGTTGCTTTATTCTTCATCAAGTTCTTACAGCTTCCGTAAACTTCATCATCCTTATAATGTATACCAAATTTTAAACATCAATTTATGTTTCTTGAATTTATTCTCATACACAGAGGCCACTAGTGATTCCCAAACTCTTGACCATCAATAGTAGATGTCTCCCTTGGGTCTTTAGATGGTTTGAATCCCTTTCCTGTTAGCAAGTTTTTGGAAAACTTTGGCTTTCTGTCAGACAGCCAAAGGAAGGAACAAAAATGAATTGAAACGGGTTTTATACATACTGTTGCTTATTCTGATGCAGACACGGTGAAGCTGTACAGGAAAGGAGACCTTGAACCTTTGCTGTCGGAAGCCAATGCCAAAATTACAGAGAGCTAGCCCTTGGAAATGTCGTCTCTTAAGAAGATCCTAATACCAACCTTGAACTTCCCAAGAAAACATGTCACATTTCTTCCTCTACAAATACCATAAACCACGTTGACTGAGTCTTCTTTGCTTGTCTATTCACACTAAACCCTTAAGCTCTGGCAGTAGATGGAAATTATGTAGATGGGAAACACAGAAGGTTGGATGTGGTGTACACCTAGAATCTATCAAGGCAAAGCTTTCTTTGGTTACTTTGTTATTGAATCTCTTGGTTTCTGATTTCTCTGTTTCTCTCCTCAGAAATTTAAGGAGGAAATAACTGTTCTGAAATTACAGAACCTTCTCTATCCAGAAGTGAGAAACAACTTGCGGACGCATAATTTTTGGGCTTTTTATGGATCCCCTATTCTCTCTTACTGAATATGATATAATCTTAGTTAGGGTTTGAAGAGATTGTTCTGCAACTTTTTTATTTGTATTTTTGTAAGTCTGTTCTGCAAATCTTGCCTCCCCTGTATGTGTAAACATTGAGGATGTTTTTGTTGTCTCCAAAGGGCTTAGCTATACTGCTTTGTTTTTCGCCTGGGTTGAACTAGTTGGGCAATTTGTTAGATGTTTAAGCAATGCCACACTGAAAACCTCTTTCCAGCTATGGAGATCTTAGCATGGAAACCTGTGAACTTCACTTATTTTTTTTGGGGGGGAAAAATCACTTTTTTTGTTTAGTAATGAGAACAAACCGTGAACTGAACCGACTGAAATTTCAAAAAATTCAGTGGAGTTGCTTTTTCTCTCCCTTTAAGGTGGAGAATTGCCTCAAACTTCCAATTTATTTGACTATGGAGAAACAATACACCACAATTCTTGGCCCCATGGAAGACACGAAATGTTCTTCCATTCCCACTGCAATTTATTCTTCAATCAGCCGAGACGTACAGCAGATGGAGTCCATGCTAGTTTTTATTTTGCTGCGACTGCCGAGGTATATAACTCCCTTCGACCCCTGATCCATGCCAACAATCTGTTGCGATCCGGAAGGCTCTCTTTAATTACTGGAATGTCTCTGAAGTTTTTGATCCATGCCTGCAGGCTGCAAGCGAGGGAAGCTGTCAGCGTCCATTACTTTGACCCCAGCTGCTTCTTCCATGAGTTCTTGCCAGCAAGCTATCCACCCAAAAGCTAAGTCAAATCATTCCTATGTCATTGCCACCAAAAGACTTTTCACCCCAAGACCATGCTCTTATAGGATACTCAGAAGTTCCTGTGCTTCTTTTATTGCTTTCACTTGTTCTTCTCCCCAAGTTACAACGAACGCGGCAATTTCCCGGTGCTAAGTCGCATAAAATCGTCTGGTTAGCCGCAGTTCAAGTTTTTTTTTTCTAAACAATGTACCTTATATATTAATAACCGGAAAAAAAAAAAAACACCGCCGATACAAATCAGAAAAGGCCAGCGAAAAAGCTTAAGCAGATTCAAAAGATAATCCGGCCACAAGGGTTGGATTTAATAATAACCACATGGGGCTGTAAAATAACTACAAGAGTTGAGACAATATAAACACAAGCCGACCTCAAGTGCTAGAGAACAATACTGTTACGGTAATATTGGCATGACTTACGTGACTCATTGAATTAAGGGCATTTTTGTCCTCTTGTAGTTTCAATAAAGCAAAAAGTTAAAGCTGGCCATGAAGGGTGTGTTTGTGTTGTAAAATTTTAGTGTTGTTAAAATTTTAGGTATTGGGTTTAGTGAAAAAGTGAAGAGAGGTAATTTTTTATATTTTTTGTAGTGAATAGTAGTGATTTGATGGGGGAGAGAGAGATTATATTGTAATTTTTTATTGTGTTAATTTTAGAGTGTGTAAAATTTTAGAACGCAAACGCAGCCGTAGTTATGCGAAGGATTCAGATGAGTCTTTATGAAGGGTATTATTGTCTATCTCCTTTATTCTGGAAGATATTGGAAGAGAAAAAGTTGTTGGGAGGTTCTTGCGTGAAAGATAATGGGAAACGGAAAGGGGGTTGCAGGGTGAACGACGCCAGAGAGTGCAGAAAAGTTTTCGCTCCAAGATTTCCTTGCTCCAATATGTTTTTGCTCCAAGATTGAGTCCTTTGAACAGTAACGAAGATTGTGAAAACTCTCTCTTGTTGGATGATCTGTGATTAAAAAGATTCCTCCATTGTTGACGACGGAGCTGATCTCAAGATCATCAAAGTTGATCATCGTTCCACCATACATCGATTGAGCGCATTATCAGTTATCAGAGGTTGCTGAAAACGTGGAAAGTTGCTGGAATTTCAGCATCATGGGTTGTTGATTACGTGAGGTTCACATGTGAAGATCGACAAGGCTACGGTTTGGTATTAGATTCGGTGTTCAAGCTTTCTCAGAGGTTCTGAGTGTGCTGCAGGTTGCAGATCTAAGTGGAGTGCTTAGATTGGTTTCGAATGGGATAAGATTAGTCTAGGAGAGTCTAATCGTTGAAGATCACCTTGTGACCGGAGTTTGAACATAGTGAAGAGTCAAGATTACCGGCCTAAGGCCCGAAGAGTCAGGTATAATTGTTCAATTGATTGTGTTTCGATTGTTTGAGTTAATCTGAAAGTGTGTTTTTGTCAATTGCAGTTTCTTCGGAGTCGCTTGAAGTTTCTTCAGATTCCCCTGTTTTTCAGATTTGAGTTTTATTGTTTATATGTCATATATTCATATCTGATTGGTAATTAGGTATTTGAATATTGTTAACATTGTGTTTGAGTTCATATAATTGAGAATAGGTTGTGTGTATTAAAAAATAATTATTTGATAATTTTTAATATACCTATTCACCCCCTCTATGTATTTTCCGCATAGTTGGGTCTAAAATCGGTTTGTTCAAATACAAGCTGACCACAAAGGTTGGGACACAGTTATAACACAAGCCGACTTCGTGAGTCGGAACACAATGCAATCACGGATCAATTTTGTTTTGGGTGTGCGGTTTTATGATCAATTTTTTAGAAGAAGAGAAGAAAATCACCCTATGCAGTATGCAGTTTAGACACATAGAAGAAGAAACTATTTAGAAAGAAATACTTGCCCAACATGCACGAGAAACGTATTAATTATTGTAAACAAAAACAATAAAAGAAGAAGAAAGTCTGATGTAGAATTTACTTTGTCCTCTCCAAACTTTGTCCAGAACCGAGCCACAGCCCTCTCATGAGGATCATTTGGAAGTAAGGGGCTCTGCGGTCATGTCTCTGTTGGGGTCCACACCCATAAGAGATAAACTTAGAATAGAAGTAGACTTATTGTGGAAGTCTACTTGCTCCCTACTTCTAGTTTATCTAGGATTCTCTTAGGGTTTTCTCTTTGTATTCTTCCCTATAAATAAGAGACTTATGTTATAGGAGAAGAGGCACGTGAGCACGTGAAATCGTGTGCATTGGGCAAAGAGAGAGGAAGAGAAAGAGGGTGGTGTGACTATTGTATTGGGGCGGGTAGAGTAATTTTCTTAGGCTTTCTTAATAAAATTGCTCTGGGGTGGACGTAGGCCGGATTGGAGCCGAACCACGTAAATCTGGTGTTCCTTTTCTTTGAATTTTCGTGACGCTTTTCCCAACAAGTGGTATCGGAGCCTGGTTCGAGGAGCCGGAGTAGTTTTTCGGGAGAAGCGGAGTAGGCCCGAAAATTCAAAGTGGTCCGATCTGAGATTGGAGAGCACCAGCCTGCAGAGGAGATCGAGACGAAGCCGTTGGACGAAACCACGTCGTCAGAATCGCCGGGACGCGCCTCCACGCGCCGCAGGAAGAAGAAAAGGCGCTGCCACGCGTCACACGCGCCGAGCAGAGCCAGGGCGAGTGGGCTTCACTCTCTCCACGCGCCAGCGACAAGAGTCTGCCACGTGTCCTGTGACGTCAGCATCCACGTCATCGCCACGTCAGCAGTGAGTCCCAGGAGATCTGAGTCGGTAGTGCCACGTCATCCGCCACGTCAGCATGGGGATCAGGGTCGGCGTGCCACGTCAGCTTTGCCACGTCATCAGAGAATATTCCTGAGGAATAATCCGGTTTTTATTTGTTCAGTGTGGTTTTTTGGCCGGTTCAGGAGCTTTTAGGCCGGTTTTCGAGCAGGTCAGACCGGTTCGCAAGGTTTTAGGCCATCCCGGATCCATTGGTGCAGTCAGAATTGTGAAATTCGGCCTCGATCAGTGTGAATGATGGCGGAGAATATGATTACCGGTTTGATGATGTTGACTGCTGCAAACTACATGAACTGGAAGCCACAGATGAAGGATATCCTTTATGGGAAGGATATGTATGATCCATTGGAGAACAAGGGAAATAAACCGGAGGGGATTGACGAGGCAAAGTGGAAGAATATCAACCGGAAGGTTATAGGCCGGTTGATTGTTGACTTCGTCTAGAAAACGAAGGTGCTTGGTACCAGCTGGAGGAGATGCAAGAGCAGGGGGAGATACTGTTCTACATGGGTCCGGCTGTACAAGCAGGGGATGCGGGCACCCTATGCGAGGGTGCAGGACACTCGGATGAGAGTGTGGTCGTCTGGTGACAAGGACGAGGTTGGAGTGCCAGTAGAATAAGGTTGCAAGGGGTGGTGAGCAAGGGGAGCAACAGACACCAAGTTGCAGGAAGTTTCTACTGTTGAAAACCCGGGTAGCACTCAACTGAAAGATGTCAGGAACAAATTCTTCTCTTATGGTTATGGAGGGGGAGATTTGTTTGGGTCCACACCCATAAGAGATAGACTTAGAATAGAAGTAGACTTATTGTGGAAGTCTACTTGCTCCCTACTTCTAGTTTATCTAGGATTCTCTTCTACGTAATCATATGGGATATTCTTGAGTTTCAGACCCCATATAACTCTGTAGACGAATGGACTAGCCCAAGCCCCTAGCAGCTTTAGTTCTTCCATCCTCGTTAAATTTTGCTTTCTTCTTCCTACCCGACTGACTCTTATATATACCGAACCAAGGAGATGATTCTCTAGTCTCGTTCGAGTCAAAAGCATACAGTTCGGGCTGTCACTGTCGGCTATTTTTTGCTATGACAGTTTTAGTGCACAAAAATCAAACTTCAGCTTATACGCCTTTAGTGGTGGGTCAATATGTAAGCAAAATTCTTACCTACTCAATTGGATTTTCAAATGCCTGAATAACTGTTCAGTGAATCTGTCTCTCCTCCATCAAATAAGTCTTTAGGGTCTTTATCAATGGTGCTATTTTCTCTAGTAATAAGGCAACAAGTGGATCTGCATCGAAGTTATTCTTCTGCAAAAAGTATGAACTATACGCTGCAACGACCATATGGCCTTGACTTTTTTACTCGGCTGCTTCCTGAATCTACATACTACCGTGTACAAGTCAGAATATATGCAGCTACTTTTTTTATTTTTTTAATCATAGCAGCATTAATAAAATCAAGGAGATTTAAAAAACTCAAGAACACGCCCTAAAATACGAACCAGACACTCCGAGAAGTAGGCAAGCCAACGAACACGGTAACTTAAAGGTCTTACAGAGGCCTACAAAGGGCAGAAAAACCACAATAGGCAGCAAGCTAATATGACTAACAGAAAATAAAAGCTAAAAGCAAAGGAAGGTGGTAGAACTGGTCGGAGGAGGAGAGGGACTAGCCCAAAGAGAAAACTGCCAAGGGAGTGAGAGGCATGCACGTTAGGGGACACACATGGCCACCCACGCGTCGACCGGCCGGTGTCGGGCTGAGAAAAAACAAACCGTCGACGCGTGCTGACTGAAAACCGCCACCGGAGCGCAGATCTACTCAAGTGCGTGGGGTCTCGCGCGCTGACGTGTCGATTTCGAATAGGCACAGAAGCGGGTGCCGGATGAAGAAGAGACTATCCAAGGTGGTCGTGGCTGCCAGAGACCTCCAAACGAGCCGAGATCTACACTTGCACTCCACCTGAAAGGAACCCCAACAAACAGTCGAAAGGGGGGTTATTGGAGAACTCAACTACTGGAAAGCAAATCAGACTGCGGGAGGAGGCGGGAGGGGCCGAAAGAGAAGGTTGGAGAAGAACGAGAGTGTATATGTGTGCATTTGTTTGTCTGTATTTGCACTCTCCAGAGCAGCTTGTGGTTCTTGTGAAATAGAAACTCAGAACCATATTAGCAAAATCAAAACAATGCAGAGAACATGCATGCAGAAGGCTTCATGATGTTTCTGATGAAACATTATAGTACTGTTGATTATAAATAACTCATTCAAAATACATCACAATAAATTTATCCCTTAGGCTTTTGAAATAAGCAAACAAGTCATCGCGGGCAGGGAGGTTCTCTTTGATCACAGAAACTTCCTTGAAGCGTTTAGCCCAAGCTTGTAAGCGTGGGAAGCCGCTAGCTTCCAGCATTTTTGCACCAACTGCTTCTTCCATGACCTCCAACCAGCAAGATAGCCATCCAAAGGCCAGGTCTACAAATCCAATCTCATTTCCTCCAAAAAATTTCTTCTCCCCAAGGCCGTGATCTTCTATTATTTTCAACAGCTCTTTGGCTTCCTTTGTTGCCTTCTCTTGCTCTTCTCCCACGGTTTGAAAGAAGGCGTAAAAGGTAGGGCTCTATTGGAAGCAAAAAACATTTGATTAGAGACTGTCAGTCAAATTTTCTAGTTTTGAGTTTAGCATAAGTTCTACAAATACGATTAATTCTTTAATAGTATTTTCTTTTTATAATCAAGAGGCATTTTATTGAAAGCATTAAAAATTAAGTTGAGAGCTTACAATAGAAAGGGTCCAAAAGGCTAGCAACAAGTCTAAGGGGCCGAAGCCTATAAAAGATGACGCTAGGTCCTCGGTTGATGCAGACAAGTCCGCGTTAAATGAGTTCAAGGCCCACGTAAGACGGGAAAGCTCGCTGCAAGTGGACCCGAAAGGCCCACGGATAGCGTGGAGACCCGTGAAAATTTGATCATTAATTGGACTGAAAATAATAGTTTGCATTTGAACAATCCCATTCGGGGATTGGAATACCAGGGAATCACAAATGGAGGGCTCTCTCCTCTTTTAGGGTTCCCACAGAAAATATTGGGGATTCTGAATATCCATGTTTCTTAAACTTAGCAGTTGACTCTTATCAAGGCTAATATCTTTTGAAGATTTTGAAATGAAATGAATGAAGAATTTGAAATAAAGAGGGGAAAAACCTTTTTTCGTACTAAGAATTCTCTGCTTAATGATATTGAAACAAGTGTAGAGATCAACATATGTATTACCTTCTCCTCTTCAAACTTGGTCCAAAACCGAGCCATAGCTCTTTCGTAAGGGTCGTCCCGTAGCAAGGGATATTCAGGCCAAACCTCCTCAATGTACTCGAGAATGACAGTGGACTCAGAAACCGGATTTCCACCATGAACGAGTACAGGGATCATCTTATGAACTGGGTTATACTTCAAAAGGAGATCACTCTTGTTGGAAAGATCTTCTTCTACATATTCATATTTCACACCCTTGAGTTTCAAAGCCCATATAACTCTGTAGCAATAAAGACTAGGCCAAGCTCCCAGTAGCTTCACTTCTTCCATTCTTCTAATTAGCTGCTATATGTTCTCCTTCGAATCTGTTAATACAAGTTCATGTACTTGAATGAATGAACACGAATTCTTGGCTTTCGGATATCTTTGACAAAGTATAAACGTTCAAAGAAGTAGAAAGTCCAAGCTAAATATTTAAATAGGTTTTGCTTTTTCTTAAGTAGCCTCCAAGTAAGACTAGTAGGAGTAACTTGCAAGGAACCGTAGCTAAGAAAAAAAACTTGCAAGGAACCGTATGAAAGAAATCTTCTTCCCTTGTTCCAAGTTTATATACATGTATTTTGAATAGGATGAATTAGTCCACCAGTCTCTAGAGTATATGAAATCTCAAACTAATTCTTAGGGTTTGTTTCGTCCTATACTAGTCCTTAGGGAATCCTTTGCATCCTCGAGTGGTCATTCCATGAACTCAGTTGGCCCCGTTAACGAAATAAATCTCACATGGCTATGGAGACATGTCATCAAGAATTGGAAGTTGGACAAGTGGCTGTTTATTTAAGATGCACATTAATTTGTGGATGTAACTTCGACCTAAAATGCTAGCTCATAACGCCATGCATGATAGTTTTTTTGGTAAAGACAATTTACTCTCAAGTGACTTGGAGACATATGACTGCTTGCGATTGATGATGATGTGTCTTCATTAGTCATGTGAGATTTATAATCTCATTAACGAGGTTACTTGAGTTGACGAAATGACCATTTTAAGACATGAAAATATTTCTCCATGCATGAATTAGTATAAGATGAAATAAATAGTAATGATTAGTTTGGGATTAGACCATGACCCAATTAATATTTTTTTAAGCCAAAATTTTGGTGGTAGTATATTAGACATTTTACAGTTAGATGACATAGAAAGACAGGTTTGCTTAATCAAACAGTAGTAGTAGAAGCCTTAAAAAAACAAAACAAAACAAGACAGTAATAGTAGAAGTTGGGCCAGGAGTGGAGTGGGGAGGTGGCAACGGTCAAGCGTCTGCGTGGCAGTATTGTGGTCATCCATCCTTTTAACATAGAAAGGACTTCCTTAGCTGTTAACAGAAAATGGGAACAAGCGGCAAACTCACCAACTGTATCCATGGCTTCAGTGGCTAACGGTCCTTACATTCTCGGACCCCCGAATTTGCCACTTCACAATAACGGCGACAACAACAACGTCCAATTTCTCTGTCGCCATTTTCTGGTTCATAGAAACACCGGATGCGTCCCTTCCAACACCACTGTGGCAACATCTCGCTCTGCACGCAGCGGAAAACGAAGTTCTTCCCCCATCATCTGCTCCGCTGCTAATAAGCCATCGCCATCCTCTGAAATTAGGTGCTCTCTTTCTGTCTTTCTTCTCATATTGCCTTTCCTTTTTCTGTATCTGAACACTGGGTATTTATTATAGATTCTGTTTTGAAGTATAGAATTTTTTTGAAATGTTCAATGTCTTACTATTGTATTGTACTTATAGGTAGGAGTTACGGTGAGTGTAATGCGAGTGTTAAGTTCCAGGTCTCGAGTGAAAACAATGGTTTGATGTGATATAATTGAGGAGCTTTATTCGTATACTGGGGTGCTTTAATCCTTAGTACGAAACAGGCCTCGGAAGGAAAGAGGCATATCTTAGCGTATCCTTTTCTCTACTAAGTAGTATTTATTGAACTAACAAACAATAATGCCGATTTTAATCAACAAGAGTAGTTGTTGGAGGACGTTGCCAATTTTAACAACTTAGGGAATCTGTTGTGGTTGTGGATTGTTAGAAAAGGACGTTGGAAGAAGGAAACAGATGGGAGCGTGTCTAAGTGGATTCTACTATTTATTAAGCGGATGAGATACTGGTGATTATTGGTGGACAAGGGATATTGGTAACAATAAACTTATCACGGTGGGCAGTCAAAGATAGAAGGGGTGGTTGTTGCTAGAGATTGATGTGGATTGCCGTTCAGCTAACACGGATCCTTTTATGCCACTCAGTTCGTCCTACAGTGTCCTCACTTATCTCCTTAGCATTCACGTCTTTGGGTGCATCTGATGGATGTGGATCCTTTTGCCGTTTTGTTGCTGTTGAGTCATGCTGAATAAATTTTGTATGGGGTTATAGGATGGTGTGTTGAAGCGGAATGATGTCATAGATAGTTCATAATTGCTGCACTAATAAAGTGCAGGAATGCTACCCTGTTGTCTCTTTTATTTTGATTGCTTTGTATTCTTTCTTTATTTCTTTATTTACTTTTGTTTAAATTTTTTTATCTTCTTTCTCTTTGGTTTCCTGGGGGGATCTGGTTATTTGTTGGTCAGTTCCTTGGGATTATTAGACATGATGTAGGTGCGCCTAAAGATAAATAGTTAACCTTTGAGCTAACATCTGTGATTGGTGTTAATGACATCTTTCGCACTGTGTAGAATTAGAGTTCACTTACATTGTCATTATAATGTGTTTTGAGATATTGTGTGTCTTGATCAGAAGCCTTCTTTTCTACTCTTAACGTGGATATATGCGCATAAAATTGTATGTGTTCCATTTCTGAATTGTATTCAACATTCAGGTATTAGTTTTAGTTAAACATCTCTTTCTGACTTACAAGGTTCCTTGTCTGTATTTAAGAATTTAACTTGTCATGCCAAGACAAGGTTTATTCAAGTCTTAGGTTCCCTTACTCATATTTGTTCCAAAAGAAATATTTCTTATTGTAATTATATGCTCACGAATGGGAGCTTGTGACTATAAAAATGCAAGCTTCGAGTATTCCACCTGCTTGAAGAGCTCTAGACTTTTAAAAATGATCTTTTCTATGTACAACAGACTCAAATAAGTGTCCATAATTGGACTCTGTAAGTTTATAAAATTATGGGATAGGGTGATTGGTGAAGAAAATTTGAACTGACTGAAATAAGGGCAAATCAATAAAGGATATGTACTTCTCAAATAAAAAGTATGTTAGTTATTAAACCTGTGTCTATTGAGTTTTCAAACCGGATATTCTTTTAAGGAAATTTCCAGAATGGAATAATGAACGTACAATATTGGATGGAAGGAGTAATATGTAATGGAAATGTGTGTAGTAATTTGCCTTATCATGTTTGTTTATGCAAATGCTTTTTAAGTACAAGTAGAAATATACGTTAGATAACAAGGATAGTGTCTTTTTCAATTTCTGCTCTAAATTAGTGTCGTTCTATCCCATGGTTCTGCTATCAGGTTCTGTTTTACATGTGAGGCTCCCTTGTAATCTTTGTTTTATTTGTACTTCAGCTCCTCAGCCAAGATCCGGAGCGAGGTTCTTTCTCCCTTTCGGACTGTTCGGATGTTCTTTTATGTTGCTTTCATCGCAAGTGGTACTCTGGGAGGACTAATAGCAACCACTAAATTGATTGTGGCACTAACAAATCCATCAAAAGCAGCTGAAATCCCTGACATTTTGCAAGGTCTTGGCATAGACTTTGGAGCAGTATCTCTTTTTGCATTTCTTTATTCTAGGGAGAATAATGCTAAGAATGCACAACTGGCTAGGCTCTCAAGAGAGGAAGGCCTTTCAAATCTTAAGCTCCGTGTGGACCCAAAGAAGGTCATTCCTGTCAGCTCTTTGAGAGGGGTTGCTCGCCTTGTAATCTGTTATGGCCCTGCATCCTTCATTATGGAGTCTTTTAGATTAAGTGAACCTTTCACCGAAAGCCTCTTGGACAGGGGTGCTCGTAGTACCATTTTGTACTGATGGAAATTTGCCTAGTTTTGAGTTTGATGAAAATGAAGAAGCAAAGGAGATTACCACCAAAAGGAAGAGACTCTGGCAGCTGGCTCCTGCTTTTGTTTCTGAGTGGTCGAAGTGAGTGACCTGGTTCATTAAAAAAGACTTGATAAAACTGTTGATGTCTCTCTAATAGCTGATATATTTTTTTTTATCAACAATAGGTGGTTGGATGAACAGAAGAAGCTAGCTGGTGTCTCCCCTGAGTCTCCTGTGTAAGTATTCTGCATATTATACTGATAAAGGGGGAAGTTTTTGAATTTAGTATGCATACAGACGTACTTACCTTAGCCCAGTTCTCATGATGTTAAATTCCAACCATTCAAAAAGGTTTTTCAAATTTCTTTCATGTATTTAGGTAGTACTCAAATATCACCTCAGTTCATACGATCAGCTGTAGAAATTGCATTGTGGGGCATATGCTCTTCAACGTGCTTGTGGGAAGTTAAGTTTGTATTAGTGATTTCATGTACTTGAATACGTTCTGCAGGTATCTATCTCTAAGGATGGACGGGCGTGTCCGTGGCAGTGGAGTCGGTTACCCTCCTTGGAACGCTTTTGTTGCACAACTACCTACTGTAAAGGGTATGTGGACAGGTCTTCTGGATGGCATGGACGGAAGAGTTCTTTAAAGAAAGTATACTGTTTACGGAGGTCTCTTTCTCTTGGACTTGTTTGAATTACGATACCCCCCTTTACTCCTTTGTGATAAAATTTATGGTGCCTTCTTGTGAACATGAGATATTTGTTGGGTTTTCATTGGTCAATCCTGTATTCTTTTTATCTCATCCTCTTGATTTCTTACTTGTAACAGTATTCTATCAGAATAGGTGTTCTTCATGCCTTTTTTTTTATTCTTTTGAAGCACAAGCAGGAAGTGTTATCAATGGCAAAGATATTATAACGTATGTGTGTGTTTATCATGTCATGCTAGGGGCATATATATCAAAATTGGTTTAATTGTCACTAAAATTGTTGGGAAATATCTCACTAGCACATTGAGATCCTGAATAGGAAAACTTCTGTGATTATATATCTTCAAGATTCTATTAAATTTCACAAGACTGATTGTCTGCCAAAAAATGGCTGCTTAGAAACAAATTGAACCATAGGAAGCATTAAGAGGTGAATGTGTTGAATTTTGTAAGTGCCATGGTTTGCTTTGATGTTTGTCATCAAGTGGCATAGGGAAGGTCTTTAAAATGAAATTTTGACTCCAAATTCAGAATAAGCATCATAGCACGCAGACTGCACAAAATGGGGAAATCGTGAATCTCTCTCTCTCTCTCACACACACACACACATGCACGCATGCACGAGGTTAATTACTGCCTGCAACCTTATGGTTGTACCAGGTCAGACATTTTCAGTATGTTTCTAGAAAGGCTGTTGAAATTATCGAGACAATATTATTCCTGAAGTGGCACAATTATACAATGGGTCAATTTTATCAGACATGCACTTCAGATTATAGTTAATTACCGTGCTATATCATGTAGGCCAGGATGGATCTCATAATGGTCATATATAAAAGACCTACTGGTTTATTGTGGAGGAACAATGTAACCAAGGAACTATTTTCTTCTTGTGACCAACCTGAATTACCTGATTATATATCGTCGGAAAATGAAAAATTTCAGTTAGGTAGCTACTAGTATTGGAACAGGGTGTGTAGTAGTTCCCACAGAGACTCTTTTCCCTGATAAGTAATCTCTGTGGTACATGTGTAAGGGCCTGAATCTGCTAACATAACAAAGGGGAATGATGCACAAGAGCAATTTGAGACTTGTAAGTTGTAAAAGTATTTGGACTTTGTTTGTTTGCAAATCCAGAAGTTGCTTTCTGCTCTCAAAAATTAAAGAGTGGATATGACATAGAAATGCATCTGACAGGCCAGTCCCAAAATTTGTTTTCAGATGGCTTCTTGATCCTTCTGCTAAATCAGGGTGTTGCATTCTCAAATATACAGTTGAATCAGATGAAGACAACTTAAAAACGAGTTCTTGAAGAATAAAATCCTTGATCATTCCCAAAACTGTTAGAATAGTTGAATTCTGCTTTTCTTTCACCAGAAAAGAAGGATAGCTCTTCGTTTTCACCAACATTCGACATGGGTTGTTGCTACATGTACAGTGTGAAATGTGATTCCAGATTGCATTATCATTTAGATGGGATCTTGTAGGGTTTGTAGTTTGTTGTCAAATGTACCATGTGAAAGGTGACACCAGATAGCTTTATCATTTGGATGGATAGAGGCTCTGATGGAATTACATTCTGCTTTTCATTACTCTATAGATATGGTGAAAGCTTTTGATCTCATAATGACCCTTTTAAGATTGTATGAGAATCCTGTTTATGCTTAATCGCTAACATTGTCTGTGGTGTCAGGTCTTAATGTGTATACAAGGAAGATGACGCACACGAACATCTCAGATTTTTGAAACCTCTCCAGAAAGAAAGCTGAAGCTCGCAACAGTTTGAAGCTCACAATAATATGAGCTGTACGGTAGTTGTAACCGTAGCTATTTTGGCTTCTGCTTAACTGGACCATCTTCTGATGCACTGACTAAGTCTTGAACTGTCAAGCCTAATTTGCAAGTTTGATTCTTGAGAGCAGCCATTTTGGGCAAAGGGTTGGATCATGTGGAAGATATGCTGAATTCCTTAAGTGGAACAAACAGTGGATAATGACCCTTTCAAAAGTGTACCTTCATGCTTCCTTGTTAACATTGTTCTTCAGCATTAATCAGTTCTGGATTTGTACTATGAAGATGAAGCACGCAGCTAATCCTATCTTAGAATTTTATACTATATACAGCCAGACATAACAATAGCTAATTTTGGGCTTCTGGATTAGTGGACCTGTATGAAGGGATTTAAAGTCTTGGCCTTCAATTTTTCTATTCTTTTCAACCATTCAAAATTTTCCTTTTTTGGACATCTCTAAGGAGAATTTTTTATCAACGACTGCAGGAATTGTTTACTCTGTGGGGTTGCCCATTAAGTTTCAATAGACAACTTGGGTGCAGAGGGATGAAGCTAAAGGAAAAGAGGTAAAACTTGTGCTGCCATTATAGCTGTAGAATTCATGGTGGCTGAGTTTTTTAGGAACTGGTACAAAGTAGAGCGAGTATGGTATATTTCTTGAACAATCTCGATTTGGATGTAGCAGTGATCATAACATTATAAGGAAGAGCACAGAAGAAATCAAAGAGAGTATGATACACATTCCCCGCACAGACAAGCTAAAACTAGAGAGTGGAATAGAGGGAGAATAACAATTACAATACAACCATGACTCATTCAACTTCTACAATCTCATCCAATGCATAATTATTTGTAGATACATTGGCGTAGTTAACTTTGTTAAACCGGACGACCACTGGGTAGCGAGTCTTCGGGTCCTGCGAAATGAGTTCCCACAGAGAAAGTCAAATACTTCAAGCTTAGGCAATAACCCCAAATATATAAACTAACATTGTTGGGGGAAGAAAGCGAGGGAGCACTGCACAGACCTGGTCAACAGCTACCACAGATCCAATGCCATTGTACCAGTAAGACTCTCTCCTAAGAATCTTAACCTGAAGAGAGAGAGAGAGAGAGAGTATTGTTTTCGTGAGTCGCTTTTTTCAACCAGAACACAATTTCACTTCACCATGCTTCTATTGGATACACGGTACACCAAACTGAAAGATCATAGATTAATCCTACTTCAAAATACTAGACTTTGACACCATCACTTACTTATGTTTAGATGCTAAAATTTTCTGGGTTCATTTAGCATGAAATCTCACCTTCATTTGGGTTATGGGTTCAGTAAACAGAGAAGGGATGACCTTGTTTTATATATAACAAGCTGGTAAATCTCGGGGTGCAGGCCGGTGCAGCCCTCAAGCCACATAGGTCAGATAAGTCCGGCTTTGCCGGGGGTGGCCCCAAAGAATTGGGAAAGATTCTAGCTTTCATGCCTATCTGATTTCCCAGTTTTTATCATTATATCTGTCAAATTCTGTCGACCAAAGCTTCACGCATAGAAGTTCATAATCATGTATTACAATGAACCTTCATCTTCTTCTGCAAATATATGCACTTGCAATTAATGCAAATGGCACTTCGCCACTTCATACTTTCTTTTCCTAAATCAAGTTAGGGACTAAATATTGGCTGGTTTATCAGAAAGTTGATCTTCCGTTTGATTGACATGAGTTACGAAATACGTAAACTGGTAACTTACCTTAGAACCTCTTTTGGGTCCAATTGGTGGTGGCTTGGCCTTTGGAGCTTCACCCTGAGCTGGTGCTGTAGTGGTGGCTGGTGGAGCTGCACCCTCCTCAGCTGCCCTTACAACTAGCCTTGAACCATCGTTCTTCAAAGGGAAGAATACCATGTTGATCCTAGCAGATGAACTTGTGCTGCTTGTAACATTAGGTGTTAGCACAAACCCAGAAGCAGCTGATGCCATGTTGCAGCTTGCCATCCTGTGCCCCTCTCTCTCCCTGTTTCTCTCTCCAAAATGAATACTGCTCGAAACAAAAGGATGACAAAATAGAACAAAGATTGAGAGGCTTTGAATGAACTGGAATTTCTCTGTTTTTGGGGAGAATTATCTGATCTTCGCTAGTTGGAATAAATCGATTCCTCCACTAGGGTGCTGCCACATATGCACCATATCCCAGTTCTTTGGATAACGTGATTACAAGTCATCTTTCTTGTGCTGCTTTACTCATTCCCCAATTTTTTTTCCTGAGATTTTTTATTACTTAATTAAAGTACTTCTGGAGTGGGACCTACCACCTCCTTGGGATATGTTAGCTTACGCTAAATTTTTAAAATTTGAATCATACATTTATATTTATAATCTAAATATCACAAAAAATATATATCTCATATAACACTTTATTATATTTTTTTTACGAACATTAATTCATTTTAATAATTTTTGCAAGTATATCAATATAATTTTAATATTATATAAATATTCATAATTTTATCAGAATCTTACAATTTTTTTTCTAAAAAAACAGTGCCCTTGATATTCCGACCCAATCCTAGATATTTTCTTTTTCCTTGCTTCAGGCAGCTTGAAAACTCATACGTTAAAAAGTGGCACTTCAAAATGCTCGAAATTGATCCTCATACAAGGGGGCACAGGATAAGAGGCAGCTTGTTTTCCTTATCCAAACCTTCCTTCTCAAGACTGTAAGAGGTTGCAACGTAAGACCTTGCGTATTACATTAAATCGCCCTCGGCCTGCTGTCTTATGCAAGTGCTATTGCACTGCGTGCTTCAAACATCTGTTTCCTGGTCAGTCATATAGACAGGAATACATACACCCGTTTACATGCGATTAGCAATTTAGCGGTAGAAAGGGGTGAAATTGACATAGGTGATGTTGGGTTAAGGTGTTTTGTGAAATTTTTTTGTGTTTTGAGGATTTTTATGTAATGTTAACTTTATTGGTATGCGTGTTGCAGTTATATTTATGTAGCGTGAAAATGATGTTTGATTGTAGAATATTGAGGATTCAAAAAATCCTGAAGATTCTTTGTAAACGAACAGACTCATAATGTTATTGAACCTCTTTAATTATCGTAAGGGTCTAAATTATGTTCTTCATGTTTAATTTAGTAATTTTAATAAAGACTTACAAGGTTTTTTTATGAATGAAATTTAAGTAAATTTTTTAATGATTAAAAAGTAAGAAAGAAATCTTTAGTAAATAATTCTAATCAAATCAGTTAGCCTATAGGTGACCGTGAGAAAAACCGCCCTGTCACGTGCCATTTTCGCGCCCATATTGCAGCCTCTCTTCAACTTCTCACTCCAACATACCAAAACCAGAGCACTTGATCCATAGGCTACGAGCAATGAGACGACGAATTTCCGATTATACCGCTGAAGATCCATCGCCAATTCGAAGTCTACCGCCACTCCGGAGTCTCTATAGAGTTCGGAGCTTCGGTTCCCAATTCCGCAATCCAACATCCCAGGAACCCAAAGGTTCTCCTCCTAATTTCCATATTTTAACTTGTGAATTTGTGTAGTAGTTTTTTGTTTGGAATTTTTGCTGGTCCCCATTTTGGAGAAGGAAATCTAAATTAGCATTCACTTCCTGGCTTCAATAGTCTGTAGCTTTAGAGGGGCGTCTCCTGTGTATTTCATTTATGTCAAACGATATGTTCTTTATCTTTATAAGTCTTGAATGGCCATGCATAATGTTTTTTTCAATATGGCTGATCGTCAGGCCAAATCGCCTTTCCTATTTGCAGACTGTGAGTATAGAAATTGTACAAACATTGATTATACCCCGTATTGGTAGACTTTATTCTCTTGGATTACACACATATGAGTATATGACTGTCACTCCATAACTTGGCCCAAAAGCCAGAGGTTCTAGTTTTGGATTGAGTTGGTGTCCTAACACATCATGCTAAACCTCAGCAGGAGCTTTGGCCAAATGTTTATTTTCCAACAAACTTGATCATGTAAACTAACTTCTTGGTTCTAGCTAAAGTTGTTTGGTTCTATGTTTCCTTGTAGATGTTACCACTTACCAGCAATAAAAGAATGAAGTTTACGGATCCTGGTGTTGATAATCCTCTAAGGTGCAAACTGAACGCTTCTTCTACACTTCTAGAAGGAAGCCAAAGTCCAAGTTGTGAGTTGCTGCCCATACTTCGCTTGGTTTCTTGGAGCTGCATCTTCTTTGGGTTCTTGGTTTACCTTATATTTTTCCTTTCTATTTGTTGAAGTAAATGTATCCTTTTTCTTTGTGATAGAAGTCTAGATATTCGACCATTGTAACATATCTATTTCTGAGCTTTGCAAGATCATGAATACTTGGAACTCTTGTTTAAACTATTAATAATTTCATCTGATTTACCATGCAGCTAATGACCCCAAAACTTCAGAGTTTGCTTTTTTCAAGAAAGTAAAGGAAAATGCTGACCGCAAGTTTCAGTCACGTATATTGTGTAAAGAGAATATCCCGACAAATAAGTTCAAATCTAGTGACTGTTGGAGAGGTAATTGTTCACAACCACATCTCAGCTGTTGTGTGTGTGTGTTTCATTTATTTTTGTCCTTGTCCTTAATGTTGGTTTGAGAAAAAAAAATTCTCTAATTGTGATTTAGCATACTTACAGTTTTAAATGTGAGGCACTGGGCTGGATAGGAGTTTTAACATTCTTTTTCCGAACTACACAGAGAAAACCAACAATGTCAAAAATAGCTATGAAGAACTGAGGTCCTCAGCACTCACCGAAAATGTTATACCTACTAGCTTTAGCTCATTCCTATCACATCCTGGTGGTTTGTCAAAGAACTCAGGTTTGAGCTATGAAGCGGCAATATAAGTTTCTTTTACAGGTCCTGTCGATTAGTTCCTTCTTCTTCTTCTTCTTCTTCTTCTTGGGGCTAATCCACCAATGGATGTGGAAGGAATTACATGACCACATATGATTGCTACCGATTTCGGGACAAGTTTACTTGGATCCTCACTGTGAATATATTGAGTTGGTTGCCTTTCATTGATTATGCAATCTAATTTTCACATCTTCTTCATGTTTTTTGTCATAACAATTTATAGTACATTGTGATATGAGATATCTTTCTCATCTGATGTCCAGAATGCACTGCCTCATCATTCATAAGGCCTTGAAAAGTACCAATATAAGTGGACATCTGACTTATCAAACAAAAGAAAGAAGGTGCAATTGTGCTTTCCTGAGACTATTTTGAGTAGTATACCAAAACACTGTCTAGGTATGCTTTCATGACGTTGTAGTTTCAACATCCTAAAAGGTGAGAGTATATCAGGTGTCAATATTCTTAACTGGAATATTCACAACCAGTCAATGTACTGACTGGTCAGTTTGCAATATATCCTGTGAAGTATTCAGAACCAAAACTTTGATCTGATTCTACAAAGTAACCATTTTTTACCCTTTTTATTTTTTCTTTTTGGTTAGTAGATGTGAGTACAAGGGAGGATTGTACAACCCCAGGACATATCTACAACATATGCGAAAAGATAGAGCCATGTAGAGATGCTTCGAATCCTGGGGGTAATTGTTTTTATTGCACCTCACTACTGTTTTCTTATGATATTTTGTTTGTTATCTACAATCTGGGGGAAGGAAAAAAAATAGATCTCTATTATTCCAATATTTAGTTCTGCTCAAGTTCTTGGAAACCAGATGGAGCTCTATTGCTCATTTAGTCTAGATTATCACAATCTTTTCCTACTTACATACTCCAACTTGTAACTGCTGTAGTAATGCTTTGCTGAGTAGTATTAAATGCTTGTGACTATGTTGGTATATTCAGGGGCCCAGCACAGGCATGGAGATACCTTCTCTAGAAAGAGACAGAAACTATGCCAATGGGTTTTGGAGACCTCACATCCTAATATTGAAGAACTCTGTTCAAAGGGGTTAGAAACGTTGCTATTAATGTGTCTTTCATTTTGTTTAAGCCTCGTATCATGGACTCTTAGAAATTTTCTCAGGTATGATTTTGTTTCAGTGCTTCTCAGTCGCCTGTTCCCTCGGAATGGCGAGAACAGTGTATGCACTCTTTGCTCTATGGATGTGACATACTGTGTTGCAGTCATTCACTAAGATGATAATAATATATCTGCAGGGTTTTGAGAACCTAGAGACGGAGCAATTCAATATTGATACGAAATCTCAGTTAGTAGATTATTTGAAGTCTGATGTTCGGCTCCAAAAGTTAAATCAAGTACCTGTAAGAAACTATATGGAGCTTGAGTATGGTCCACAATCGGATGATACTCCATCTTGTTGGTTGAACAGATCAGAGGAGATGGTCCTCCCAAATTCTTGCTTTCCCGCTAGTGATGCTATTATAGCATGTCCCAAGCATGAAATAAGCGAACCTGGATATGAATTAGAAGGAATTGTTCCAGTTCTATGTGCTGAGAGTAATTCAGTTTCTGGCTGTCCGTCCAAAAGATATGGACCTCTTGCATACCGTCGTCTCAAAGAACTAGGTGAATTAGATGATTCAAAGGAATATTTGATACAAAGTGAAAGAGAACCACATAATCTTCTACTAGGCTGGGACTTCGAGAGGGGTACAGATGGAAGACACTTATCTTATGATCCTCCTTGTTGGTTGAACAGATCAGAGGAGATGGTCCTCCCAAATTCTTGCTTTCCCGCTAGTGATGCGAACATAGCATGTCCCAGGCCTGAAATAAGCGAACCTGGATATGAATTAGAAGGAATTCTTCCAGTTCTAAGTGCTGAGAGTGATTCAGTGTCTGACTCTCCATCCAAAAGATATGGACATCTTGCATACTGCCATCTCAAAGAACTATGTGAATTAGATGATTCAAATGAATATTTGATTCGAAGAGAGCTACATAATCATCTCCTAGGCTGGGACTTTGACAGGGGTACTGACAGAAGAAACTTATCTGTTAGTGGTCGAAGTACAGAGCTGAGTTTGTATTCTTCTTCATCAAGTTGGTGGGGTAATGATTTCCAGCACAATTTGGATGATAGGTTTGGTGCGAATGAGGTGACTAAATCATCCCTCCTACCTATGTGTTCCTCAAAGGCTATTCCATTACCATGGTGCCAGTCCGTCAACTACAGTGATGATTTTGGAAGACATGTTGAAGGCAAGGAAGACACCTACATGGACTTTAACCATTGTCCTTTAAAGGTATTGATTGGACCTGATTATCTTAATCTGGCTGAAGATTGGGAGAATTGTACTGAATGCAAAGATAGCAGCAGTATCTTTCCTCGTAATCTCCATCATATAATGAGCAAGGTACTTAGTGAGAGGTATTATCATCCTGGTATAGATGGTTTCCTCCTTTCCTCTGGACGCAATATTGATTTAGAACGCAATAGCCCATTGTTCACTGGTGGTTCCTCAAGGAAATATCATCCACCTTTCAATTATGCTCTTCAAACGCCCCAAAATGAAGCCATATCTTCACGCTTTATGCTTCATGACAAGAATGAGAGTGGCTTGGATGGTTCAAGTGATACAGAAACCCTGAATCATTTTAGTGAAGATATGGTGAACGTTCAAGACTGGTCGTCATTTTTTTCCCGCATTCCTGTATACACAGACAAGGCATTTCCCCTGCTGCTTGATGAATCAAGCTGGGATTGGAAGTCAAAGACAAATGTTTGTGATGATAGTGAAGTCAATAACATTTGATGCTTACAACCATTCTGGGTGGACCTTACATGCTGTGAGTATACTGATCTCTGGCTGGGAGTGTTGCCTCAATAGCTACTTTGTTGTTGGAGAATTTTGGATGTTACAAAGATTTTAGGTTTAAATGCTACACATAGGTTTATCATGATGAATCGCTAGTTTATATGGTTTATCAACTGAGGTAAAATGGACTGCTTGTAGTTGTAGCAAAATCTTTACTTGCTGGTTTGTAAAAGAAAGTGGAAAATAAAATGGCAAAATCAAGAGTCACAATTCTGCTTTTACTGCTACATTGATGCAACACAATAAAGTGAAGTAACTAAAGTACAGCAAAATCAGCCAGTCCACGATATAAGACAATGGAGTAAATTGAAATCGGATTCTGAAAATATGTGTGCTTTCACATTTTTCACTTTAACCTATATCAAAAAGTATGCACCCGTACACCTTTGAACTGCTCTAAGATGCTCTCAAGTCAATTCTAGGAAAGAACTGCAGATTTCCTCATGTCTTGAAGCCAATATTAAAACTGTGTGAGGCAAAATCTTTTTCCTTTACTTCAATTGTAAGGGGAGCCAACCCATTTCCTAACGTGGTGGAGGATTTTTTGTCCTGTTTTTTCTCCCTGTAGAGAGATTCCTCTTGCTGAATATAGACCTCGAGACGATAGCCCTGAGGTAAAACAGGTGCATTGTTGTACTATAAGGCATGGTGATTACAGACTTCAGAATGGAACTGCTCCAATCCTGGGGGTGCCCTGACCATTAATTTGTCTGCTACTAGGCTCCATTTTTGTGGCTGGTTTTGCTCGTCCTCTGTGCCTTCCAGGTTAAGTATATATGCCTATTAATATTGTTAGGCCATTGGGTTAGCAAAGAAGGGAGAGAAGAATTGGAAGGAAGGAAGTAGTTGTTCCTTTCCGTTGTAAATGCTGAATGTGGCAGAGCACGAATTACTTCATCTCTCTTCCGAATTGAATGCAAAGTCATTCCTTTGGGTACTGTTTTGATTTCGTTTGGCACGCTCTTAAATGTCTGCTACCTACAGAACTGTCCTCTAGCTGTCATGAAAGGGAAAGATCGAGTTTGCGTTGGTCCTGAGCCTTCGCACATGTTAACGAATACGTGAACATCTAGAAAGTGGGGAAGGCGGATGCGTTAATTATTGAATACCTGAAATTAATCCATCTGATCAGTTACCTCCACTGTAAACTAATTTTATATTTTTTTATGGGCTTAAATATTAAGTATACTTGAGGTTAAACTTTTTTTCTGGAAATGCTTTTCAGATAAACTTTGTTGTCCCGTCCTTAAGATTTATTGCGATTCTGACGGAAGTTGAGTACTTGTCACACACTCCCACGTCAGCTCCTTTAAAAACACCACACTTATCCACTATCTGCCTAAAATATTTTAAAATTAATAAAATGACCCTGCCATGTCATTTTCTTCCCTCCGATCGTGGCTCTCTCAGCCAGCTCACCTCTCTCTCTCTAACTCCTCTGGACCCCTACCTTCGCTTGCCCACCTCTCCTCCCTCCAGCAACTCTACCTTGACAACAAGTTCTCTTCCATCCCCGCGGGCTTCTTCCAAGGACTCATAAGCCTGCAAACCTTGACCTTGAGCCAGAACTCGTATCTTGCACCCTGGACCATCCCCACCGAGTTGAGGTTGCTTCCGACATGTAGTCATGCTTTTTATTAGAATTTACACGATATGTGAAAGGTGGGCCTAACTCAACTCCAAAAGACGTCTTGAGGAGTGAGGGATGTCACAACCTTATAAAGAGCACATTGACTAGTTTCTCTAGCAATGTGGGACTTCCAACACTTTTCATATTGATTGTATAGACACATGGTTGCTATCTAATTCAACTTGCCCTCTCTGTAGAGGGAACCTTTACATGCCTGGGCTTACAATTGAAAACCCAGTTTTTTACTTTGAAGAGCTAAGGGAAGAAGGGATTCCGAGCAATGGGGGAAGTGGGGTTATTTCTGGTCAAAAACCTGCAGAGAATGAGATTGTCAGTGAAAAGAGGGTATTTTCTGTAAGACTTGGCAAGTATAGAAGCTCAAATGATGGGGGAGTAGGAGAGGGAACAGTTGAGAGAAGAGAGGGAGAGACGAGTAGCAGCAATTTGGATGCAAGAAGATGTTACTCCATGGGCTCATATCAGTATGTAGTTGCTGATTCAGAACTGCAAGTTGCCTTATGTCCCAGTAGAGTTGGTGGTAGTATGAGGATTGCGAAAGGAAGAGGCGGACAATATGGGAATTCCGCCATTGATGGGGATTGTGAGGGGAAGAGAATTAGCATTGGAAGTAAAGGTGAAAGCTTCTCTGTTTCTAAAATCTGGCAATGGTCCAAGAAGAGTAAATTCACAAGTTCCTCGGAAACGCATATGGGTAGTACATCTTCTCTCACTGTAGGTACCCCATGGTCTGATAGATCTCAGGGTACATGTCTGAGAGGTCTTATTGGAGGTAGGGGTCCAGAGGAGTTCCCTTGGAGAGAGAGAGAGAGGTGAGCTGGCTGAGAGAGCCAAGAACGGATGGAAGAAAATGACATGCATTTTAGTAATTTTAAGATGTTTTAGTCAGATAGTGGACATGTGTCGTGTTTTTAGAGGAGAAGACGTGGGGGTGTTTGAAACATACTCAACTTCCGTCATTTTTTTGACGGAAGATAGCCAGAGGGATGTCTGGGAATCGCAATAAACCTCATGGATGACGGGATAATAAAGTTTACCCTAGAGGCATTTCTAGGAAAAAGTTAAACCACAAGGATATACGGAATATTTAAGCCTTTTTTGTGAGATTAGAAAATTAATTTTATACTTTTATTATTACGAGGAGTAATTCAAAACTGATTTTGCATTTATTTTTTATATATATATTTTGATGAGTAATTATATATTTATTTAAAGGGAAAATTCGTCGTGACTATGGATAAAATGTCAGCTTGAGTCTTCGAACTACTAATTTTTTCACATTAAAGTTTCAAACAATCAAAAGTTATCAATATTTGATCTGTTATAAGATTCAACCATCAATATTGTGCCATATAATTTATTTTCTGTATATTTCAACTAAATTTATTAAAAGACAATTGATGCATTTTAATAGTCTATAGACTAAATGTAATAAAATTTCTAGTTCAAACTAATAAATGAAATTTAGGTGATAGTTTGATTGTTAAAAATGAAGATTTTTCTTATTTAAATATTCCACGGTTTAATAATTTAATAGAAAAAAGTAACAAAAATAATTTTTTTTAAGTTTTAATCGTATTTGAACAAATATGCAGAAGAGTTTGCGTAAATTTTAGGGTTGTTAAAATTTTAGGTATTGGGGCCGATGAAAAAGTGAGAAGAGAGAATGAAAAAGTTGGTAAAAAAGTGAAAAAGTGTATGAAAATTAATGAAAAAGTTAGGAGAGAAAGTGTTTTGTAATGATGATAAAATTTTAGGATGTTAAAATTTTATTATACGAACAGAGCGTTAACCATATCCTCAAACAAATCAAAAACTAAAAAAAAACAAACAAAAAAGAACAAGTCAGTAGAACAGAGTTGTCAAATAATTATTTCTTTTTTTTTTTCTCGTCAAGTCCAATAATTATTTCAATCCTATAATAAGTTTCAAATTGTCAGACATGTCCCGACAATGTTCACCGACTCAATAAGTCAGAATAAAATAAAAATAAAAATATGAATAAGAAAAAAAAAATATTTCATGTTCCTAAACTACGGAAATAATTTCAAACAAATCCAACTAATATCTTTGACATATAAAGTCTCAAATTTTCAAAAATAATAAATTTACTTTCTAAAAAAATTGAACAATTAAAATCATATCACATGACTCATTTATAATATATGTGATATGATTTTTAATCATTAAATATTTTTTAAGGATTTAATTAATGAAATTTAATAATTATAAGACTTTAATATGTCAGTTGAGATTTTTATTTAAAATTATATATAAAAAGTATAAGACATATGACTTTTGGGTTAAATTCTACCGAAAACCACCTACTAGCAAGTTGAAGTTTTTATAATGTATTGTTGACGAAGTCATATGCCTTTGGAGTCGATATTCTTGGCAATTAATGACTTGAACAACCTTATTTAATATGAACTTTCCTCTTCAAGTTTTGTCATGAACATTCTTTTAGGATTGATGACACCTTCTTTGTATTGGATTAGTCTAAACTTGTTTAAAGTAATAATAAATTTTCATAAATTTAACGCAATAACAAACTCTTACTAATGAAACACATTTTAGACTCTCAATTAAATTATTATAATTCTTGAAAAAAAATCAAATTTAGAATAGTAAATTTGATCCATATAGTCTCAATACACCTTAACTACTGAGGTAATCTGAAGTGAGTTTCAACTACTCGTCTTGTTGTAGTTTGTATTGTTTTTATTTTTTTAGTTTTATGAAAACATTTCATTTTAATTTTTATAGCAGTGAGAGATTAAAGAATATGTTTTCCTTTTTTCTTTCTAAAATTATCTCTAAGATGTTTTAACTGTAAATGTTTTCATAAAACTAAAAAAATAAAAACAAGACAAACTACAAGAAGAAGAGTAGCTAAAACTCACTTCCGATTAACTTATCGAATTTATATCATGCTAACCCCAAGGGGTTGGCCTGAGTGGTTATAGTTTGGGGCTTAAGGATTTGCTCTCTTTAAAGTCTCAAGTTCGAATCCCCTCAGGTGCAAACAATTCTTTGGAGTTACTCCCAACTGAACTTAACTGACATGTATAGCTTGGTGCACGTAGCGTTGAGCTCACTTCGTGATTATACTGGATCAAATCCGTCCGAACTCGATACACGTAGTTGGGTGCTCGAATTTCCCTAATTACCCAAAAAAAAATTATATCAACGGTGAAAAACATAAAACCATTGGGGTCACAAAAAGTGTGTCAAATTTGCTATTTAAGGTGTAAATTTAAAAATGTGTGTTCTTTAACGGGAGAACTTTATCGGATACTTAGCACGTGCTATCCTCGTGACCACTCATACACCTCTTCCCAAATTCCCGCACCCACTCTGTGGTCACACTCCGTCACGTAATCCGACCCCACTTTGTCTGCCGACGTCAGTTGTCGCATAACCTCTACCTCCATTATTTGTTCGGGTTGCGGAGCCAACCACACTGTCCACCACGCGCCTTCACTCCATGTCCCTCTTATCTGTTCAAGTCCATTTACAATTCTACCCTCCTCAAAATTTCAAGCACTCGAGATTGGTACCGGCACGTGCAGTGATATGTTGCAAATAAGTCCCAGACTTCTGTTTAAGTACGAAACAAACCTGATCCTCTGTTCATCTCAGCAAAACAAGAAAATCCTCTGTTTTTTGTTTTTGGGGATGAAGAGGGTATCTTCAGACCTTATGGAGCCCCAACTCTTAGAATCTTCCTAAATAATTGGTAGCAATTTGAAAGATTTTAAACTCGAAATCTTGAAAGAGCAAACCGTCGAGTCTCAAGCTTATATCATTAGCCCAACCTAATGGGATTAAAATCTTTTAATTTTTCTCAAAAATAGAACCTGTTTGAAAAAAAGAAATAAAATAAAATCAGAAATGCTGTCTCCCATCATTCAATTCTTTATTCCATATATGGGTTTTGCTTGAATAAGGAGGAATTTATTGGTGACATTAAATGGAGCTTAAGAGTTATGGTAATTATTATTGTTGTACCCACTTTAGACCTTTATGGCATTGCAGGTAGCTAAAGCTAGGTGGTGTTAAAGAACAAAGGAAACTAGGAAAGTGACTGTTTTTTCTTGCTCAAGCCGCGGGTTTTTATGGCTTGCGGAGTCCTTTTCTGCTAGTCTGCCCGTCAGATTTCAACAAGATTAGACGTACGGGTTTTGCGGTGTTTAATTTAAACAGAACTAAAGGTCAAAACGCCTTCGGTGAAGACGACACGGGGAGTCGTTTTCATTAGCATGTGCAAGTACTCTACGCGTTCCGCCAGTGAAACATCAAGGATTTTGTGGCCCCCAGTCCGGATTTTTTGCCGGATTAGGGGTAGGAACTCCGAACTTCAACTGCTCCTTTGCCATGAGAAAAACAGGGGTTTTAATAGCCCTCTTGCCCGTTAGGTCCGCAATAATACCAAAGCAATGAAAATGAAGCTAGAAACTGTTCATTGTTAGGTCTGAATTACTGCGTTCTGTTTCTCTTCTGAACTTTATGATCCAATGTACCCCTTTTTCCCATCAGGTGAAATCTTTGAGTACACTAACCAATGGCCCGTGACTCCAAACTTTAATGCCGATTCATCGATGAAGATTGCTGTAGTAGATTCTCCACCTTCTCTAGCTAGGCATAAGGCTTTTGGGATGTCTCATGATAACCTCTTATGACTTCTTAGGTAGCTGGAGTGACATTGTGGGAAAACGAAGGCATGTGATAACCTCTTTCCTTCTTCTTTGATATATAGTCTGTGTGATAACCTGAATTTCACATGGCATGTGAGTGGAGAGAATAGATGAGAGATAAGTTTGAGTTTTTTTGAAGATAAAACGCATGCCTGACCTGATCAGCTCTCCCTTGAGTCCGTATTTTTACCTTTTCGGGACTTTCTTTTTGCTCTGTTGTTTAACCTCATACCTTTTCGGGACTTTCTTTTTGCTCTGTTGTTTAACCTCATGTGTCATGTCTAAAATCCATGTACTTACAAATTAAGACAGTCAAATAGGTCACCCTTCTATATACGAGCCTTCTAAGTGAAGATACGGTTTAGTTTTCATGATCTAAAGTGGGTTAAATGACAAACTAACTCATAAGCTTCAAGCTGTCTCCCTGTGATTTTGACAGATCTTGTTACGTAGTGACATTGTGGTTGGTGATGAGTCTCTTCCACCCCAAAGAAGCGTGTCCAGTGTCATATCAAAATGTCCATTTTTCCCCCTTGGTCCATTTTCAGGTTCATTAGACCCCAACTTTATGATAATGCCAGGAAGTTCTTTACTTCTGAACTCTCATCACCTCGTGCATGTAGAATATTTCGACCATTTATGGGGGCGGTTCAATATGAAGGGCCCTCTAGACTCCATGCACAAGGGTCTAATTAACCGGAGGTGGTTCCGGCTCTTCCTGTGCTTCCAGTACTGCATGGGGGAGAGGAGCTGAAGGAATCCCCCCTACCCGCATCTCACGACACGGAGGTGAAAGGTCCAGATCTAAACTAATATATATATAGACATATATTCTAAACTTGTCCAAATGGGGATTAGATTCTGCCGGAAGCTGTCAATTGTTCTATCTGATCAGTTTCTCACAAAAAAACTAAGAAGCACCAAGTTAGGACACATCCACATATATATACGAGAGATCAGATAAGAGACACTACAACAAATTTGGAATCCATACACATTAATTTTATTGACCATTTTACCTTAACAAACAAAGACGAATTAGGGAAAGAAATGGTAAGCAAAAATCCTATATGTTTCATTGGAAAAATGTGGTTGTAATTAGCTGGCAAAAGTTATTGTGTGATTGAGGTTATTGTGTGAGTGTATGAGTGGACGGATGAGATTAGAAGTTGAGAAATCTAATGGCTGAGAAAATGTCACGTCATTTAATGAATCCGACCCGCTAAACCGACCCGGTTTCATTAAATGATGTGACATTTTTTCAACCATTAGATTTCTCAACTTCTAATCCCACCCGTCCACTCACACACTCACACCATAACATCACTCACACAATAACCATGACCGTAATTAGCCTAACATAACAACGACCCACATCATATTAATATGTAATTTTTAAAACCAAAATCTCAACAAAAAGAAATTGCTAAAATTGATTGTCGTCACCTTAAGTCATTATTAAAAAAATTTAGGTGCGAGAATTTGTAGTCAGTACTAATTAGCGACCACTTTGATCTCCTCGATAATGTGTGCTCAACACAATTTGAATATTAGCGATGATATATTAATTTGTAATGACGACGACGACTCCCATTACAAACATGTTTTGCCGACAATCGTTGAGATTAATTGGCGTATTCTTGATAATAAAAAAAATAGCAGCCATGGTACTTGGTAGAGTTTTGTATATAAGGTCATGGACGAGGGGGCTAGCTCTCCTCGTCCTTTACGCGCGACTCTCGATAGATAACATTTGCACCGTCGAAGCCGCGTTTGTTGAATCTCCTGATCAGAAGAGGTCGAAACTTTAATTCGTGTGAAGCTATTAAACCTAGAGGCGGAAATCAAGCCGAAATCTGATGCCCAATTAGCTACAAAATATATATTCTGCAAACTAGTGTGAATTACTGCATAGCTCGATCCAAAACATATTTGTAAAATAATAGTGTACGTAGTATATAGAGTTCATCTTGTTTTGTTCTACCTTTTAGAGTGTAATGTTTTTTCCTACTTGCATTATTTATATTAATAGTGGGGTTGCATCCTTTCTGTATTGCAGAAGATAAAACGATGGAGAAGCCATTGCAGAAGATAAAACAATGGAGAATCTTCCTGACTTGCTTGCTTGCTTCAGAGAAGCAAGTTGAACACCGTGTGAGTGGCTTATAAAATGGTTGTTTCTGTCCATTTGGTTTGGTGAGTACTGTAAGCTTAGAATAATCCCCTCCATGATGGGTGGGTGTGGGGTGCTTGATTGGCTTTGCAGAATACTTGCCAAGAATCTGCTCCTTATCCTCATGGGTTGGATAAAAAGGACATCTATATATTTTATGAACATGTCGTGTCTGAATGTGATATTATATAAAACCCTAGAAGATGGTTTCTAATTTTTTTGAGAAAATTTGAAGGTTTGAAGCACCAAGTGGGACTATTGTGACGGTCTCTCTTCTCATGATTGGTAACTATGACTTAATCTGAACATTATCAATCGAGGTTTCTATCATTTATGAGATTTGAAAAAATTTGGTAAATATCTTAAGAAAAGATAGAAAGAGTTTTCTTTTTTGGATGGAAAAATAATAAATTGAAGAGAAAAAACGAGGAAAGAATCTACATTACTGTCTAATAGTAATAATAACTTTAATTGAAAGGTGATCTTTTATTTATGTAATTACGTAATTGTTTATTTTTTCTGTCTCTTTTGTTAGAATATTGTGATAAGGATTAAAAGCAACCAAAATTCACGAAAGTGGTGCAATCATTATGTTATACTATAGTTTGTCAAGCAAAACTATTTCATATTTATTTACTAGTACAGAACTATTGATTAACTCTTTTGGGCCCCAGAAAGATAACTGGGATTTAACTTTGGTAGAAAGAGAACAAATCTTAGCTACCTGAGATATATTATTGAGCCAATCAGGAGGGTACACGTATGGAGGAACAAACTGACGATCAACCATTTTACCGTTGGCCATTCATCAACATCCGGAGCCAATTTAACTTTTCACACATCCACCTTTTAATTTGAAATTACTTTGTCGTACACATCAGCAGAAAAGTAAAATTAATAACAATTTTTTAAATAAATATTACTATGGCAACTCGAATTTGTATGTTATAAAAGGGGTTGACCTGATTGGTCACATCTTGAGGTCTAGGGGATTACTCCCTTGAGGTCTCAAGTTCAAATATTTTCAGGTGCAAACAATTCTTTAGAGTCACTCTCTCGGCGAAACTGAATTTAACTGACATGTGTGGCTTGAAAGTGCTGCACAACCCGGAGTTTACCGTGACGTTGAGCCCACTTTGTGCGTATATTGAGTCAGGTCTGTCGAACTCAGTACACGTGGTTGAGTGCCCGTATTTCACTCGTTACCCAAAAAAAAAACTGGATAATGTCTCTTTGGATGGATTTAAGTTCAAAACAAATTATTTTCAATATAATTCTAATAATCAGCTCAAATCCGATTCGGTTTAATATTCTTGGGATCATTAATATAGATGCATTCAATTCAAATCACTAAATTTGTGCTCTCAAGTGTGAATGAGTTAATCAAGAATCAATTGGTCAACTCTAATTTGACTATTCAATAATAAAAATCGCGATTTAGGGGATGTTCGTTTAACAAAAAATCTTCAGGATTTTTTGAATTCTTACAATACAAAAATCCTACAACCAAACATCATTTTTAGCCTCACATAAAAATAACTACAACACGCATACCAATAAAGTTAACATCACCTAAAAATTCTCAAAACACAAAAAATCTTCACATCACTCCTAACCGAACACCCTCTTAATATGTGTGTGACGAAGGATCGCTGTACTTGTCTAAAAATTTTCATTACGTTTTTTTTTTCTAGATAAATTTTTCATTACGTTAATTAGTCATATTTTTCTAACTCGGTATACTTGGGTGTTTCAGATTATCTTTTCTTACTAGGGAAAAAATCGGAAAATTGGTTGAAACTACAAAAATACCAGATTCTAAGGACATCACTGAAAAACATCAGCAAGAGATTTTCTTCATTTCTTTTTTTTTTCTTGGCATTCTTCATTTCTTTTTTTAAGAGTAGTAAAATCCCTAAAACATTGTGCTTGAATTATAAATAACTTATTTCCTTTTTCGTCGAAGGAAGTTGAATGCATTTCTTTATGTCTCCGGCTGTAAAAACTAGTCGACTTAACCCCAAGGGGTTGACCTGAGTGGTCGCAACTTGGGGCCTATGGGTTTGTTCCTCATGAGGTCCCAAGTTCGAATCTCCTCAGATGCAAACACTTCCTTGGGTCACTCCCTCAGTGAAGTTGGACTTAACTGACATGTGTGGTTTAGAAGGACTGTACAATCCGAGGTTTGCCGCGACGTTAAGCCCATATCGTGCGTATACTGAACTAGATTCGTCCGAACTCGATGGATGTAATTGAGTGATCGAACTTCCCCGTCACCCTTAAAAAAAAACTAGTCGACGGCCAGTATAGTAAAAGACCACGATGGAAAACAATTTCCCCGAACGATACGAGTACCACAACCCACATATACCACCTATAACCACCTCTTTTTTTTTTTTTAAATTAGCCACCTAAACTAAAACCACCTCACTCTGCTTCTTTTTCCTCTTCCTCTCTGTCTCGCTCTCTCTCTCTCTCTCTCTCTCTCTCACACAGACACACTCTTGCGTATTCAAAGAGTGGCCGATCCCGACTAGCCACGTTAGATCCCATCCTATATTCGCCGCACATTCCCACGGAATGCCATTTTCCGGCGACTCGAGGTTCCAACTCCTCTCTGTCTCTCCCTCACCTCTATGTGTGTGTGTGTGTCTCTGAAACTGGTTTAATTTGTGTCGGAGTTGTTTTTGCCTTCTGCGTGTGTGTTTATGCTTCCGAGGGTGAATCTCTTGTTGCTTTATCCTTACTGCAGTGACCTTTCTCTCCTCTTTTTGATCTTTCTGCTACTCGAATCTGATTCTCTTTCTTCAAGATTTGCTTTTTGTCTGTTTTTGCTGAGACCGCAGCTTTTCTATGTGCTAAAAAATCTGCTTTTTTTTTGGTTCCAGTCTGCTTGTAATCCCTTTGCCTGTTGTTTTGGGATCTAAAAAAAAGTTGTTTTCTTGTTCCTCTTTTGCTTTGTGTGTGGTTTAATTGGCATAGGTTTCGGTTTATTTCTGCTTTGGAGTTTGCTTTGTTGAATGGAATTTTTGGTCTTTTTGAGTTTGTGGTGGTGATTTTTCTAAGTGGATGCAGGTTAAGGGTCTTTAAGGCTTTGATGAGTGTTACTTTAAAAACTCCATTAAAAAAAACAGTGGTTTCCTTTTTTGAAAAAAAAGGATACTAACCAAAGACGATTAAGCTACTTTTGAGTTTGATCAGGGAATATAATGACGTATGTATTGATGTGATATTTCATGCGACTATGCTGAATTGCTGAATTGCTGAATTGCTCTCTGCCTAGAAATGTATTTGTTCGAAATTCTCATTTTCACTTAAATCCAGGACATGACCAGAGTTTGAAAAAAAAAAATCTCTCTCTCGTCTTCGCTGTACCTTTTGTCCAATAGTATGTTCTAGCTCTGACCCGTAACGTTATGGGTGCTTTTAAATGAACGTAACACCTCGGTTTGAGCTTGAAACTCGAAGCTCTGAAAGGTTTTGTGGTAAGCAAATCTATGCAAGATTATTGCGAGTAGAAGTACGATTTTCTTGTTTTGTCCTTTATGTCCGCAGGACATGTATGTACTGACTTTTGTATGTATAAATGTTCATACGTATGGATTTGTATTCAGATGAAAATCAAATATATCATCAGTTCTACACGATAGGTCTGTAGTTACACTACTTGTTTAAGCTCGAATCTAGTATTTCCTGTCTTGTTATCTGTGTAGAGATTGTATTATGTTTTCAATATATCGGTGTAGCATTGCTGTTGATGAGCATTTCTGGAGTATTATGTTCATATCTAGTTATGCAAGAAAAGTTCTAAATGGGATTAATTTTGGGAAATATTTTCGGACAGGTGTTTAAAATGAATGGGTTTCAAAGCAGAAAAGGTCCCACTACCGAGAAACCCTTTCCAGGATGTCTGGGAAGAATGGTGAACCTCTTTGATTTGAGTCCAGGCGTTGCTGGAAACATGCTGCTCACAGATAAACCGCATCGTGATGGTAGTTTCCTTTCTATATTGTCCTTTATTCTTTTTTAATGCTTATACTCTTGAAAGCTGTCTGCTTAGATTCTTGGTTCATATTCAGAATGTAAAATTTCCTCATCCATAAATATTGTTCAACTGATCTTTGCTTTGATTATCAGCTACTTTGCAAGTTCTTGAGCACGTGTAGGCATATTGTCTTGTTAATCATGTAATTGGATTGATTTTTACACTTTCCCCTCAGTTATATCTAGGGTTATGTTCGTTTTGTGTAAAAATGTAGGATTTTAGAGAAGTTGTGAATATTTATGTTGAATTGTGTTTTATTGGTGTTTGTGTAAAGTGGAGAGAGAAATGATTTGATGTAATTGTTTAATAAAAAAGTATTGGAATTATGTGAAAAAGTATAGAGAGAGAAAATTTATGTTGAATAAAAAATTAAAAAATTGTTGGAGATTGTGTAAAATGTATTGGTGTTTGTGTTTGAATTCTGAATATGTTCGGTGGTAGTTTTGTGAATATACTTAGAATCTTGAAAAAAGTGTGAAAACGAACATATCCCTAGTTCGGACATCACTCTACTTCACCGATTGTCCTATTGTTGGGTTTTTTTTTTGGCCTATTATAGTTGTTTCCAAAAAGGACTAGGTGAAGTGTCGTTGGCACAGTTAACTACAGGATATAACTTTCAGTTACCTTGTATGCTAACAAGTTCTTGAATGATTTAAATCAGGTTAGTGAAGGAGTTATTTTACTTTTGGTTTTCTGTCTGCGCTGCCCTTATTTTTGGTGTAGAGCTTAAATCCCTTCTGATTGATGTTGACTATCCTCTTGGGGAGGTCTTTCTTGCTTTTTTGTCTATCCCCTCTTTTAGTGGGGTATAGAGACTATGAGACACTATCTTCCCCTTCAGATAAAGGGTTTAGTAATTAGCCTTTATGTTCAATTGAGGTTCGCAGTTTTTAGAAGCGTCTTATTTAATGCTATCTTCTTTCTAACTCTTCTTGTCATGTTTAGGAGTCATCCTAGTTATGGTTTCTTCAGATGAATAAACTTAAATTATTAGATCTTTTGTCTAGCTGTTGTTGAAATGGAAATGATTGATTTCAGGTTATTCACTCTCAAGAAGTAGATCAGATGTGGCAAGGACATGGAGTCCTCCTTTTGGAGATCAGATAGAGGATAAAATGGTAAATTCTGTGGATGTTTTGTTGTGAATAATCGTAGTCAAGTGGGAAACAATTTTTGTGCAAGTCTCTCCGTTGTTTCTACATGAAATTTAACAATCTCCCATGTCCTGATTTGTGTTGCATTCCTGTGGATTGTGCAGGTTGTGCCAGACTCAAGGACAACTTTGAGCAGGAAGGCAGGAACACCCATGAAGATGCTTATAGATCAAGAAATGTCAAAAGAAGGGGAGTTTAAGCACAACTCTCCCAATGTGGTTGCCAAGTTGATGGGGCTGGATGCCCTCCCCCAGCAGCAGCTTGATTCTGCTGCTCATAGTAATCGTGCAAAAGGTTATTCACGACGTAGTTTAAGTCATTCAGGGATACCTTTGGGATCTTGGCAAGAAGAAGATGACTTTTCTGATAAGGGAATGTCATGCGAAATTTTTCAGTGTCCCGAACAGAATGAGTATAAAGATGTTTTTGAGATCTGGCAGGAATCTGAAAAGACAAATTATGCAAAGAATAAATCACCACAGAAGGAAAGGCATAGTGGAGATATGAACGAGAAAAAGATGGTTCTTGTTCGCCAGAAGTTCATGGAAGCAAAACGTCTGGCTATGGATGAGAAACTTCGCCAGTCTAAGGAATTTCAAGATGCTTTGGAAGTTTTAAGTTCCAATAAAGATTTATTCCTCAAATTTTTACAAGAACCAAATTCCTTATTTTCTCAATGTCTTTATGATCTGAAGTCTATTACTCCACCTCCTGAGACAAAGCGTATCACGGTTCTTAGACCTTCAAAGATGGTTGACAGTGACAAATTTGTAGGATCGGGGAAGAAGTGTGATAGACAAATAAAGAAGCCACTTCAAGTGGGCCAAGCAGTTCCGTGGAACAAAACTGACTCTGGATGTTCTCCTACCTCCGTGCATCAGAAAGGTGATGAATACCCCGGTCAACCAACTCGAATAGTGGTATTGAAGCCTAGCCCTGGCAAGCCGCAGGAGATCAAGGCTGTTGTTTCTTCACCTTCCTTATCACCCAAGATGGCACAGTGTGAAAGCTTATATGAGAAAACCAAAGATGATGAGGCTCTAAAATCAAGGGAAGTGGCAAAGGAGATCACTCGGCAGATGCGTGAAAATTTGATGGGTCATCGAAGGGATGAGACTTTAGTGTCTTCTGTTTTCTCCAATGGCTATACTGGGGATGAGAGTTCATTCAACAAATCAGAGAATGAGTATGCGGTGGGAAATCTTAGTGATACAGAAGTCATGTCGCCGTCTCCTAGGCATTCGTGGGATTACATTAATAGGTTTGGTAGCCCATATTCTTCTTCCTCCTTCAGCCGTGCCTCATGCTCTCCAGAGTCATCAGTTTGTAGGGAAGCAAAGAAGCGACTTTCTGAAAGATGGGCTATGATGGCATCAAATGGGAGTTCTCAAGAACAACGGCATGCTCGGAGAAGCTCGAGTACTCTGGGTGAGATGCTTGCTCTTTCAGACACTAAGAAGGCGGTAACATCTGAGGACAAGGATATAATTAAGGAACAAGAACCGGTGGAATCAGTGTCGTGCTTAACTTATAACGTAAATAAAGAAGTTTTGGTTGATTCTCCAAAAAATCTTCTGAGGTCAAAATCAGTCCCTGTATCTTCTACGGTATATGTTGCCAGGCTCAATGTTGAAGTTTCTGCTCCTGAGGCTGGCAAAACACATGTTCCCAAGGAGCTGACAAAGGCAAAGAGCATGACATCATCATTCAAGGGGAAAGTTTCGAGTTTATTTTTCTCTAGGAATAAGAAATCAAGTAAAGATAAATCTGCTGCATCTCAGTTTAAAGATGATGCTCAATCTGCTAGCTCTGGAAGGCCTGGGTCTCCATTGCATCCTCCAGGAGTGACTAGTGATGCCACTTCTCGATGCGTTAATGATGGTGGCCCCTGTCCTACATCACATGGATCATTGGGTAAAACCTCTCCTGATGTGACCGGCATGAGACAAATCCAAGGCACAACAACTTGTGAGGTAGTGTAAAGTCTCTTTCTTTGTTTTTGGTCATGCTTTGTGATTGCTTTTTAACCTTCGTCCAGATTCTTAAACTTAGCTAGCATCTCTAACAGTGCTCAAACATACTACAAAGATATTACCATGTGCTGCGTGTCCATGGTTCACCCTTACTCTCAACTAATGAGAACTATATACCCTTTCAGCAGTAAACGTTAAAAATGCTAGCTAGATTGTAATAAGAGGCCAGTGGGAGCAGAAATCGCAGACTGTCATGAGTAGAATGTATATTACTAGTACACCGATTTGGTGTTTGCACGCAATACAGCAGCATTTAAACAAAATAAATGCAATCGTGATGCCCTTGTTTGACAATGTCTCTGACATACTTGCTCACACAAGGAAACTGATCAATTACAAGCCTATCCCGGCAATATAATTGAGAACTTTGTACTTGGTGGTGGTGTTGGCTAGTATGTCATTAAGAGTTATGTTTACTAATTGCAGGCAGGGTTTTCTGTAACCAACCCTATAATGCCTGGAAATTTGAATGAGAATCAGGACCAGCCGAGTCCAATTTCGGTATTGGAACGACCGTTTGAAGATGATAACACTTCTCTAGAGTCCTCTGGCTCTGTGAACTTAGAACACCAGGGTACATACTCTTTCTCAGCTGTGGAAATTTTCGTTTGTTTTGACCTCATGGATTAATTGTTGAATTTTCTTCAATTAAACAGGAAGGCCTATTAATTCTAACTTAATTGACAAATCACCACCTATAGAATCAATTGCTCGGACACTGTCCTGGGATGATTCTTGTGCAGAGACAGCCACCCGATATACAGTAAAACCTTCAGGTTCCCCAGGCACCGGGGAGGATGAACAAGAGTGGCTGGCCCTTGCCCAAAAACTATTATCAGTGGCTGATCTTGATGGTGAGGTGCGAACTGAGACATTTTCTGCTAGATGGCATTCGCTTGAAAGTCCATTGGATCCATCATTGAGGGACAAATTTGCCACCCCTCATGACCTGGATTTTCTGCCTGAGGCTAAGCGAAGGCAACGGAGATCAAATTGGAAGCTTGTATTTGATTGTGTCAATGCTACCCTAGTGGAAATCACAGGTTATGGGTCAGACAAGTGCCTAATGGGAAGGCCCTGTAATGGGGCCAAGGGCAGGCTCTTAGAGGCATCACCTATGCTGGTGGACTGGGTGTGGACCCAGATGCACAAATGGATTTCTAACGAGGGGAGCTGTGTTTTGGAGAATGGTGGGGACAGCAACAGCCTGGTGGTGGAGAGGCTGGTGAGAAAAGAGGTTGTGGGAAGAGGGTGGGATGAGCTTTTGAGATTGGAAATAGATAATTTAGTAAAGGAAATAGAGGGGAAGTTGCTGGAAGAGCTTGTGCAAGAGGTTGTGGTTGATTTGACAGGTAGGCTGTGAAGAGGCTTTGCATTCTTTTCTTTTTTTCTTTTTTGTCATAATATTGTAACACTCTATTATTTGGGTATTTGACTTTCAACAATGATGGCCCTACTCCCCCAATCTGTTTCATATTGCAAATATTTAAAGTAGTGATTGTCTGAAATTTGTTTATTTCAATTGTCGGATTACATCTGTATAGAGGTGTCAGTCTATTGTCGGAGCTTCCTTTCTTTAATGGTAGTAGCCTTGTGAGGATTGAGAACCTAGAGCTCGTTTTTTGGTTTTTTATGGATTCTCTTTTCCTCGTTTCCCACCATGCTGTGGCATTACCTACCATGCTCCCTACCCTGCTCATGATCAGCATGCGAAGAACACTAAGAGGATAAAGAATGTTATCCCTACGTTTACCATATCTTAATGATTGAAGCTATGCAGAGAGGGAATACGACCCTCGGCTAAAATTACTCAACACTTAACTGACATTTGATGCCATGGTTTGAGCCAGTTGCTTGTTGCCTTGCCTGGTCAAATTTCCTGAAAGCTGATTGAGAAGCTAATGAAATTTAGCAGCCTCGACAAACAATCAGACTTGACATCTCTTCGGATGAAAAAGAAGCAGAAGGAATGGATAAGACGACCAGCAACTTCTGAGGATGTTTCTTTCTTCTCCCCACACTGGAGTATCCATGCTAAAACCAAAATGTGGTCCAAAACATGGATATGCGGTACCAGATTTAATGCTTCTTGCAGTACCTCATGAACTCCTGTGGTGATTAGCCCTACGAAACCGATTGAAGAAATGGGATTGGTGCAGAAACATAAATAGAAGGCGGTTCTGTGATTGAGAAACATAAGGAGAAAGCATGTTAGGGGGCATTTAATAGGGGATGCAATAGTGTTGGCATCACCATCATGCCTGTGTATCTTTTGGGCCCATGTATCATCCGAGACAAGGCATATAAAGTAACACATTATCAAGCACTTACCCAAAAACAAAAAAGAAATTATGACAAAGAAATAATTTTTTTTTGACATTTATGAGGTCTAGCAATCAGATAGCTTGTGGGGGAGCATCATTAATATTGGCTCAGATCGATTAAAAAACTTGTTGAGAGTATCTTCGATGGCAATCTTTTGGCAGAACCAAAATTCAGTACAATTTTAGGATATATAATTAAAACAAGAAAGCTATGGAAGTGGTAGTCCAACTGATTACCAGTCACCTTGTAATGAAGGTAGGGATGAAGATTCTTGGATCGAACCTCTCAACTGTATTATTTAGTTGCACTTTGTGGAGCATTAGGTACCAAGAAGACTTAACCAACAGGTCCACCTCCTTGCTCAGTGAGCAGCTCGCTCTCAGACTTCTGGTTTTATTAACGTCATTTGTATTCCCTTTTATATTTTGCAATGCATGAGATGGTTTTCATTAAAAAAAAAAGTTACACTTTCGTGAAGCTGTAGTGAGGCTCCCCTTTTTTTGTTGTGGTAGTTATGACTCAATCCAACACCTGCAATTGGTGGGAGCTCCTATGAACATGCCCAAAGGGAGTTGAGACTATGGTGAGATCCCTCCTTAGGTGCGACAACTATACTTCAATCCAACACCTGCAGTGAGTGAGAACCCCTATGATTATAGGCAGCGGGTGGGAGCCCCCTATGGACATGCCCATAAGGAGTCGAGACTATAGTAAAGTTTGGACCAGGATATCCTGCAATTCAGGTGAACGAATTGCAGGTGCGATTCCGAAGAGAGAGGAGTGAGTCCTACTCGGGACCCACATCGGGCAAGAGAACTCTGTTCGGATAAGTGTGGGTCCCGAGCGAGACCCACAACTCTCTCTCTCACCTATTGCACTCTGCAATTCGTTCAGAGGATACCAGTCCGTAGAGTTTCCCCTTAGGTGCGGCTATGCCTCAATCCAACACTTGTCGTGAGTGATAGCCCTTGCGATGAGGGGAGTCAGCTATACTGATAGCCCCTACCATTCCACTCATAAAAAGGGAGAAAATTTTAGTCAAAAGGGAACAGGAAAAAGGCGGTGCAGTTTTCAAAAATTTTATACGAACTGTCTAGGAGTTAAAACAGACATCCCGTGACTATCAACTACTGTTTAGCATCTCTCTCTCTCTGCACTTTGAGACCAAAGAGATAAGTTCAGTACATAACAAATTAGTTAAATTGATCAGGGGAGTCGGAACTTTTTTTTTCTCGAAAAACAACCAATAGATTAAAAAATAAAAAACGAACACAACAAAACGACTAACACAGACACAACCACAGGACAAACAGACACAGACACAACCAGTAAGACCCTCCAACGGATCAGAGGAACCACTATGAACTCCATGCAGGGCAGAGGGAGTGATGGCCGGACATAGTAGGCAAAGCTACTAGGACCTGGACAAGCCGGGAAAGCGCCACAAGCGACGCGTAGCGAGACCCAATAAAGGGTCGGAAAAGAGCCACAAGAACTTGGATAACCCCACGGAAGGGGCGGACAGACAACCACGGAAAAAGACAGACAACAAGCCCTAAACAGAGGGGCATACCCAAACGGGCGAAAACACGACCAAACACGAGCCCTAAACAGAGGGGCAGGCCCAAGCAAACGACAACAAGACATAAGACTAGCCCTAAACAAAGGGGTAGACCCAAACGGGTTTATTACTGGTCTGACTGAAACCGACGGCGGCGGCGCGTGGGCCACGGTAGAGGGGAGCCGAAGTGGAAAATGGAGTGCATGGGCCACACTATCCACGCCAGAGGAGAAGAGCTGGAACCGGGGGGCGGAGGGGCTGCCAAGCGTGGCTAAGGTGGTCGGCGCGTCAGATCCACGTGCAGCGCGTGGCGCGCGTGGATCGCGACGCGCCACCAGTTGAGGAACGGTGAAGAAGGCCGACGAAGCTCTCTTCGTGCTGAGTCCACCCAGCCGGCGCTTGCACTTCCAAAGACGACGGAGACCACCGAAAAACGCGAGATAGCCACCAGCCAAACCCACCCGAGCTGACCAGAGAGCCGGAGAAGGGAGAGAGAAGAGGGAGAGGGGAAGGAGAGAAGGAAAAAGGAGGAGGGGGATGAAGGAGCCGGAGCTCCCCCCCTCCTCCGTAAGGGGACTGGGTTGCGAGAGGAGTCACGCGGTAGAGAAAGAGAGAGGAGAAATTTCAGAAGGGGGGAGTCGGAACTTCTAAAACAATGAAAGGGCACACAGATTTGTCTCGGGCGGTCCATGTGCGTGTCTGAGAGAAAAGAGAGGTGCAGTTCAACTCTCCAGAGTCAAGTCCTTACATTGCTTATATTTCTCCTTGCCCACTGTATCAATTAGCACAGTTCTATCAAAACCATGTCCTGTGGCTATATCATGGGTTCTAATTCAATCCTTCCTTGATTATCGTCTTGTCTGTTGAGAAGAAAATGTTCTGAAATTGATTTTCTAGTCCTTTTTTTCTTTCCACTCAGCATGCATGCATTCAAGAAATTCATGCTAAGTTCAAAAGGCTGCATTCATAACAGAAGCTTTAGAAAAGAAAAAGGTCTCCCCCAAGTGTTCAGATCAGTAATATAAACGGGCACTGGAAACATAACGCCAAGAGAACAGATTTCCCACAAGGTACAAGCGTAACAAAGAGGAGAGGAGGAAGGAGGGGACATCAATTATTAGGGGGAGTAGTGATTTTCCGATGGCAGAAACATGGATTTGTAGGATGCAATTCAAGAGGAAGTCCGGACTACCAGTCAAGGCAGTTTTTAGATGCAAGCACAGGCGGCAAGAGATCTCTCGTGATTGTCAGCATTCATGGTTTCAAAATCAACAAATACGATATCATGTGATCTATTAACTGCCTCTAGAGTCTATAGGGAGAAAACATGAAAGGGCAATTTTTTTTTGCAGAAGGAACAACCAAAGAACATCTATAGCACGCTTTTGGAAGCGAGAGAGAAAAAGGGGGGGGGAGAGAGAAGCAATGACAAGGCACGCATTGTCATGATGTGTGGCTGTCGTGAGAAGGGAGCTGGACGCAGAGAGTTACGAAGGGGGAAGACTTTGGAAAATTCTAGGATGTTCGTGTGTTTGGTCTGGAGTTGCTTTGTTTAGCATTCGAGTGGGCTAGGGCCTTGGGCCAACTATGTTACTGCTTATTTAGTTTACTTGGGTTGTATTTGGGCTTTCATCTTGTGTTTAGGTCCATTCCATGGGCCCATTATTATTTTGCTGTACTTAGTTGTTCAATTGGAAAATGAGAACTATTGGAAAAGTATTCAGCCAAACAGCAAGGAGAGTGACGATCTCGAATTCGTCTTGTTCATCAACCATTACCGTTACAAAATCCATTTTCATACTTTACATTTACATCCAGTTACACTACATTTGGTATCAAAGCCTTCGCTCCTCATGGCTCAAGCTGCTCGCTTAACTCAGTTGGAAGAGACGATTGCACAGATGAAAACACAGCAAGACTCTCATCAGCAGACGATGGACAACATGTCACAGCAGTTGCTTCAAATTGCTGACAGCATCAGGGCTATCTCCATCTCTAATGGGAAGCGTGTAGATTCTGGAGGTGCAGAAGAACTTGAAGGCCCAGGTGGATCTGGTGGAGGTACTGGAAACCCGAATGGAGCTGGAAATCCAGAGGGATCGGGAGGACCTGAAAACATAGGAGAAGGATTTTCTGGCAGCAATAGGGGACCACAGTTTAAGCCCCTTAAACTTGAGTTTCCACGTTTTGATGGTGAAAACCCAACTGCTTGGATTTACAAAGCCAATCAATTCTACAGTTTTTATCAAACACCTGGTGGGCAAAGGGTGTTGCTGGCCTCTTTTCACATGGATGAGGATGCACTAATATGGTTCCAAGATGCTGAGGAAGCAGGGGCGTTTACTAGTTGGGAAGCTTTCACTAAAGCCCTATATACTAGGTTCGGTACATCTGTTTATGATGACCCCATGGAAGCTCTTCATAGACTAAGGCAATCTGCTACGGTGGTGGAATACAAGGCCCAATTTGAGCACTTGTCTAACCGAATCAGAGGACTCTCTGATAGAAACAAACTTAGTTGTTTTATCAGTGGCTTGAGGGATGAGATCAGATTTCAAGTCAAGCTATTAAATCCTCATACTCTGAATGCAGCTTTTGGCCTTGCTAAGATTCAAGAGGAGAGCATTGCTACTATAAAAAGGAGCCTGAGATCTGGGTTTTCAGACCCAAATAGGAACCCAAATCCTACTTATACAAGGAACCCGAATCCTAGGAGTGGAAACTTCTCAGGAAATTATTCCAGAGGGTCAGTGGACTCAAAACCAAGGTTCCCTATCCAACGTTTGACCCCTGCCCAGATGAAGGAAATGAGGGATAAAGGGCTGTGTTACAACTGTGATGAGAAGTGGAATCTACAGCACCAATGTAATGGGAAACGAATTTACATGATGGAGGAGACTGAGTGGATTTCAGAAAAGGATGAAGAGCCTATTGAAGGGGAGGAGGACCCTCAGGTTGACCCCAACATACCAGAAAATTCCACCCTACCCGAGATCTCTCTACATGCCATTTCTGGTGTACCTAAACTTAGCACTATGAGGCTGATGGGCAGAATTGGGACAAGTAAAGTGGTTATCCTAGTAGACACAGGGAGTACCCATAATTTCTTAGACCCTTCAGTAGCTAAGAAAAATGTGTTGGATGTCACTAATTCTAAGCAGCTGCGAGTAAGAGTAGCTAATGGAGAGACTATGGTGGCAGAAGGGGAATGTGAGGGAGTGACTGTCAAGATGCAAGGGCAGCAATTTGATACTGATTTTTACTTACTACCATTGGGAGGTTGTAATGTTGTTATGGGGGTATATTGGCTTAGTACTTTGGGTCCTATTTTATGGGACTTCCTTAAACTCACTATGTCCTTTGATTACAAAGGACGACCTGTTTTGATGCATGGGCTTAAGCCTACTGAATGGTCATTAATGGAAGGCCAGAATTTTCATGTGCATTCAGAAGTAGAGAGGCAAGGGGTAGTTGTGCATGCTGTTCACACAGCTGCTGAAGATAAAGAGGTGCTTTTGACCCCAACTATTGGGAAAGTTTTACAAGAATTTGAAGATGTATTTGCTGAACCTAGAGATCTGCCCCCCATTCGCAGTCAAGATCATCGTATCATTCTCAAGGAGGGAACCCTTCCCATTTGTGTAAGACCCTATAGATATCCTTTCTACCAAAAGGGTGAGATTGAAAAAATTGTTCGGGAGTTGTTGGAGTTAGGGGCAATCCGACCAAGTCAATCACCCTTTTCCTCTCCCGTTTTGCTGGTAAGGAAGGCAGATGGTGGTTGGAGGATGTGCATGGATTATCGGGCTCTAAACAAAGCAACAGTGAAGGATAAATACCCTATTCAAGTGGTAGATGAACTCATGGATGAACTACATGGTGCTACTGTTTTTTCTAAGCTGGATCTAAGATCTGGTTATCACCAGATTCGGGTAAGGGCTGAGGATGTACATAAAACTGCCTTTAGGACCCATGAGGGTCACTATGAATTTTTGGTGATGCCCTTTGGGCTCACCAATGCTCCTTCCACCTTCCAAGGGCTCATGAATGATGTGTTTAGACCTTTTTTACGAAGATTTGTACTAGTGTTTTTTGATGATATACTAGTTTATAGTAAAGACTTGCAGGAGCATGCAATTCACCTCAGACAAGTGTTAAGCACTCTTCGGCAGCACCAGTTGTATGCTAAAAGGTCCAAGTGTCGCTTTGCCTATAGTGAGATTGACTACTTAGGACACTTTATATCAGCAAAGGGAGTAAGGGCTGACCCGGAAAAAATTGCAGCCATGTTAGAATGGCCACTGCCTAAAACTCTCAAGGCCCTCAGGGGTTTTTTGGGACTCACAGGGTATTATAGAAAATTCATTCAGAGATATGGACAGGTTGCTGCCCCTCTGACCCAACTATTGAAAAAGAACTCTTTCAGTTGGACCGAGGAGACCACTCAAGCCTTCCTAGCCTTGAAGAAAGCTGTGACAAATCCTCCAGTTTTGGTGCTACCAGATTTCACAAAAACTTTCACTATAGAGTGTGATGCATGTGGAGTGGGGGTAGGAGCAGTCTTGATGCAGCAAGGGAGACCACTTGCATACTTCAGCCAAGCCTTAAAGGGTCAACTACTACACTTGTCCACTTATGAAAAAGAGTTGTATGCTCTAGTTTGTGCGGTGCAAAAGTGGAGGCCCTATTTGGTGGGGCAAACCTTTGTGGTCAAAACTGACCAGCAAAGCCTCAAGTTCCTTTTAGAGCAGAAGGTAGGAACCCCATCCCAATAGAAATGGCTCACTAAACTCCTTGGGTATGACTTTTCTATTGACTATAAGAAAGGTAAGGAGAACCGGGTGGCCGATGCCCTATCTAGGAGAGATGAGTTGCCTGAAACTCAGGAGGGAGGACTAGCTGCAATTACTTTTCCCCAACCACTTTGGCTGGAAGAACTGAAACAAAGTTATCTTGGTGACACTGTGGCCCAAGAGTTGCTTTCCAAGATTCAGCAAGGTCAAATGCAGAGCAGACAAGTGGTGTTTCGTAATGGGATTATTGTGAGGAAGGGTAGGATATATGTGGGAGATGCATGGGATCTAAAACTGAAACTTTTGACCTTGGTGCACAGTAGCCCTACAGCTGGCCATTCAGGGTATCACAAGACTCTTCATAGAGCACGGGCTGATTTTTACTGGCCAGGTATGAAAGCTGATGTGAGGACATTTGTGAGGGAGTGTGATATTTGTCAGAGGAACAAATCCGAGAATCTACACCCTGCAGGACTTCTACAACCTCTCCCTATCCCCAATAGAGCTTGAGCAGATATTTCTATGGACTTTTATAGAAGGTTTGCCTCTCTCCAATGGTCTCAATGTTATTCTGGTCGTGGTGGACAGATTAACTAAGTATTCTCATTTCATTGCTCTATCACATCCCTATACTGCCCTCACTGTTGCCCAACTCTTCACTACCCACGTCCTTAAACTACATGGGCTACCTTGTTCAATAGTCTCAGACCGTGACCCTATTTTTCTCAGTAACTTTTGGACTGAGTTGTTTACCATTCAGGGCACTACTCTAGCTCATTCCTCTGCCTATCACCCCCAAAGTGATGGACAAACCGAAATCGTCAACAAGTGTGTGGGCCAATACCTACGCTGCTACTGTGGAGAGAAACCAAAATCCTGGTCCCTATGGCTTCCCATGGCTGAATGGTGGCATAATTCTAGCTATCACTCATCTACCAAAATGACTCCCTTCGAAGCCCTATACGGCTACCCACCTCCTAACCTCATCCATTACATACCCAACACAACACAAAATGCAGCAGTAGCGTCCCAACTTAAATCTAGAGATCAAATACTAGATACTCTTAAACACAACTTGCAGGTAGCTCAAGAACGCAGCAAATCACAGTATGACAAGCATCACACGGAAAGAATTTTTGATTTGGGTGATTGGGTTTACCTGCGTTTACAGCCTTACCGTCAAAAGTCACTGGCTTTGCGCAAAAGCTTCAAGCTTTCTCCCCGTTTCTATGGCCCCTTCCAGATCCTTCAGAAAATTGGAGATGTGGCCTACAAACTTGCTCTGCCATCAGACGCCCGCTTGCACCCAGTTTTTCATGTCTCTTGCCTTAAACGCAAGCTGGGAGACCACACCGTGCCCTTGCCGACGCTACCTCCTGTAGATGAAGAAGGGGCTGTACATGCCGAACCAGAGAAGGTGTTGGATCGAAGATTTCGAAAACAGGGAAATCAAGCTTTGACAGAAGTTCTGGTGAAATGGCGTGGCGCAAGCACTGAAGATTCGACCTGGGTAGCCGACTGGAAGCTCAGGGAAGAATTTCCCCACCTTGTGGGCAAGGTTCTTTGAAGGGTAAGAGGATGATGTGTGGCTGTCGTAAGAAGGGAGCTGGACGCAGAGAGTTACGAAGGGGGAAGACTTTGGAAAATTCTAGGATGTTCGTGTGTTTGGTCTGGAGTTGCTTTGTTTAGCATTCGAGTGGGCTAGGGCCTTGGGCCAACTATGTTACTGCTTATTTAGTTTACTTGGGTTGTATTTGGGCTTTCATCTTGTGTTTAGGTCCATTCCATGGGCCCATTATTATTTTGCTGTACTTAGTTGTTCAATTGGAAAATGAGAACTATTGGAAAAGTATTCAGCCAAACAGCAAGGAGAGTGACGATCTCGAATTCGTCTTGTTCATCAACCATTACCGTTACAAAATCCATTTTCATACTTTACATTTACATCCAGTTACACTACATGTCATTTGTGGGCATGAATGCAAGTGTTCTGGGCAAGTCGACTTGCAATAGTTTTTATGCACAGGTATTATTTATGAGTCAGATTTCCCTGGGTTTGGCGGTTTGACGACCATGAAACAATCAATGTTCTATGTTTTTACAGCATACATTAGAATCACCCACAAATTTCTTTGAAAGACAATGAAAAACACGGCATTAACCAAGACAACAAGGGTTCTTGTTTCACAAAGAAAACATACGACTCATAAGGACTTCCCTTCAGGCAACAATAGCATGTTAGCACGCAGTTTGATAAATGACTATACATCACGAACTCTTCCACAAGGCAAAGAATGGGAAATCTCCAAAGCAATGGTATATACTCGGTATTGACATAAAGCAGACCATACTGATGCTCTGTTTCTGCCCTACCAGATGGAAACATTCTCCGGCCTTCACTGCCTCGAGTTTGCGCTCACTGATGAGTTCTGATTTGTGTTCAATCCATACTGCACGCGGAAATGCAAAATGGCATCATTACCTATTTGTGCTTACACTACCAACAGAGGCTCCACAAAGAAAAAAATAATAAAAGGGATTGTCTAAAAGAAATAGTAGTGAAGTTCAAAATTGTTCTATACATTACCAAAGTACAAATAAACATATTGTTGTCCAGAATATCCAATCCTAGCGGCAAGGATTGGGTCAAAACAAATAATTATTTTAGCAATATTTGTTCATCCACGCTATGAATCCCTACACCTAGAGGTTTGCAAATGGAAAGTTCCTTATTTCTTATCAGCCACCCAGATCGTTAATGCATCTGTATGCAAGGCCAAACTCAAGATATTTGTCACAAAGTTAGCACACTTGCATAAAGTGATGGTTTTGGATGGATACCCAAAAGCTCATCATGCTTATTTATCTATAGTACGTAGGTGTCAACCAGTTAAGAATGAATCACCTACCAGGGGTCAAACAATGACAATTTATCTGAAACAATATGAAGAATGAACTCTGTATGGATGTTTTTCTACTTATATGTCTTCCCTAAAATGGACACCAGCATTTCCTAATAAATAAATAACATCTAAGTCTCTGACTGGGTAATACCAGAAAGAGCAGTCATAAATGTGTTTTCGACTTATCATTACTACTATAAACAAGATACCTTCTCTCGTATCCTTAAGCTCCAAATGTCGGAGTGAGTCCCTCGGCCATCAGTCTTGGTTGACCCAGAGGGTTGGCTTGATTGTGGGTTTAGCAGTGGCTCCCAAGTTCTGCCCCTACCATCATAGTCATCCTCATATTCAATGTCGGTCCTCCGAGTAGAAACCATGGCTCTCAGAATTATTGATAGTAGTACTGAAAAAGCCTGAAATTGAATAAAAAAAACTACATGTAAAGAGAGAGAAGAAAAAACAGATCCAATAAACATATAACAGATAGAAACACAACAATTTGCCCCATTGGGTGCGGTTATTCAAATATAACAGAACTGGAGAAGCAAAAATCTCTAACAAATAGATGTTTTCAGTGATGAAAGAGAAACTATAGAATGTTAATGGATCGTTTTTGTTCATGGACATGAAAGAAAGACACGTACAAGAGCATGCTCTTGCAAGTGGTAAATGCCTGTCATAGCCATCCATATTTCTGTTGGTTATTGAGGTTTACGGTAAAGGATTCAAGAACTTGTTTTCCTTTAACAAAGTAGTCGAAAACCAGGAAAAGGATCTCCCATCCTAGCTACGCAATACTTTTCACATTGGAAGCATATCAGATTTGGTACTCTCCTTCAAATAAACTCTTTAATGTGTAGGTTGAGAGTTTAATGAACATCATCGATACATCTCAAAACTCCAAGCACAATCCAGTCCCTCAATCCTAGAGATTCATTAACATATACTTCTTCCGTGCTTTCAAATTCTTTCCTCAAAATGGTTCCATAGAAAGTTTGGCTCTCTCTCTGAGTTTCTGTCTTATGAGAGCTCTACATGAGGATCTTTTATTCAAATATCATTAGAGCCCCGACATTAGTAACATCCCCTGCACAATGAAACCTGCTTTACAAAGCACTAGAACCCATGGAATTGGCAGCTTCAAGCTGAATATTACGAACTGAGATCATAAAACCATAGTTGGAACTTGGAACATTGTATTTACCTTTTCAAAACTCACTGGAAGTTTTAACAGGTAGAATGAGCTTCTGATGTAGTTGTCAACAATTAAATATAGAGTCTAGGGGTTAAGATGGAATGGAGTTCCAACGGTTTGACACTAAAATGAAGATTTTCTTTCCCTCAAGACTTTCACATTTGTTCCAACTGAAGAGCTGCAACTGCTAAAAGCTGACTCCTAAATTATTGATTGACCACCAATATAATATGTATAACATCTTACTTATCAAAAAAATAATAATATGCTAACATCTTAAAGATCGATGTCTTAGTCCCTTCCCCCCCCCCCCCCGCCTTTTAATTTGGTAAGTACACATGCATCCAATGGATCTTGATTTCACGAGTCAACAAGATATCAATTGAGCTAGAGATATCAGATATCAGTTGTGACATACCTGAATCGCAACCACAGCAATACCAACCCATTTACAGATTTCTATATTGTCTGAAATGAAAGATCGAAGGCTCTCGAGTTCACCAGTGGGATCAAATGGAAGATCCTGTAGAGGTAGTAAACATATTTCAACATTATTTAGGATAAATATGCAAGATGAAGATAATGCACCTAAGTATTAATGAAATGCATTTAACGAAGAAAAGAATTACCATTTGCCAACTTTGATCAATTGCAATAAATGCCACCAGAGCCGCCTCTATTAGTATGAGTACTGTTATGAGGACAGCATACTGAGATTTTAAAAAGGTTAAAGGAAAAGTCCAAGGGAATAGAATTATAAACATAAAATTTAAGTGCTTAATTGCCTTCAATTCCACTAGCAAAATGAATTAGACATGCACACCATGAAACTGTTATCAAGTTCGAGGATAGAAAGTTCACAACTTGGATACATGGAGATTAATTTCTTAACCAAGTGAAGTTGGAAAACTCAAATACTTCATATATGAAGGATACAAAACACAGGCAGCAGCCATGAATCACTTCAGCAGCAAGACAACCTATGAAAGTAATGCAACATAGGAGAACGCCCACTCCCATAAAAGAGTAGATGAACCTGCCAGCAGAAAGAAGCATCAAATTAATAGTCGTATGAACCTCCTCTAATCCCAAACTTCCAATGCACAGGAGCCACGGAAAGCACAAAGGCAGATAACCAATCGATCAGTAGCAGATTGCAAGCCCTTATTCCAATTAAGAAGTTAAAAAAAAAAAAATCCCAGTTGATCGCAGTGGAAACTAACCATCAGTGAAAATAAACCGTGAAAGACTCACAACATTAATTAGAACTGTCATATGGGTTCCCATCAAATCCGATACCTATAAATCCAAATAAGCACCAAGACTCGAGAATAAAACCAACTCCTAGTCCCGTGAACAAGTATACATGCAAACACATGCAATCCTAATCGACTCAAACAAAGAAGACCCAAGCTATTTGCAATGGCAAAACAATCACAAAACCCTATCGAAGTTAAAAATGATTAAAAAAAAATCAATCGTTTAAAGCAAAAAGCCTCATTCCCCTAATTCAAACTTAAATTATAATCAATAGTAATTTTGACCCCATTAATTGAGCTTAGGATAAACAATTACGGCATTGAATCCAAGACAGCCGCACGAACATCATTTAATACCCAGTCACTTTTTCCGGTCAAAATCTCGATAACCATTCATACAGAAAAGAGACAAACGAAAACAAATGAAGCTAAACTACGGAAAATTGAAATACCAAGGAGCGGGAAGCTGAAACGCATCCAAATCGACCTCAACCCCATCAAATCCAGAAACCATATCGGCCTCAATAGCTATCGTTGCGATCGCGTTGGAAACCCAAGCTGGTTGAGAATTTAAGAAAAGGGAAAGAGAAGCAGCTGGTGATGGAGCCGAAGGTGGCAGCGGCGGTGCCGGTGGAGTCACGGGGATGTGGTGGTTCCACTGGTTGAGCATCCATGCAGAGTAGACTATGATGGAAACTCCAACGAAAGCCTGAAGAAAATTCAGGATTTTGAGGACGAAAGCTAAGGAAACGTGGAAACAATTGGGTCGCATCTCTGAAATCTGACTTTAAAAGCCTAAGCTTCGATATAATTTAAAGGGGAATCTAGCATCGAAATTTCAAACCCCTGAAAACTAATGAGAATCCGGAGATAGATAGAGAGGGGGAAGCGTGCGTAGATCTGAGTTCGAGTGTTTGCGTTTTTCCTTTTTGATTTTTTGTCCCATTTGGTTTGATTCTTCTTCGCGATAGAAAAGAAATAACAATTTTCTGATTTATGAAATATATATTTTCAATTAAGGAAGATAATTTAGATTTGTACACGGTCAATGTCAAAGAGATCCTACTATTAAACCGTTTGATTCATTGGATTATAAATATGATTAATTTGATATTATCTGTTCATATCTCCTTGACACCACCAATGATCGTTATTAGTCTAATATATAGTCCATCAAAATACACTTACTTAATTCATGAATTATTATAAACTTTTAATTTTTTTGTAGGAATAAAAAAAACTTCATATGCTCTGTAAATTATGTGGCTTGATGGTAAAGAGTTTAAGGGAGAAACAAAACAAAAACATATTTTTTTTAAAAAAAATTAAAAATCATTACGTGTTGAGTTTGCCTTGAATTTTATCAGGAGAAAATGCATTGTTCGGCTTATAAGTTTGCGTCAATTGCGTTTCACTAATTCTAATTTTAAAAACTGCGATTTACGTTCTATAAGTATGCGATATTTGTAATGTTCGTCCACAGTCAAAATTTTCCGTTAAACTTGACAGAATTCGAGATTAAAATGACCGAAATGCCCTCAAAGACAATTTTCAAAAAAAAAATATTTAAGAAATAAATTGAAAATATATATAGATTATTCAGATAGAGTTTCAATAATTTTATATAAAAAATATTACTTTTTTTAATATCATTTTTAATTTTTTAATGAATTTTTTAAATATTTTTAATACTTTGTTTTGGATGGTTATTTTGGTCATTTTAATGCCGAATTCCGTCAATTATAACGGAAATTTTGACTATGGATGAACATTGCAAATGTTTCATATTTATAGGACGTAAATCGCAGTTTTTAAAATTAAAGGGAGTGAAAGGTAATTGACGCAAATTTATGAGACGAAAATGACTTTTCCCATTTTATCACGTGCGCCTCATAATGTTGCAGAAATTTTTCCTATGTTGTACAGTAAAGGGAACCACGTTAAATTTTGATATTCTGGATGTATTTATTTGTTTTTATGTTGTTTACATAATATTGTGATCAATTACATATTATTAGTAAACAAATATTTCAATTAAATTTTAATGTTCTCTATTATATATTTGTTTGTTTTCCGGTTTACTTAAAGACACAAACAAATATAGGCATAATTTTGATTATTGTGAAGCCAGAAAGAGTAAAAAAAAAAACAATATAATTATATCTGAAAGGAGCTTCCCGGAAACAAACATGTCTATGAGATTTTGTGGGAGTCGAGTTGGCTTGCAAATTAACAAAGAGCGACAGAGTTTGTATGCTTTTTTTGCACAGAAAATGACCAAATTAGAAAGTTCTGGAGGATTGGATGCGAATAGGATGTGTCCAACAACTTGAAGGGGATGGAGTTTGGAGCAGGAAGAGATTGTTTAATCTTATTGACCAAAACTAAACAAATAGGAGACGAAAGAGTTGTAGTCCATTGTATTGATCAGTTGCTGTCAATTTGTGGCGGGTGATATATATATATTTTTTTGGGGTAACGACTCTAAAGACAACCAAAAGCTCGTTGGATATTTTATTGGAAGAATATCCAAATTGGATATGCTGCAGAGTAGTCTGGAGGCCGATGAAGAAGTCAAAGTACATCAGATGCATGTCTATTCCTCTTGCCCCGTCCATTCCGGGGCCCATGGGCTTAGTTCTGGACCTTCTATTTCTCTAAGGTGGTCTATTGGGCTTCAAACAGCCCATAACATGATCTTCATGGGGTTCCTCTACTCGGCTAATGGATCAGTCTCCTTTTACTCATACTGTCGATGTCCTATTCTATATTTAAGGGAGATCATTTCTTCCCGTTTAAATCGGAACATCCTATTCCTGTGTTTCGGTATCGGTTCCGGCCACATCCTATACTGGAACCAGATCCAATTATTGAGAAAAATCGGTTCGGGTATACATATTTTTAAAAGAAAATCTAGGCTCAAAATGGTGCATATTTTTAAAAGAAAATCTAGGCTCAAAATGGTGCCATTTTGAGCCCGGTTTAAAAAAAACCAAAAGAACTTAAGTCGAACGAATTTGTTCCAACCCGTGAGCCACAGAGCTCGTGGTCGTCGCCCCTAGGCACCAGCCCCCTCTCCTTGTCTTCGGTCTCCCTGCCATGACTCACCCCCACCCTCCCTACCGCGGTTCCTTTCTCCCTCAGCCATGCTCTGCATCTCTCTCCCTCTCTCCCTCGTCATCGCATCTTAGGCCAATTCCCTCAGCTGTGCTCACTGCTTAGCTCTTCTCTCCCTTCCGCGGCTTCTCTCCATCAGTGACCATCACTCATCAGCTCTCTCTCACCAAGGTTGGAGCCTCAACCTCTATAATCTATTTACTATTTTATTTAAATGTTGTATTGTTAACTTATTTAGTGTTAAACTTATATAGGTTTTGTTAATTTGATTTGGGGATGTGAAATTTTTGATGGGCAAATTCGGTGATTTGACAGATTCAGTGATAATTTATACACCAAGGTATGATTATTTTTTTAACCTAAGCTACTATTTGGGAATTAGATGATAAAACTTGGGAAGATTGATGGTTGTAGTGTATTTTTTAGGTGTGTATCATGTTGTAATTTTTTTTCAAGTTGTAGATACGTGTCATGCCACATAAAAAAATAATATTGAAAAAAATATGTATGCATTTGTGTATTGTGTATATATATTTCACTTCGTGATATAATTTGGTACTGATAATATTAAATTCAAAATAATAGATGTCGAGATTTGATTTCCTAATGGTTGTAGTGTCTTTCAAAAAATGCGCTGTCATTTATAAATTATAATTAGGTAATGTCCAAAGAAATAAAATAGCTCTACTCATATCAAGAAGACTTCAAATTTTCATATCAGGTTCAGTTATATGTATGCTTAGAATTGTTGATGCATGATGCTTAGATGTTTTAGGTTGTGAACATAGTTGTTTAGACTTTAGATTTAATTTTATTTTGTTTTGTATGCTTAGATGATTTAGGTTGTGAACATAGTTGTTTAGACTTTAGATTTAATTTTATTTTGTTGTGTATGCTTAGATGATTTAGGTTGTGAACATAATTGTTAGAGTTAGATAGATCGAGTCATTTTGCAATTAATTTTTGTTACTCAGTTATCAAATGAAGTTAATGAATTGAAAATCAAATGTGTTTTATGTCAGATGGATTCTATTAGTTCTACACTTAATACAAATATGAGGTCTTGCCCCGGTACCAGTGGTCCATCTGACCCAATTGATAAGTGTGTTAGTGCTCCTCATTCTCCTGGAAATGAGGGTCCTACTAATCAGCCAGAAGAAGATCAACCTAGTAAAAAGAGAAAAAAATGCTCGCAAGAGTTTTGTGTGAGATCATTTCACTAAGATTTTACCAATTGTTAGACCTGAACACCTTGAGGTCGAATGTCATCATTGTAAGGCCAAGGTTAGGTGACATCCTGATCACCATGAGACTTCGGGTATGAGAAGTCATCTCAAACGTTGCTTGTCATATTTGAAGCAACAAAACCTATTAGATAAGTCTCACTCTGAGTTGACAATGGATTCTTCAAAAGCAAAAGGAATGAGTTGGGGGTTTTGAAGTTTGACAATTATAGTGAAAAGGAGGTTAGAAGGTGGATTACTGAATTTTTTTATAATGGATGAGATGTCTTTTAAAACTATACAGAGGATGGGGTTTAGGAAAATGATTACTAGATTTGAGTCCCGCTTTAAGATGCCTTCTAGATATACGATCATGAGGGATTGTATGAAGTTGTATATATAGGAAAAGGATAAATTGAAAGATGCAATTGTGAGGGAAATCCCTAGAGTGCGTTTTACCACTGATACATGGACATCGGTTCAAAATGTGAATTACATGTGCGTGATAGCCCACTTTATTGATAAGAGGTGATGTTTACAGAAGAGAATTCTTTATTTTCGCCGTATAACTAATCATAAAGGGGCAACTATTTCGAAAGAGTTCGAGACATGTATGAATGGTTGGAGGATTGAGAAAATCCTCACAATTACGGTTGAAACTTTCAATGATACTACAATCGAAGAACTGAAAAGAAGGTTGTTTGCAATCGTGATTTTATTCATATGCAGTGTTCTGCACATATTTCGAATCTTATTGTTCATGAGGGATTGAAGGAGTTGGGTGATTCCGTTACAAAGATACAGAATATTATTAAGTATGTCAAATCAAGTACTCAAAGGCTTGCTGGGTTCAAGAAGGCTGCGGTTGAGAGAATGTTATCTGAAAGTAATTTCTTGCAAAAGGATGTTCTCACTCGTTGGAACTCGGCCTATATTATGTTAGAAAGGGCTGAAAAATATCGGAGGATTTTTGAGGATATGTTTGAGGGAGATGAGAACTTAGTGATGTTTTTGAATGAAGATGTTCATGAGAGGAAGAGATTGGGAAAACCTACATTTGAAGATTGGCAGAACATTCGCCAATTTGTTCGATTTTTGAAAATGTTTTATGAGGTCAGTCTACGCATATTAGGGCCAGAATATGTAACTTCAAATGCATTTTTTGAGGAGTTGACAAAAATTAAATTGCATTTGGAGACCTTTACCCCATGTTCTGATATTTTGCTCCGTGACATGGCTAAACAGATGCAAAACAAGTATGATATGTATTGAGAGGATTTGAGGAAGGTGAGTAGACTTTTATTTGTAGCTTCGGTGTTGGATCTTCGCTTTAAACTCATTACTTTGGAGTATTGGGCCATCAATAACTTTGGGAGGGAGAAGAGCATGGATTTCACTGCCTTGATGCTGGAAACTCTAAAAACATTATTTGAGCAGTATAATGGTGGTCCTGGTGGAGGTAGCATAACCCAAGCAGCACATAGTAGTGAAAGTCAAAGTTGTATAAATGTGGATGAGATGAGCGTTGAGCAAAGACTATGGGGAGGTCTTGGTAATTATCGACAATCTCAAAACTTGCTAGACCGTAAGTCTGAGGTTGATAGATACTTGATTGAAGATGTGGAACCCAATATGCCGATATTTGATATTTTATTGTGGTGGAAGGTGAATTCTCAGAAGTTTCAGATTTTTTCTCTTATTGCGAAGGATGTGTTGGCTATCCTAATCACTACCGTGTCATCTGAGTTCACTTTTAGCACTTCCGGTCGAGTGTTGGTTTGTTTTCGCTCTTCTTTGGCACCTTGTACCGTGGAGGGCCTCATATGTGCACAGAATTGGTTGCATGCTCCACTTATGCTTGATGAAGATGACGTCGAGGTGGACGGTGGAGATGATCCCTTGGGTTACAGACTAGATAGAGGTACACTAAATATATGTTTTATTTTGTTAATTGATTATTTGGTTGTCGTAATAATTAGCTTATAAATATTTTTTTTGTTTTGTTTTTGTCTTTTGTAGAGATGAAGAACTTGATGATATACTAAACATGATCAAGCTTGGAGCCTTGAATAGTTGCACTTTTTATTTGATTGGTTGTCTTAGTATTTCTCTCATAAATATTTTGTTTTGTTAATTGATTATTTGGTCGTCTTAATATTTCTTTTATAAATGTTTTGTTTTGTTTTTGTTTTTTTGTAGTGGAGAAACTTGGAATGTTGGATGAACTATGGAGTTTGGGATTTTAAATTTGGATGTCCTATAATCTTTATCCTTTAATTGTTTTTTAAAATTTCAAAGAACATTGTAATTTTAATTTAGAATTTGCCTCTTTGAATTTGGATTATTTGATGAATGTTTCTTTACTTAGTTTTTTACTTATTTAGTTATTTGTATGGTTAATTGTTTGTTTAGTTATTTTTTTTTTGTAATTTGAATTTAGAGTTTATTTGGCCGTGTTTATTTTGTTTTGGAATTTTATTGTTTAGGTGTAATTTTAATGAGGAGTTTATTTTGGTTTTGGAGTTGGAAGACAGTGCACTGGGTCTTCAATTGAATTGGAGTTGGACGACTGTGTCTTATTTTGGCATTTTGGTCTTCAAATTAAAATTTTGGTTTTTAATAATTCAATTGGCAATTGGGTCTTCACTTTTCAATTGGACGTTTGTTTTATTTTGGTATTTGGGTGATGGGTCTTTAATTTGGAATTGGACAACATATTGCATTTGAGTCTTTACGAAAGAACTTAAAAATTGTAACAACTTGAAACTTGGCCTTTTACTAAATTAAAATTGCATACTGTAATTTTGGACGACAAAACGTAAATTTGCATTTTGGGCCAATGAGCTCAAGCTAAATCTGGGCATTTTATGTTAACGAGAGATAAAAGTAAAAGTAAAATTTTGAAGTGTATTCGATAAGAATAAAATTTTATTAAAATCTTCTTTAACAAATGCCATGTAAATCCGTAAAATAAAATAAAATTTTAATTTTAAAATTTAAAATTTAAAATTTAAATAAAAAATTAAGAACCATAACCAAAACCCTTTTCCACAAGAAAGGATTACTATAGATCTGCAAGCTGCAGCAATTATGGATCATGTACCACACGGAAGATCTTTTCCTTGTGAAGTCAATCGTTAAAGAACTGAAAAGACAGGAAAGACTCAAGTTCGGCGTTGGCAATTTAATGGCCGAAAAGTGTGTTGAGCTATTAAGCCTTGTTAACAATTGCTGGTGCTGCCGAGGTTTGTCGACTCCAGAGACAGTACCGCGGGTAAAAGAGTACTCGTGACAAGATCAGCTGAATTTTTCACCCTTTTTTCTGTGTTTTTCTCAATTGGAGGAAGAATTTGATTACTGAAACAAAACGGAATGCAGTGTAAAAATGCAATCAAACTCAAGTCCTCCAATGAACCTAATCAACTCGATCGTGCATGACAATTATAACTTTGATAGTAATTATTTCCCGGAACTCGAAAGTTTGTCCCGGCCGCACCAGAATTTATAGGGATCAGGATGTGATCGAATTGCAAAGCAATTCTAGAGAGAGAAGTGGATCCCGCCATTAATTATTTTGTAATTCGGTCATTCGAATGACAGAAAATATCCGTCCAATTTATAGAGGATACGATGAGAAAAGGCTCATGTAAGTTCCCAGAACTCCGAAGTAGTCATTGTCATGATCAGGGAGATCTCGCCCTTTTTAAGGACTTTCAGACAAAAAAAAACAAAGAAATTAAGGCAGAAAAACTGTCTTCTGGGACAGATAGATGACAAAAATTTATGGCAGAAGGAGATCGGAACCAATAACATGATCTGCAACCAATTAATGTGATCTATGTAATGCATGTTTTGTTGGGCGCCCTTACTGGGATTCCGAAATTAATTTGTAAACAAGAGGAAGAACATGATTATCACACTGCTAGGGTCACATGCAATATTAATATTGAAAGCCACCGAACTAAAGGGCGCTACGAACGCATTATAGAATATTGCACTGAACGCGGAGGCCGCTGGAGCGTTTCTTTTCATACACTAATAAATAGCACTGAGGCTAGTTCAATTAACACCTCCTCTCTTTTGAGGAAGATTTGATTTCAGATTTGAATCCCGGTGTACTTAGTTTGTCTGCTTCCCCCACTCCATTACCTAGAAAAAAAAAAGCACTGAGTCTGTAAACCTCGCTAAGGAAAAGGACAGCTTCTGCTTAATCAATGCGTCTTTAGATTTTAACCCAATAATAGGTAACAGAGGGACACGCATTATAATATATATATATATATATATAAGAATTCAGAGTCATCAGAATTCAAAGTCAGGCCAGCCACCGGCCCATCCAAAGGCATATTGTGCAATAGATGTTGGCATGCAGTCTGCAGAAACGTTTATACATTGCTTATTTAAAATCAAATTTTGAAATGGTGGTACTCGTGTATACGTACGAGGCCTACTCTAATTAACTCCTCAACAATAGATATGGAAGAGAATTATGATTCCCTAGAGAAGAAGAGACCTTCTATGATGGGTTAAGAGTTAGCTATGAAAGAGGTCATCCTAAGTGGTTAACCCTCAACAAGTTGTAGGGAGATATCATTTTCCCCTAACTAGTGGCAGCCTCAGGCATGGTCAGCCTTCTTATAATTAAGTAAAAAATTCATAATTAAGTCCATTAATTAGGGTTTGGGACCCAACCTTGAGGACACAGCACGACCTAGCCTTCAAACTAATAATTGGTTGTAATTGATTGGATCAAAGCCCCTAATTATCTTGTTCGACGAGAAAAAGTTTGTCCATCTATAATATATACATGGTCTGGGTTCCAAATGGTCTCATTAATTAATCATGTCTGCAGAGATATTAGTCCATGGAAATGATGGCTCAGCCTTTTATATCAGATATTACCTCTTCAAGTACGTAACGACAGATGTTTTGCTCTGCAAGTACTATACACTATATAAATATGAGGGAAACAGATTGGGTTCAAAGATAGTTCGTTCAGAGATGAACAAAGAACGGCTTAGATCCATCTTCCCATATCTAAGGGACAAAATAAAGACATCTCATTTAATGAGGTGAGACCGGCTTGACTTGGGATATATTCGTTTTCACATTTTTTTCAGGATTCTAAGTATATTCACAAATCTACCATCGAACATATTCAGAATTCAAACACAAAAATCAATACATTTTACACAATCTCCAACAATTTTTTAATTTTTTATTCAACATAAATTTTCTCTCTCTATACTTTTTCACATAACTCCAATACTTTTTTATTAAACAATTACATCAAATCATTTCTCTCTCCACTTTACACAAACACCAATAAAACACTATTCAACATAAAAATTCACAACTTCTCTCAAATCCTACATTTTTTCTCAAAACGAACATAACCTTGGTTTTGGCTCAGCTTTCGCTTACAATCTATTTTTTTCCCACGTAATATTTCGGAATCCTTCGTCTTACTGAACACGCTTCCTTGTTCCCTTGTTTTCTCTATCTTCTGCACTCCACATTTTCTCTCCAGCTTTCAGTGCACTCAGTATTCAGTTTGTTGATTCTAGTGAGAATGAAAGAGAAGTAGTGCCTTCAAGATTGCTTTTGATCCGTTTGATTGATGGGAAAATGCATGTTTTGTAGGGAACGGATTGCCTCGGAAGGCAATTCCCTCCGAAGGTACTAAATGGAGGGCTGAGATTGTATTTTTCAGATCTAACGGTATAAAACAGTCCACCTCATTTAATGAATTTTTTTTTTCGCTTGGCGGCTCATTCCCTCTTTTCATCTCAGCTCGGCTCCCTGGCTTTCTCGGAGATGGTTCTTAAGTACATAGGCCATATTCTTCTGGAAGAGCCCTCCATTTTTTTACGACCCTTTGGGTCTCCAAAGCACCAAGAAATCCTTCTATGATGCTCTGGAAAAGAGGTACCCGCTCCCAAATCAATACCAACAAGCAGGTTATCTGCATAGCCACTTCCATGGTCCAGACAGTGATCTGGTGGTAGTGGTAATTATGGTACTGATGGGTTGAAACTTTTGGCCCGGAACATTTTCACTGATAGGGAGTCGATTCTGCAATTTAGGAGAGGCTTAGAGGAAGAAGTCAGTTTCTCCCAAAGGATAATCAGTTGGTTATTGATTTTGAGTTTAAACCTGGCGTCAACAGAGAACAGGGGCATCACAAGATGGTGAAGGTTGAGAAGGAGAATTCACCGGATGGGTCAAAGGGGAAAGGAGCAAATCGTTGGAAGGTATGTGGAAATCCAGTTGACTTCGGCTCACCAAACTCGATCTTTCTTTCCAAAATTTCAAACTTCAGTTTTGAAACAGCAAGGTTAATGCGCGGCCTGAGACAAGTGCAATTTTTGAAAATTGTTGGTTGTCATAAGCTCACAACTTTGTGTGAAAAGATGTCCCTGGGGCTGCAGAGTTTCAGATTCTTGAAAGAGTTGTATATTGAAGGCTGCCCAACACTAGTTTCCTTTCCACCGTCTGGTTTTGTCTCTATGTTGAAAGTAATTCGAATACGAAACCGCAATTGCTTGAAGTCATTACTTCCCTAGGGAATGATGCTCAGTAGCAATGATGCATGTCTTGAGCAGTTGTTTGTAGATCACTGTGATGCAAGATCTCTGAATTGTGTTCCTTTACTTTTTGGCAGTTTTTGTTTCTGTTAAATTTATGTTCAACTCATTAGCAAAATTTGCTTACGTAGAATGTTTTACAAGTTTGTGCATAAAATGCCCACCACAAGAGAAAAATCCAATTTAGATAGGGACGAATAAGAAGAATGAAAAAATCCATCATATTGATGTACTTTGTGGTATGTACAAGTGACATTGTGATTGACAAAACCTAAAATTCATAAATAGAAAAATTACAACGTGCATGCACCCTATTGACACCAAATATTCTGTCGACTAATTGTTTCAGGTATTGAAAAATTACATGAATCATCCATCAAAATTTGGAACTTCAGGGTTGCTACTCCTGGAAATAATAATCAGTTTGCAGCAAATGTTTCCCACTTTTCTCCACTTAAATGCACAATAGATGCACCTGCAGAGGACTGTACCTAAGACCTCAACCTTCCCCTAACTCATGGACAAGAAGCCTTCATCTAATATCAACATCACCAATGGATTTTAAACCTCTCTCTTCTTGCTTCCTCTTTATAACATACAAAAGAGAGCTTGGTAGCTTTTTGTCTCCTTTACTAGCAACTTCTGCAAAGTAGAGTTTATCCTGATGCAATCCATGCTACAGAACCACTCTTTTCTGGCAATTCCTGTTGTAAAAGCGCATCAACAGTCTGAACCAGAAATAGTGGAATTTCCTACTCAACATTAAAAAAGGGTTGTTCATATGAAGTAATCCAAATTAAAGATGCACATTCTGCGAATACAAATAAGTTTGCATATCAGGGGGAATACTAGTTAAAGATGCACATTCTGCAGATACAAATAAGTTTGCATATCAGGGGGAACACTGGTTAAAGATGCACATTCTGTAGATACAAATAAGTTTGCATATCAGGGGGATACTGGTGAAGGATGCACATTATGCAGATACGAATAAGTTTGCATATCAAAATCGACCAAACTCCACCATTGTGTGAAAATTCAAGAGAGGTCAACTAACGAAGTCCTCCAAAAGTTCTACCGCACCTAATCTAATAGGCACATACATAATATTGACTTCAAGCATCCTCACTTCAAATAAAATATATCTACAGGATATTAGAGAAAGACAATTCATTTTCTCTTTCAACTATCAAACCTTTATCACCCATTCTCGAGCACTTTCACACTCGACCCAAACATTCTTAAAATCCCGCACATGGATTGCATGGGCATCCCAAAAAATAAAAAATAAAAAAAACTTTTTTTAACAAAAAAATGGAAAAGAAGAAATTTAAAGCCCTTATCACCCATTTCTCAACGTAAGTCATGTTATTAAACTAAAAAACGAACAACTTCCTATCGATATAGAGAAAACAAAAACATAGGAAGAGAAAACGAACTCAGTGGATGCTCGAGCTTGAACGAAGTTTTGGCCATGGATCTTGCACTACGATCACCCCCTGAGAAAACCAAACACCGAAACATTACAAAATATATCCTCTCTCACCCATATACCCAAAAATCCAGACAAAATGAACAAAACGATTGTGTGGAAGAAAGGGGAAGGGAGGAAGGAGCCAAGCCAGAAGAGATGAAGAGAGGAAAGAGTCAAGTCGTCGAAGAGATGAAGAGAGGAAAGAGCCAAGCCGGAAGCCTCAAAAAATTCATTAAATAAGGTGAAGTATTTTCCACCGTTGGATCTGCAACTTGAATTGTTAGCCATCATTTAGTAACTTCGGAGGGAATTGCCTTCAGAGGCAATCTGTTCCCTGTTTTATATGCCAACATCAAGAACCTGCATATTGAGCTTGCCTCTGCGATGACGCATTTGAATTTGACATTTGACATTTGACCGAGTTGTTGGGGTTCAAGCATTATATTTGTTAGTACATGTATATTGTACCCAGTTTAAGAATCTGGGTTTTGATTATGCTATTGATGTGTTTTGGTTATTGGCTAGTAAGGCTATGTTTCCATCTCAGCACACTTACAATTTTTTGTTAGGGGAAAGTACACTTTGCACCTTTGAATTATGGAGTACTTGACACTTTGCACCTTCTTGTTTTGATTTCGTGACATTGAGTCCACGAACTTTTGATTTCTGTCTATTGTCACCCCGAAGCCAATTTTTCCGTTAAGACTTACGGTATTAAGCGCACATGTCGTCCACATGAGGCACTTAAAAAATTTTCTCCCCGTTTTGCCATAATTCTATCCGTTTAGAATGTAAATTTACATGTCCTTTCTTTTGCCCAACACCCACGAAGATCTAGCGTTCATCCCTTCCCCGAAGATCTGTCCTGAGAATAGATTATTTAAAATCTACACATTTTTTCACAACGGATATAACATGCAACACACAGAAGATAATGGCGCGCCTGGCTAATTGGTCAAGAGATGGAGAACCTTCTCCTTCTAGGCTTGGTAATATATAATCCATCATTTATGTTGGAGGTGTCCTTTGAACCATTCCGGAACGGATTCAACTTGCCCAGTTTCTTTGAAACCGACGAGAAGAAAGTCGACTTTTTGGAGGAGGACCAACCCTTGGTCGCCGAGGACGATGTCCCGTGGACATTATTCTTCTGGATTTCCGAGATGTAATGCTTCATCTTCATCAGTTTCCTAATGTAGTTTCTCTTAGCCACCTGCATGAACTACATGCACGCCACGACGCAATTAGAATTCAACTGGAATCGTTCATTATTATTCTTTCACAGTTGGGGAAGCTCGTGCCATGTTGTTGGGTATTTCGGTGGCTCGGTCTTTAGAGGCGAAAGGTCTCCTCTCTTCTTCCCCTGGTTACAGTTGCGATTTTTTGCATAGGTACCAAATCTTTTCCCAAGAAATTGGGGTTCCTCGATTTTGAAAAACTTTCATGCCAGTCGAAGAAGATGGAAGAGATTCCTCTTCAGACCGAGTATGTCGCAGTTGAGCTCTCCAGTCATGAGGACGAGGTGAAAGAGAAGAAGGGCTTTTTGGAGAATATCAACGAAAAGCTGCCTGGATACCACCCTGAGGGTAGAACGGAGAAAATAAACAAAGTGACGCACGCGGACGCCACGTGGGCTAATTACCGTCTAAATTAACGGCTAAATGGGCTTTGGAGTGCTAATCGAAGGAAATCAGAGGTTCGTGGGCTCAATGTCACGAAATTAAGACAAGTGGGTGCAAAGTGTACTTTCCTATTTTTGTTAAGTTCTTTGGTTAACTCAAATGAGCTAGTGGGAAAGTGATCAATACCCCAACCTAAGACTTTACAAACAACCTGCCCAAAAGCCCTATGTACCCACTTCCTTTTCGTCCTCGATATCCCCATGCCGATTCAGATGCAACACAGGGCATTCGATGGATGATGAGGTTCGACATGGGAGAACATTTCTACCGCAAATCCCTGCTCAACCCCCTCTACACAAATCTTATTCACTTTCAAGTAGGGCATTTTCTTCCTCAAATTAGCTGAAAAATTCACGCCTTTTGATCACTAGCAGAACCGTCCTTGCCATAACAACAACTCCAGTCTCTAGACAAAAACTCATCTTTAAACCCATTGTTTTTTCAAAGCAACAACCTCCCTGGGACATACCCAATTCCACCAGTTGAAGAACACAGGGCATTGGATGAAGAGCGGATAAGAAGAAGATGTGGGAGGCATATTGGGGAAAGAAGAAAAATGTTATAATGAAGAGGGGAGAAAAATAGTAACAAGAGACAATAGATTTTAAATGGTTCGGTCTAAAAGACCTACATCCACTGTGAAAGCCCTCTATGACTGTATTTTGTATTATGAGTCCATGCAGATTACAATTGAAGATCTCTATTTATAGAGATAATATAAAACATAATAGGAGAATATCCTATATTTAAATTTGAATCTCTACATTAGAATTAGAATTTGAATTTGAATATTCATAACAATATCAAATTTTTGATATTGTGATAACTAGGGCTGTCCAAGACCCGGTCCGGGCCGGTTCGGTCCGGTTTGGCCGGCCAAACCGGAAGTTTTTTAAAGCATATAGACCGGACCGGTCCGGTCCGGTCTCCGGTTTATCCGGTCCGGTCTGGGTCGGTTTGGGTCTGTTTGGGCCATGTCATTTTGGGCCGGTTTCGGGTTGGGCCATGCCATTTTGGGCCAGTTTTAGGGTTGGGCTTTGCCATTTTGGACCAATTTCCGGTTTGGGCCGATTTGGAGAGGTATACTCCGGTCCGGTCCCGGGTTTTTATGAGGGTAACCCGGGACCGGACCGGTTAACACCGGTTTACCGGTCCGGTCAACCCGATTTCAAAAAAATCAACCGGTTTGAGTCAAAACCGGTCCGGGTCGGTTGGCCGGTTTTTTGGACAGGGCTAGTGATAATCATAATATCATATCAAATCTTAAAGATTTGATTATGATATTATCTTTAACCGGAAGACGACTCATTTAATAGATTGTAAAAAAATTGAGCTAAAACCGAGCCGAGCCGGTCTCACTCTTCTTTTGATTTTGTTCCTTGGATAAGGGAAGATAGATCTGCGCCGTTGCGGTCTATCTTTAAACCAACTATCTTTGAACCCAATTTTTTCCAATAAATATGAACCGGAATTGATTACGTTAAAAGGAGCTTTGTAAATCACTGTACGCCGTACGGGATTCACGACAATATCTATATCAAATGCCGAAAATTGACTCGGAAAGTCTACAGGACTTCGAGGCTGAAAGCTCTCTTTTTGCTCAACACGCCCTTTGAGTGTGCACTTATTGTCCTGATATTTGTCTGTATGTGGTTGTTGGAGTGAATAATTATCCCCAACTGTGCACGCAACCCTACACAGAGATAAAGTAAAAGATCAGAGAAGAAGAAAGATATGGATTTCAGGGTTTCAGCTACTCAGGCCCCTACCCATTTATGTTATTCACATGGAGGGTTCGGATTCCCTCCAAAGGAGGGAGGAGGGAATTCCGAAGCCTTCAGAAGGGACGGTCTCCCTAGCTCTTGAAATGTTCCGGTTCACATGGCCGTTAAAACTTTCTAGCTAGTCTGATCTTTGGCCGACCTCATAAATAAACAGAAGAAATAATAAATATGCATTAGGAGCGAAGTAATTGAGGGGGCAGATCAGGAGAGGTTGGTGCCTGGTGGTCAGACTTCATTAACGAAGGCACTGTACTGGAGCTGCAAGGACATATCATGCAGTGGACGGCCTCATGCAATTACGTCTTCCATTTATGTTTTCTCTGACCCTGTTAGAACCTGGAACAAGCAAATAAATTCGGATCCTGAAATGACTTTTCCTACCTAGCTAGGTCCCGAGAAGAACATCTACTTACGTCCGCACACGTTTATAGACTGAAATAGGTTTCCCATAAAACCTCCATATATACTATATGTACAATACGAGTTTCAGATGGTTTGTTCTTGAAAGTAAGCAAGTTACGTATAGTACGCTTCCCATTTAAGGCTATAATCTAGCAAGATGGTTGTTCGCCATAATATATATGCCATATTCACAAACATGAACTAGGGCTTATTTGTGCCCAGACAACCGCTAGTGGACTCGGATTTCCTCTTAAGAGGAAATTATCTAATGGGTCATAACAGATTATTGAATGGATAACAATATATTTAATGAATTCATCCAATAATCTATATTAAAATGCCTAAAAAATACAAAATGAAAAATGATGGATGAATTAATTAATGTTCTGTCATTCATTTCAATATAGACCATTGAATTGATTCATTAATGTAATGTCATCTATCCAATAACCTATTATGACTCATTAGGTAATTCTCTTTTAGTGCTGCTAGCTATCTAGCTAGCTAGCTTGCATTTCTAATCCAAGTATATAATATTATATATGATTCTAATTTGTATATAGAGCAAGCTGCCATCCATCAATTGTTGGAGATCGAGTTTCATGATTTAATAAGTGAGCCACTAGGAAACTAATTTCTTGATATTTCACATGGGAATTAAGCTTCACATGATGATTTTAATAATTACATGGCATCCCCTTCGGAATTCAAATATCGAGTCCTTTTTCTTATAATGTGGCTGCTCTTTATAATTAAGCTGTTCATTCGTCGGAGACAACAAGGCTTCAAGAAAATTTCATTATTATTAGCAACCCAATTTGTTGGGCTTGAAAAGGATTAATTAATGCCTGCCCAAATTAATCATGGCTAGCTAGCTTACTAATTAGCAAGCTATATGCTTCAAGTTTTGCATGCCTGTTGAGATATGGTGTTCTAATAGAGAACAATGTCGTAATTGCCTTAAACCTTATGGGCCTCAATCGCTGTTCAGCTGGGATCAGGTAGCATTAATGTTTTAAAAGGGAGAGGGAGTAGACGGGACGGCCGGACGGGGGGCAATTAAACCCTTATGCTTGATTGCTTTCAAGCACATATGTTGACTATTTTGTTGTCTTTTGAAGCAAAATCTCCAGCTATAATGATGAAGGTGCATGCATGGCGTACGTGACCCTGTATGATTAATTAAGGAGAGGCCGGAAGACATTGTTGTGACGGAGATATTACTCTTGAACTTTCTCAATTTTAAAAGATAGCTCAAGATTTTTCTTGTTATAACCAACTCTTTCGATGTGAGACGAAGCCTAACTGAGCGCAACAGACTGTTGGGATTTATTAGACATTCTGAAAATCCAAAACAAGCAAAAGTACGTGCAGGGCGGCGAAAAAAAGTGAGGGGATCGGGTGGAGAGGCCGGTCCCAACTAAAACACTATAAATCCATCCCCACTCTTCCTCCATTCACAACCAGAAAGCCTCTAGCTAGTAGCTAGGAAGGAGATAGAAAACCAGAGAGACAGACGTTGTGCCACAGGAATGCCCTCATTAGAATCTATGTGGAGTCCTAGGGTTTCTGTCACCACCCTGACTATTGCCCTAGTAGTGGCACTGGGCGCAGTTTTACCTCGAACCGAAGCAGCTCGTGCTTTCTTCGTGTTTGGAGATTCACTTGTAGACAGTGGCAACAACAACTACTTAGCAACTACTGCACGTGCCGACTATCCACCGTATGGTATCGATTATCCGACACACCGACCAACAGGCCGCTTCTCCAATGGCTTAAACCTCCCTGATATTATCAGTGAGTTTCCTGGCCTGTTTCGAATTTCCTCTGCTCTAAACAACCGTAGGGTTAACAAGCTTTGCTTTTGTTTCCATTGACTAACACCACTAACACACTTCTTCTCTCTCTCTCTTGCTTCATATAATCGACGTATAAATATGTGTATGTAGGTGAGCAAATTGGTTCAGAGCGCATATTGCCATACTTGAGTCCAGATCTCACGGGAGAAAAACTACTAGTGGGGGCCAACTTTGCTTCTGCTGGCGTTGGAATTCTCAACGACACTGGAATTCAGTTTGTAAAGTCCAACCAAACTATTTCCTATTTGGCCTGTAGTATGGTAGAGGAAATTAAAGTTGGGTTTGGGAAAGGAAAGGGGAGGGATTTGTTTGTCTACTTGGCCAACCCATAAGCTTTCTAAAAAATCATGTGTCAACCCGAGAGCTTTTTTCTCTCCGTACACCCACCCTCTCAACGGTCCTTACCTGCATGTTGCAATTTGTCTCCTCCCCTCCATGGGGTCCTGCTCTTAGTCGCCAATATGTCTACCTCTCGCCTACCGACATGTTTCGTGGCTTGGGTGTTGCCGGCGGGCCAGGCGGCGGCTCGCTTTTCCTTGTTGCCTCTCTTCTCTGCCCGATGGATTCCTGCTTTTGCTTTTCGACGCATCCCAGGTCTCAAGTACCTTTGCCATGTCTCCTTTGCCAACCCATATCTTCTTTCCTTCCTGTTAATTGGGAGGAAAGGGAGGGAGAAGAGACTTATAGTGAGAGTTGTAACGATGCATAGGACCCATCTGTGGATATTTTTCCTCTCTAAATTTCCTTCTTGCGTGCCAAGCGCGCGCTTAGAATTTGGAAAGAAATATACCGCTTCCTCCTTTTCCTTAATTCCTTTATTTCCTTCCCTCTATTATTTTGCCAAAGCCAGGCACCACATTTCGGGTATGGATTCTCTCCGAAAGAGAAGTTTTCAAAGGCTACCAAAGGCATGGTCCAGATTAAAAAAGAAACAACGGTTAACCGTTGTTTCTTTTTTAATCTGGACCATGCCTTTGGTAGCCTTTGAAAATCCATCTTTCGGAAAGAATCCGTCCCCCACATTTCACTTGGGTTGTATTTCTTCTCCGTCATTTCCCCCACTTGGCTCTACGTACAACTTTAATTTATACGTAGACAAGGGGGAAAAGAGTGAAAATTTGGAGCAGTGACACGTGAACTTGAAGTACGCTTTTCGTAGACAAGCTCTAAAGACTAAAGTTTCCTTCTATTGATATGGAAGTTTTGAACTTTATATCGATCAACTAGGCTTCTGACTTTTTGACGGTGTAGTTTGAGTAAACTAGCTAGGCTTAGGCTCAGATCGCAGCAATATATCCCGAGGCTTTAAGCATTAATGACTAGTGGATCAAACTCTTGCATTTGCAGGTCAGCATCATAAGGATTTTCATGCAGTTTGAACTGTTCCAACAGTACCAGCAGAGGGTGACCTCACAAATCGGAGCAGCCCAGGCCACGAGGCTCGTGAACGATGCCCTTGTCCTCATGACACTTGGTGGTAACGACTTCGTCAACAACTATTTCTTGATACCTTTCTCCGCAAGATCACGACAGTTCTCTATCCCGGATTACAGCCGCTACCTCATCTCCGAGTACCGGAAAATTCTAATGGTGATTCCAGTAACTTAATTATTTCATGTTTTTTCTTCTCCTGTCTACTGCGTCCATGCACGTGATCTTGCTGCTCCGTGTAAAAAATTTGCCCGTTTTGGGTGAATACTTAGCATGAAGAAAGCATGTTCGGAGATTTGGATAAGCTGATAAGCATTGAGTTATGTTCAAAGATATGTTTGGTGGGTGAGGAGCTAAAGAGCTTTTATTGCTTAATATCGATCGTACACACATCTCAGGTTTGACCGAGATGCCTGCCATTTTTCCCGTACGCACGGTCTTTGGGGCCACAATAATTTGGTCAAACAAGCCAAGAGGGAGAAAAATGATCACTCCGCGATGAAAATACCATATCAATTTTTGTTTTTTCTTTCTTTGGTTAATTTGGCTACAGTACAATGTTTGGGCTTACCTCACCATTTGGGGAATGTTGCAGAGGCTATACGAGCTTGGAGCTCGCAGAGTAATGGTGACGGGAACTGGCCCACTGGGATGTGTCCCTGCCGAGCTCGCCATGAGAAGCAGGAACGGGGAGTGCGTGCCGGAGTTGCAACAGGCCGCAGGCATTTTCAACCTGGAGCTCGTACAGATGATACAGCAACTCAACAGCGAGCTCGGCGGGGACGTCTTCGTTTCTGCCAACGCGTTCCAGATGAACATGAACTTCATCGACAATCCCCAGAGATTCGGTTTGTTTTGCACTATTCCTTCTAATTTCGCTACATCACATAATAGTCGCTTCAACAAGTATGAAATTCACCACTTATTTAAGAAAACGCAACCTCTTTGGCGTTGAATGATATTTTTTACGACTAAATTCTTTTATCCTGACAGGTTTTGTTACATCGAAGGTGGCATGTTGCGGCCAAGGCCCCTACAATGGACTGGGACAATGCAACCCATTGTCAAGCCTGTGCCCGAACCGGAACGTCTATGTGTTTTGGGACGCTTTCCACCCGAGCGAACGCGCAAACCGGCTAATCGTCCAGCAGATCATGACCGGGTCTACCGAATACATGAATCCCATGAACCTAAGCACCATTATGGCCATGGATTCCAAGAACTAATGCTAATTACTATGTTATCCTTAAGAGTTAGCTAGCTTGAGGTTACTACTATTTGTATCATGTCATGTATTTGCCCATTTATCATATTAAATGTACGTTTGTTGTTATAAATTAGGCTAAATTACCCCGTCAGTCCCTAGGGTATAGTCAATTCCCAGATTAGTTATTGTGGAAAAATTTTCTCCTATGGGAATCCCTGGGGTTTGATACGTCTCCCAAATTAATATTCCGTCACATGAGATGACGAAATCTGCTTACGTGGCTGACAGCGAACACGTCACCGCCTCTTAAAACCTGACACGCATTTGAAGTGCAAAAAATTGGACATAATGAAGTCCAATTAATGTTAAAACTGTAACCACGCAATATCCTCTATACCAAACCGCTCTTCTACATGGCCTTGCGGCTGAGCACTGAAGTCTCACTCTCCATAACCTCACAACACTGTGTTCCACCTTTGTCCACAAGCCCACTCATCGTCTCGTTATTACAAGGAAGCCACTTCGATCCCAATAGGAAGGGCAAAATCAACGAGGCCTTAATCGGCGAAATACCAAAAACGCCTAGTGCTGCTGCAGACAAACCCGACGAACGGGCCGTTGACTTCATCATGGAGGTCAAACCCAGAATAATCGGACTTTTGCAATTATCGACGAGAGTGGCGCATAAAGAAGCTAAATTCTTGGCGCAGCTAGTTCGGTTTCGGGCGGCGGATATCGGATCGGTAATTACGCACGCTGTTGGAGGGATCTAGCTCGGACTTCTGGTTTGGACCGAATATCCGAGACCGGACCCAACACTCCTTAATGGCGCGACAATTTCCCACCCGAATGCTAGTGGAGGAGGCTAGGTTTTGGGAGACATAGCCAGAGAAGCTGACGGTAACCCTGAGAGCCATATCTGCGATCTTGATTAACAAGATGAAGATTTGGTACATTGTACTTTCGGTGACTAGCAAATTGGCTGTGGGAAATCCTACAATACGAGAGATGCCATTTCCGTAGAAGACAACAGTGAATCGGAGACGGGAGGGTGGAATTGGACGGTGAAGCTACAACAAAAAAGGAGTGGACACGATTGGAAAGTGGAAAATCGAAAGCTTTTTAGGATTTTGGTGTGAGATGGGAAGGGTGGAGGTCGGAGGTCCTGAGGATCATCCGAGCGAGACTCGGGAGCCTAACGTATTGGAGTCCAAAGAAAATTCGGGAACGTACATTGATGTGGATTAATGAAAACCATGTGGATAGCAAGCAACTCAAGTCTCCACCTTTTTAATGACATGAAAAAAAAATCAGACGCGTGTCGAGTTTTAAGAGGCGGTGATGTGTTCGCCGTCAGCCACGTAGGCAAATTCTGTCATCTCATGTGACTGAGGACTGATTTGGGAGACGTATCAAACCCCAGAGATCCTCGTAGAAGAAATTTTTCCATAGGGACCAATCTGGGAATTGACTATACTCCAGGGACTGACGGGGTAATTTAGCCTATAAATTAAGATTATAAGCAAAGTTCTCCATGTAGTTGTTACATGTATTGTACTTGTATGTAATTTGTTATTCTATGGCTAAGTTTAATGTATGGGAAAGTTTTTGTCCTGGAGCTTCAGTCATGTTCCAACAAAGTGTTATGATGTTGTCAACACATTAATAAATTTCACCAATAGTCCAGATTGAGTTAGTCAATGCATTAATGATGCATTAAAAAATAAAAAAATAAAAAAATTATTTATTGCAATCTTAGCTATTGATATAATGTAATGGTAAGATTAAAACTTTGTTAGAACATGTTAAGATAGAAGCAAACTTCAGGTGGATGTAGTATTAATGCCTTGGATAATCCTTATTTTTATTATTATTTTAGTTTTTAACTTGATTTTAAACTTATTATTTTATTAATTTATATTTTTGGGTCATTTCAATGTCTAAAATAACAAATCAATTACTTGATATGGAAAAAGAAAGTATAAGTCAAGGAAAACTCCAAATATCATTCTCAACTAAAAAGAAATATATTTTACAAAATAATAAACACTGTTATATACGTTACAAAAGAGTAACAAAGGCAGAGGGCAAAACTCTTGGGCTTGTTTTTGTTGGAATACAAGTATACATGAACGACGTCGTTGGCTATTCTTCCGCACCAAAATCCCTGGTTCTTCTTCAACGGGCAAACGGAGCAAACAGCCAAGCCGCACAGCTGCAGAAACTTTACCGGTGACCACACTCTTTATAGCAAACCAAAATTCAAAAACTCTGACTTGAACTCCTACAGTTCGCAAAGTTGTATCTGTGTAGGTGTTTTCACAGGGTGGGATAAATTCGGACTTCAAAAATGAGAGAGGTTCCATCTTTGATATCCTTGTGCATAGAAGCAGTCAAGAAAGAACTTGTCCAAGGTTATTTCATTAGACTATTATTAACGAACAGAGTTATATATATATATATATATATATATATTTTTAGCGATTTTTAGTTTGTTTAATTTTAATTTTCTTCTTCAAAATTTATGATTTGTTTGGTTGTGGAGTTTCAGGGGATGATATTGCAACTGCCGTCTTCGAGCTTCCCCATGAGTTGTTCGATCCCTTGCTTTCAAAGTTGCCCCCCCTGGCTTTGCAAAAATTGCAAGCAGAAATGTATGCCGAATTCTGACTGAAAACTTGTTTAGTAATTTGATATGCTATTGAATTTATGTATCTTTGCAGTTGAATTTTCGGGTATTGTTTTGTATCAGCGAGGTTTTCCTTTTCTTTTCTTCTTTTGAATTAACTTATAAGCTGAAAGTCAGCTCAGATGTGAGAAGACAGTGAGGCATCCTCCTTTCAATTATGACCCTTCGCCTACCCTCATCACTTTTCTTTCTGTTACTTCGAAAATAGCTGCTTCAGATTCAGCGACAAATATTTTTTATATTCCTTTATATCCGTAAAATGAATGGTATCTTCTGTTGGAAGTCCTAGGTAATCTTAGCATGATATTTGGAAATCCAATTGTGATTACTCGAACAAGCATTAAACTCATTGCTGGCGTTGTCCCTTGGTAATAATTGGGTACATACTAGTAAATCATTTTTAGTATAGGATCAAACCCCACCTTCATCAGCATTAGAGATCTATAAATGTATACTCTTATTTCTACTATTTTTGTTACTGTTATTTTTGTATTCTCTGTGCTTATAGGGGAGTAACCTTTCCATTTAGGACTCTTTTAACCCAAATCCCAAGTTTTGGGGGCGAAACTGGTAAGACTCCAATAGTAGGATGCCAGATATCTCTGTGGATGTAGTTATACTAAATCATTCCTGCCGTAACTAGCAAGTGACCTTTGAAAAATGCTTTATCTTTATTCTCGGGTTGTTATATTATTTCTCGGTTGAACAGGCCATTTGAGGACCAGAATGACCATGAGTTTGCTGATGATTGCTTTACAAATGGAAGAAAACGCGCAAGGTTCAGAAGGATTGAGTTTTTCTTTTTCTTTCAATTACATGAGATTCTATGGAGTCTTAATCTATTTTCAAGAGACTATGTAGGAGAGCACAAGCACTCTAACAATGGAAATTTCAGGTTCCCGAACAGGCATTGGAATTTTGACTCAGTATGGAGGGGGTTATTCAAGTTGCGATGGCCTGACCTTGTTGTCTGGATTGAACCAGTGGACTGGCAGCAAATATATTGGGAAACTCATTTGCAGAAGTATTCCCATTTGGCAACATGCTTATTTTAATTAGCATTTTTATTTTCATAGCTTCTACTCATGATTTATCCCTTTTGTTGAGCGGGTTTCAGTTGCCTGGATGAGGCGGCAGAGATTGCGTTGATACCATCATTTAATGGATGTATTGGCGACATAGAGCTTCCAGGTACTAAGTATAATATTTTCCATTTTGTATTTCAGGAATTTACTGAAACATTCAGACTGAAACTGGCTTCTGCCTTAAGCCTGTGGAGCCTTGTAATGTGAAATCAGATTTAGGTTCCCACCTGAGCTTTAATAGTGTCATCACCTGCTTCCTTTCATGTACATGGAAAGAGTGCATCAGTGCCATTTGTTTTTGTTGATCTTGGTTATAAAAAACTCTTTATCGCATTTGATATATTCTATCTCACTTATATAAAGTCATTCAAGGTTCTTTTATATGGTGGAAGCATGTTGAAGATGAATTTTGAGATAAAATGAACAAGGTGATGTAGGTCTTTTTCCAGATCTAAATTTTGTTCCCTTAGTGTTGCTTTGATGCCCTCTTGCTGAGATGTCAAGGGTCAAGGATTTAATCATTAAGAACTCCTCCTGAATGCGGAATTGTGCTTTTGAATTCCCGTTACTAGGTTTTGAAAGCACACTGATGTTCAATGAATGCAAACATGAAACTTTCTCTGTTTCCTTTTCTTACTGGTACCTGGCCAAATTCCTAATCATTTGTTTTCCTCATTTGTTCTGTGCAGACACTGTATTGAAATGTATAGGTTTTGATGGACAAGATAATCCATTAACATCTAACTGTTCGAAGTTGTCTTATCATTGCCAACATTTTGGGTGCTACGCTAGGTAATATGTTATGTTACTTTTTATCTTATGAGATATTATGCATTGTTCAATACATTACCTGGAAAATAGTTGCAGGAGCTGCATTCTACACCTAAGCATATTTTTCCTTTTGCATCTACTTGTTCTGACTATATTAAGATGTTTACTTCTGATTTCACTCTGCACATTGCATAATCAACATTTTTCTGCAAATGTGCCGAATGAAGTCATGATGATGGCATTTTATGTTTGTTCAAGCTTATTCTTTGTTCCTTAGAGCCTTATGTGAGTTGATCTTACTTTTGGCTGCATACAATTATAAGGAGCATAGTTGTTTTCCCTTCAATAAGAGGTTTTATTTGAAAGAGGTGAGACCTTGTGCCTGGTGGATGCATAAAAAGAGGCTCACCTCTAAGTATTTTTATTGATTTTTGAGTTATAGAATGGTTTCAGTTGTTACAATGATGTTTTTTCTCCATGCAGATGTCTGAGTCTTCAAAATATACTTTGCACAGCTGAAACTTGTGTGAGTTATTCAGACCATAAGTAGAAGGAGATATTGCCAGTAAATTTCTTTATATATATACAACTGTAAGTATGTACAACTATATTTATGGACATATATTTTTATTTACATGTATTTTTTTTAATACGAGCTTTTAAATGAGCTGAGTCAAGCTCATACAAGCTTCGTTCGCGAGCCTAAACTGAGTCAAGTCGAGTTTGATCGAGTTGGACTCGTTTAATATTCGAGCTAAAAGTGGTATTTGAACTCGGCTTGTTTATTAAACGAACCGAGCTCGAGCTGAGCTTATACGAGCAGAGTTCAAGTTTTTCATGAACAACTCAGTTCATTTATAACCCTACCCCCATCCCAACCCAATTTCTTGTTTAAAATGCAGAATTACAAGTTTTTCTACATGGAGGGCTATTAACTGTCTGACAGACTAGGTTATAGGGTCTATGTGTGAGTGTGCGTGCATGCATGTGCACTTTTCTTTGGGCTTACTAATACAATGGCTGGATAGTTGTTTGAACTTTAGATACCTCTAAAAGTTTTCTCTTGCAGCACTTACTGAGAAATGGAAAGTTAAAGAGGCTGGTGCTAAGGTGGATCAGATCCAGAGAGCATGTAAGACCAGTGCTTTTTCTATGTACTTTGAGGCTTATAGAAAGAATCTGTGTATGTCTAATTATGGAGGTGGAGTGTGAGACTGATATGTATCGTTCTATCCTTTTGCCTTTAGAATGAAAAATTGACGAATAGTATTCTAAGAAACATGTGGACAATCTAATTGTATGAAAGGCACATATCATCCTATAACATGGAGATCATAAGAACAAATAAAAGAAAGGAAGTTATAGTTTCAGATAACATGTAAGCTAGAAGACTTATTAGTGGTGCTATAGGACACCACTTTTCGGTAAAGTCATCTCAGCTTGTAATACATAACCGGCAGGCAAAAATTATTCTCTTGGGATGGAGCATTCTTAAAAATCTAATTGTTGCTATTATGCAAGCTAGTAATCTAAATTAGAGATTCTTGGTGGATCTGAAGATAGCTATCTGCCTCTTTGCCATGAGTTTGTGGGGGCAGATAAAATGTTGGCTATAGGCAACTCCTGGTTCTTTGAAAAGTCTGGTTAAAATTAGATAGTTGCTACCATACTCCTTCAATGACATACATTCTTTACACACCGTGTTAAAAAAATTGAGAAGTTTTGCATATAGTGCTCAAGCACCTTCATGTAATGTTTTTTATTTTGTTGCCAACTGCCAGATTCAATTAATTAGTAATGAAGATTTTGGTTTACATGAATGCTAAATGCTACCTTCAAACTGCTAATATGATAATTCCATGCATAACTCTTCAGGTTGATGGGATTTGCAAACTTCTGAATCAGAACAAAGAAACATTAACATCAATCGAATTCATTCACTGCAAGCTTTCTTCAGATTTTGTCAACGCTCTGTGTGATTTTTTACTCATAAAGAGTGTGCAAACGGATGGGATACAGAACTTCTCTATCAGTGCATCAAGTTTTGTCCAAAACAACTTACTTTCATTACCTATTGGACTTGAATCATTTTTGTCATCAGGAAGGTATATCCGTTTGACTGATTGTTCATTTTTATCAACTTGTGTATGATATTTTGTTGATTGATTGAAGTGCTCAACCATACTTCTCTGTGCAGAAACCTTTGCATTGTTATCATAAAAAATGATCCGTGCTGCAAAATATGTTTCCTTTGTTTTCTTTCTGTGGTTTTTTTTGGTTGGTGAGGTGGTGTGGGGGTGGGAGAGAGAGAGAGAGAGAGAGAGAATTTAGTTGTTTGCTTTCAGTGGCTACTGTCTAGGTAGTCTGATACACTTTATAAGCTCCTCGAGGGCCTACCATTCTCGAACTCAATGCTTTAACATGACTCCTTAAGTAGAATCCATATGATCAGTTTGCCAGAATCCTTGTGAGTCAATTCCATTTTTCAATACTTGGGAATATATAACAATTTTCTTAGCTTTTCTTCTAGGTTTCTTAGAGAACTTGGGTTCGACTTTTTTAGAGACTGCATATTCAATGCTTTGATTTTTGTTTAGAGGAACAAAATCTTGTTAGCATCATTGCAGATATCATATTGTATCTTACAAGAAGAACTTAAAATATAAGCCTTGTTACGACGCTTGAGATTTTCAATGTCTACCACTCTAAGAGGAAGCCAGATTTGTATATGCACCAAGTTTTCAACACTTCTTATATACTTTGAATCCACTTGCATTTAAGTTGACAAATTGCTCCAATAGAATCTTCTCTTACCTCTGAATTCTTCTATTTTGCTACCAGGTCCTTGTGTTCGTTAAAATTATGTGACAACCAACTCGGCTCTAAATTCGCAAATAGGGTCTTTAATACCCTTCTTAATGCTTCCTCTAGCATATCTGTCCTTGATCTTTCAGAAAACAATGTGAGTTGTGTATTTCTATGAGATATTTCTGCATTCATATTATTTTGCTATAAACCAACAGAAAGCTTCATAAAAACTGCAGATATCAGGGTGGCTTTCTAATTTTAACAAGAGATCCTCAAGTGGCACTTTCTCATCCTTAGGAATGGGAAAGTCCTTGCAATCTTTGCGCGTGCTCAACCTAAGGTACCAGAATAGCTTCTATGGAAAATTATTTTCCCCCTGCAATTAATGGTTGCTCTCTATGCTCGTATAGCATAAAAATGATTCCTTGGGAAAGCGAGGAGAAATCCCCTTCATAACTTCGCTTCATCATCAAACCCTGTTGTACTGTCTTGAATAATTGGACACCATGCCTCAAGTTGTACCCCTAGGTGTGGGGGTGTGCCCAGTGCATTGGTGGTTATGAACTGCCAAAAAAGTCCATGCTGAATATAAGGTTATATGGAGTTCCAAATAGTCTCTTATGCGCTGAGGTTTCTTCTCTATTTTAGGGGTAACAATCTGCGCAAAGATGATGTGGACAGTCTACGATATGCTCTGGTTCATGTTCCTAACTTGGAGGTTCTGGATATAAGTGACAATTCCATTGAGGATGAAGGAATCAGGTGAGCAAAATTTTGTTCTTCGTTTATGTTTGTGGACACAGTTGTCATGCATTCTCACACATATCTCTGAACTCTCAGGAGTTTGATTGCCTATTTTTCCGATGCTTCTGAAAGATGTTTGTCCTTGGCTGATTTGAATTTGGAGAATTGTGAGCTTTCTGGCAATGGAGTAACCCAACTTCTAGATACACTTTCAAACTTCAGAAGACCTCTGAAGTGTCTGTCTCTTGCTGATAATTTCCTTGGCAGGTTTGCCTGGTTAATACTGGAATAGGAATTGCAATTAATGACTTATCTTTCGTTCTTCAAATGCGTTTGGTTTGTTTTACTGTCTTCCAGCCAGGTGGCAGTAGCTTTGGGGAAATTTTTGAACTCATCCATTGAAGTACTGAATGTGGGAGGTATTGGACTGGGTTCAACTGGTTTTCAGGAACTACAAGGAGGCTTGATGGCAGAGTTGAAGCTAGTCAAAATCAACATAAGGTTCAATCTGATACATAGATATATATAGCTGTCCTGTAAGTTTGGTCATTGATCATGGAAGTTAATACATTAATGAGTTCTGTACAGCAAAAACCGCGGGGGGATTGAAACTGCGAAGTTTTTGTCAAAACTCATATCATTGGCTCCAGAACTTATTGAAGTTAATGCAGCATCTAATTTTATGCCTGTAGAAGCCTTAGCCATCATCTGTCCTGCGCTGAAAGATGCAGAAGGTAATTATTTTTGACATCTAGTCATTCTGTAATGGATATCAATATCCCCTTACTCTTTGAGGTGCAAATGGTTTCATTCTTTTAGTATCAGCATTACTAGATAATACCAGAATACATATGCTATTGGATCTAATCATCCAGCATAAGTTAAATTTGCACTTGGAGTTACAAAAATCCAAAAAAAAATCAGTTTACTCAGTCTTTCTCTGATGTTGTAAATGCTCCTCCATATACTGCCTATTGCAGCAGCGTTTTAAATTAATCAAAAAAAAATAGTAGGCTACATATAGGGTACAAAAAAGGTTTTTTCTTCTTTTGGGTTGGGGGTTAGGGAGGTTGCCATCCCCTATTTGAATCCCTCTCTTCCAGTAAAATTTGGAGACTTGACTATCTTGTACTTGTTACTTAGGTAAACTTCAGCGTTTGGACTTGACAGGAAACCCTTGGGCAGATCAGGCGGCATACATGTCCATGCTTAGTGAGATCAAACGTAAAGGGAGGCCAATTTTAATTCTGCCGTTATCATCAGCCGCTGATGCACCGTATGATGATGATCCCTAGAAGTTAAGGGTTTTTCTCATGTATACTCAGCCCATGTGGCATTACACATTGCAGTCACCATAGTTGCTGATCAATCCATGGAAGTTATGCCAGCATCTAGCATATTCAACCTGCACACTACAGCAGGGTTACTGTTGTTGCCCAATGATTCTGGTTGATTTAATTTGAGTTGTGTTAACCTTTTCAGCCTTCGTTGTATTCTTATTACAATTTTGTAAGAATTTGTTTCTGATTGGGATATACCTTTCACAAGTACAGGGATGGTCAAAACTTGTAAGATTTCTGGAGGGTTTATTTATTTTATACTTCTTTTACTGTCCCTTCCTCTTGGAAGATCATACCTGCTGGAACCGACATCCATGCCTCAAGATCCTGACCTGCTTATAATATCTTTACTTTTGTTTCAGTGGCTATTTGTTTATTTTAAATGCCTTTATCTTATTCCAAGTTATAGAAAAGGGTTGCTTTTAAGCTGCTGTCCAGCTTTGCTTAGATACCAACTCAAGCTTCACACAACGAGGTACAAAGTAAAAAAATAAAAAAAAAAAACAATAGAAGAAAACAGAGAACATTATTTGTAGTGATTCATGCGGCCACGGTAGGCCAGATGTGGACAGATAATGCTAGCAATTGCTTTGTCACGAATCCAAGATTTCCCAATACTTGAAGGCGCCTTCAAATTTCTGCCCATAACAAATTACTCGTGGCTCTTGTACATGCAAATGAAAGACCAAAACGAGATGCTGCATCTTAAAAGTATTGGATTAATGAAGGACCCAGTTGTATTTGACCATTTGACCTATGCATTATGTGATGGAAGTCTTCCCCATGATTTTTATGTGGATAAAGGTGACAAAGACATCTCATCTTTGAGGAGTTGGACAGGATGGGTTTCTGACGGAATGCAAAAGCTGGCTTGTCCATGAAGAATGGTACAAGGATGAGATAGTGATGTTCTCTTATTTGCAGTCGGAAATTAGATCATTTAATTTTGAGAGACATAAACACAGCTCACGTAACTGGACAAAAATTCTTCTATTAGGTACCTTAATCTATGTCAAGAGAAGTGCAAGTCACCTTCTGTTCCACTCTGTGCTTAGATGCCCACGTGTTCCCGATAAACCTGATTAGCCAACCTGTAAAGGCCAAACTATTCATGAGAAAGAATATGATCTACTTAATTATATTTTATGGCTATTCACCTTCTGTTTACTCCAGCGGACAGCTTTTTCTCTTTCTGTTTCTTGAGTTGTGTCCAAACTGAGTTGTTGAGTTGGCTTTGTCACGAAGTAAGCCTTTTTTTCTTTCTTTCTTTCTTTTTTGTGCTCTCCCCAATCATCTCATTTTGGAACCTATCCCTTCCTAAACCCCATTTAACAAACACTCTCCTATGATGGCATTGAAAGACCCGTGAACAAACAAGTTGTTTTGTGTGTAAATTATGGTAGAACTTGTGTATCGAGGTTGATTTTGGAGGCTCTGCCATCATTTTACGGACCATAATTTTCAATGCTCTGTAAGGAACAAAGAGTTGCTCAAAGGGTATTGAGAAAAATAAGAAGGAAAACGCAGAGAAAAAGCAGAGTGTTGTGCCAGACAGGAGAAAAAGGTTTGCTCTGTTGAGAAGGGAAAAGAAAAAGAAGCAAAAGAATTGATACAGAGGCGTACAAAAAGGTAAAACACAACACAATGCTCTGCTGTTCTGGTGTTTCCATAATCATTTCAAGTTAAAACGTTTAACAGGGTATTTGCTTCCAAAACAGATCTTACCTTATTTGGCAATTGGCAACAAATAGTTGCTTCGAGTACCTGCAAGACTGCTGCAACATTAATCAATATGAATCTTTTAAGGGTGGAAAATTTGAGCATCAAGAAGGAACTAAAAGTTTGTCCCCCTGTAAAACCTTGTCCAGTTCGTATAGGAGAAGGTTTTGATATTAAAGCTTTTCTAACGTCTCCTAACAATGCCTTTTAATATTGCAAACACATGAATTAATTAATTATATAAATACTCTAATTACATAAAACAAAATATGTATGGCTCAATTTTTTTTTTAAATTATTAATACATTGATCAATTTCATCTCGACCATTGATATAATTCATTAATATATATAAAAAAACATCATACAACTGTTTGAACATGTTAAGACTGATGTTTAAGGCCTGGAACTTTTTTGGCTTGTACCTAATCACCAGTTTTTACTTTGGCGGTGACTAAGAACAAAGTAGACTAAGGATGGGGATCACCTGCAAAATTCGGTGACCGAATTATAAGTACAATTAGGAGAGAGAGAATGAGAGAGAATGTGAGTTCCACGGTGGGACCCACATTGCCCGAATAGTATGAGTCCCAACGTGGGACCCACACCTCTCTCTCCTAATTGCTCCTCGTGTAGTATTCTAGGTATTGCAGAAGAGCCTGATCCGTAGACTACTCACGTAGAAGAGCCCTGAGACCCAATCATTGGTGCGCTTTGGACGTGCTGCAAAACTGATATTGCCATATGACTACGAGATTCATGCATTTGCAACAGCCGTTGGTCGCAACATTAAAATATTTCTTTCTTATTTGGTGGCTAATATCATATGATTGTTAAAATGGAGTTTTTTTTAAAAAGATATTTTTTATTCTTTTTAGATATCTACTTTTATAGTTAGATATGTGATGCCGGGTAAATTTGTAGATCACAATTTGTAATACGAATAAAAAGAAAAATATATAATTTTGTACCCTTCAATTACTAATTTTTGTAATTTATATTCTAAATTATCAAGATTAACACATTACACTTGAAATTATTAATAGGATTATAATTTGCATTCCAAAATACGTGACAAATTCAAAAGATTAAATTATAATATATGGTGTAAAATGTAAATTTATGGGTAGTTTAAGATAGAATGTGTCAAAGTTTGACAATATAGGTGCAAATTATAAAATAAATAGTAGTTAAGGGTTACAAATGTAATTTATCCTTAAACGCACCCGACTGAATTGATTCGCCATTCGGAGACACAGACTCGTGCCTAACCAGCATATGGGCCACCACAAAACCACCCAACAAGAAAGGCCCGAGGAACACGGGCCAACCCACCCGACAGCGGTTCAGTGGTACAGCCCCGTAAATTGTACGAAATGAGTGGGGAATTCTACACCCTCCACCTTCCAAGTTCCAACCACATAGTTTCACTTTCATCTGTCTCCCTCCGTCAATTTTTAGTAAAGCAACCTCTCTCGCTCTCTCTCTCTCACTCACTCTCACTCTCTGTACATTCTCTTTCACCACTCATTCGCTCTCTCACTGCTCCACCAGCATTTCCTCTACAGTCTCTCTTTCTCTTTCTATATGCCCCAAATTTTGGCGAATCGCGTTCAGATCTGAAGCGGACCGCACCAGATCCGATCCACAATGGAGGAAGCGTTGGAGCTGGCGCGTGCCAAAGACATGAAGGAGCGAATGGCCGGGGTCGAGCGGCTCCATGAGGTCCTGGAAGCTTCGAGGAAGAGCCTGAGTTCTTCGGAAGTTACGGCACTGGTCGACTGCTGCCTGAATCTCCTCAAGGACAGCAACTTCAAGGTCTCTCAGGGCGCCCTCCAGTCTTTGGACTCCGCCGCCGTCCTCTCCGGCGACCACCTCAAGCTCCACTTCAATGCTCTCGTCCCTGCAGTCGTCGACCGCCTCGGAGACGCCAAACAGCCCGTCCGAGACGCCGCCCGACGCCTCTTGCTCACTCTCATGCAGGTACTAAACCTAACTACGTGAAATGTACTTGTGCGTGTGTGATAGGGATTAAATTTGAGAGAACTTTAATTGTCGTTTGTGTGAAGCTTATGAGGTGATGTGGGCTCTAAAGGTGTTGGATACAGGACACAGAAATGTGTGATAAATTTGTTTGTTTGGTCAAATAAAGTAAACCATGTTAAGCCTTTTTGTTAGCAGAATGACTTAGGCAAGGTTAGATGCAGGATCCTAACAGATTCATACTCTACGATTTGCAATATATTTTTCAGATGATGCTAAGGCACATTTTTGATATATCATTAATATATGTGGTTAATTTCTGTAAATTGTGTTTATTCTCGGGGTTTTTCGTAATGCCTATGAAGAAGCTAGAGAGAGAGAGAGAGGGAGAGTTGTCCTAATGTACGCTAGGCAGGTCTTATTAAAAAAAATGTACGCTAGGCAGGTGAATATAGCTAAAACGAGGGGTCTTATTATTGTGCTGTAGGTTTCTTCGCCAACAATCATTGTTGAAAGAGCAGGGTCTTATGCCTGGACGCACAAAAGCTGGAGGGTTCGAGAAGAATTTGCACGTACCGTCACATCAGCAATTGGTCTTTTTGCAGCTACTGAGCTTCCTCTTCAGCGGGCTATTCTTCCTCCGGTATAAGCTCGATAAGAACATATATGTATTTTGTGTAGAAGTGATTTTTCAGGGGAAGTGAACTGATTTTATAGATTCTTCAATTATCAGATTTTGCAGATGTTGAGTGATTCAAATCTGGGTGTTAGGGAAGCGGCTATATTGTGTATTGAGGTTGGTCTTGTCCTTTTGTGCAGTTGTTATCGGCTACACTCTCTGCTGAATTCAATTATTATTGAGCCACAAGTCATTAGAATAGCTACAACTTTGTTCCAATCTGGATGACATTGAAAGTTTCTTCCTGTAAACGTATGAACTTGAATTTTATTTTTCGGCTTCAGATTGATATAATAGGTGGAGTGACTACTAGGGTAAATTTTAATGAGGTTGAGCTTCGCACTTTTAGAAGGAGAATCTGGTTTCCAGTTTCATTGCTCAAACCTCTTTGTTTCTAGATCCAGCAGGAAGATTTCACAAAAGAAGTACATAAAGAGCTGAAAATGAGTGAATGGTATAGGGTTGACCCTGCTTTTAGTTGTAGAAGCTTGCTCTTAGTATATTTGGACTCTTCTTTCCCAACCATTTTATTTTTTGTTTCTCTGGCTATTCTGATATAGTATATGTAATTGTTTTTGCTGCATAGTAACTAGGTTGTCTTGTTCCATCTCCAGCCTTTTATGATTTATATGCTTTTCAGGTTTGAGGGTGTTTTCCCTTCAATATGGTGATTACCACTCTTTAAAGTAACGTCTAAATTACTTGATGTTTTGGAATTTTCCTTTGATGGTTTGGCTGGATTGTGCTATTCTAAAACGAAAATTGTGTGAGGTTTCAGTCTGTTTGAAGACCTGCAATCTGCTGTATTGATTAGCTCTGAGTGATCCTTTTTCTGGGCTTTGTGATGTGGTTTCTGATCTTTGGGACTTCTTACTTGATGATTTACTTGTACTGGAAGATTTGAGTTGGTGTTTGGAGGTAGGATGCAAGTTTTATGGTGTATATATTTGACTTGATCTGTTGTGTTGAATGGTAATGAAAATAAATGTTTTAGAAGTGTGTTTAATGCTATGGTAAATGAAGGCATTATTGTTATGTAACTGGAAGGTCCAATTAATTTGTGCTCCATTTTCTTGTAATTGCTTTCACAGATCTGCTGCTTAATTTCGTCTTACTTTTTCAATGGAGGGATGTGATGGACCTGTAGACATAGTAATGTGATCTTTCCTGCTTGTTTGTTTGTAGGAGATGTATTCACAAGCCGGGCCTCAATTCCGTGATGAACTTCAGCGCCACCATCTTCCTGCGTCCACGGTGAATGTCTAATTGAAGATATCCCCAACTTCCTTTGCTGTTTCCCCTCCATCTTTTATGTCCTGCTCATATAGGCTATGTTGCACCAGCTAATTTCATATAAAAGTCCAATTGATATCATTGTGGTTTCTACCAGGGAATATGTTTTTCCTCCTTTTATTGTTAGCTTATGGTAGAACATATAACTGCAGGTGAATAATATCAATGCCAGATTAGAGAGGATAGAACCACACATTCGCCCTGCAGATGGACTGACAGGTAATTTTGCTGCCGTAGAGATTAAATCGGCAACCCTTAACCCCAAGAGAAGTAGTCCAAAGGCCAGGAGTTCATCAAGGGAGACCTCTCTTTTTGGAGGTTAGGATGCTTTATTTCAATTTGTGAATATTCTCATTTTTGTGCTTCTGTTTTCATGTGTTCGATAAATAATGTTCTGGCAATTCTACTTTTATATGTGCTTTCATTGCATGTCTTCTTCCCCAAATCATGGTAAGAACAGTCCACCATTTAAAAGTGCCATGTATCAAATGATAGTTCTCTAAATCTTTGGAGGTTAAGGCTATATTCTCTCTTTGGAGAGAAGATGATGGAATCATACCTTTGCGTTCAAAATTCTGTAATTGTCAGCCCGAGTGTTTCCAATTATTTTATATTCCCAATGCATGTGAGATAATTAAGCATTGGAAACATGGGAATGGAAGTAGCAGTGCAAGGTCACTTGGTTACACTTGGACGTTAATGGTCCATGTAATTATGAACTTTAGAGGAGGTTCCTATTCATGTACTCAAGATGTGGTGATAGAAATGTAATTTTCCTTCTCACATTTTTCTGTTTTGCGATGTTGAACTCTTTTTCTACGACACCCATGAGTTGCAATGGAAGCTCTTGTTTGCAATTTATGGTCAAATGTCATGTTTTTTATTGGAATCAATTTATGGAATATTTCACTTGCTATGTGATTGCATCATTAGAGGTGGATGTGAACTGTTTGGATTTGTTACTTCTTATGGACAAGAATATCTATTTTAGTTTTTCTCAGTGCATACATCAATGCGATTTTATGGATGCATTTTTTTATTGGATTTGGCACCGGATTCCCTTTGACAATATTTTTGTTTTGATCCTTTTCTTGCCATTGTGACATTTTGAATAAGTTGTGAAGAACATGGGCCTTTTTCCAAAATTATTGATGACTGTCAGTGCTCAACTTGCCAAGTCTAATTTTCATGTTGTGAGAGCATGATTTTTAATATTGATTGGTTCGTTCTTAGAATTGGTTACATTGTGATATAGAGTGCAATTTCTGTGCAGGAGAAGGAGATATTACAGAAAAACCAATAGAACCGATTAAAGTATACTCAGAGAAGGAGCTAATACGGGAAGTTGAGACAATTATTTCTACCCTTGTACCAGAAAAAGACTGGTCTATCCGGATTACTGCAATGCAGAAAGTTGAAGGCCTTGTTTCTGGAGGTTGGTTTTCCCTCCTCTCACTCTTTTTGCATCTGCTTGCTTGCACATTAGTCTGTGCATGTGTTTGAACACCTAACTGAATATGTTGATTGATCGATGAACGTAATTACTTTTATTTTGCCGTTTTGGCACAAAGAACCTTGTCTTTGCTATTGAAAAGAAATTGTCCCAAACAGCAGACAAAACATGGAAGAAGTTCTAGAGAGGGGTTTGCTTGTAAGATGCTGGCCAACAGATGAAATGATGTTTTGATAAATACAGGTGTCCAGTACTTGTGGTCCTATGTGGTCATGAATTTTGATATTGCTTCTTGACTGGGTGTGGACGTCGGTGAAAGTTCCAATTTTGGTTTGTTCAGTGATTGTGCTGTGCACGAGGCATTTATTTTATACAGTATGTGCAGATCATCATCTGCAGCTTGTCATGCTTCTTGATGGTTTTATGCTTGTCGCTAAACAACTAATGGTGGGGTGCAGGCTTTTTTTATGCCATAATTATTGCTATGCATGTTTGTCAATTTGGTAGGTAATAATAACAAACTTAGTGAGGTTGCGGTGCCTGTTTTGGTTGAATGCGTCATTTTCCTTTGCAAATAAACTCTCCTCCCTCCCTACTCTCTCTATCGCTTGCTCTGTATTTTCTCGCCTCCTTTACTTTTGTTTGAGATTTGGGGATTCCAATGTTCAACTTTGTTCTCTCGTAAGAGAATTATATGATTCTAACATTGTGTGTACACACGCCCACATATACTTGTATTCGTGGACATGAATGCATGTGTGGATGTCAGGCTAAGATTTTTGCTGGCATTGCTGTCTATGCACTGGTGTTCGACCCTACTTCTCGCCTTTTACTTTTTCATTTGCCTTGAATAGTTTCTGGTAATCTACAAGGAAAGACTTGAGATAGTTAGGATCCTTTCAACTGCCAAATATGTGAAACCAGATTGGAATTTCATTATCGTAATGTGAAATATTTAGTTTAGCGTGCTTTTCTTCCGCTTTGCAATAGTTGTGATCATCCTGTCTGTGTGGTAGCATACTTGTGAAGCACCATTAGAATGTTTCCACCAATGAATCTCTGAATTAGAATAGTATAATAAGTAAAGTACCCATTGGAGGGATTGTCAACTCTTCTCTCCTCAAGAATCTCACATTTTTCTCTTATTATGGTGGAACACGGAATTAATTGTGCTTTAATTGAGCTCTTTCTGATTTGAAGAAAAGATAATTTATCTAGTTGGACAGAAAATCCCTTCCAAAGCATGAGTTTTTGAAGAGCCTATCCTCTTGTTTTCAACCAAGGCAGGGACACAATATCCCTGCTCTTGCCCTTGGTGTGCTAAATAACCCCACTAGCTTTATGCTTCCCATATTGGAGAAGGCTGCTAGCATTTTGAACTCTTAAATAAGCCATCCAATTTTCTTTAGTCTGACCTCATGGTATTCATATCATCAATTTTTGTTGCATTTTGGTGCCCATAAATTTCAGAGCGCATGCTCTGCCAACATTTTGGTTGCCACAGTGTTGATGAATTAAGGGTTTTGATTACTGTTTTACATTAAAAAATGTGTAGCATATATTGTCAGTAATTTTGTTTTTCTCATCAGGTGCTGCTGACTATCCATGTTTCCGGGGACTCTTGAAGCAACTTGTTGGCCCTTTAAGCACACAATTATCTGATCGAAGGTCTAGCATAGTGAAGCAGGTGGGTTTTCTTCTGTTTCAGGTGGCAGTCCCCCTTACCTTTTTCACGAGATTGGATCAAAGTTGCTCGATCTTATCTATGACTATCAGTTTGGTACTGTTGTTCAGACTTGTTTCTATTGTTTTAAGTGGGCTGCCTTATAATAAGCACTGTATGCTAACGTGTTTTTTGGAAATATTGCTATAAGGTTATAGATCTGTTACTTCCCATTGTACTATCTCGTTATCTGTCTTATGATGGTAATGTCGATTAGCACAAGCTACTGTATTTGCACACTGAAATATGCCTTAAGAAGGAAAATAGCTGTATTCTTGGCAAAATTTTGGAATGTGGAATCTTTGAATTTGATCATATTAGAGTACCCCCCCCCCCCCAACAAAAAAAAATGAAAGAAAAAGAAATGGCAGTATGAAAAGGTGCACTGCAAGTAAGCATTACCTCCTAATCTATGTTCTTTGTATGTGTTGAATCTTTGGGATTGTATGCAGCTCTTGATAGATATTTTTCTCTAATTTATTCTCTTTCTAGGCATGCCATCTATTATGCTTTTTGTCAAAGGAGCTGTTGGGAGATTTTGAGGGATGCGCTGAGATGTTCATTCCAGTAAGTTCAACTTTTTTTTTTGGCTTCCTAACAATCAATCTCTATATGCTTAAATTTTTATAATTGTATGATACGATAATCAGGTCCTTTTCAAGCTGGTTGTGATCACTGTACTTGTGATTGCAGAGTCTGCAGATAACTGCATAAAAACGGTATGGTAGCTTTTGTTATCCTACTTTTATTTTGTATTTGCTTCTTTTATCTTATCATTTTTGCTCCGCAGATGTTGCGTAACTGCAAGGTTGCCCGCATACTCCCTCGCATGGCCGATTGTGCAAAAAATGACCGTAATGCAATACTCCGTGCAAGGTATGGTTATATCAACTCTTGTTAAAGCTGTTTGTATCATTGCTTCACTAACTACTGACGTCTCCTGCACTGTAGGTGTTGTGAATATGCACTTTTGATATTGGAACATTGGCCTGATGCACCTGAAATACAGAGATCGGCAGATCTCTATGAAGATTTTATTAAGTGCTGTGTTGCTGATGCAATGAGTGAGGTATTCATATTTGGAGATCTTCTGATTTTTTATGATCTATTGATATAAACATGCATTTTGCATGGTTTTTGGCTTGATATGCATGATAGGTTATGCTTTCGTTTGTTGACATACGTGCATTTCAGCCATAGATATTGTTTTGCTTTCAAGCCTAAACAATCAGAATTCCTTTATAACTTTCCATCCATAAACCAAAGGTTGCGCTTCTGTGCCCGGTGCTTTCTATAATCTATTTTTCTGATTCTTTGAGCATGTGATTATTTTTATATTATCTTTTATGCTCCAATTTGAGGGTTCCCCCCTTTTTTAAGTCCAGAACTTGTCTCTTTCTAGTGTGGGTGTGTATATATGGCTTTAAAAGCATAAAGGCGATTTGGATGAGTATGACCTAATAGGTTTATTGGCGAATCTTGTCTGTTTATGTATTTCTTTAGTGAAGCAATATCTTACATTTTAATGAAGCAATCTCAGCATGTTCCTGACATTCTTCTTTTTCTTCTTTATTTTGTTCAATAAAATTATGAAGCACCCAACTAATTGCTGGTGCATGTCATTATAAAATTTCAACTTGTTTAACGTGGCAGGTACGTTCAACTGCAAGAATGTGCTACAGAATGTTCGCAAAAACTTGGCCAGAGCGTTCCCGGCGCTTATTTTCATCCTTTGATCCTGTTATTCAAAGGGTGCGTGTTTCTGCTCCAGGCGAGGATGTCTCTGCTTTATTTTATTGGTAAAATGTTATTTGCTGTAACTGACCCTCTTTTGCATCAGATAATAAATGAAGAGGATGGAGGCATACATAGGCGACATGCTTCTCCTTCCATCCGAGATAGAGGTGCACTGACGTCACTTACCTCTCAATCATCTGCTCCCTCGAATCTACCCGGATATGGAACTTCTGCTATTGTTGCGATGGACAGAAGTTCTAGTTTACAGTCAGGGACATCTCTCTCTTCTGGACTACTTTTGTCTCAAGCAAAGTCACTTAGTAAAGGCGGTGAACGTAGCCTTGAAAGTGTTTTGCATGCTAGCAAACAGAAGGTCACTGCGATCGAAAGCATGCTTAGAGGTTTGGAATTGTCAGACAAACACAATTCAACACTCAGATCATCTAGTTTGGATCTAGGTATCAATTGACTCCGTTTAGTGATATTTTTCTTGCAATGCAGCCTGAGTGTGAAATCTTTCAGTAATGCAATGATGATTCACTATCTACTATAAATTATGTTTGACCAACTTGTGAGTGGTAAATTTTTCTTTTATTGCCCCTAGTGCAGGAGTTGACCCTCCATCATCTCGTGACCCACCATTCCCTCCTGCTGTCCCAGCTTCTAATTATCTTTCAAACTCTTTAATGTCAGAGACAACTGCCTCTTGTATAAGTAAAGGTAGTAACAGAAATGGCGGCTTAGTTTTATCCGATATCATCACCCAGATTCAAGCTTCCAAAGATTCTGGTAAATTGTCGTCTCGAAGTAATGTAGCAACTGAGCCTTTGCCATCATTTTCATCGTACTCGGCTAAGAGAATTTCTGAAGAGAGTCATGACATGAGGGAGGCTAGGCGATTTATGAATCCCAACGTTGAAAAGCAGTATGTGGATACGCCTTACAAAGATGGAAATTTTAGGGAATCACACACCAGTTACGTTCCCAATTTTCAGAGGCCGCTTTTAAGAAAGCATGTTGCTGGACGGATGTCTGCAGGCAGGAGAAAGAGTTTTGATGACAGCCAGCTGTCTCTTGGGGAGATGTCAAATTATGTAGATGGTCCAGCATCACTTAGTGATGCTCTGAGTGAGGGACTCAGTACAAGTTCTGACTGGTCTGCTAGGGTTGCTGCATTCAATTATCTTCATTCTTTGCTTCAGCAAGGCCCAAAAGGTATTCAAGAAGTAATCCAGAATTTTGAGAAGGTAATGAAGTTGTTTTTTCAGCACTTGGATGATCCCCACCATAAAGTTGCACAGGCTGCTCTGTCGACGCTTGCGGATATCATTCCATCTTGCCGAAAGCCGTTTGAGAGCTACATGGAGAGGATCTTACCTCATGTTTTCTCACGGTTGATAGACCCAAAGGAGTTAGTTAGACAACCATGTGCGACAACCTTGGAAATTGTCAGCAAAACTTACAGCACAGATTCTCTCTTACTGGCTTTGCTCCGCTCCCTAGATGAACAGAGATCACCAAAGGCCAAATTAGCCGTTATTGATTTTGCCATCAGTTCCTTTAACAAGCATGCAATGAATTCTGAAGGCTATGCCAACAGTGGAATTCTTAAGTTATGGCTTGCTAAATTGACTCCTTTGGCCCATGATAAAAATACTAAGCTTAAGGAAGCAGCTATAACATGCATTATATCTGTTTACTCCCACTTTGATTCATCTGCAGTGCTGAATTTTATTCTCAGTTTATCAGTTGAAGAGCAAAATTCTTTGAGACGAGCCCTTAAACAGTATACTCCTCGCATCGAAGTGGACCTAATGAACTTCTTGCAGAACAAGAAAGAGCGACAGCGACCTAAGTCTTCTTACGACCCATCTGATATGGTTGATGGTGATAGTGGAAGGAAGTGGAGTTCTACTGGAAATCTTGGTCAAGCAGTTTCTGATGAAACTCAGGAGAACCTGTATCAGGGTTTTGATACTGGTTCCAATGCTGATGGTCTTGGCTCTAAAACCAAGGATCTGTCTTACACTGTCAACCCAACTGGTCAGAATTTGGGCTCCTGGTCTAGCCAGGAAGAAAATATTGACAGTAATGTAAATTTAAAAGGTTTGTCTACTCATATGGACATTAATGGTCTGCTGAGCTCGGACCACTTGGGAGTCGCAGAAGTCTTGGACCATGTGGAGTTGGACCTTAACAATTATAAACCAAAAGCTGTTAATGTTACTGCCATGCCAGACACAGGTCCAAGCATTCCTCAAATTCTTCATCTGGTGAGTGCCGTCATATGAAAATTGAAACTTTAGGCTCCCCCTGGCCAACAAATGGTGTTGAAAAGATTTACTTCAACTATTTTTCATGTGATTATATAAATTTCTTTATCTTCTATTTTCTCTAGATAAGCAATGAGAATAATGAAAGCCCTACTTCAAGTAAGCGTGGTGCTCTTCAGCAGTTAATCGAAGCTTCTGTGGCTAATGACCAATCAATTTGGACGAAGGTATGCTTTGCGTTCACATATGCTAGCAATTACGGCTCTTCAGCTGTTGATGTTTGCTGATACGCTTTTATTGATGGGTGAAAGCTGGACCAGATGATAATTTTCTTGTGATCTGGAGAAGAAAATTGTGTTCTAACATGACTTTCTAGCCTGTATGGTGTTACCACAGCTTCTCGGTCTAATAATGTTTTGGAACCTTTAGTGGAGTATCGTTTGGTTGGGGGGTTGAAATAAGTTTATTTGCAGTATACACTTACCTATACTACTCATCCACTTTTAATCTAGTACTCTGTTGAAACCTTGTACATTCTGTTGATTGTTACTGTTCACGGAAGACCTTGTTTTTTGGTCATGATTGAGCAACCTAATTCAGTAAGCATATTTCTTATGAGCACTTCAGAGATTCTTCCACTAGAATGGGGGAAAATTTTGTACAATAATGTCATGTAATATAGATTCCTGCAACTGAATCTGTTAGTAGTGTAGGGCAGGATGGACAAAAGAAGTGGCAAGTAGAAAACAGAGAGGGAGGAAGGGGGACCTTCTTGTTCCTTGAGTTTACATATCTCAACAAAGTCTATGATTGGTTTGAAGAACGTCTCGAGATTCAGGCGGTTGCGGATAGTTTTGTTTTTGTTGTTGTCTTTTATGTTGAGATGAGCTGCCATTTGCTTGTTGTCTGTTAGATTTTATGTATCAAGCACACCTTCCTATGCCAGTGACGCTCAACCAAGTATGTGGCGTTATTGCTTGATTTTTTTCTCCATCTTCTACTTTTTAGGAAGTGAGTATTAGTTTGCTTATATTTATTATTAGTTAAATTTGATTCTTTATTGACCCAAAAAAAATTGATTCTTTATTGGGTGCATGTTCCTTCATCCAAGAAGTAAAAATCTTGAATACTAGTGTAGTTGTGGAGTTCGTTGTAAATATTATATGAATTTTCTTTTGCTGAAGAATAAATTTTTTCAATCAGGTGAACTTTTAGTTTGCAACATTTTAATGTTCTTGTAGCGTTAGGTGAATTATAGTTTAATTTTATGTTTGCAGTACTTCAATCAGATTCTGACAGTTGTTCTTGAGGTGTTGGATGATTCTGATTCCTCAATTCGGGAACTTGCGCTTTCATTGGTTATTGAAATGCTTAAAAGCCAGGTTTGTTTTGTGTGATTCTTTGTACGGTGATTCTTTTTCCTGCCAATGGGTATGCCATGCTTGACTGATATTCTCTTTATTCTCAACCTCGTTCCCCCCTTTCCCTTTCTTCCTCGTGGTCTGATATTTCCAGAAGGATGCAATGGAAGATTCTGTTGAGATAGTGATTGAGAAGCTGCTTCATGTTACGAAGGATATTGTTCCGAAAGTAATTTTTTACTGGTGGAAAGATTTCAATTTATCTGCACTTGCTTTATTTCCCATGTCTTATTCTTCCCACTCAATGTTCAGGTTTCAAATGAAGCGGAGCATTGCTTGACTATTGTCTTGTCTCAGTATGATCCTTTCAGATGTTTAAGTGTATGTGGTTGAAATATTCTTTCTCTCGTTTTGTGTTCATCATCATCCACAACTTCGCTCCAAAAGACCTAATGAAAGACTGTTTGGCTTTGTTGACCCTGTATTTTTTGACGACATAATAGAGATGCTCACAATTACTGGTGTTGCAGGTTATTGTCCCTTTATTGGTTACTGAAGATGAGAAAACTCTTGTTACGTGCATAAACTGCTTGACAAAGGTAAATCGTGGAACATCTATTCATTTCAGTTGTACCATTTTCAATGTCGCTCTTCTAATATCTCAATAGGTGATTGGCTTTGATCCTGGACTTGTAGAGTTTTCTAAAGCACTGTGAACTCCTTTCTATACAAATCAGGGATCTAGTGATCTTTTTGGGCAAAGTGTTTATCTTTCAGTGCTTTTGCTATTTTTATATGCATGATTGTGTTAACCTTCTGTTCGCATTCTTTCTAGCTTGTGGGTCGGCTCTCCCAGGAGGAACTGATGGCTCAGTTACCCTCATTTTTGCCTGCACTTTTTGAAGCTTTTGGAAATCCAAGTGCAGATGTTCGCAAGGTACTCATGCATTTTTCTGCACTTGATAACACGTGTTTTCTGCAATGTGACAGTGTGCTTGGAATGAGAGAAGTGGTGATAGAAAAAGTGAAGTGAGGAAAAACTTTAATCACTTGTCATGTTTGGAAAAATTTGGGCGTTCTATACATCCCAGAAGCGGATATAGTTGATTACACTCGCCAATGTCTTCCAAAGTTTACCAAGCAGATCTTGAATCTAAGAAAACAATTATGTGTTGAACATTAACAGGTAGTTTGGGATTAAAAGAATGCGAGCAAAGACTTTGGTTTGTCCTTGTCTTGGCTCTCTAGATCCTTTGTAGTACATGGTGTTCCTGGTTGAATGCTATTTAGTTATTTATTAATTGTTCAAGTCTTATTTAATATGTTGTGTTACTTAAATGTGAAATGAAGTAGGAAATGAGAAAATAACTTTTGACCTGATAGATGTGTTACTGAATTAGAGAATAGGAAAGAGGTGAGAAGCTTACGTGCATGCGTCCCTCTTTCTTTTGGGAACATTACACCTGATAGAACATGTTTATGTGAAGCTCTCAACATGTTTGCCAGCATGCTTGTATGGACGTAATTCTCTCTTTTTACCTTCCAGCTGAGCTAACCTTATCCGTTCTAATTTATTTTCTTTTATTTTCTTTTTTGTTCCTTTGGATGTCGATTTTGGGTGGTACAGACTGTAGTTTTCTGTCTAGTGGACATCTACATCATGCTTGGAAAAGCCTTCTTGCCATACTTGGAGGGGCTTAACAGCACACAACTGCGGTTGGTCACTATATATGCTAATCGAATCTCGCAGGCTAGGACAGGCACTGCTGTCGATGCTAACCATGATTAGCCAGTATGATTCACGAGGCTGTTGGTGGTATTGGGTGTTGGCTTATTCATTGTTGTGAGTTCTGTATATTGTGTGAATGCATTGGAGAGACCCAGTTTTCTTTGGTTTTCCCCCCTATTTTTTTGTTATGATCGTTTCTTTATTCGTTTGCTTGGGTGGTTTCCGAGGTACAGTGCTTTTGGTGGGAAGCAAAATTGTACTCTTTGTGCCGATATTGTAATGTACATTAAGCACTCTGTCAATTACATTGGAAGAAGGTTTGGAAGCAGAGAAGTTGAACGCATCCACCTATTGTAATTTTTGGGTGGCCCGGACGTGTAACTCTTGCTCACAAGACAACCGAGGAAATGATACTCCGAGTAACACTGGGTGGTGGGTGGATTGCTTACAGAAGTTCTGACGCTTCTGTTTGACTGAACAAATAGTCTGTGGTGTTTATATTATACTACGAATGATAAAAAGTTAGATAAACCTGAGATTGGTAAACGCCATTGCTCCCCACATTATACTAATGCTATTGGGAGAATGGCAATCCGAATTTCGGTGGGCAACGGTAGTGGAAATCGCAGTCCGTGGTTCTATGGAAATGGATTACGGCTCGGCAGAACTTTGGGAATATATCCTCGAACCTTTTGAGGAATAGGAGTGTTTTCTAGAAGAAATTTGTTGGAAAGCAAGGAATTGTATTTTTTTTTCTCAAATGTCATAAGCCAAAGTCGTTTGAAGATGGTGCAATTTTCTCATTATCGAAACAGAACTTGGACTGTTTACTCTCTGGTTTAGTGTGAATCTTTGATTTCATAATATATCGGCCCCTTTTTGTAGTAATGCCTGCATGCTTTCAATTATCTTGAGACGAGTTTAATTGCACCAATATCTCCTTTGTGTTGATCAGAAAAGAGGATGCCTATTCTGTGGATTACCCAATTGGCAGTTGCATGTAGAAAATCTGTATGTTCTCTGTCTTTATTATTTTTATTCTCTTAACAATGTCAGAAAAGTGGCTAAGCAGGATTGGGGAGGACAACGACAGCAAATTAAAAGAAAGAAAGAAAGACCTATAATGATGGATTCCGATTTACAAGTCCTCGTGAGAAGAATTCTGCTAAAAACAAACCGGCATTATAGATTTGTCAAAGATTGGAAACCCACATTCTCCATGTGGAGAGGTTAGTCCTGGTCTCACAGCACGAGTTTGTTTATTGTTCTTGATCAACGCGGAAAGAATATTGACCGTTTACACTTCCAAACAAAATATGTCTAGCAGCTTTAACATCACTCTCCGAATTTGAAAAGAAGATGCTGTGAATAAAGCGAGAAAGAAAGCAATTCATTATACGTAAACAGATTTCGACAATGTTCCAATGGTCACGGAAAGTTTTCTATGGAGTCCTACTAGGCTACTAGCATGAGCAGGAGGCTTCTTAGAACAGAGCACATAATGAAGAAACGCTACAAACACAAACAGACAGCACCATTGCAGAATCAAGCATAATGCTCTAAGTTAATTTCAACCTGATGAATTAGCAGCAGCTAACATGATCTGTACAACAAAAATAAGAACTTCTGTACTGTAATCCAGAAAATAATTTATCTAAAATCCATCCATCTTTTTTGATAAAACAAGGATTTATTAACATCTAGAACCCAGAAAGGGCAAAAACAAAAAAGAGATAGAAGAAGCAGAAGAAGAAAAAAAAAACCATTTACCCCAATCCCCTTCTTTACAAGTTAACGGGTAATAATGTAGAGTTAAATATATGAGAAGACAAGAAACTTATCTGTGTCCCGGAGATTTTAAAAAAAAAACACTAGAGCCTATTCCAAATACCCCAAATCCTTTCTCCTATGAAACTGGCAATCCTCCTCACAGACCCCTTCATCTCCAATATCCCAGCTTCACCGTCATCACCCACCTTAACATGACAGTCACTGCCGCTTTCATCCACGGAGATTGACTCACCCAACTCGTCCCCGGTCCCCGACGTCTCCCCAGAGCCGTCCTCACCACCCTTTAACTCCTCAGCGCATGCTTTCTTCCTTTTCTCTTTCTTGACCTTGGAGCTCCTCTTCTTCTTCTTCTTCTTAACCAGCTGATCCTCTTCATAAGCTTCAATAATCTCGTGTATGAGTTCACGGCTAGGCGAAGCATCCCATCGTGCCCAAAAACACATATAACATCTGAAGCAGTTGCACTCAAACATGGGCCTGTGGTCTCCACCGCCACTGTGCTCAGCATCACCACCATTTTTACTATTAGAAATGGTATTTGGATGACCGGAGAAGTTGCTATAAGGGTTGGAGTAAGAAAGGAGAAGGTACGCCAAGATTTCTTTGTCTTCAGCCGAGAGGGCAGCAGTGAGGGTTAGGATGGCTGCCGGAAGCACCGCCAAGTGCTCGGTGACTGACGGCGACGATGGATGAACTTGGCCTTTCTTGTAGAGCTTCTTCATGGTTGAGAGGTTAATTTCGTTCTTCTTCGCGGTTTCGTGCTTTGGTTCTGCTTTTAAATTTAGATTGCTTTCTTTGACCCTTGAACGGTCTTCGTGTACGACAGTTTTTGTTCTCTTTCTTGGTGTGGAATTGTTCTTCTGGAATCTGAAGGATGGGATAGAGAATAACTTACGCGCCGCCTTGGGAGGGTGACAAAGGAAACACGTTAATGCAAGACCAATAATAAATTCACTCTGTGGTATATTTGGCTTTGGCACCGTGTTAATACCTATTACATTTTAGTTTTTATTAAAAAATCATTCAGCTTTACGCTATGCTAATATATACATATATAGCAAGGCCGGCTCAAACCAAACGGGGGCCTAAGGCCAGATAAATTATTAGGCTTTTTTATATAAAATATTTAAAATTATCTGAAAATTATTAAATTTAATATAAAATATTTAAAGTTCCAATTAATTATTTTTTATGAGGTACTCATACATGACATCAAGCCCCATTACTAGAATAATTAAGATATTTATAAGATATTTTTTTCTCTTTGTAAAGTTCAAAAATATCTAAAAAGAGATTAGGAGGCCTAAAAGAAATATATCAGTCCACTTGAGATAAAAAAATATAAAAATATTGCATCTTGTCATTTTTTTTAGCTCAGATGTCTTTTTATTCTTGAATAATCTATAATAAAAAAATAAAAAAAAATATTTTTAATCTTTATGGGGCCTTAGCTCAAGGATAAGAAAATATAAAAATATTACATCTTGCCATTTTTTTAGCTCAGTTGTCTTTTTATTCTTGAATAATCTATAACAAAAAATAAAAAATTATTTTTAATCTTTATGGGGCCTTAGCTCAGGGTGAGGCCTTAGGCCACAACCTAACTTGCCTTACCCTTGAGCCGGCCCTGATATATAGGAAATTTACTTTTTAGTCACTGAGTTTTACCCTCATTTTATTTTTAGTCTTTAAATTTAATGAGTCAAATTTTTAGTCCTTTAATTTTCACTCCGTTTAAATTTTAGTCCTTAAACTTAATGAGTCAAATTTTTAGTTCTTTAATTTTCACTCCGTTTAAAATTTAGTCATTCCGTTACCCTCCGTCACCCTAATTAACGGAATAATTTTACACGTCAGCTTCCATCTAACACGTCACCCTTCATTTTCACGTTAGCATCAACCAATTGAACGTGATTTCTTAAATGACCTTGTAGCTTCTATTTAATTAAAACTCTACATAAAACTTAAAGCCTCAGCCTCGTCGTTCTCATGTCAACCGCAAGAGGCCCTTCAAATTTCAACTTCACCAATTCATCGGACTTCCACTTCTTGTGTATAGAATCCACCATAGCCTGTGTAATACCTGCAACTCCCACCTTTGTCCTTTCCAGCATCCTCAAAGATACATATCTGTGTTCCTTGACATGAGAACGACGAGGCTGAGGCTTTAAGTTTTATGTCGTTTAAGAAATCACGTTCAATTGGTTGAGGCTAACGTGGAAATGAAGGGTGACATGTTAGATGGAAGCTACAAGTTGTTTAAGAAATCACGTTCAATTGGTTGAGGCTAACGTGAAAATGAAGGGTGACATGTTAGATGGAAGCTGACGTGTAAAATTATTCTGTTAATTAGGGTGACGGAGGGTGACGGAAGGACTAAAATTTAAACGGAGTGAAAATTAAAGGACTAAAAATTTGACTCATTAAGTTTAAGGACTAAAATTTAAACGAGGGTAAAACTCAGTGACTAAAAAGCAAATTTCTCATATATATATATATATAAGGCCTTAAAATGATCAAAATTAAGAATAAATGGGGAATCGGTGAGTTGTTTTTTTTGTGTACTATATATGTAGAGAAAGTGATGTTACTTCTTATAATATACGTGAGCATGCATATAAAAAATATATAAATTGACGGTTTTGTAAAACCGCTATTTTATATTTTGTGGGTTTGTAAAGCCATTAGCTTCAATCTATATATACGTACTAACACGGATCATTATTCTTATAAAAACGATTTATTAATACAATAATAATTGAAAAAAATAAATTAAAGAAGAGAAATATGATGGGTACGTAATGCTTTTCTTGTTGGAAAGCATTTGTTTAATCTCTTGCATGAGTTAGCGTTGGGGAGGGCTCAGGAGGGAAGTGGTCAAAAGTGGAGACGTGGAATCCACGAAAAAAACGAAGCCAAATGAAATGAAGACGTGAATTGGATTGTAATGTAACACGTGGAAAAATAGCCGACGTTATTGAAGGACTTTAAAAACTAACAGACTCCAACCCCTCATTGAGTTCCGTTAATATGGTGCTGCTTATGGTGTTGATGGAAGATGAGGATCTAAAGTTAGACATCTGACGCTCCAAATAAGAACAGGTAGTTTAAAAAGCGGAGACCCATTTTAAAGTTCTTCCGACCCGTTTGATGCTGACCCGCAATTGAAAGTCATCGTCGTCTCGAAAGGTGCGAACTCCGACTTGAACCAAGGCAGAGTGAGATGATCTGTAAAGTTCTTGCGGTGTCCTCACCTCTGAAACTTATGAATACATCATGATTCCAGTGAAGTTTGGAAGATGATCATAGAAAATGAGGTGCTTGTTGGTTGAGTTTAACTGGACTGAAAAAAGGAGACTATTTCTCTGAGTTAACAGATCGGGTGTAACTACAACAACGAAGGAAACAAATGTGTAGTTAACAGATCCGCTGTAACATACCCACTGCGCTTCATCGTCGCTTATCTCGCCCTTGAATCTTCCCCTGATTCTATCTGTAGGTTGTTATGGATTCTTTGTTTGGATCAGAATAAATGAAACTCTTACGATCTTACCAAACAAGAAGCATTGCATATCTATGAGATGCATTGAATCCACAGTTCATCGCACCGTAGAGCTACCTTTTGATTGCCCCTTTTGAAGATCTCTCTGAATCCAATATATTCGTAATACGAATCCCTCGGGTTCGGTTATTGTGCGAAGCACAATGGTGTGATGCGGTGCAAAGTAGTGGCTGAGATGGGGAGTTGATGATCTGGCGGTCAACATGGTGACACATCATTTAATGAAAGACCCATCTTGCCGACCCGTTTGAAGAGGGGACCCGGAAAACCATCATCTCGCCCACCCATTTGAAAAACCAAACAGCTGCCCAGACCAAATCCATCCCCTTCTTGGCTTTTTCACATTCTCTTTGTTTTCTTGGGAACTCGTTCATGTCGAAAGAAACCTCGGTTCAAGCACCAACATGCCCTTGCGCCTCTCGCAAACATGTGTACTGTGAGGCCTGAAGAGGCAAGCTTAAATGATGAAGAGGCAAGCCTAGATCTGGCCTCAACGATGAAGAGGCAAGCGAAGAGCAAGCCCAGATCTGGTATATCAAATAAAGGAAAAGTTCTCTAGTTCAGCTTATGTGCAATATTGAGTACTACAAAATAGATAGTGCTTCATTGTTGCATAGGCTTTCCTTATCTTATTTTAGATGCCTATAAAGCAACGTATGTGAATATTTTATTCCCTTCCTTTTCAGTATATTTTTATACTTCTCCCCTCACAAGGCAATCGGTTGTAGTAAACTATGTTTTTCCTTTTATTTTCAGCAAGGTCTGCTTCGATATGAATTTGGTATGAGATTTGCAGCTGAAAAGAAACATAAGGACATTCGGTGTTGCAAATTTCTTTGGAGATCAGAAGCTGGTAATCACAAAGACTGTTGGAATCCCCGGAACATATCTGTTCAATGGAATGTCATTCAAAGCTCAAATGCAATTTGATTGTTCAACAATCTTTAAGAACTTACGGGAAGCCCTTAATCCACAAGCACGCCAAAGTGTAATCCTGCAAGAGGGGTTAAATCCTGAAAAGCTTAATCTCTCTTATGCCGATCTTCATCATGAAATCAGTCAGCATGCAAAGGACATCCCACCTAAATCTTCTGAAAATTTCAAAAGACGATAGACGGATAACAAACCAGAAGATGAACTGGTTAATTACATGTCAAATTTGCCAAGTTATGTGGAGAAAAGAGATAACCTCCAGGAGAAAGTCTTAAATGTGGGGTCCTTGACTGTCATAAACCAATACCAAGTATCAAGATGAAGAGGCAAGCGAACGGGTGAGAATTTACCAGTGACAGGTCGAGATTTTCACGGGCGGGTCGCCTCTTCAAACGGGTGGAAATTCATTAAATGATGTATCACCATTTCGACCGCTAGATCGTCAACTCCCCATCTCAGCCACTGCTTTGCACCGCTTCACACCATTGTGCTTCGCACAATAACCAAACCTGAATCTCAATCGCGAACTTGTATTGTATTGGCAGAACACAGGAAGGCCCAGGAGCAGTAACAACCAAACTCAAGTTTACCCACAACGTGTTGTTCTGTTCAACATCCACACAAAAACTACGTACTCTAGATTTTTCCTGTACACTACAAAAAAACGGTCTATAGCAGCGGTCTATAGGCCAAAAAACCGCTGCTATAATATATCGCGGCGATTTTCGGAACCGTTGGTGAAGACCTCGGGTCTATAGCGGCGGTCCTGAACGCAATTTTGTCTTCCTCGCAGCGTTTCGTGAAAACGCTGGTACAAACTTTTAGTGGCAGTCGCAACCACCGCTATAGATCTGTGTCAGCGTTTTTTTTTTTTTTGCTCTTTTTAATACACTACTAAATTTTTCCTATATTTATATATATATATATATATATATATTTTTAATCGGTATACAAATTTATTTTAATAATCATAATTCATTGGATGTATAAATTTAAAGACCAAGAATAATAATACAAAATATATTTCATTATTGATTAATAATATTTTACAACAAACACAATAATCTTTAAATTTAAGAATAGACTGTAATAAGATGTAATTACAAGATTTAAAAGAATAAAATGTCTTTCCTCTTGCTTTTTGGTGTAACCAAGCTGTCTCCCTTTTTCCTATGCTGAACGGTTCCCCCAAAACTTCCACCATTTCTTTTATTAATCATCCCTCTAGAGTCTGAAACCAGTACCTGCATGTGGCAGAGAAAAATCTCAATTATCACAATAGACACTTAATTCTCTTCATGTTAAGCAACTCAGCAGACCAGATCAACGGAACATAGGTAATTGGTACCACAGATTTTAAGATGTAGAGCTTACTTGGAGAAGAATATCAAGGGAATATTTCGTATGAGGCAGAATATAAAAGTCCACAGCACCAGTGCTTATAACACAACTTGCATATAAAAAATGATAGCATTAGGATTTCACATCCTTGTATAACCTCTTGAAGGGCCATTTGATAAGCAAATTCAAAGTACCAAACTTTAAAGGAATTTGCTCAAATTCAAGCAGGAAATTGGGCAACAAATACGTGTGTCATTTCCTACAAATCAAAGTTATGGGGAAAGTAAACTTTGACAAGCATGATATTTCACAAACGAACTGCAAACATTTATTGGATGAAAGGGTAGCAGTAAACCAAAAATGAATCACAATCTGTGGATATTTAGTAAAATTAACTAACTATTTCTTACCTCACTTTCTGCAATCAATTGCTTCAATGCCTTTGGGAGATACGGAAACACGCATGCTCCTAAAGTTTCCACCATCCGATGTATGAATGATGTGACCTGAATACCACACAGCATAAGTATGAAATCATTAAGCATGTAGATCAGTTACCATCATGTACAAAGACCATAAATAAGTATGAAATCATTACAATGTTAATCTGGAATTGCAGTCTTAAAATCTCATCCATTGTACTATTTAGACTACAAATGAGCCTATGTCCATCAAATGAGGAAGAAAAACCGATATTCAGATAAAATTGGGTTAAAGGATTATACACAAACAGAAGGTTAATAACAGATATAACAGTGAAACACGACCCTGCAGCCAAATTCATCATTGGTGCACAAAAAAAATGAAAAGAGATAATAATGTACCATACAAACATCAAGATTCCTCTGCAAAGATGGGCTAAAGATGACCAATGCTCATGCTTTACCGATGCTATATCTGCAAAGATGCGTATAAAGGACGAGAGAAAACACTAGTGAATAGAAGAATTAAAACAAAAGTCGTGTCAAGATATCAAATAAAAGAGAAAAATAAAGAACATATGAATTTCACAAAGAACAACTAGAAGAAGGAAACAGCTACAGAGCAGCTATAACTTGGCCCTTTCATAGATCAATCACGATTAAAAAACGAACTTCTGACCACAATGTTAATTAGGTTTTCAGTAAGAGGCAAAACTCAGGTGCAGTGAATCATAATAAAATCACAACAAAAACTCTCATTGGAACAAAATTAAACCAAATTGCATTTCCGCAGCTATTAAACCAAATTTATCATCCATGACAAGCAATATCTCAAACCACACTAAAATTGAATATTCGAATCAAATCGATACATATCCCTCAATGGATCTTACCAATTTAACAAGCTCCACCGGTTGGAAAGCTCTCCGAATCCGAATGGATTCCTCCATTTTGCTAATCTGATCCGGGGTATAGCTAACAGCTGAAAAATTTTAAGAAAAAAAACTCAAACTTTGGAACTGAGTTTTAAAAAAATCTGCAACACATCATGTGGGCATGGCCAAAATGGCAAGAATTATTCAAACCTCAAGAGAATAGAAATGCAAAACAGAGGCTTACCGTTCCTTGAGACGTTACCGGAGTAGATGTAGAGAGAAGAATAAAGATAGCGAAGAACGTAGAGGGCGATGACAATGTTGATTGAGCAAACAACCAGAGTAGTTTTCATGTAGGAACATCCCCACCTGCTTGCCGTGTTTATCGGGCAGCCATTTCTTTGGAAATTCTTCAACTTTTCCGCAGCTCGCTCTGAGAATTTGGGGCTGTGCAGGGGGAAATTTTCTGACCAGAGGGGTGAGGGAATTTTCTGACCAGGAGGCGTCCAAAAGGAGAAATAGAGCGAAAAGTGAAATTGGGGACGAGGCTGGGCGGGAAAAGGAGAATTTGGCGCTGAAAGGAAAAGGGGGAGTTCACGGAAACAGGTCCTTTAAAAGTTTTTTTTTTCTTTCTAATTTATAGTTTTTGAAATTTTTTAATAATAAATTATATTTTGTAGTTATGTGTTTATAGTAAATTAAAATCAGTTGTAAATTGTAATAGTATTTAAAAATATTTATACTTATTTTTAAATAAATACATAACTATGTACATTCTTTACTCTTTTTTATAATCAGTATAATAATCTTAATTAAAATAGGTTGCGAGTAATACTATATAATACTTATAATTTAAAAGTATATGTTTATTATATAATTGATATGTGCTAATTAACCTACTAAATACTTTATATATATGTACTTACCTAATGACTAAATCATAAACTCTAAGACCCTATATTAAGTTATGTACTTTAATTGCATAAGTTAATCTCACAATATCTTTTTGTTTCAAATTAAATAATATATCGTAATTAAATAGTATTATATTACTAATTATTCAAAATATATATGTTTATTATAAGCATATGATAATAGATGTCTAAACTACTTAAATTTAGTCAATAAAAATACAATTATCAGAATAATCATAGATATAACTTTCATAACATTATTTCTAATTCCATATAACAACTTCAATTTTCATTAAACTCCTTTTAATTCCATATTTTATTATGTAGGTCTCCTAAAATGTTTTTTGAATTTTTTTTCAAATTATACATATATCGGCGTTTTTAACAAAAACGTCGCTATAGGTATACCTTTAGCCGCGGTTTTTGAAAAAATCGTTGCTAAAGGTGAATTCTACAGCGGCGGTCACACTAACCGCTGCTGTAGATACCTGATTTCTAGCAGCGTTTTCAAAAAACACTGCTAAAGGTGGGTCTATAGCGGCTGTCAGTTAGGGCGTTTTTCAAAAAACGCAGCTAAAGGGGGTCTATGGTGACCGCCGCTATAGACCCTCTTTAGCTGCGTTTTTTGAAAAACGCAGCTAAAAACACCCTTTAGTGGCGTTTTCAGTGACTGCCGCTAAAAAGACCGTCGCTATAGACTTGTTTTTTTGTAGTGGTAGCTTAAAACAAGTACAATCTTGATGGATGAGATACTGCCCAGTGCCTACTTTTGTGGACATAACTAAAAGATTAGAGGCACAATGCGACGACTCAACAAAAATTGAAGAGAACGGAGATGGGCGACGGTGCTCCAGGCGAAACGTCCTCTCTTTCCCATATATTTTTCGGTCTCACAATCTCTCCTTCCTGAATCACCGAAACAACTATTTTTCTCACTATTTCGAGAAGTACCTTGCATCCAGGAAATGTTAAATTATGCCTTTTATTTTAATTTTTAGCCTCAAAATCTTAGATTTGTAAAGTTTAATGTTTATAACTGTGTTCAATTTTCGGTCAACACCGGGGGTGGGTGGCCGATCATTTTATTATTATTAATTGGTAAGTTATAGGATTATTTTGGGTGTATTTTTAAGTTATGTAGTTGTGAAATGTGGTGGTTGTTGTCACGCCCCAAAAATCAACATTTGAAATTTTCATTAAAACAACTTTGAGACATCATTTCCTTTATTCTAAATAAAAACGTCATCAAAACTTCAATGCTTTAAAACATAAACTTGTACAATTTTCAAAACAATACTACTCCCGCCCGCATGCCATCTAAGTATCATCCTTGTCACGTTCTTCAAAAATCTCTGAAAGTGGGGAAAATAATAACGGAGTGAGTTCGACAACTCAGTAAGCAGAGAATAAAAATATATATTCTTTTCTTTGAAAATAATACTTAATTCAGTGATCGAAAAACTCAGAAAATAAAATAGATTTTTCAGAAAATCTCCTTTGACATCAACAGTAAGCCACATTGACCCCTGTGGCAGGGTTGTGCAACGACTTAACCGGCGGCCAAACCGAATTAAGCCAACAGAAAGTGGAGTTTGCCCTACTAAGACTTAGCCACGTACGCTAAGTGTGCACTAGGGAGAAACCCACACAGAAACCAATCCGAAGAATGGGCGCACCAGTAATCAGTAATGAGTTGGTACCAACAGCAGCAGTAATCAGTAATCAGTAACAGAACATCGCCTCGGGGTTTGAAAACAGTATAATATATAATATCAGAACTCAAATTTAAAATCAGAAATGATGTTCAGCAGAATACAGAATCTCTGAGAAATAATTCAGAACAGTCATATAAACAATCTCAGTAGGTCTTTTAAAATTCCACATTTGTTTTCAGAATAACATAAACTTGCAATAAAATATTTTCCACAAAATCGTTTATGAAAACATGTTCATAATTTTTGAAGAAAAACAATATAGTAGCTCCGCTTACCAGATTTTCTTCAACAATCGAACCACCCTAGAATCCACGTATTGCAGTGACCCAAAAGAACCGAAGAAAATCGAGAAACTCAACAATGGCCGAAATTGACCTAGAGAAAGAGAGATGGATCTCAAAAATGACTGATGTCGAAATTGAGAGGTGTGAATAATCTCTGAGTAGAAGGTCCCCTTTTATAGGGCGAATCAAAGTGTAACAACCCAAAATGGTTGCCCTTTCGGAATCCTCCATTAACCACCATAAATCGCTTGATTTATTGAGAAAACGTTAAGATCCTAACAATGGAGTTGAAAGGCCACGAAAATCAGTCGAAAAGGTGCTAAAACGGATGTGAAATTGAAGAGAGAGAAACTGAAGGGTTGAAAACGGCGGCTAGGGCATAAAAATCGAGATTCCAAAGTTTGGGGAAGAAGAAGATCAAAACACACCGTTTTACTTAAAAATTCAATTCGGGCAAAACGTGTTTAAATAAAATAAAACTTCACCATATAAGGAAAAACAACAAAGGTGCCTCAGTGGTCATGAGCGCCCTCTCTCCTCCTTTATTGCCTGGGTTCGAATCCCAGCCTTGCAAAAACAATGTTTTCTTCTCTCTCTTTTTTCTAAAGACCGGGTTTTCACATCCTTCCCCTCTTAAAAAAAATTTCGTCCTCGAAATTTGCTAAAACTTACAGATACCTAGTAAAACCTCATCGTCACTCAATCTCGTTTGATACTTCGTCAAGGTCATCAATCATCATATCTTCAGGTAACGCCATGAACCTAAAAACTTCTGACTATTCATCTACCCAAAATATCGAGGGAACATACATGTATCTATGACGTGGATTTGATCGAGAAAACAAATCTAACCAACTAAATTATAACATTCTGAAAAGCATGTTGGTATTCAAGATATTCATTAAACAAAACAAATAAAACAATTCACATGTAAGTAAAACTTAATCTACCCAAGCCTACCCCAAAAATTTTCAAATGTCAAATGTCAAAAAGTTAAAAAGTGTACAGAATCTATAACCTTTCCTCTGATACCAAACTGTCACGCCCCAAAAATCAACATTTGAAATTTTCATTAAAACAACTTTGAGACATCATTTCCTTTATTCTAAATAAAAACGTCATCAAAACTTCAATGCTTTAAAACATAAACTTGTACAATTTTCAAAACAATACTACTCCCGCCCGCATGCCATCTAAGTATCATCCTTGTCACGTTCTTCAAAAATCTCTGAAAGTGGGGAAAATAATAACGGAGTGAGTTCGACAACTCAGTAAGCAGAGAATAAAAATATATATTCTTTTCTTTGAAAATAATACTTAATTCAGTGATCGGAAAACTCAGAAAATAAAATAGATTTTTCAGAAAATCCCCTTTGACATCAACAGTAAGCCACATTGACCCCTGTGGCAGGGTTGTGCAACGACTTAACCGGCGGCCAAACCGAATCAAGCCAACAGAAAGTGGAGTTTGCCCTACTAAGACTTAGCCACGTACGCTAAGTGTGCACTAGGGAGAAACTCACACAGAAACCAATCCGAAGAATGGGCGCACCAGTAATCAGTAATGAGTTGGTACCAACAGCAGCATTAATCAGTAATCAGTAACAGAACATCGCCTCGGGGTTTGAAAACAATATAATATATAATATCAGAACTCAGATTCAAAATCAGAAATGATGTTCAGCAGAATACATAATAATTCAGAACAGTCATATAAACAATCTCAGTATGTCTTTTAAAATTCCACATTTGTTTTCAGAATAACATAAACTTGCAATAAAATATTTTCCACAAAATCGTTTATGAAAACGTGTTCATAATTTTTGAAGAAAACAATATAGTAGCTCCGCTTACCAGATTTTCTTCAACAATCGAACCACCCTAGAATCCACGTATTGCAGTGACCCAAAAGAACCGAAGAAAATCGAGAAACTCAACAATGGCCGAAATTGACCTAGAGAAAGAGAGATGGATCTCAAAAATGACTGATGTCGAAATTGAGAGGTGTGAATAATCTCTGAGTAGAAGGTCCCCTTTTATAGGGCGAATCAAAGTGTAACAACCCAAAATGGTTGCCCTTTCGGAATCCTCCATTAACCACCATAAATCGCTTGATTTATTGAGAAAACGTTAAGATCCTAACAATGGAGTTGAAAGGCCACGAAAATCAGTCGAAAAGGTGCTAAAACGGATGTGAAATTGAAGAGAGAGAAACTGAAGGGTTGAAAACGGCGGCTAGGGCATAAAAATCGAGATTCCAAAGTTTGGGGAAGAAGAAGATCAAAACACACCGTTTTACTTAAAAATTCAATTCGGGCAAAACGTGTTTAAATAAAATAAAACTTCACCATATAAGGAAAAACAACAAAGGTGCCTCAGTGGTCATGAGCGCCCTCTCTCCTCCTTTATTGCCTGGGTTCGAATCCCAGCCTTGCAAAAACAATGTTTTCTTCTCTCTCTTTTTTTCTAAAGACCGGGTTTTCACAGTTGTAGTGTGGGAAGGACAGCAGTCATGGCTGAGTCCACTCAGTCTTCGTCTAGCTAGCTGCCTGTCGAGTCCTAGACACAGTTTTTCTACAAATTGCTAACAAATATGTCTTAAGCAGTTTAATGCGGAAATTTTCTGGTATTTTCTATTATTTTTCTCGTGAGTATAGCTAACTATATGAACGTAGTCTTTTTCCATACATATATATGTAGATATTTTTTTTCGGGTAAGTATGTATGTGTGTGTATGTATGTATATATATATATATATATATACGTCTCAATTAGGAGAATAAAAAAGGTCAGAGATCAAAGCTTGGAATGAATGTGAGGTTCATGGACAGCAGAAATATAACTAGATATACGTTTATCATTCCCGAATAGAGTTCTCAAGTCGAGATCTACGTACACAATATTACAAGGTCTTTATCATCGTATATAGACAATATAAATATGTGACGTAATACTACGACCAGCATAAATATATGGATATTTAAGAGCAAATATATATATATATATAAGGTAGCTCGTCGAACGTACGGGAATCCTCAAACGAAGTCGGCCAAAACATTCTTCATTATATAGTTGGCGATGATGCTATTGGTTTTCTGTGTTGGGTGGAATGCATCCCAAAATACATACTTGTCTGCTTCTGTGCAAGTTAATAGATTATTTTGATTGCAAGCATAACCCATCTCGAACATTCCCGTTGCACAACAGGCCACTGATGTCACCTCAATTCCTGTCGAATGATCAGAACAAGGACTTAATTAGTTCAGAGGAAGACTGAGGTTGAAGAAAATACCTACATGAGTTCGTCGTCCACAAACAAAAACAAAATGAAAAAAGAAGAAGAAGAAAACTTGAAAAATAATAAACTACAAATTAAATATACAAAAAGTTGCAGGATACGATCTCCGGCCTCTAGAAGTGGAGGAGCCACCTGGGGTAGGGTTACACAGAACTCGGACAAATTAAAAGGGACAAACAAACGAGTGAAAGTTTGTTTTTAATGAAAACTATTGACTTTTTTGCTTTTCCTGTAAACTTTACTCCAGGTAGTAATTTGGGTACAGAACTACAATACTAGTAATTAAGTTCCACCGCTAAAAAGCAAAAAAGTCAAAAGAATTCATTGAATGTTCTACCGTCCCTATTGGCTACTGTAGCAAGTACTGCGCGCTGCTTAAATACCAGAAAAATATATGTGAACAGATTTTCAAGTGGTGGTTGGGAGGGGAGAAAAAATGTACAGACTACTGATGATGCATGTATATATTGCAATGAGAAAGTGACACATGCATAGGTCGACCGGTATGCAGAGACAATATTAATTATAACTCACCATAAAGAGAAGGTCTTCTTAGAATGTACATGAAAACGTAGTACGGGTTTGAAAACACCAACTTGACCCCAGGAAGCTCCGTGTTCAGCTCAACTGTCATCTTCCTTAACTTCTCATTGAACTCCAAAGCCACGGTGTTATACTTTTGGTTGCAGTCATTACCACCCATAATGTTAGTGGCCCTCTCTAATGGCAAGCACCCCATTGGAGGCACTCCTCCAAGGGATATTTTCCGGGCTCCAAGACCATGGAGTTCCTTGATGAAATTTCTGGCTATACCTACTAGGAAGTCCTCGTACTGTGTGATGGTGAATTGGGATTGCCGGCCAGATGGGAGGGTATAGTAGTTCTCGAGGAAGTCATTAGTTCCCATGCTGATCATGTGTAAAGCGTCAGTTATTCTTTGGTTAGCTTGAGTTTCTCCAAGATAGGCTCTCAGCTTCTTCTGAAACTCCTTGTAGTAGTCCAATTCCTTCCAAAGTGGTATCACAGACTGCAAGGCAAAGGAAATATTACGGCAAGCCATTAATTAGTTGATATTTGATCTGTAGGCATCTCCAATGGATCTCATGCATTCAAGGGGGGACAAACATTTCAGAAGCATTATGAAAGAAATTCCTATCATGCTTTGAATGCATAGAACACATTTGCCGAAGAAGCACATAGATAAAATTAGAAACAGACAAAAAGCATAAATATCACATTTTGTTGCTGACCGCGGTCATAGTACCAGCTAGCAGTACTACTTTTGAAATTTTCCTCTTCATAAAACATCAATAACTCTCACCAGTCGAGAGGGTACAACTCTAAACCCTAATTATAATTAACAGCAACAGGAATAGAGGATAGAGCTGGAAAAAACCTTGCAGGTATTATATAAACTACTACCATAACGAAATGAGTAGCATATAACCAAAGGGCATTTCTTTTGTGGGATTTGAGGCTTACTAGAACATTTGATGTTGCATTATCATATCCAGTCCCAGCAGAGGCAAAGGTAACTCCGGTGGCGAAGTCTGATATGTTATAGGCTGGATCCAAGTAGGCTGGTATTATGGGCTTGAGACCCAAGGCCTCGGAGAGGAAGTCAGTAGCAATTCTGCCATTGGAGAACCTTCCAGTTGCCTTGCCACCCTTAAAATCACGACCGTAAGGCTGGAAATTGCTCCTGGCAATGGTTGGAATCTGGTTGTTGTTTCCAGCATCGACCGACGAGTCCCCAAACACGATGATTGCCGGAACTTTGGCACCAATTTTGGCAAATAGTACTAGAAACTGGGTAAACAGCAGGAGCCATTTGGTATACATGTATGCCATTATTCCCGGCAAGTTTCTAAGTTGTCTGAAACAAACGGCCAGCTTAGAGTACGGTGTAGGTTTCAGAGAGGCCTGTGATAAATATATATCGGTTGGAACACTTATGAGAACCTCTTTTAACTTTATGGTAGATAGGCCGTTGGAGGTTTTAATTGCGACAGTCTACTAAAAAATAAGCATGTGGATACTTGCATAATTTATCATGCGCTGAATTGGTCAAATTCGTTGTTCTTTCTAATTCCTATTCAATAATATATAGCGATCAAGCCGATCGAACAGTCATGAAGTATAAAGTTTATACATCGATCAATGCTATTATATGCATCTCCGAATGAATGTATCAGACCTTGGAAAAGGAAAACCAAAGATTGTTCAAAATATTTACTCTACTGAAGGTTAACCAAACAGTACCTACTTTCCCCATAAATTTGTATGAGAAATACAGTGCATCATGATCCTCTATCTTCAAGTACTAAAGGGTAATCAATGGATTAATTAAGCATGAGCAAGCTTTTCTAAGTACAAGGGGTTCCGCCGCCCCAGTTCACGTTTAATCCCTGTCTCTCTCTCTCTCTCTCTATATATATATATATGTGTGTAGCTTGGATTTTAGATTTCGTCGTTCAGATCATCCTAGTACAACCTTTAAAGAACGTTGACTTTACTTCCCGATGCACAACTGTACGAAGTACATAGTCAGAAAAAGCAAAAGATCTGATTACGTGGTTGTTCGTGTTGCGCTGATCAACTTCTTTCCATGCATGTTGAATAGGAAAGATCTAGAGTACTCATGCATCTAGGGCCAGCAACAGTAGTACTACTGCTGATCAGGAGTACTGAATTCACAACCACTACCACCGAAAAGCTCTATCAAAGCTTGGAGAGAGAGGAAGCGATAGATCGAGAGAAAAGTATCACTAATGCTCCTATCTTCTTGTTGCAACCACCCATGCACGAAAGTGACCCAATTGATCTATATTTGAAGCATTGAAAGCTACCCAACAGAAACGGAGGTGCTGGGTTTTGCGACTAATAAATAGTACTCGGCCATTAATACGCTCTAAAATGATCTGTTTGCAATGTTAACTGTATCCCTGCAGCTACTTTAGCCAACTGCATGTGGGTCTTTCGCCCTCAAAGTAGTTCCCTATCCCACAACAGTGAACAGGATAGTCAGGAATTCAATCGAAGCATTAAATTCAAGAGAAATGATAAAAAAAATTTATTACTTAATGCAAAAAAAATATTTGAAGAGTTAAAATATAAAAAATTAGGGACTAAAAATTCTTATTATTCAAGATAACAATGAAGCACCAACTAATTTATATATATTCTTAGTAAGACATAACACATAAATGAAATATTTTCAGCATTTTCACAAGTATATTCACAAATGAACACATAATAAAATATTTTTAACATTTTCACAATCATTTTGGTTGACATATTCTTGTGGGGAGGGTGGGTCAAGGGGGGAGGGTCCAGTAAAAAATTGAAAAAAAAAATTGGTGTAACAAATTTTTTTGGGGGAGCCAACTGGGGTAGTGGATTCGACACTGATTCAACGCAGCAAAGACCTTATGTTCGTTTTCAAAAGGATAAAATATCTTCAAGTTAATCTTAATAGTCTAAACACTGATCACAGTTTCAAAACATGTCATTATCATATATATATATGTGGATTCGACAGGCTGAATTACATGATGTTAATTGGATGAGAACTTATATATAGAAAGAGATAAACCGGTGACCAATGTGCTTACTTTGAAGGGGCGGAAGCGGTGATTTGAGAGAGAATGGTGGAGGCGAGCTATGGAGAGAAAAAGAAGAGTGTGGAAGCAGATCGAGAAGAGAGATCAGAAAAGAGCGGCAGATAAAATAAATTTTAACAAAGGCCCCCTGTGAAGGTACAAGCTTTGTTAAACCCAAAGGTCGGCATTGAAGGCCATTTAGAGGGTATCAACTTGCAATTGGTCTTAAAAGAAAATATTTTACTTACAAATTAATGACTAAACCAGTCATGGAGGCAGTAATGCATGAAAGCAAAAACTTAAAATCGTCAAATCTGGCAATATGCACGAATGTATGTAACTGAAATTTAAAATCGTCCAATTTGGCGGTATGCATGCTTGCAGATAATTTAAGAAGTTTAAAGACAGCTATATGACTGAAAACTTCAGTTTACTTCAGAAAATGTTTACTTGTGGTGACTTTGCAAACCGGATTTTCGGTCCTACTAAAATAGAGGACCGGACCACTTAAGTGGTCCGGACTGGTTTCAATTTTTTAAAATTTTTTTAGGTTAATTTCGAAGGGGGAAGGGCATATAAAAATGTAGAGTTTTAGTTTAGATTAAAATTAAGCTTTTTAAGTTTGTAATTTGTATTAAAAAATATATAAAAATATATATTTTTTATTTATATTAATAAATGTGGTCCGGTCCTGTCCGGACCGCATTTAAAAAAAAAACAGGACCGGACCGGACCACATTCAAAAAAAATAAACTTCTTAAATTAGGATTTCTAAATCCGGTCCGATTTTGCGGTCCGGTCCGGTCTGCGGTCCGATTTTGTTCAGCCCTAGGAGACATGGTTATTAGACTTGGATTGACTTGAGATAGAAAGATTGAAGGGATAGAGTTCAGAAATCCGAAATGGAATTATAATTACAAATGACTTCGACTTCTATTTTTATAGACAGAAGAGTGACTGTAGAATCACGCGAGAACTATGCAATCGCATGAGTTTTGGCTGTGGATGAACATTGACCGGTTAGCTGCTTTCACTGTTTACTTTTACTGTTCATCAATAGTGACTTGCCTGGTTACTTTCAGCTTACTTTGTCTTACTTTTCGGCAGAGCTTTTGTGACTACATGGCTTCAAAAATCTTCACCGAGGTCATATGAATCTTGACTATCTTGGTATATGGGATCCAAGTAATCTGGTTTGACTTGGCTGACAAAGGATGAGTGGGATGAGGCTAGAGAGTGCTCATCTGCTTGCCCGCTGAGCTGGTTGACTTGGAGTTGGAGATGTTGGCAGAACTCCTGCATGTCTTCTTTTGTTGTGACTTGGGCAAAGGCGGAGGCCATTGCTGTTTGGAGGCAGACTTTATCAGCTATATATATATATACATCATCAAATTTACCTGGTGATCCACTTTAGATTTTTTTAATTAAATATTATTGAGATGGCATGCATCTTAAGCGTAAGTTATAAGGTGTTTAGTACTTAATTAATTAGCATGTCTTCCTTGATCTAAACTGCACTGCTTGTCTCTAGGGACGAAGGTAGAATTAGACATTAGGACTAGGGCCAGTTACACAAAAATAATTTTTTCGAAATCAAAATGTAATTTGGGGTAAAACATCATTAAGAAAATATTTTTTTTTCCTCAAGATAAAACTTTTTTTTTTCACTGATTATGGGGGATCAGCTGGGGGTCATGGCCACCTAGACCCGTCCCCGCGGCTTGTCTCATGTACGTATATACGTACTAGCTGTGTAGCGTGCATGGATATTATTTTGGAGCTGGTAGGAGCAACGAAGACCTGCCACTTTTTTTGACTAATCACTGCTACTCAGTTCTAATGTTGCTTGCGTGGATATTGTCTAAACCTATAGTAGGACGTACATGAGCCTTACCAATGAATTTTATGTGGGATGGAAAAAGGTAGATTTTTATTATTGAATTATATTTTTTAATATTCTCACTCATCTACAGGTGAATTTTTCTTTATTAATTAATAAACTTAACATATATAATATTTAATTAAAATTAAAATAAAAAAATTCAAGACTGTAGTTCTGATACCATATCAAATTAATATCTATCCAAAAATTTGAACTTCTAATTAATTTTTTTATTATTCGAATTATGTTCTCTAAAAAAGACGTGGCGCATATAGTTCATGGTTTTTTTATAAATGAAAAAAGAAAAAAAATATACCAAGAACGGTTTGTTTTACGAAAACATCATATGAGAAGCTATATATATGTATATATTATTATATACTTTTATATATACGAAAAAGGAAAAAAAAATTAGCATGAAGATTTCAAATAACGTTCTTCCAATTCCTTCCAGGTAGATTGTGAGCTGCAATATATATCAATCCCAATAAGTGGTCAGCTAGTTACCCAAGTAGAATCACGATATAAAAAACTAAATGTTAATCATATATGAACGTTAAGAACATGGAAAGAAGATTTGGATAGCTGAAAAACAACCACCATTTTTTTTTTATGGTTAGTTTTATCGACAACCAATTATAACGCTATACAAGAGAGTACCATGCTAATCATCAAACAGATAAATTAGAGATCATTTCAGATCTCTAAAGCTAACTTCAAAACGCAGCCCACTCCGAAATCTAGAGTTTAACAAGCTAAATCCTCTCACAACCCGAGAGGTTAGGTACTTCCCAAGGATATATAGAACTTATTAAAAGAAGTAAGTCTCCACGACATTCTCAAAGAAAATTAAGCTTTCTTGGTTTGATATATATATATATATATATTGGATCAACCAAATCTTGCTAGAAGACTACCAATCAAATGATCTGAGATAATCTGATTGGTTTTCTCTGTTGGATGGAAGGCATCCCAGAACACATACTTGTTCGCATCCGTGCATGTGAATGGATTGTGCTCGTTGCAAAGGTAACTCATCTCAAATGTTCCAGTGGAACAACAAGCCACTCCAGTAACCTCAAATCCTGCCAATCAAGGAACAAACTTGTCAATTTGTAGGATTAACATCGCAAAGATCATAAGAGTAACAAGTTATAATTAGAAGGGTGTTTCAGAGTCAGATTGCGCAGTACTTCATTGATTTGTTGAGCAGGAGTCATTGCAATAACTTAGATCGATCCACTCGTATTTTGTTTCCCAGGTCTGTCGACACAGCTAATATTGGCTCACAACGTGTAGATTGACGAAGTTTAAACTCGGGGAGGCAGCATAAAATACGTGCCAGTTTGCTTAATGTGATCACTGGCAAATTCAGTAAGTACATATATAATCACTCTATATAGTTATTAGTTGGCTTAATTATTGAAGTCAAAAGTTCAAACTTATCAAAGTTAAAGTTTACTACAATACCTTAAATTAATAACACATAAATTTGCTGTCTAATTAACATTCAAAACGCCATAACTCGGAGGAATTGCGGTTGTAGCCAAAAGTCTAGCTTCAAGTTACACCTTTCTATCTGACTGGCTGATCTCTTCCCATCCCATACTGCCCGCCCCCTTCCTTCCTTCCCCCACCCTCTCTAGCGGCAGGAGGAACTCTGGCCCCTCCAGCCTCCCTCTCCCTCCCTTGTTCTACTCTCCAGTGACTGTAGTTAAGAATAAAACCCTCTATCGGTCACTTTTTGGGGACTTTCTCCCATGAAGGTGAAGAGTAGATCTCAACAACTACAGAGAACTTCGACTGACATGATCGGGATGGGCTTGGCGCCCATTAACTCGCGCTCATCTCCGGCCCATCTCGAAGTTGACCAACCGACACGTGAGACCTCACCTGCGCGCATGTGCTTGCGTGGATCTCACTCGCCTGATTCATTTATTTGTAGAGTTGCACTCATGTAGTCTTCACTATGGCACATACGCCTCTCGGTGGTCCAATGAGCCCCAACCAGGAATTGTCCCGTTGGCTTATGGGAATCCATGCGTGCAAAGACGTAGGCAAGGGAGCGAACAGGGGCCACCGTCCGGTTGGCTCCCCCCAAAAAAATTATACACCTATTTTTTTTTTATCAGACCCGCCCCCTTGACCCACTGAAAACTCAGTCCGTCCCACAAGAATATGCTGGTGAAAATACTGAAAATGTTTCATTTATGTGTTCTGTTATACTAAGAATATATATAAATTAGTTAGTGCTCTATTAGTGTCTTGAGCAACAAGATTTTTTAGTCTTTAATTTTTGATATTTTATAACTCTTAAGATATTTTTTTGCATGTAGTAATTTTTTTTATCATTTATCCTTAAGAGTTTGCCCCTTATCAATTACATTCTTGACTCCGCCACTACAAACATGCTGAATGACGTGCATACATCTCACGCAGCTGGTTTTTTTCTCTTAGCCGACCCTTGCTCCTCCATCATCGGAGTCTGCCGCCCGCCTCAGCAATCGGCTTTCTATTTCCATTGTTTTTTTTTTCAGTTTTTCTTCCTTTAAGGGTCATTTCAACTCTTCTATATAGCGATTTGACCCCTTACTCGTTGTCTCACCACCTCAACATAGAGTTGGTTAGGCCTTTAGAGTATGTAAAGGAGGCATTTGAACCTCTTAAATGAAAAAATCCCGGAGATGATAAGATTAAAAAAAAACATGAACTGACTTTGAGTATTCGAATATTGCGTACTAAAATTCTAATAAACTGGGTAATGATTAGCTGGAAGCTATATTATCGACCATCTAAAAACATGGCAAGACAAATTCAAGATCACCTGTAAAAATGTTAATGCAGTTCGGTTATTTGAAGATATTGCTGCAGTTGAATAGAATTAACACGATTCCAACTGAACCTGGTCATAGGTTTAAATGCTCATTATATCCCTCACCAACCACTTTCACGACTAGTAATTATTCACGCATAACTAGCTAACTAGCGAGGGCTGCATGACAGATATCCTTTAACAGCTCACTGGGGCTAGGGCCCTGTCCCTGACAAAACTTAATAGACCTCCGATTCTACATCAACCTGTCATATGTGACGTTATGTCGACTTGGGGCTGAGGGGGCCAAGCGGAAATGGATTTGCTGTCGGTGCGTAGTCTAAGATCTGAACTAGTACAATTACAAATCAAGTTTCATCCAAGTAGGATTATACTTTGAATTCACATTTGTGATGGGTTGAATTCAGGTTAGCCCAATTGCACTTAGATAATTTGCTAGAGCTAGCTCTGTGGCAATTGCTGCTGGTTGACTTCAACTGCCAAGTTGTGAATAAGGCAATATCCAAATTCCAAAGGACTTCTAAAGGACCTGAAGAAGCTAAGCCAACTAGCTATCTCCTTAATATAGATATAAAATCTACCAACGACGCTGTCTCTCCCTCACCATCAAAACAATAGATAGCAAAGATGTATGCGTTTCTTTTCTTGAATGCCAAATATAAAGTATTTTGAATATAAAATCAGAAGTCATGAACAAGGGATGGCATGAGATGAACTTACCGTATAAAGAAGGTTTTCGGATGATCTGATGGAATATGTGATATGCATCTGCAAACACCATTCTGAGCCCACGAAGCTCGGTATTGAGCCTTCTCGCCAAAGCCTTCAACTTGCCATTGAATTCCAAAGCCACATTGTTGTATTCCTCCATACACCCATTGTGACCCATAATATTTGTGGTTCGCTCCAGTGGCAAACACCCCATTGGTGGAACCCCGGTAAGGGATATTTTCCGAACTCCAAGTCTATACAGTTCTCTAATGAAATTTCCGCAAAGGCCAACGAGAAAATCTTCATACTCTTGTACAGTAAATTGAGTCCTCCTGGTTGGGAATGTGTAGTAGTTCTCTAGGAAGTCGTTTGTTCCTAAGCTCACCAAATATAAAGCCTCACTCAAAATTTCATTCGCCTTCTTTTTGCCGAGGTAGGCTCTCAATTTGTTTTGGTAATCCTTATAGTTTTCCAATTCCTTCCACATCGGTATCACATTCTGCAAATTTAGCGAGCAAAAGTGGAGAGTCTTATAACTTGCTTGTCTGAAGGGGATCAGGATTAAAACCCCATATTATAGATTATCAGAACGAGAGTAGGGAAGTTTCGCAGAATGTCAATAGACAAATGTACCTTAATAAAATGATTCAAATTTTTTGCAATAGATATTAATTTTTGGGTTGAGACTTACTAGTACGGCAGAAGTTGCATTGTCATAGCCTGTTCCAGCAGAGGCAAAGCAAACTCCAGTGGCAAAATCTGTTATGTTGTACGCAGGATCCAAGTAGGCTGGTATTTCTGGTTTGAGCCCAAAGGCCTCAGAAACGAAATCTGGAGGAATGCGGCCATTGGAGAACCGTCCCGTGGGGCGGCCACCATCAAAATCACGTCCATAAGGCTTGAAATTGCTCTTGAGAACGGTGGTAATAACGTTGTTGTTTCCTGCATCCACGGACGAGTCTCCAAACACAATGACGGCTGGGACTTTGCTTTTGGCTGTAGAGACTAAATTAGAAACAGAGATACCAAGAGCCATGGAAGAGTGTATGTGTATGCCATGATCAGCACTCGGTATCTCAGTAGCTTGCTCTACTGATTGGAAGGAAATGATCAGCTAGTGATAAGTAAGATAATGGTGGGAGAAGAAATAGGTTTTCGTGTCTAGCTGTCTAGGACTAGTTTGGTGGGAGTTCTAATGACTAGTACCAGGGTCCACGAGGCTTAACTCTTACTATACCTATTTGTTTGTTAAAATTTTGACGTGTTTAAAATTTTAGAACGTTAGAGTTATGTGAACCAGCTAAGAGATAATTTAGATGAATTTTTTTATATTTTTTAAAAATAAAAAGTTATAATTTAATAGAAGACATAAAATTTAAGAGAAAAGTCTCCATTATCCAAATTTTTCGGTCTTCCATGACCTAAGCTTATTAGCACTAAAATTTGATGATACTAAATTAAGGTATGTCCAATTTGTTGGGAGCATTTTATCAAAAGGTCCAACATTCCAACTTAGAATACAACGAAGAAAATCCATCATCAAACCTAATATAAAGGGAAAATTGTTCATGTAAGTTAACTACCGATTATCGTCCAATACATAATAACTAAGAAACGGTCCACGATACTCACGACAGGACGGTTAAGGAGAATGACACTGTTTAAAAAGAAGAAGATAAAGTTGAAGTATAGAAGAAGATAGGAAGAGGAAGAGAAGGTAGTCAATTCTTTGGAAAATATCCAATTAGAGAGAGGCAATATTGAAAAAGAAAATAACTAGCTTAATCATCGAAGGACTCATTATCCACTAAGTGGGGAAAATTGTAGTGTTATGTATGGGTTGATCGTCGGACGAGACAAGTGAAAGGTCGTTGGAGAGAAGAGTTGTTCAAGGTGGTCATTATAAATAAACTAATTCATCAAAATTAATATAGGGGTGCAGGAAAATAGTTCCCCTATGAGCTTCAACAATTAGGCCCTTGAGACAATATCAGCATGGCTGCAGAATGCAGATGAACTCTCACATTACAGCAGTGATACATGTCACACAAGGCTTTTGTAAACTAATTGCGATATTTTAGTTTCTGCTTTTTCTCTAAGCAGACATTTATTTTCTGTTAGATTAATTTGCTTAAAAATAAAAAATCTAGACTAAGAAAATTTATTTATACTGAAAAAAGAGAAGGGAGAAAAGTGAGACACAAATTTAAGTGGTTCGGTCCGTAGACCTACATCTACTGTGGAAGGCCCAACTGAGCTTATTGATTTTCTCACTTATGTTTGATGAGATTACATAAATGCTTTATTTATAGGTTTTTGAATACAATAGCCCACATTGCTTTAGCAATGTGAGACTCTCAATTTTAATACTCCCCGTAAATTCAAGATGGACAAGATTTGAGTTTTGAAACATTAAGAAGGTTTTGAGACCATGAACCAAAGTAGGGCCCACATACAGGCCAGGAAATCTAAATTGTTAGGAGGATTAATGATCATAAAATGCAACGACCCAGACAATTCTAGCTCAAATTCCACTGGCCGAATTCATGAGCCACAAAGTTAGGCCAGCTAAGCTGTCAACTCTTTTAATAGCAGGAAGCCAGGAACTGAGGAGGCGATTTAGTTCTGATACCCAAGATCATTGATTTACCACCGATAGAGATAAACTGCAAAAGTAAGCCCAGTCCCATTAGATGGCTTCATAATTCAACTAATCCAAGCCCATTTGTTTTAGGGTCAAGCTAAGATTGGCCCAGAATCTGCCAAAAATAAATTTCCACAGGAAGATGAAGATGAAAACGATTCGTTTAGCCCAAAAAACCGGCCTGATGGAGGCCTCTGAACTTTTTGTTTTTGTAAGCGGCCTCTGAACTTTCTTCTTGGTGGTTGGTGCCAAAACTGTACCGAAATTCACGAAACCCTCTCGCTTCCCCCGACTGAGGGAGCTTTGTCTTCAACTGTAAGTGCTTCCTGTACTTTAAAGTATAGCTAAATAAACAAACCTGAATCTCTTGAATTTCCTTTGATCTTCATAGTTTTACACCACCCAAAATGAAACGCTTTTTTTTTCCCATTTCGCTTTGCCACTGAAAAATGTAAGCTTTATATGAATGCCAGTGTCAAAGCTGCTCAAGTTGATTTCTTGACTAACAGAAAATAAACGTTGTTTTTCCTTCTGGATTATTCTTTTTATATGTTCTTTTGGGTTGTAAAATTTCGCTTTGAAGTTTTGTGTTTGAGTCTTGCAGTATCTTCCTTAAGTTCAGAGCGATATCAGGAACTCCTTTAGAGCGTAGAGAACCAATACTCCCAAAGCTATCATATGCCACTTGTTTTTTTTTCATCTCTTTGTACTCATTTAAGACTTCCAACAGCACTACCCAAAATTTTGGGTGTGAGGGTTATGTATTCTTTGGGTGTTAACTCGATGAGGGATAGGTTGGTGGATGCGTAATGGCTACTGGGTTTTGTATTACTACATTGACACATACGTAATTTACTTATTGCGATAGGGTAGTAATTAGCACACGTCTTACAGTAGTAACAAGTAATTGAAAGATTTTAATGCTCTAAAAATCTATGGGAATATACAATGTAGTCATAGAGCTTTGTCGTTTTTTTTTCTGTGATATAATTAGTTTTGCACTTTACTTCATGGTGCTAAGTTTGTTAATATAACTTTTCTTTATGGCATAGTTCTCAGGAGAAATTGGAGATGTTGTTCAGAACAACGTGGAAGTTCAACATTGGGAATAATGTGGGGTTATTTAGGCTGGTTACAAGATCTATATCAGTTTCTGGCAGAACTGTAATAGATAATGCCACGAAAGATGGGGAGCTGAGGGTCTTCATAGTTTCTGGAGAGGTTTCTGGGGATTCCATTGGTTCTCGTCTCATGGCATCGTTAAAGAAGCTCTGTCCGGTTCCTGTCCGTTTTTTGGGCGTCGGAGGGTATTCTATCATTTTCCTAGCTTTTTAAGTTGATGCAGTACATCCGAAGTTCTTCCTTTCATTGTAGCTACATCTTTCAAGTGCAAAGTTGTTCAATCATTGTAATGCAGTTATTGTTTTTTCTTTTGGGAGTTCCCAGTTTGTTAATTATGTTTAAATAGTAAACTTTGAGACTCCCAAAAACTTTCTATACTGGATAGATTGGAATCTATTGTCTTTTCCATAGCTTTTACATCAAAAGATGGAATAGAAAAGAAAAAATGTCTTCTATGCATGGTGTGCGAAATAAATATTCAGGCCATATCCTTCACAATGAATTTTGGATAAGTTTCTTCTTCAGCATGTTGGTATTATATAAGTAGAAGTCACTGGGGACCTGTCATCTCTTTCCCTACTGCAGTCTTTATGAATTACCTGAAAAATATTATGTTGATGTATCTGTTCAGATCCATGATGTCCAGGCAAGAATTAAACTCTCTGTTCCCTATGGAGGATATTTCAGTGATGGGTATATGGGAGTTGTTGCCGCATCTGAATAAAATCAGAGTAAGGAGCCCAGAACACTCCATTAATATTTTACATGAATGTGGCTTTTACTTTGATGTCTCTAATGGAGGTGGGAAAGCCTTTGTGTGTCAATCCATCTTATTTAGCCTAGTTATTGACACAGAAACTTGGAAATGTCAGTTGAAGCTGAAGGAAACAGTAGAGGCTGCTTTTCTGTTTCAACCCCATGTTGTTGTAACAGTGGATTCAAAGGGGTTCTCATTCCGTCTCCTAAAGCAGCTACGGGGTATATGCACCAGCCTACTTGAAGTTTTAATTGTTAATTGCATGCTGCTTATACAATAACTATGGCGTAGGAAAATTGGGGGATCCTTTTTGCAGCTAATTACAGTCAACAAGGTTTGGATGGTCCAGTACACTTCCATTATGTAGCACCATCATTCTGGGCTTGGAAAGGGGGTGAAGCAAGACTCAAAGGCCTAGCTGAATATGTAGATCAAGTATTCTGCATACTTCCAAATGAGGAAGAAGTTTGCAAATCAAATGGCTTGGCAGCAACTTTTGTGGGCCACCCCATTCTGGAGGATGTTTTTGAATTGAACTCAGTTAGGATTCATCTGCCAACTCCGTTGTGAATATATAGCTATTTAATCGATTTCATGTGACTAGTCAGATCTATTTGTTGTTTGCACGAAAAAGAAAATCTGTTTGTTGTTTTTTCTAATTTATTTTGCCGAACATTGTACACAATAGAGTTTTTCTCATTTCTGGTGTCAATCTTCTTCAAATTACTTTACTCAAAAAGAAAAAATGCCCTTCAGTTTTAGTTCATGTGAAGTTGGTTCAGCACTAATGCATTGGAGTGACTGTGTGTTTAGGGAAAGGATGCCTTAACCTGTGAGTGGAAGGTAGAAGGAGCTTGCGCAGATTTCCAATGTAAAAATGCAATTCCTGCAGGTAAAGTAAATTTAGTGAAGTTCTATTAGCACAGGGGTTCTAGATTTTTCTTGAGTATTAGGTACCCCAATCTCTACTGCAGAGTAAATTACTTATTGGTTACAAGAGGTTTAGCCAGTTTCTTGTACATGTGAGAACGGAGTTTGACTGACATGACTAGATTGGGAGTCGTATATTTAGCCTACTGTTTTCCTTTTTGCATACCTTCTCGAGGACTCTTGGGAACAATTGTCGATTATATTACTAACTCCAAACTCACTGGGGAGGAATGTTTTTCTCTTTTAAATTGTTACTGATGTTATCCATGTTAGTTTGTATTCAGTTGGGTGTATTCCTTTTTTGACATTGATATCGATAGCACCATGTTGAATTTTCACTTTGTACTTTACTATTAACAGGAGCCACAGTCATTAGCTTGCTTCCTGGAAGTAGATTACAGGAGGTTAAGCGAATGCTTTCCATTTATGCAAACGCTATGGGACTACTTAAAGACACCTTTCCTCAGTTGATGGCAGTCATCCATGTTGCTCCCAATCAGCACGTAGAGAATTACATTAGTGCAACCATTCATAAATGGCCTGTGCCTGCTATATTACTACCAGGAGGGTTACCACACCTGAAATATAATGCATTCAGGGTAAGTCCTCCCCTGTCTTCTCTCTGTGTGGTTGTTGTTCATAGTACTTGGGTGGGTGTCAAAACTGTATAGTGGAGGCAGAAAAAGGGTTTTCTGGATCCTGATTTACCACTTCATCGTGGTTGCCACTTTATACAAAACTTGTCAACGCTTATTGACTTGAATTGGACACCTTGCAGGCGAGTAAGGTTGCCTTATGTACTTCAGGTACAGTTGCTTTGGAGTTGCAGCTTGCACGGTTGCCATGCGTTGTTGCTTATCGAGCGCATTTCCTAACTGAATGGTTTATTCGTTATAAAGCGAAGATATCATACATCTCGCTGCCCAATATCCTCTTGGGTTCAGCTATTATTCCTGAAGCTCTCTTTGAAGCATGCACACCTAAAAAGCTTGCGTCGCTGCTCATGTATGATTTTCGTCGTGACCCGAGCATAAACTCTAATTGTGATTGCCTTTGTTTGATTGCAGTTATTGGAAATATCAAGTGAGAAGCTTTTAAAATCTGAATAGTAGGAAAATACTGCTATTTTTATTCTCAGTAGATGATACTCGGAAAGAGATTGAAATTAGTAAAATTCACTCTCTAATTGCGATCTTGGTATGTGTAACTTTAGAATCGTGGTTCAATGCAGAGAATTGATACACAATGAAGGCCCCCGAGAAGAACAAATCATTGCTGCTGAAAAGGTCGTCAGTCTTCTATATCCTTCAGAGGGCACAATAAACAACTTGTCACAGCAGGATTCAAGATTGAGGTTTCCTGATTGTACTCCAAGTATGATAGCAGCAGCCACCATATTATACCACATGAAGCCCTGATAACAGAGTATCTTTTAATGGCTAAATTTTTTTGCCTATATCATTTTGGAATAAATCTTTCTGGGTCTAAAGACTGAAGTTGAAAAGTTTGCTTATCATCCTTTTTGCTGTGCACCAAGAATTCCTTTATCTTATGCACTTATCTTGATATCATTTACGATAAATTCAAGAGCCATGAGTTTCTAAGTAATATCATCTTATTATTATTATTGTTATTATTACTTTACTCTTCTTTTCTTTTGATATAAGGGAAAAGGCATATAATGTTTCTCATTATTATGCCTTTTCTGAGTTTCTAGTTTATTTTTGCTTTTATGGTTTCCTACTTGAGAGGGTGAAAATGAAAATTCAGCTAGGGGCTAGAATTTTTGAGTTGAGGTAATAAATTTGCAAAATTGTTCCATCATCCATGTGTTGGGTGGCACCTTAAATATGTGCTGCAAGCCATATGCATCATAAGATGGACCTGCAACTTGTTCAACACAAGTAACTTTATAAACTCTCTAATTACTTTTGAAGAGAAAAATAAGGAAGAAGGTTTAAGAGGAAGGATTAACAAATCTTTCAATGTATGTCTCTAATGACAGCTTCTTTCAAGGTCTCAAATGAGAGAATGTATGTCTCTAATGACAGCTTCTTTCAAGATCTCAAATGAGAATTACTTCCAATATCTCAAATGAGAATCGCTTCCAATATCTCATTTGCTAATCAGGAATCTTCCAGTGTATGTTTCAAATGATAACTTGTTAACTTGTTAACCAGCTGGAGGCCATCGTGAGCTTTTGGTTTCTTCCAATCTCTCAAATGAGAATTTGTAAACAGTATCTTGGCTTCAAACTATTTGCAGGCCTGATTAATTCTGTCAAAACAAATGAAATCTTCTTCCTTCAAAAGTAATGAAAATCTTCTTACATATATGGAACGAATACTATTTTGCTGCTTTTCTCTTCATGATATCGCTTAAGGAAAAAATGAATCAGTTATTTGTTCCCGAAACTCATTATGGTGGCATGTCCAATGGATAATGTAAAAAGCGTGATTGCCAGTTACATGCAAAACACAGTTCAATAAATAATTTTCTAACTATAATTCATGTTTGCTTACACAAATAATTTACCACCTATAGGTCACACTATTTTTATAAGTACTATATATACCTGAAAAATGGCTGGTGATCATTATAATTTTGTTGGACTATATATACGAGATCAATTTGGTACCAAATGAACAACCTGATTTAGACCCAACTATGCAGAAAATACCTAGAGGGGGTGAATAGGTATATTAAAAAATTATCAAATAACTATTTCCTTTTTAAAACACAACTTATTCTCAGTTATATAAACTCAAACACACTGTTAACAATATTCAAATACCTAATTATCAATAAGATATGAACATATGACAAAAATACTATAAAACTCAAATCTGAAAAACATGGGAATCTGAAGAAACTTCAAGCGACTCCGAAGAAACTGCAACTGACAGAAACACAATTTTTCAGATTAACTTCAGACAAACGAAACACAATCAATTGAATACTTAAACCTGAAATCAGAATATCACAAAGAACACTTACCAACTAGATCAGTGAGTATGTTTACCAAATCTCAAGATTGAATACTCACAACAAAAATAGCACACTTGGTTAGTAAAATAGTGACTAATCAAAGCAAGAATCAATGAAAAAAATATAACACCGGAAATGGTTACGAAGAGAAACTCCCTAAGGAACGTCCTTATTCCCATGTTTTTCAGATTTGAGTTTTATAGTGTTTTTGTCATATGTTCATATCTTATTGATAATTAGAATATCACAAAGAACACTTACCAACTAGATCAGTGAGTATGTTTACCAAATCTCAAGATTGAATACTCACAACACAAATAACACACTTGGTTAGTAAAATAGTGACTAATCAAAGCAAGAATCAATGAAAAAAATATAACACCGGAAATGGTTACGAAGAGAAACTCCCTAAGGAACGTCCTTAAGGAGAAAAACTCTTCGGGCCCGTAGGCCGTTCGAATCCACTAGCTTCCAAGGATTACAAGGTGATCTATTGAAGCCTAACCTAGTCTATCAACAACCCTTGAATCAAACCCGATTTACCAAACCATTGAACTTAGAACCTCTATGTCCAACAAGGAAGCCACGATCTCGAACGACAATAGATCTCTATGCACAAACCTTGTGCAATCTAGGGTCACGATTGAAACCTTCAGCCACACTGATTCAGAACCGCTGAATCTTCAACTTCACGAAGTCGAAATGGGGGAAATCCGGTGATCGTCTCTAAATCTTCATCATCAACTCAATCAACACCAAAGGAAGCTCTTCACGAAATCAGCACACCATCATCAAGAAGGAGAAGAAACAGATCTATACACTTGAACCCACTCAATCTTGAAACCAACAGAATCTTGAAGGAACGAAAAATATTTCTCGCATGAAGCCCTCTCCTCCAATTTTCCAGATCTGTTTTTGAATACCCGTGAAAAGCCAAAACCAATTTAGCTCCCTTCTCACATCTTCTAGAAACCAAGGAAAAGACAAGAAAGCCCTTAATAAGGACTTTTGATCACCAACGGTTCAGCACAACATTTCCATCTTCTAGAATCATCACAAAGTACAAAAATACCCCTAATACTTATAGTTCATGTGATGCCAATATATGCCATAACACCAAAGATTAGGATATATAAGAATAGCCAGTCCAGTAGATCATCCAAAAAAGCAATTTTAGTTGAAAATTTTAAATTTTCGTTCTATCTATCCAGATAAAGGAGTGATTCTAAGCTAAACCAATGGTTTGGGCTTGGATTTTTCTTCCAATTTAGATTTTTTGCTTCGTTTCTGAGGGAAGGGCAGAGAGATATATCAACGAGTATCTTCCATGTAGCCCAAAAGTTTTTGAGAGAATGTTGCTTTTCCAAGAGAGTTGGAAAAGTTTTTTTTTCATTTACTCTTTTCTTTTGATTTCAAGAAAAGACATATGTTTCTAGTTTGTTTGTTTTTTCTTGTAAGGAAAAAGATATATATATATATATATATATATATATATATATATATATATTCTTTAAGAAAACATGAAAACAAGCTAAAGGTTCCGGAAATCCAAGTCAGTCTTAATAAAATTTTAGAAAAGTTTAAGCAAACCCAGAAACCTGTAACCCTCCAGGATTTACAGACTGAAGTCCATCAAGTTAAAAAAGAAATTAAAGAATTAAAAGCAAGTAATAAAACTCTCGAACAGGAAGTCCTTCTTCTTAAAATAAATCACAAACTTAAGAGTCAAAGTCAAGCCACTTCCTCCGAGTCAGCTGAAGATTCTGATCCAGAATCTGTTCCCTCTCTTACTCCTCCTCTCCTCCATGATGAGCCTGAGTGTAGCAACAAATTAAGTCTTTTCAATCTAGATTAGAACAACAAGTCTGTTCTGACCTTCCAAATGCTTTCTGGCATCGAAAGCAACACATAGTTAAACTCCCTTACATTCCTGAGTTTAGTGAGAAAAATATTCCCACAAAAGCTCGACCCATTCAAATGAATCAAGAGATGATGGAATTCTGCAAAACAGAAATCCAAGATCTCTTAAGTAAAAGCATTATACGACATAGTAAATCCCCTTGGTCCTGTTCTGCTTTCTATGTCAAGAAAAATGCTGAAATAGAAAGAGGAACTCCTAGGTTAGTCATCAACTACAAGCCCCTGAACAAAGTCCTCCAATGGATTAGGTATCCTATCCCAGATAAGAAAGATCTCATAGGACGCCTTTCAGGAGCCACAGTTTTTAGTAAATTCGACATGAAAAGTGGATTTTGGCAAATCCAGGTTCATGAGTCTGACAAGTACAAAACTGCATTTAACACTCCTTTTGGACATTACGAATGGAATGTAATGCCCTTTGGTTTGAAGAATGCCCCAAGTGAATTCCAAAATATCATGAATGATATTTTCAATCCTTATAGTCATTTCACCATAGTTTATATTGATGATGTTCTTGTTTTCTCTAGATCCATAGAAGAACATTGGAAACATCTCAACAAGTTTCTTCATATTATTAAGTCAAACGGCTTAGTAGTCTCTGCCCCTAAGATCAAGTTATTTCAAACCAAAGTCAGATTTTTAGGTTTTAACATTTACCAAGGTCAAATACAGCCAATTGATAGAGCTATCCAGTTTGCTGATAAATTCCCCGATGTCATCCTTGATAAAACCCAGCTTCAGAGGTTCTTAGGATCCTTAAATTATATTGCGGAATTTTATCAAAATCTCCGACATCAATGCAAACCCCTTTTTGATCGTCTCCAGAAGAATCCTCCACCTTGGACGAAAGCACATACGGCTATTGTCCAGCTCATTAAGTCACATGTTAAGACACTCCCATGTCTTGGCATTCCTTCCCCGGATTCCTTCAAAATCGTCGAGACTGATGCCTCCGAGCTTGGTTACGGTGGTATTCTCAAGCAAAAAGTCACACCAGATTCCTCTGAACAAATTGTCCGTTTTTATTCCGGCAATTGGAATCCGGCTCAGCAAAATTACAGTACTATCAAAAAAGAAATTTTGTCTATAGTACTATGTATAAGTAAATTCCAATCTGATTTATTAAATCAGAAATTCTTAATTCGTGTTGATTGCAAAAGTGCAAAATTTGTTTTGGAAAAAGATGTTCAAAATATTGCATCAAAACAGATTTTTGCTCGTTGGCAAGCAATTTTAAGTATTTTTGATTTTGACATTGCATACATTCCAGGGAGTCAAAACAGTATCCCTGATTTCCTTACCCGTGAATTCTTGCAGGAATCCCATGGCTCCTAAACCTCAAGGCAAAGAACCTGCTAAGTCAACCAAGTCAGATTTCCCCAAACTACTCCCGGACCATTTGTTAGTACCATTTGGTTCTACAGGTCAAACTTCAAGTAATCGTTTTCAAGTTTTAGGTCAACCAAGTCAACCAGGTCCTAGTGTTCGACCCCCTTCTATTCGACCTTCATCGGCCCTCACCCTCACAAGTCACTATGGTAAACCCACTTACTCGGCCCTGGCCTCTTTGCCAGCAAGTCCGCCTCTAGACCCATATGCAATTATTGAGACTATGTCTCCGGCCCAGTCTCCGTTAAGACTACAAGAACCGGCCCAGTCACCGGACAAAAGACTACAAAGTAAGCCTCAAGGTAAAGTTCCTTACATTCCGAAAAATACATCGGAATTTATGGTCAAACAAGTGACGCAACATGTATTCCACATTGAGTATGGTCATCGTTATCTGATCGGTACTCAGGTTGCACCAAGTCAAAAGGATCAAGTTGCTCTCCTTCATGCGCAACATAGTAAATTGCTCCGAGCCTATTTGCCTCCTAAGTGGCATTTTGTCCCGGAACATCCCAACAAGTCAATCGGTTTCTACAAAGTAATCCTCCTTCATACTGAGTCAGTCCGGATTGAACCTATTATTGATAGATTTGATCCTACTCAGACAAAGGTTATTTTCCACAAGTTATTCATAGTCAATTTTATTTCTTGTACTGAATGGGGTTCACATCCCTCCATTCTAAAAGAATTACCAGGTCAGCCCATTGGCTTCAATTATTACGATTATATTGAAGCATGGTCAAAAGTACTACTCTACCAAAATGAGACCTTCTCTCATTCTTGGTTCTTGAACTTTGATAACAAGTTCAAAAGTCAACTCCCCATCTGGTTTCTCCAATGGTGGAACCTGTATGGACCAGTTACAGATATCATTCCCATCGATCTTTCAAAAGCCATTGCCAGATTTCATAATCATGGCCAAGGCACTGCTCAGGAAAGCCATTTCCCCATCCTCTGCAGATTTGTAAGTAAATACAAAGTCCCTTGGATTCTGAAATGGGATTATCAAGTCAACTCCAATATACTTGTCCGACGTTTCCATGTCAAATGGTGGGATAAGTTCAACATCCATCGCATTGTGGATCAAGTCAACAAGGAATTTCCTGCTCCTCAAGAAGTTTCTCAATTCCTAGTTGAAAAGGTCAGTCTCCAGACTGCTCTTGCCTCGGCCATGACCCAGGCTCAAAGTAAATCTGAACTCCAAGAGTTATGCCTCCAGTTCCAGCACGAAGTCAGCAAAATCAGTGAACCAGGTTTAGATGGGCATTCTCCAGCCTCATCTCACTCATCCACTGCAAGTCAATCCAAGCCCAATTACTTGGATCCCCTGTTCCAGGATAGTCAAGACCCTTACTCAGTCGACCTTGCAGATTTTATATGAAGCTCATGTAAAATCTGAAGACATGTAAGGACAAAGTCAACCGAAAGTCAGCAAGTCAACCGAAAAAGTTCAACCGAAAGTCAACCTATGAATAGTAAAATTGACTTTTTTACTATTCACCAGCTGTAAAAGCAGCCGACAGGTCACTGTTCATCCACAGTAACAACACGCGTGACTACACAGGATCCGCGTGAATACACAGTGGCTCTCATCTGTCTTTAAATATCGTAGCTCAAGTCATTTGTAACCAGAACTCGAACTTCGTTTTCGATTCTGCTCTCTCTCTCTCTCTCTCTCAAGTCTTTCTAGCCTCCCTTACGAGTCTATCCAGAGTTAGAAACTATGTCTTCTTTCTTGATAGTTCTGTGTAAGTCATGTAACGAAGTAACTTGTTTCTTTCCTTGATTATCAAGTAAATCAGTTACCAAGTATATCGTTGTTCTTCTTTCTTTAATATCTGCAAACATGCATACCGCCAGATTGGTCGGTTCTAAGTTTCTGCACTCATGCATTACCGCCTTCATGGCTGGTTTAGTTATTTTCTGCTAAGTTAATTTTCATTTATTTATATCTGCTGTTCTTCCTTTTCTTTTCTACTTCCGCATTTCCTTTATGTCTCTATGGCTCGTCTCCACCACTCTCTCTCTAATCACCGCTTCCGCCCTTTCAAAGTAAGCACCCTGGTCAGTCGTCTTTCTCTCTTGGTATCAGAGCCAGGTTCCGGTAGTGGTATCAAGGATGGTCTATTCCTCTCTTTTGTGTTTGAGTTTTTGGCCATTTGGTCCCTCTATTTCAAGCTTCTTAGTAAATCTCCGGTAATCCCGTCTAAGATAAACCCCAACCTTAGCAGTTTAGAAGCATACCTGAACAGTAAGTCCTGCGTCCAAACAGTAAGACCAGAGAGGCCTGAGCGGAGGGGCTTGAGAGGGTATGTCCTTTTAAGTTTGTTAAGTCGAAAGGTTGAAACCTAGATAGGTTTATTGCTGATTCTTTTAAGTTGTTTGTTTTAGTGTGACTCTTGTGTCCCGAAGTTTAAACATGAATAGGATGTTTAGATCTACTTCTTCCACAAGTTCTAGGTCTTCTGGTTCCATTCCACCCCTTCAAGGAATTGTTAACGAAGAAGAATTTGAGGTCAATGAAGTAAACTCTTCACTCCAAGATTGGAATATCCCCAAAGTTCCCAGTAGTGAAATCTACTCTAAGTCAAGCTTCTCCCCTTTATCCTTCACAGGTAATTACCATGTTAAAACCGTAGAGCAGGTTTACGCTCTTAGTAAAACCCATGAAAAATGTCAACTTTTATCTCCCGATGTCCTTAGAAAGCATAGGGATAAAGGTTTCAAGTATATTCACATAGGTTTAGTTCAAGTTGCAGTAAAACCCTTAACCCGAAAAGGGATTGATGCGTCTGTTTTGTTGTGTCTTCGTGATGCTAGGTTCACAGATTACAGCACAAGCATCTTAGGTATAATTGAATCCAGTCTCCACAATGGTCCAATCCATTTTGATTGTTTTCCTGATTTTACCTTAAGTTTAAGTGATAAACATCTTCTAAAAGCCTTAACCTTGAACGTTAAAACTTCAGGTTACGAGATGTTAGAAGGAAGTCAGCCTTTAGCCTTGATCTATAGGATTTATTATAAGTGCATCCGAACCAATTTGAATGTTCATGCCTTAGTAAAAAGTCCCAAAGATCAAACCCTCTTGATTCAGAGTCATACCAGTGACGCTAACATTAGGGTCCCAAAGTCAATTGTTTGGAAAAATGTCACCCTTCCGAATGAATGGGTCTTGGAAAATGAGACTCCTACAGCCCCAGTTCACAGTGACATAACCAAGTTAGACATGATCCAACAGTATCTTGATGGAACTGTTAGAATTAGTTTTGATGAACCACGAAGGTTCACACCCCTCAGGATTCAAGAACCAGGTAGCCAATCTGCTAGGAGATCAACTACCAGTATCAATGAATCTGTTAGAAGAGACATCAATCTGCAACTCAAAGGAGTTCAGATTAATTCTCAGGTTAGTACTCCTTTGTATTCTGTTAAGTCACATTTACCAACCCAAGCCTCTACATCAGGACATGTAGTCGACGATGTAGAAGATGATGGTCAAGAGTCACCAACCCAAACAGATTTCGAATCTGTTAACCCACAGTTGATGACCATTAGTAAACCCTTCAGCCCAGACATGAAAACTCTAGAAGATGAATTTATGTCCGACACCAATTTAGCCAAAAGGACTCAATATAGTAAAAGTCACACGAAAGCTGAAAAACAAGTCAATTTTGATAATTGGCAGAAACTTATGATTCAATTAGGTACAAACATAAGTTTCTTTGAGTATTTGGAGAAATACAAGAACTTGAATTGTCAAGTTCTTACTAAAGTCAAATGGACCACCACGGATAAGAATAAGTCAATTAGTGCTAGTCATCCTCCTGCTGAGACTATCATAGTAGCCCACAAAGGATCTGAGATCATAGCCTCCCCTTTTAAGATTCCAGACTCTGATAGTAAGAAACAACTGGTTGAACAAAACAATTACACCAACCAGTATCTCCAGACCATAGGTAATCAGTTAGACAAGATTGAGCTTAAGTTAGATGGTCAATCCCCTGTCAACGAAAAGCCTCTGATCCAGTTAACAAGTAAACCCATAGGTTTAAAAACCTCTAAGTTAGAAGTCACAGCCCTTAGTAAAGTTAGTCAGATGTTAAAAGATTTAACTACAGCCGAGTCTAAAACACCTGAAAAGACTTCATCTAGTAAGCCTTCTTCTTCTCTTCAGATAGGTGCTCTCAACCAGGTTGAATCTGAATCAGCTTCAGATTCCGATCACCAAATTAGTGAAATTCAAGAACAATTTAATCAGTTAAATGTTCATAGGATTAAGAATTATCATCCTAATCCAATGACCCTGACCAAGAATTGGTATAGTAAACCCACTCCTCCTGATCTTCAATTCGAAGAAAGGAATTTTCAAAGTCAATTCTCTGTTTCCTCTGACAAGTTATATGAATGGAATATTGATGGTTTCTCTGAACAAGAAATCCTTAATAAACTCCAGCATATGACTATGGTAGCAAATAGCTACTTAGTAAACCAATCCCTTAGTCATTCCGATATTGTTGACTTGATTGTTTCAGGTTTCACTGGCTCTTTACGCCAATGGTGGGAAAATTATCTCACCGAAGAAGATCGTGATCTTATTCGTTATGCTGTACAGCATGATGAAGCAGGTTTCCCAATCTTCGATGAAGCCTTAGGTAAAGGTGTTAGTGATGGTATTAATACTCTTATTTATACCATTATTAAACACTTTCTTGGAACTCCAGGTAACATCTCAGCTCGGATCCATGATCAGCTTAGTAACCTTAAGTGTCCGACCTTAAGTGATTTTAGGTGGTACAAAGATGTCTTTATTTCTCGTGTCATGCTTAGAGATGATTGTAAAAATCCATTTTGGAAAGAAAAATTCATTAATGGATTACCCAACCTCTTTGCCCATAAGATTAGAGAAGTCTTAAGTCAACCCTCAGGAATCATAGAATATGATAACCTAACCTACGGTGATCTTGTTAGTATCATAAACAAAGAAGGTATGAAAATGTGTATTGACATGAAGATTAGTAACCAACTTAGCAAAGATAGAAAGAAAGCTAAGTATGAAATGGGAAATTTCTGCGAACAGTATGGTCTACCTCCCATAGCACCATCCCGAAGGAAACACCACAAAGAAAAGTCTTCCTTCAGAAAATCAAACAAGTACCATAGGAAGTCTTTTAGGAAGTCTACTCCTCTTGAGGATAGTAAACCCAAGTTTTATAAGAAATCTTTTAGGAAAAGGTCCAAGCCTAAAACTCCTAAAGATAAAAGTAACATTAGATGTTACAAATGCAAAAAATTAGGTCATTACAGTTCAGAATGTCGTGTTAAGGAAAACATTAATTCCTTAGACATCCCCGAAAGTGAAAAAGTCAAATTATTTTCTATCTTAGAATTAAGAGATTCTAGTGGTAGTGATTTAGAAATAGACGACTTCCCGTCTTCTAGTTCTGTCTCCAACCCTAGTACCGATAGTGAATCTGACACCCCTAACCAGAAATTAGGATGTCAAGATAGTTGTTGTCACCCAAGTAAAACTCTTAATGTCTTAAGTCAACAAGAAGAACTTTTGATCGACCAAGTTGAAGATCCAGAGCTCAAGGCTCAGTATCTTACCAAGTTAAAACATTCTTTAAGAAAACATGAAAACAAGCTAAAGGTTCCGGAAATCCAAGTCAGTCTTAATAAAATTTTAGAAAAGTTTAAGCAAACCCAGAAACCTGTAACCCTCCAGGATTTACAGACTGAAGTCCATCAAGTTAAAAAAGAAATTAAAGAATTAAAAGCAAGTAATAAAACTCTCGAACAGGAAGTCCTTCTTCTTAAAATAAATCACAAACTTAAGAGTCAAAGTCAAGCCACTTCCTCCGAGTCAGCTGAAGATTCTGATCCAGAATCTGTTCCCTCTCTTACTCCTCCTCTCCTCCATGATGAGCCTGAGTGTAGTAACAAATTCCTTAGCATAGTGAACCGAATGCATTTTCAGAAATGGCATTCAAAGGTAACCATTATAGTCAACTCTGAATATTCTTTTGAGGTTGTTGCCCTTATAGATTCAGGTGCTGATCTTAATTGTATTCAGGAAGGATTAATCCCCACCAAATACTATGAGAAGTCAAAGGAACGACTCCTCTCAGCCAATGGTAGTCAAATGGGTATTAATTATAAGTTATCCAAAGCACACATCTGCAAAGATAATGTCTGCTTTAGGTCTCCGTTCGTTTTAGTAAAAAACATGCCTGATCAGAAAGTTATTTTAGGTACTCCCTTCATTTGCCTATTGTATCCCTTTACCACCAGCAGTGAAGGTCTTACCACTAACATTCTTGGTCAACAAGTTACCTTCGAGTTCGTTAGTCCTCCCAGGCCTAGGGAACTTACCATGTTACAGGAAGCCTCCATAAGTAAAACTCTCAATTTCATTGTTAGTAAGACGCAGCATCTTGATTTTCTTAAAGAAGAAATTAAGTTCAAACGAGTTGAGGAACAACTCACAAGTCAAAACATTCAGCAACAAATTAAGTCTTTTCAATCTAGATTAGAACAACAAGTCTGTTCTGACCTTCCAAATGCTTTCTGGCATCGAAAGCAACACATAGTTAAACTCCCTTACATTCCTGAGTTTAGTGAGAAAAATATTCCCACAAAAGCTCGACCCATTCAAATGAATCAAGAGATGATGGAATTCTGCAAAACAGAAATCCAAGATCTCTTAAGTAAAAGCATTATACGACATAGTAAATCCCCTTGGTCCTGTTCTGCTTTCTATGTCAAGAAAAATGCTGAAATAGAAAGAGGAACTCCTAGGTTAGTCATCAACTACAAGCCCCTGAACAAAGTCCTCCAATGGATTAGGTATCCTATCCCAGATAAGAAAGATCTCATAGGACGCCTTTCAGGAGCCACAGTTTTTAGTAAATTCGACATGAAAAGTGGATTTTGGCAAATCCAGGTTCATGAGTCTGACAAGTACAAAACTGCATTTAACACTCCTTTTGGACATTACGAATGGAATGTAATGCCCTTTGGTTTGAAGAATGCCCCAAGTGAATTCCAAAATATCATGAATGATATTTTCAATCCTTATAGTCATTTCACCATAGTTTATATTGATGATGTTCTTGTTTTCTCTAGATCCATAGAAGAACATTGGAAACATCTCAACAAGTTTCTTCATATTATTAAGTCAAACGGCTTAGTAGTCTCTGCCCCTAAGATCAAGTTATTTCAAACCAAAGTCAGATTTTTAGGTTTTAACATTTACCAAGGTCAAATACAGCCAATTGATAGAGCTATCCAGTTTGCTGATAAATTCCCCGATGTCATCCTTGATAAAACCCAGCTTCAGAGGTTCTTAGGATCCTTAAATTATATTGCGGAATTTTATCAAAATCTCCGACATCAATGCAAACCCCTTTTTGATCGTCTCCAGAAGAATCCTCCACCTTGGACGAAAGCACATACGGCTATTGTCCAGCTCATTAAGTCACATGTTAAGACACTCCCATGTCTTGGCATTCCTTCCCCGGATTCCTTCAAAATCGTCGAGACTGATGCCTCCGAGCTTGGTTACGGTGGTATTCTCAAGCAAAAAGTCACACCAGATTCCTCTGAACAAATTGTCCGTTTTTATTCCGGCAATTGGAATCCGGCTCAGCAAAATTACAGTACTATCAAAAAAGAAATTTTGTCTATAGTACTATGTATAAGTAAATTCCAATCTGATTTATTAAATCAGAAATTCTTAATTCGTGTTGATTGCAAAAGTGCAAAATTTGTTTTGGAAAAAGATGTTCAAAATATTGCATCAAAACAGATTTTTGCTCGTTGGCAAGCAATTTTAAGTATTTTTGATTTTGACATTGCATACATTCCAGGGAGTCAAAACAGTATCCCTGATTTCCTTACCCGTGAATTCTTGCAGGAATCCCATGGCTCCTAAACCTCAAGGCAAAGAACCTGCTAAGTCAACCAAGTCAGATTTCCCCAAACTACTCCCGGACCATTTGTTAGTACCATTTGGTTCTACAGGTCAAACTTCAAGTAATCGTTTTCAAGTTTTAGGTCAACCAAGTCAACCAGGTCCTAGTGTTCGACCCCCTTCTATTCGACCTTCATCGGCCCTCACCCTCACAAGTCACTATGGTAAACCCACTTACTCGGCCCTGGCCTCTTTGCCAGCAAGTCCGCCTCTAGACCCATATGCAATTATTGAGACTATGTCTCCGGCCCAGTCTCCGTTAAGACTACAAGAACCGGCCCAGTCACCGGACAAAAGACTACAAAGTAAGCCTCAAGGTAAAGTTCCTTACATTCCGAAAAATACATCGGAATTTATGGTCAAACAAGTGACGCAACATGTATTCCACATTGAGTATGGTCATCGTTATCTGATCGGTACTCAGGTTGCACCAAGTCAAAAGGATCAAGTTGCTCTCCTTCATGCGCAACATAGTAAATTGCTCCGAGCCTATTTGCCTCCTAAGTGGCATTTTGTCCCGGAACATCCCAACAAGTCAATCGGTTTCTACAAAGTAATCCTCCTTCATACTGAGTCAGTCCGGATTGAACCTATTATTGATAGATTTGATCCTACTCAGACAAAGGTTATTTTCCACAAGTTATTCATAGTCAATTTTATTTCTTGTACTGAATGGGGTTCACATCCCTCCATTCTAAAAGAATTACCAGGTCAGCCCATTGGCTTCAATTATTACGATTATATTGAAGCATGGTCAAAAGTACTACTCTACCAAAATGAGACCTTCTCTCATTCTTGGTTCTTGAACTTTGATAACAAGTTCAAAAGTCAACTCCCCATCTGGTTTCTCCAATGGTGGAACCTGTATGGACCAGTTACAGATATCATTCCCATCGATCTTTCAAAAGCCATTGCCAGATTTCATAATCATGGCCAAGGCACTGCTCAGGAAAGCCATTTCCCCATCCTCTGCAGATTTGTAAGTAAATACAAAGTCCCTTGGATTCTGAAATGGGATTATCAAGTCAACTCCAATATACTTGTCCGACGTTTCCATGTCAAATGGTGGGATAAGTTCAACATCCATCGCATTGTGGATCAAGTCAACAAGGAATTTCCTGCTCCTCAAGAAGTTTCTCAATTCCTAGTTGAAAAGGTCAGTCTCCAGACTGCTCTTGCCTCGGCCATGACCCAGGCTCAAAGTAAATCTGAACTCCAAGAGTTATGCCTCCAGTTCCAGCACGAAGTCAGCAAAATCAGTGAACCAGGTTTAGATGGGCATTCTCCAGCCTCATCTCACTCATCCACTGCAAGTCAATCCAAGCCCAATTACTTGGATCCCCTGTTCCAGGATAGTCAAGACCCTTACTCAGTCGACCTTGCAGATTTTATATGAAGCTCATGTAAAATCTGAAGACATGTAAGGACAAAGTCAACCGAAAGTCAGCAAGTCAACCGAAAAAGTTCAACCGAAAGTCAACCTATGAATAGTAAAATTGACTTTTTTATATATATATATATATATATATATATATATGCGCGCGCTAGAATTTTTGAATTGCCATATAATAAATTTGCAGGGTTACTGAGGCCAGTAAACCCGCTTAAGGTGCTCCAGAAGCCATATGCATATCATAACGGGTTCGGTTATGGTGCTGATATTTAAAGTGCTGATGGGTGCTGATGGACGGCTGGGATTAAATTTTCAAGATCCAATTGCTCTGACTAAGGCCACGTCAATTAATGAGTTTTGACCCGTGGGTTGACCCGTTTGCCACATGACCCGTTTTCCTCATAACCCATATTAGACGACCCGGTTTGCAGAAAATTCAGAACTCCATTCATTCGACCGACGTTCTGTTTTGCCCCAGCTCTGGCACCATACGCTTGCACAGCTCCAGCACTGTCCGTCGCCGCCCAGCTCCGTCACCGTCTCCTCCCATCTTCGTCGCGCCGCTCATCTCCTCCGCTCAACGTCAAAAGATTTCAAGATCCCCAAAAGGTTTGAAATTTTGTTCACTTCTTCCATTAACAAATTTTGATCAATTCGATGTCTACTTGTAGCAATCTTTTTCTGTGTGAATCTTAGGCTTGAGAAGCATAGGCATTTCAAGCACTGATGAACATTAAACTGCAAACGCCCCATTTGCATTAAACGGTGCAGGATTTTATCTGCATCTTTAAAAATTCTTGGCCCAAAAAGAAATGCACAGGATCGACGGTGAAAATTTTCAGGGAATTGCTTGTATGAGTTTTTCTGAAATTGGTATTGTTAATCCCTCCTTCGCTCAGACACTACAAACTGGGATGCGGTTCATTTTTCAGAAAACCGGACAATTTAAATTGGATTCTTGATCTACCAGAGGTCTGGATTTTTCATTGCAGTTGGGTAGCGTAGCTGCCGATGGGACCTTGGATTGAGAGGATTGAGAAATATGTTTGTCTTCTCTGTTGATATCTCGTCGTTTCTATTTTTTATTTGCTAAATATTTTATGTTTTTTGATGTAGCATACTGTCATTATTTAGTGGTTCAAATTTTGTCCCTTTTTGGTATGGTCTAGAGGAGTAGTCACTTTCATAAGTTGAATATTGAAGCTTCGTCTCCTAATTTGCGTTCTGAATCTCTATTCCTGTGGGAAAATCTTTTTATAATGAGTGAGAGAGAGTAAGTCTCCTCATTACGACAATTTGTATCTATATATATCCAATGTAAACATGCAAAAAGTACGTGAAGATAAGTGTATTTATCTATGTGAATTCCTTGTGTCTGTTGGGGTGTGTTGGGCGTTTAGATTATCACAATCTAGTTGCTTCCTAGAAAATGAAGTTCATATTACTTTGTTCCAAATAGCAGCATTGTCTTGCCCCTGTGTCTTTGAATGAAGAAATTCCTATTATCTTTACCTATATTAATTTCTAAGTTCTAAGAAATGGAGATTTATTTTCCCAGTACACTTATTGGATGCTAAATCTATGATTTGGACTTTAGTTGATTATCTGCATTGTTGTCTGGACTTTAGATGCGCTTTGAAGTGGCGTCTGTTTCATCATATTTATAGTTGGATTCCTTTTTCTCGTAGAAAATAATGTTGAGATTTAGCAATCAATTGATGTTGATTCAAGTTTTGTTTTGGTCTGGGTTCATTCTTTATCTTAATGGACGATAACTATAAGGTCTATTTAATTTATAGTTTAATTGAAAATGGTAAGGATATCTGCCTGGGTGTTTTCGATCATTTACAATGTTTTGATACTATTTTTGGCATTTTTTAAGGTAAGGTTACTTTGAAAAAGTTGACCTGTACTTTAGTTTATGATGAAGAGTCGAATTTATTTTCCCAGTACACTTATTAGAGCTGCTAGGATGATATAGTGCCAACTTCAAATATATATTGTCTATACTTTCAATCCCCAAGCTGGATCCTGGGAAGATAAGAGTCAAAATCAGTGGGATGTCACCATAATGTTTGCAAAACCAAACAAGTCACAGATTGATAATATGAATCTTGCAGGAGACTACAAAGCTGATCGATTTGAAGCATTCAACATCTCCGGAAATGGATTTCAGCATGCTTTGCTGATACTGGAGTGGCAAAATTTAGAGAAGGGTTCGAGGATCAAGTAGTTTGCTCTTGGAACACGGAACCATATTAGCTTAGAGTTCATTGTAGTCACTGGATCTTTGTATATTGTTTCAATGGTATTAGCTGCTCTTAATGGTTAAGGCAGACTATGTTGTTCTCTTATTTATTTATAATGTTGATTTCTTGGTTTAGTATTTAGTGCGATGTAAGAAACTGCTCGTGGCAGTTCGATGATCAACTTTGTTATGTACTCAATGTAGAGCTTCTCTTTATTCTATTTTACTTTTTCAGTTTTTTTTTCATTTTTTTGGAAGACTTTCAGTGAATATCAATTGGAATGGACTTGCAGATTGTGATGAACATAATCATAAAATATATTCATAAATTCGTTAAAAAATTATGCCCTACTAAAGACAAAAAAAAACATAAATATTACAACTCAAAAGACTGAACAGTACAAGTGAAAACAAAATACATAGATCATAAACATTTACAACCCAAAGACTGAAAAATCATCAAACATCTACAACTCGTCAAGGCTCCTAAATCGTCCACTTAGCGATTCGTTCTCTTCCTCCTCCTCCTCATCCTCGTTAGACACCTACGAAGGAGGAATATAAAAATATAAATGTTACAGTAATAGTAAATTTAAATTTCAACTCTAAGCATCAAAATAGAGACATGAATTAGCCTGTCAATAAATTCAAAGATTATTTTTCGTCTTTTTTTGTAGACGAATAAGCCACTCGCAAGCAAATTCTCTCACTGAATGTACAAATATTGGTAAGATGATCGCTAATTAGTTTATAAGAACTCAGTTGGTGACACGTATGTCCCTTTAATAATATTAATGCTCTTGCCAAACTTTTGTACATCATTGATGGAGAACTGATCCTCCATTAAATCAATTAGAAAAATCATTCACTAGAGGAAAAAATTATATACATCATTCAACGTGAACCCCATGTCTCAGGTTACAAAAAATAAAAAAATAAAACATTACAATCCCAATTAGCTACTGTAAACCACGTCCCATGTCTCTGTTCCTTACATTTCACGTGAACCCCATCTTGATGATTCCCAGAAGGCCCATCCGATTAAAGAATGGGAAAGAAGATACACTTTTAAATAGCCTATTCTAATTACCTCCAGGAAACTGAGGAATAAATAAAAGATTCTCTACAAGAATATTTTTTCGGCTTCTCCTTTGGTGTGGTTTTTCAGTATTTCCAAAGCTGCCTGCTGCAATTCATAAATTTTTTAGTTAATATCCACAGAAAACAAACATAACTCTTAGATTTTTTTGAAGAAAATGAAAATAAAAACAATAATATTAACCAATTTAAGTAAAAGGACATATCAGAGAAATGGAATTACCTAGCTAACATAACCAGTGTCAAGCATCCAATCTGTAGGAATATGAAAATCTTTATATCTTCGTCGTAGATTCTCTAAGTCGCGAGAGATTGTACACACCGTGCTCTAATCTGTAGAGTTTATACCAATTAACAAAAATTAGAGAAGGTACATTTCAAAGAAAAACCAACGAAATGAAGATTACGGTTCAATTTTCAGTAAATTGGAAATATGCATAACCATTAAGAGCAGCTAATACCATTGAAACAATATACAAAGATCCAGTGACTACAATGAACTCTAAGCTAATATGATTCTGTGTTCCAAGTTATTCCCAGAGCAAACTACTTGATCCTCTAACCCTTCTCTGAATTTTGCCACTCCAGTATCAGCAATAGCATGCTGAAATCCATTTCCGGAGATGTTGAATGCTTCAAATCGATCAGCTTTGTAGTCTCCTGCAAGATTCATATTATCAATCTGTGACTTTTTTGGTTTTGCAAACATTATGGTGACATCCCACTGATTTTGACTCTTATCTTCCCATGATCCAGCTTGGGGATTGAAAGTATAGAAAGTATAGACAATATATATTTGAAGTTGGCACTATATCATTCTAGCAGCTCTAATAAGTGTACTGGGAAAATAAATTCGACTCTTCATCATAAACTAAAGTACAGGTCAACTTTTTCAAAGTAACCTTACCTTTAAAAATGCCAAAAATAGATTGTGATCATCTAAACGCCCAACACACCCCAACAGACACAAGGAATTCACATAGATAAATACACTTATCTTCACGTACTTTTTGACATGTTTACATTGGATATATATAGATACAAATTGTTGTAATGAGGAGACTTACTCTCTCTCACTCATTATAAAAAGATTTTCCCACAGGAATAGAGATTCGGAACGCAAATTAGGAGATGAAGCTTCAATATTCAACTTATGAAAGTGACTACTCCTCTAGACCATACCAAAAAGGGACAAAATTTGAACCACTAAATAATGACAGTATGCTACATCAAAAAACATAAAATATTTAGCAAATAAAAAATAGAAACGACGAGATATCAACAGAGAAGACAAACATATTTCTCAATCCTCTCAATCCAAGGTCCCATCGGCAGCTACGCTACCCTGCTGCAATGAAAAAGCCAGACCTCTGGTAGATCAAGAATCCAATTTAAATTGTCCGGTTATCTGAAAAATGAACTGCATCCCAGTTTGTAGTGTCTGAGCGAAGAAGGGATTAACAATACCAATTTCAGAAAAACTCATACAAGCAATCCCCTGAAAATTTTCACCGTCGATCCCGTGCATTTCTTTTTGGGCCAAGAATTTTTAAAGATGCAGATAAAATCCTGCACCGTAAATGCAAATGGGGCGTTTGCAGTTTAATGTTCATCAGTGCTTGAAATGCCTATGCTTCTCAAGCCTAAGATTCACACAAAAAAGATTGCTACAAGTAGACATCGAATCGATCAAAATTTGTTAATGGAAGAAGTGAACAAAATTTCAAACCTTTTGGGGATCTTGAAATCTTTTGATGTTGAGCGGAGGAGATGAGCGGCGAGACGAAGATGGGAGGCGACGACGACGGACAGTGCTGGAGCTGTGCAAACGTATGGTGCCAGAGCTGGGGCAAAACAGAACGTCGGTCGAATGAATGGAGTTTTGAATTTTCTGCAAACCGGGTCGTCTAATATGGGTTATGAGGAAAACGAGTCATGTGGCAAACGGGTCAACCCGCGGGTCAAAACTCATTAATTGACGTGGCCTTATTCAGAACCCTTGGATCTTGAAAAATTAATCTCAGTCGTCCATCAGCACCCATCAGCACCTTAAATATCAGCACCATAACCGAACCCCTATCATAACACATGCTTTCCAACTGCTTTGCCTTGAGACAAGCTCAACAGCTTCGTTTCAGGCCACACATTCAGCTCTTACAATAACAATTAACAAGCGGCAGTCTGTTTAAATCCCTGCTCCTTGGGTCCTATTTAACACTAGCAAACTTCTTAACCCCAACAATATCCAGCACAGATACTCAAGGAAAGCTTAGCCATTGCAGGATCACCCACCCATGGCAATATCCCGAGGGGTCGCTCTTTTCTTCCTGGGGACACTCTTGGTTTCCTTATCTTTGATCAAAGCTACTGAGGCTGATGACTTCGGGGTTGGCGTCCCTATTCATGCAGTCAGACATGATGAGAAGGAATGTGATGATCAAAATCCTGAAAAAGGTAACCAGTGCCGGGACGACCACAATCCGGGTGTGGATGATGATGTTGATGATACTTACAAGGTTGTCAACAAGATGTCAGTCTCTCTTTCAGCCTCAAGTGGGAAAGTATCCGTCTCAGCAACCCCTTTCGACGCTACACTAGACACTGAGGAACTGAGCAATCGTGTACTCGTATTGGGACACTGAGCTCGGTAATTACGCTGCCGAGTTTCTGAAGGGCTCTACTAGTTGCTGCGGCTTCAGACGTAATTGTTTGTTTTTTTTTTTAAAAAAATTATAAAATGCCTGATAGTATTTTAGAAATGTAGCCCACCTTTTGGTTTATTATAAGCTGCTATTGTTTCAAGACGTTGTCCGTTTTCTGAAGAGTGCCTTGTATCCAAATGATCTAGTTCCAATGCCTATGATGCTTCAAGGATGATATATATATAGTTATACTGATCATTCATTTGGGGTCACTCGAACAAATGTATGGGAGTATTGGTCAGTGACGGTCACAATGACGGCCTGTATAAGGATAGGCCCAAACAACAAGCGCAAGAGCTTCTTTGCAAGAAATTTTTACGAAAAAGTTATATATATAGATAGATGATTTGAATGAATTTTTTATATTAATTATTATAAAAATTGATGATTTAACTAAAAAAGAAATATCATTTTGTAATTATTTTATTAGGTAAAATTTAGAGAATGTCAACCCTACTTTAGAACAAAAGGTGCATGCATGCTCCTCGTTCACGGTCTATATATATATATATATATATATGTATGTATGTATGTATATGTATGTGTTTGAAGCATGCAATAATGAGCAACTTTCACGATCGAGCCTACTTAGATCGACTTGCCCCAATCCACCTGCAGCTAGCAAACGAGGGCTAAAGAGGCTGCAAGAACAGTAATTAACTGAGGACTAGGACCAGAGAGTAATATGAGTATTACAGAAGATCATCAAGGAATTCCCATGTTCAATGCACTGGAAATTAAGCATCCTGATCGGAATTCGAAGTCTACCAAAGCCACATTAAATGAAGAGGCTAATAACATATGTTTAAACATCTCCTCCCATTCTCCCGTCCCCATCATCTCATACTCAAGGTCTTACAATTGTAGCTGGACAGTACCCGCGCGAGTACGTAAATCAAAGAACCCACTTATATATATGCCTTGCGAGTGCAACTGTGCAAGTGCATGCCTCCATTCACAATTAATGGCTACGTCCAAAGGAATGGTTCTTTGCCTTTGCGTGTTCATGGTTTGTTGCTTGATTTTGGTTCAAGAAATAAATGCATGCAGGCAGATCAATTGGAAATATTGGAGCTATGCGATATGGCAGTATATATGCGTGGGTGCGGCCCAAAGCATCGTGATCAGAATTGAGGAGATACTGCTGCTAATCAGTACCAAAGAGGTTGCCGACCCGGTGAAGACTACCAGCATATATGGTCAAGACGCACGTCAAAACAAAAGCTGCAGCTGGTTCGATGGGTTTAATTGATGAGGCATGCATAAAATTTATATTTTATATTCCACTAGAATTCCACGCTGTTTTGGGGTTTTGTGGTACTCCAGTATAACCTGGATGATTAATGTAGTTGTCTAGCTATTAATCATGTTCAGGCCCTAATCAAAAATATCGGTCGTTCAATTCTTACTCTTCTTCTCTGAAACCTTCTGGACTCTCTCTAGCTGGCTCGTATTTCCCCTTGGCTAATATTCTATTCACACACACATATATTTATACAAAACAAGTAATTAATTAAGTCAATATTTGAGGCCCGCGAGCGAGCTTCATTTAAATTCCTAATTAGAAACACAACGAGTATGAACTCGCTAATTTTAAATATAAAAAATGTGTAAATTCTCTCTTGTTGTTAATTTATGCAACTTTTCCCGAAAAAGTATCAATTACGTCATGATTGATATTCTTATCCAATTTTTTCAGTCAATCGTTAAGAGAATACTACCCAACATCATTCTAAGTTATTAAATTATGTAATTTTAAAGGCAACTTACCTTAAACATGAAATAGAATCAAATTCATGAATTATGATATTCGAAGATAATTCTGATTCTATACGTCTCCCTTTGGCTTTTTAATCCGTAATCACAACATCAATGTTATTGAGTGAAAGTTTCTCTCTGTAAACATGTGCCAACCTCTTTTGGGCGGAGCTATTGGCTCTTCGCATGGCAGCAAGTGAAGCAACATCGAGAGATCACCTGGTGCAAGTGGTATTTGAAGTGACTCTCTCATCTCTATTACTGGTTTGAGGGACCCTTCTTTTGTGAATCAGGGAGATCCGAGTTGCATCAATGAAGCCATTCGTGAGATGGCGTTGAGTAAACCATCGTGCAGCTTCTTGAAAGTTTCACACCATGCAGATTACTTAGAAGTTTCTTTGGTGTATTCCTTTTGATCTTTTACCTCCTTTCCTTCTCAGACAACATCTGAATTTTGATCCCCCTTTGAAGGATCTGTTTCATTTTGATAAAGTTACGTCGCTTAAAGAAGAAAAAAATGGCGATGGACCGGCAATGGCAATGCTCAAATGGGATGATTGTAGCTAGTTTGTCTCAATTCCATCTGGTTACTCATTTCTTGTTATAATTACTTGCGATCAGAGAATGATTGAGTATAAAAATTATTAGAGCATTTAGAAGAGTATATATTGGGTGTGTACTTTTTTTTCTTCCTAGGCAACGGTAAAATTCAATTCATAATGGAGGATTATATACTGCTGAGTACAATCGAGCCTCAAAGCATCCTAAAATAGGTAATGGGAGGCCAGGAAGTAGGAAAAAGAGAAAGGAGATGATGGGAAGGGCCGGGAGTCTGGGGAGAGGGGAGGAGGAGAAATTTAGGTTATGTTTGGTTTAGTTTTGAAAATATTTTTTGTGTTTGTTTGTTTTTTTTGGGTAGTATAAATTCTCTTGGAATTGGTTAAAAGTTGTAATTTGTAAAAAGTTGTTGAAGTTTGTAAAAAGTTATTGAAATTTGTAAAATGTATTGAAATTGATAAAAAAAGTGTGAAATTGTTTTGAAAAACTTTTGAGTACATAGCCCAAGTACTCGAAGGCATACTGAGGGTCAGTACTCGCAACATAAACCCACCAGTTTTAGGAATGTCCTAAATCCGGTGAACCTGAAGCCAAATGTCAGCTCCATTCTAAATCTGACCTCATATAAACAAAGCCATACAAAACTCATGCACGTACGTATGGCGTTCCTTATATCAAGGACAAGTTTCTCCAAGAAAACGTCTGTTTTATTTTCTCAAATGGTTGTGATGTCCTTTTCCATAACATTTTCCTTTTTTGATATTTCTTTGTTTGTGAACTGGTCTGCCTAATCAATCCCATAGGTGAATTTGCCTAATTCATGTCTCCGATTAGTAGGAGCGAGTGGCTTTTATATATGTTGAAGCATTATGTGAAATTTGAAGCATTTGCGAGTTTGTAAACCTCAACAAATTGAATAAGCAGCGTCCTTGAAACTTGACTCCACTTCTTCCCATGTCAATTGTTGTGTCAAGAGAAGATATTGGTAGATCAGCGTTTTTTTTCGTTTTCTACTCAGTTGTTATAGAGATGACGCACGCTAACATAAGATAGCAGTGTAGTTGCATCTTTTTTGGGTTCAGATGAGCATGCAGTGACAATCTCGGAACACATTTTCTCTAGAAGGTGTTAGGCTTATTGGTGGATCGTTGTATGTGAAATTTTTTTACAGTTGATCAATGTTCTTACCGTTGCTTATTTATGCTGCCACAAATTATTCCTAGTGAATGAACAGAAAATTTCACGCTACTTTTTCTTGCAGCGCAAGATGCAAAATCCAGAGTGTATCAAGAATATATCAGTAGTATGGAGGGAGAAGAAGTTCACCATGGAGATGAGTTCGGGTACTATTCTCAAGGAGCTTGGGCTCAAACTGCAAGAATTAACTGGTGTCAAAGCAGATACCATGAGGCTCATTGTTCCACGATCTTCCGAGAAAACATCAAAGCTGCTGTCTCCTTTCTCCGATGAGCAGGCATTCTTAAGTTTGGAAGAAACTTCCATAACGAAGGTACCATAACTTGCTTTTCATTCTATGTATGGTTCATATACTTCAACCATGGAGAAATTAGAATTCCCGGTATATCATTAGTTGTCTGAGAAGTTTTGCTAATTGCTGCCAGCAGACCGCTGTTGCACCATCTTTAGGCTGTGAAGGAAGTAATCTTATCATAGTTCCTATTAGTGATGATGTCTAGTGCTTTCAGATAAACTTCTTTCCAGCATCTAATCCATGATTAGTTTGATTCAAAAACACTTCTGCACATATTAGAGACTCCTAACTATAGATTTACTAATAATCTGGTCTAACAGGGTGCTGTCTAACGTAGAGAGTCTTCTCTGTGCTTGGATGAAGTATAGATTTAAATGTTCTTTAAGCATGCAAAAGCATTGAGGATTTTACTATACTGGGCTTCATTGGTGGCTGCAAATTAGATGTGTTGAATTTATTGTTTCCGTGAAGAGACTCTTTAAAGTTAGCTTTAGACAGTAATCATAGTTGAGCAATCCTTTCAATTTGTAGACGAGTTTCTTTGTAAAACAGATGCAACCAACAACGAATCGAGCTAAAAAGGGTTTAAAATTCTTTAAATTTAACCTCTGTGACTAGATTGCTCAGAATTGTTTCCATATTCTAGGAATAGATAAGCCATGTTTTTCATGTCCACCTATCTCTTCCCTATGCTGACTGACTGTTTATCAAGTCTTACAGGACCATTAAAATAATCTTTCTTTTATTTCAGGGGAAGTCTATCAGAATGATGGGAGTGCCTGAAAGTGAGGTTAATGAAATTCTGGAAAATGCAAAAGCAAACTTGAGGATAGCTGGATTTGAACAAGAGGAAAAGAGACTGAGGCAGCGGATGTCAGATAGGCCTCATGCTTCCCTGAAACTTCCACAAGGACCTTATGTCTTTTGTGATTTTTGGACACTTGAGATTCCGGGAGTAGAGGTACTTTACTTTCCTATTGTTTTGACCACATATGACATAGTGTTTAGATAGCTTAGATGAGGAATTATATGCTCAAAGTGAAGAGAGGGGGAAGGGAGGGAGAGAATGGGAAATTTAAAACTTATTGTGGGCTTTTTTGTTTAATAAGTAACCTTTTTTGTTCTTTTCCATCTCTTTGTAGTTTGTGTATCTAACTAATTGATGTGGACTTGAAATCTGGTTGCTTTGAAACTAAGAGACCTATTTGTGCATCAATCTTAGAAGAGTGAAAATTGTCATACACTGGCCATGGCAGTTGCAACCTGCTAGCGCCTATGTATTTTACACACACACACACACACACACACGACCTTAAGTGTGGATCACTTAATTGCTTTTACAACTACTTGTTATTTAGCAACATATGGTACTCGGTTGGTGCACATGCAATCTATAGTGATTAAAACGCAGACAATGTCTCAAATTACCTGGGCTTTGTTGCATATTTTGCGAAAATCATGCCCTGCATTTGACACGTGAGTTGAATAGTCTCTTCGTGATAGAACTTGGCAGTGGAAGCTGTTATATATAGTACCTTAGTAAATGGATTTGATATATTACCATAGTTTCAGGAGTTCCTAAGAAAAAAAGGTGCTGTTATATAGAGTATGGCAGTAGGACTTGGCATATGCTTATGAATGACACATTTTTATTCAGAATTGGACATGATTTGAACTGAATATTTTAATCTTTTTTCCTAGAATATGCCTCTTAAGAAGAAGTGAAGTCGCCAATTTCGTAAACTGATTATTGCTTAATGCTGTTGTTACTTGTTTACAGTTGAATCCTCCAGCTTCAGAGGCATTGAAAAGAATGCACATGCTTGGGGCAGATCCTGGAATTGTTGCTATTATGAACAAGGTACCACTGGATGAATTCTTGCCACTCAAACAGAGTTCAACTAACTTTATATTATATTGTGGTGTCATCTCTGATAATTGTATTTTGATTGTTCTCAAAAGCATCGTTGGCGCGTAGGTATTATGACTGAGATGGCCCCCATCGGTTATGTTGGCATAAGTCCCAAATGTGTTCTTGGTTTTAACACGGTAATAGCAAAACAGAAGTATTTGTTGGACTGCTATACATTTGTATAGCTTTGTCACTTGCTGATTTCTACTTTTGCAGAATCAAGGCGAGGAGATATCTCTGCGTCTTAGAACTGACGACCTTAAGGGTTTCAGGAAGTATGAAAGCATCAAGAAAACTCTTTTGCATGAACTTGTAAGATATCTATGGACACCTTTTCACCTTTTTTGTGTGTGAATCTGTGAATTATGCACGCAGACAAAAGGTTAATGTGGTTTATGTATAGTGAAATTACTTCAGTTAATTAGCTGGAAATTGAGATTGTAGGTACTAGTATGGGGTTGAGTTGAATTGAACTACCTGATGAGTATTGAGAGAGCTCATATTGTTCTCTATTCGTGTCAGGCGCACATGATATACTCTGAAGTCTGAACATGATGCAAACTTTTATGCTTTGGATAAACAGGTCAGAATGTCATTTCTGTGTTTTCATGCTTTCGGTGTCAGTGTTGCTTAAGCTCATTACGATGCTTCAGTTGAATGGGGCTTCTCTGTTTTGACATGTTTTCTGTTCAGTTGAACAAAGAAGCTGCTAGTTTAGATTGGGCAAGATCAAGGGGTCATACACTGAATGGAGTCCAGTATTCAGAACATTATGAGAACTTTTTTAATGGAGACGGTAGTAATTCTTCTCAGAAACTCGGAGGAAGTATATCAGATCAGCTTGCAAGTGCTCGTGAATCTTCAATTGCTGCTGCTTATTGCCGCTTAGCAAATGCTTCTGTGAACAGCTTGGGAGGATCTGCAGTAAATGAAGAACCTGACCCTGATGACTCTGGGTTCAACACAGATGAAGACCTGCTTCTATGGATTCCATAGAAGAAGAAGACTTACATACTCAGAGAGCCCAAACGAAGCAGAGAGAATCCTGCTTATGAACCTTTTCCTAATGACCGTTCTGGCAATCAAAACAAGCTTGATTCCGATCCTGATGATCCTCAGCAAGGAGAAACTTCGGAGTCTGATTTCTATTCAGGATTTACTGGAAGCATAACGGTGTCTGGAGAAGATTTCAGTAACTCTGGGACGACACAACTCTTGCTGCCTTCGTAAACTAATATTGCAATGACCCGGGCCCCAAATTCCATACGGATAGATTTTCATATAAAATAATATTTTTTCACCATGGATAATCATTTATCTAGTCTTCAATATTTCAAAACTAATTTTATACAACCTTAGTAAAATATCCATACACCATAAAAAGCCCAAAAATATCAATCTGAGCCCTAAAATTTACATTAGCATAATCTGATATTTCCAATATCGATGAAGATCTCCCAAAATAATACAATATCGAATTCCCCAATATTAATCTCCAAAAGTAATTTTACAAAACACGCTTTCGAAACACAAATCTATCTGAAGCTCCTCGAACTTCTCTAATTCTGTCAACTCTCAAAAATATGAGAATAAGGGGTGAGCTACGACTAGCTCAGTAAGTAGCAAGTCAATGGAGGTTGGGGGAAAGACAATTTTATCACAATAATTGAAATCCAGAAATAAAACATTGTGAGTCATACCGAATCCAAAAATATCAGTTTGTAACAAAAATTATCCAAGACCGCGCAATATAGGGAAATAACCAATGGTCATACAGACCTCCAGGCCACAAAGACCTCCAAATATTAGGCCACAAAGACCTCCAGATATTATGTCACACAGACCTCTAGGCCACAAAGACCTCCAAATATTAGGTCGCACAGACCGTAGAAATATATTGCCAGCGCAAAGACAATTTTCAAAGTATACTCACAAAAATAAATATATTCCAACAATCCAACATTTCAAGTTTGATATTTCAAACAAATTCATGAAATTTAAACCATTTCATCTTTGTACATTTTCCCCATATAATGAATCAAACTATATAAAAATAGTGCACGTTTTAAAAATATATTTCACTAATGACAAGAGATTTAATCTCGCACAAAGAAATATTTTTAAATCAATTTCATCTCACAGAATAATTAAACATTTCGTGCACTTAGATTCCACAAAAGCTTAGAGGAATAAGATCTCATTGATAAGCCACTTACCTCGATGCTTAACCGAAGCTTAAGATTTCACAAAGAATTGCTGAAAAGTCAATCAGCACCTAGAATCTATTTGAAAATCAGTAAACTCGTCATCTAAATCCTCATACATCCCCAAAGTAATTTAATAATAGAATTTCAACAACAACACACCTGAACTGCAATAACTTTGTCTGTTCTCAAAATCGCGAAATTCCTCAAAATCGCCTTTAATTACCCTACAGCAAACCAAAAACTAAACTGGAAAAATCTAGAATATTCAAATCTAAAACTCCATTGAAGGTCGGAACTCAGAGAAAAGCTCACCCAATTGCGCCGACGAAATTGAAGAAAAATCGCCTAATACGTGAAGAACTGCTCTCCAACGTCGTCTATAAAATGCTAACCCAAATCAATCCAAAGAAATATCTTTCTAAACCAAGATTAAAACAAACCTACCTTCAAAAATCACTCAACTCTTGCAATTCGCGTCTCCAAAGGTAAGAGAAAGAGAATTTCGTGTAGAGAGAAAAAGAGGAGAGAGAGAGCTTCAAATGAGAGAAAACTCTAATATTAGGCGGATAGGCGGAAATTTTCGCAATTAACCTAAATCTAAACTTAAAGATCTCTAAATGGTTTTAAAAATGGCAAAAATCCGATCAAAAATCGTTCAACATTTGAAAAGAAATCAAAATTTAAACATTTCGGCGTTGAAAAAATGGTGCTGCTGAAGGGATAATAACTTATCCCTCCGCACCGTTTTATCATTTGACTTTTCAAATTTGTTTTTTTTTTAAGTATTACAAATAGGAAGTTGGGAACTGCAAATTTGCGGGATGAACCTGATCCTGATGAGTCCGAGGGAATGGAGATTCTGAATGACAGAATACAAACAAGGAAAAACATTGAATAACCTGATCCTGATGATTCTCATGCAAATGGAGTTATGCAGACACAGCCTGATCCTGATGATAATCTTGGGAATCCACTGGGAGTACCGAGAATGCAAAACTTTGAGCCAGATCCAGAGGATCAAGAACTACAAAGAATTCAGGACCCTGTTACAGTTGTTTGTGGTCGTCTGCAGAAGGCCATTGAGACGCTGCAAGTTGAAGTTGCTCCCACAGAAGCTACTGCAGTCCTACAAACTCTCTTTAAGATTATTAGGTATACCTGTCTAATCTACACTTTCTTTTCAGTCGTTCCTCTCTTATTTTGTGGGGGGAGGAAGAAAAAGAAGGAAGAGGGATGAAGTTCATGTACGAACACGGGTACCTCCGGTCCTCCTCCCAGTTTTGGAGAAGTAGTTTGCATTTGGAAGCTCTTGCCCTGAGCCTCCTTGGGGAGGCGCGCTGGACATATTGGACCAGCATGTAATTGGTTATTCTATTTGGTAGTTATTGACACTCGAATTTATGCCTATTTGCTTGCAGGAATGTGATTGAACACCCAATTGAGATGAAATACAGAAGACTGCGTAAGGTACATTTTCTTTGTCACTCTCTCTCTCTCTTTCTCTCTCTGGAGTGAGACTTTGAGTTCTAGAGTTTCCTCATTTCATTTTTTTTTCTTGGATTCCTCATTTCATTTTTCGCTGATATGTAATGGGTGATGGATTTGCAGACTAATCCCCTAATCCAAAGGAATGTTGCAAATTATCAAGGTTTGCATCTTTCTTCATACTTGTTAGCTATAATGAATTTTAGGTTATGGGGTCAGTTTTCTGTGAAATTTTTTTAATAGGTGCCATATATTTGAAAGTTTGAACAAAAACCTGAATAAGCCTCAGAATTTCACTCCCTTTTCAAGTAAAGATAAAACATGCATGGGAGCTGGAATGATAATCTCTTATTCAATGAATTGAAGTTATCCCTTGGCGCTTTTTGTGATTACAGCTGCAATGGAAATTCTTTCTCTGGTTGGTTTCAATGAAGATGTTCTGTTGGACGAGATTGGGAAAGCAGAAACCTATCTAGTTTTGAAGCGGAATGATCCAGGCTTACTATGGCTTGCAAAGTCGTCCCTTGAAACATGTATTGCTTACTAGTGGCGGAAGTGCAAAGGAGGTTGAGGTGCCGTATATAAGTTGTGCAGTTGTAATTGAAGAAATAAGGGATTGTACGTTTGGTGCTCTAGTATGTCAAGGAAACATGAGTCGCAGCAAAACACCATGCTTGCTGATAAGCTCTTGACATTGTGAAGATAGTTCGTTGTCTATAAACTTATTAATGGATGAGTGATTTTGAGAAGATTTTGTGTTGTCTACAAAGCATTGCTAATATTAGCTTATGAAAAGCTTTGGCAACTCTTTTAATTAGGGCTGCACAACCGGAAATCTGGTCAGACCAGATTCCGGTTGTACTTATATGGAAGGACCGGACCCCTTATAAGCGGTCCGGTTCGGACCACTTAAGTGGTCTTGACCGGTTTAATTTTTTTAGGTTAATTTCGAAGGGGAAAAGACATGTCAAAACACAGAATTTTAGTTTAGGTTAAAATTAAACTTTTAAATTTGTTATTTGTATTAAAAAAATATATTTTTTTATTTATATTAATAAATCTGGTTCGGTACGGTCCAGACCGGTTTTCAAAATGTCTGGACCAAATTACACAATCCAGACTGGACCGGACCACAAATCCGGTTCGATTTTGTAGTCTGATCCGGTGTTCGGTCCGTTTTTGTTCAGCCCTACTTTTAATCCTACCCTCGTAAACTCAGTCGGCTGCTAAACAAAATTTGAGTAACTTTTTCGTAAACTTGGTCCAAGTACTTCAACCGGATCTAATTTAGGCGGTGTTTGCAAATCAAAATTTTGATGGGTTTTATAAGTCCAGCCTAGAAAAAGATCAAAAAATAAAAATTCAAAAAATCAACCCAAAGAAGCCCAAAAAATTGAATAAAATCTAAAAAAATCCATCCTATAAGCCCATTCTAGACTGGCCCACTGGAAAGTCCATCCGCCGGCTCGAGCAGGTCACCTAGGAGCCCGAATGCAGTACTAGTTGGGCTCCCGACTGAGGCCCGATCCGATGGACTAGTGAATGATTGGCTGTAGTTCAAATGTTCATCGTCTCCAACCCTTAGGAACCCATGTCCTTGAGAAATATCGATTGCCAGTTGACGTGATTTGCTTGAAAGTAAAGAGCAAGAGCTCCTCATTGATGACTGCAGATAGCTGCTGGCTCTCAGAACAAGAAGTACGATTAAGATTAACCAACCTGATATCCAACCAAGCAGCTCTTTCTTTTTGGCAAAAGAGGTAGAACGCACTCGTGTCCTGTCTACATCTGATCACTAACATCCATTACATGTAATGGATAAGGATTGTATGGAACCAAAAGAAAAAAGAAATGTAAAATCAATTCAATTCAAGCAAGTATTAAGGGTACCAGAAGATATCCGATACCCAACAAAGTCACTTGAGAACGTATATAGAATCTTACAAACCAAAATGTTTGAGTATTTACCGAATTTACATCCATACTGTGTTAAAAGAAACTCATCCGTCAGGACTGATTGAACTTCTGACCAAGGGTTGATCTCGCAAAAGATCAAAAGAAAGGAAAATCAAGAACCATCCATTTGAATATCACTCCCATTTGGGTTTAGGGTATTATCATTATTCTTCTGAATCTGGCTGGCTCCAAAAGTGAATTCCTGTGAAGAGAAGTCTAAAGGAGGACAGGCAAAAATGGAAGCAGCACCGACATTGCTAAATGCAGGAACGAGAAGTGGATAATTAATCTTTGGGAAGCCGAAGCTAAACGAAGGCACAACAGTAGGTGCAAAGACTGGTGGGAAAGGGCTGCCAGTGCTAATTGATCCAAAGATCTTCTGCTCATACTCCTGCAGTTGCTGGTACACCGCTACATTAAAAAACCAAGAAACGAAAGTCAGATATAGAGGTCATTCATACTCTTCCCATTGTCATTTTTTGGGGTACTGGTAAGTCGAATTAAACCGTAAACATGAACAAACTACAATGACAATGGGACTCTAATCAATAAGGTCCCAGTTTACAAGCACACAGTTACCACCCCAGAGCAAAATATCAAACAACCAGAGTTAAGGAAACAAGACTCAATCATGCATACTCCTCCCATCATTAATTCCAACTAACGTGTATGTTTTAAGTACTTCCGAGATAAGAAATTCCAAGAGTACTTCGTGAGAGAATTGGGAAAGGGAGCTTATAATGCAAGTGCTGTCTTGCACAATAAAACTGGTTACATGTACAATATTTGCATGCTGATACAAATCAAAGAAGAGAACAAGAAACTTCAGAAAAGGTGGGAGAAAATGTAAGGTAGAAAGTTATGGCTTTCAGATTCAGCCTATCCACGTTGTCACATTCTGAAGCACTATAAATTCTAATTAGCTTACATTGGTTCCCAGGTTGAGAAAACAACTCATCTGGGACTAGTTTAAGATCCCTGGGCTCCCTTTCCTCCGTGAAAAAGAAAGGAAAGAAGAAAATGCGAGGGACTGGCCAGCTTTGACGTTTGTTTTCCTTAAACAATCTAGGTCTTAAAAATGTGATGGTCCTATCTGATACTCCCACATCACTAAGCTAAGCAATTAGTTTGTTTGTTTCAGAGTTGACATGCATACCTTCAGATAATTCAACAGATGGTCTTCGTTCTTTCACCCACTGGTAACTTGGGGCAAGTCTCCATCCCTTCGACTTCATCAAGTAAGCTATTACAATAGCTGGTGATCTGTCAGGGAACAGAACGACTATTTCAGAAAAAACGTGAAGAATATAAACGTGTTGTACAGAGTCAATCTCCTAATACATGGCTAGCTCTGGAATAAAGGCCAACCAAGGTATTTCACAATTTTTGAATTGATGCCCTTTTCATAACATTCTGGATGCGCTTGTGGGTGGGTTGCAGGTGTGGCCATATGTGCTTTCTGTTTGGTTGCCTTAGATCTTTGCATGTGTAGCCAGAATGGGAGGAAGAGAGACACGGGAAGAGATGAGATGGTGAGAGAGAGAGAATTATTTACAGTACTAATCTACCTATTTTTTCCAGACATGCAGTGCACCAGAACACGAGCTTTGTCTCTTTCACATTGCTCTGCAAAATCAAGCACATGAAAACTCAAACTGCCAACTGAACTGATAATATCCAGGAGAGTGGTACAGTCAAAAAGATCCAACAATTGACCTTCCAGAAATTAGTTCATTAGAACTAAAGATTATTATGAGTCACTTAGTTTCACTGAAATTACGCTTACTTCAATTCGTTTAACCAAATTCATAGGTTAATCATAATAGGCAATGGTTGTTTTACTGAAGCTCTGATTTTATGGAGTAAATTTGGGGACTCTAAACTTCTTCTCGTCAATCTTGTCTCAGAAATGAAGGGCTTTTCCTCTCTTATCATTGAGTCTCCATTAGCCACTCTTAATCCGCATGTCCCACATCACTTGGCTAAAGGTCTTTTGCCTAAATGGCTTCTCTAGAGATATTTATCTGGCCTCAAGCAACTTCACTAATAAAGGAGAAGCCCAATAATTATCTGGGCATAAAAGGAGAGAAAGATGAACAACTTGATGGTAAGAGGAGAACTCACCAGAAGGTGCACTACATGATATAACGCATGTAGTTGCACAAATAGAAAGAGAATAACGATTGAAAAAGAAGGAAACAAAAGGCAAAAAAGAAGAAGACAAGGAGAGAGAGAGAGAGAGAGCATTCTTATTAGACAGCTACCACTGAAAAAACTCAAGCGAGCAGGATAATAATGCACAAGCAATCTAAACAACAATTATACATTCACGATAAATAGGAAAGCAAAACACACCTACAAATTGAATTGCATTGTCGAAGGGCAAAGTTTTGTCATCTTGAAGGCAGTGATACGTGAATGAATTCTTGTAGAGATTTTGACATGCAGGTACTGTCTGCAAACAAATAAAAAACAAAGAGATACGTAAAACTTGCAGCCTTTTATTGTACTATGTCAGTTAGTTCAATCCTTTGAGATCTACAAATGTAGACGAGAGAAGCAACCCCCCAGAAGTAATAATCCGTGTGAAAGCAATAAATATAGCTAAAAAGTATCGGAACATTGGCAGCCACGGACAATCACTCTTAGAAAGAACAAACCACAATCTTAATTAGCTCATTCTGGGTGTTCAATCAACATCTTATGAAAGTTCTTGCGCTTATGTAATATTACCTATCAGAACACCTCAACAATCACATGCAACATTGTAATCTACGCATTCAGCTTTTTCCATTTTGAAATAATGACCAGCTACCTAGAGGACTTCCTAACCAACCTCTTGGGTTTGAGTAAATAAATCAGCATTTGATATTCATTTATACAAAAGGGCAATCAAGTTGTACATCCAATGTCTTGTGGGAGAATCTCATCTAGCTCATTAGTCTTGACACTCTACTTATAGCTCCTGTTTCTCCCGTCTTGTCCTCAATCCATGTCACTTATTCATCTGATATAAACTCATCTGTATAGTGAACAGGTTATTTCTAAATCCCCAAGCCTGACATAACACAAAAGGCATGGATGCATTATAGCTCTCACATAAGCTTTCATTTATCTTCATTAACTTTAGGTAACCATCATACTCTCCTCTCCCATAGCACTTCCAATACCATCTGTTCCTCCAGAATAATGAATGAATCCATCTGCCCTCCACAACACCCCACATCTTTATCTCACCGGGTTATCCATTGGAACTTAAATGAGTACAACCACAAATAGCATAACTACCGAAAGTCTACCTAGACACGATCACTCAGTGCACTACACAGTGCAGATACCCCTTCCTACTCCATCTCGAGACAAAATTTCCGTAGTATAAAATTGCCTGGCAGCGATGATATTAATACAGTCTTTCTCGAAGCTTCACATTATCAATTTCACAGAACACAGTGCAGATACCACTTCCTACTCCATCTCAAGACAAAATATCTTCCGTAGTGTAAAATTGCCTGGCAGCGATGATATTGATAAAGTCTTTCTTGAAGCTTCACATTATCAATGTCACAGAACACAGTACTCAGACTACAAATAACGTATTCCGAGGCCCTCCATCAATCACAGATATTTCACATGAAATTACAAGGTCCGAATATATGCCTGAAGAGTAGCACAACCAAACTGAATCCCAAATCACGAATTCGACAAAGTGATCACTCGATAGACCATCCAAATAGAATTGCATTACCCCGAAGTATAAAGAACCAAAAAGAACCTTTATCTTAATTGACCAAGTCCGAACCAAACATTGAACTACCGAGACAAACAAAGAACTTACATTGAGAACACGAGAGATTCCCTGCGTCTTGAGAAGCTCCGAGCGCGAGGCGTTATCGTAGCTACCCAAATACAGAAAGTCGGGCAAGATCTCCGACGGAAAGGCGCTAACTTGAATCGAAGTTTTCTCCGATGTAGCCGGAATCCTGTGGCCACAGATCCCACAGACCTCTCCTTCTTCGTATTTATGATAGTGACCGCAAACCCCACAAGGGTTCTCTCTCTCCCTCTTCCTCATAGCGCCAGAAAAAGTAAAATTGGGATGGGGAAAGAAGCTTCTAAATCACAGAACAAGAAAGACCATGATAAGGGAGAACACCTATAACACAGAAAACAATTAATACCCAGATTAGAGAACACGTAACAAAGCCTAGACCAACAAGGAATAGAAAGAAGCTTCTAAATCACAGAACAAGAAAGACCCAGATAAGGGAGAACACCTATAATACAGAAAACAATGAATACCCAGATTAAAGAACACGTAACAAAGCCTTGACCAACGAGGAATAGAAAGAAGGACGTGAAACTTGGAAGACGGTCTCAAGTATTGGTGTCTGCCTATGTGTGCAAACAGAGAGGAGGCTCAAATAGATGGTGTTACGGCGATGCTTCTTCTTGTTCTCCTTCTTTGATCAGACTTTGCGCTTGGATTTGTACTTCTTCGTTTTTGGTGTGTCACAAGGTTGTCCTTGTGGTGGTGCTGGCGAGCCAAGAGATCGAGCACGTATTTATTTATCTTTTCTCTCGGTTCAAAGAGGAAATATATTACAAGCTACAGAGCAACAGTGAGGATATAATAATAAGGATATAGATCATAGCTCAACGGATCTAAATTGTCTTAGAGGGTTTCTTTTATCGAATTCTTTGATCGGCATTGTGACGGTGATAGTGAACAGTCCAGGCCTCCTAGACTCCTAGTCCTGATCTTTGATCACCTAAGACTTCCTAAAACTAGTTTTAGGACTGCAACCCATTACTCGCCAATCATTAATTGCCACGCTGTCAGGACATCCTAGAACCATAGACCAATCATATCCAACAAAACAGTGTTTACGCAGCAATTTACATTTTTTTTTTGTACTTGTGCAGATTCTAAAATTTTAGTTTCATAAAATAATTATGAAATATGTGTAATCAAATTATCTCTTTTATTATAATAAATTTAAAAAATTATTTAATTATTTATAAATTCTTATAAATTAAAATTTTAAACACGCTAATATTTTGGATGGCAAATAAAATAATTACATTGATGGCTAAGATCTCTCCCTGTAATTCTCCACGAGGAATGAAGAAGAATTCAAAACCATAATTGAAGGGTAAATCTTGTTGATAAGTACTACTACCCAAAATTTGGTAGCTATTCATATCTTTGAGGTTGAGTTTTAACTTCCCCTCGTTCTTCAAAGTCAAAAAGCGTAGGAAGAACCTAAGAAAATAGGGCATTTAAGATTCCTAACGGAAATTGCATGTTTATAATGTAAATTAATTTTAATTAATTTAATTTTCAATGTTTCATTGCTATCTCAAAAACATATTGTTTGAAGAATACTTTTTAATATTGATACACCGTTATGTAATCTATGATTAGTAAACTTAATTTTAATATTAATATGAGATAAATTAAAAATAATATTTGTAATAACAGAATAACATATATTTGTTATAAAATAACTATTTTTTCAAGAAATAAAGTTCATAAAATAGTGTATGCGTTTTGGATTGATTTTTATTTTTAGAGAGAAAAGCCTTGGATTGAGTGAAACATTTTATGATTTTTTTTTTGGGAGAAGTTGTCTTACGAAAAGATGACTTGTATTTTCTTGTTAACTTAACCTCAATTCAATTGACCATATTTGAGTCTCTAATACTTTCTCTAAATGAGATTACAACAAAACAAACAAAGTCTAAGAGCATAAGTCTACCTCTTTTAGGGGGCGTTTGTTTTCCAATTATTCCACCCCTCAATATTTCCAAACAATCATAAAATAATTTCTCTCCTCATTAAATTATAAAATAATATTATACTATTCAATTAAATATTCTCTCTCCTCATTTTTTCATAAAATATTATAATTTTTCACAAACTCCAATACCCAAAATTTTCAAAACCTCAATATTTCCACAAACAAACACCACCTTAAATTTTTACATGGTAATGGGACACGTCATAAGCCAATACTAGACATCCATATGTCCATTCTGAATGATTGTAAATTAACAAGTGTCACCACCATGTACACTGTTGCATCAAATCAGAGGTCCTAGGTAGATCAGATAAGCCATGTAGAGGTGACACTCATTAATTTTTTTTATCATTGAGATAAACACGTAAGTTTTTGGTATGAGATATGATGTGTTTTCATTAGTCACGTAGGAAGTTGTTCTCCAAATGCAGGCGCAGTTGATGGAATGACGGTATTGACATACTAATATTCCACCAAGACTATTTTAAAACAAAAAAAAATATATTGGAGATTAGTTTGAGATTTCAAAATAATACTAAAGACCAGCCAGGAAATTAAGTCAAAGCATGAAATAGTTAAAAGAAACCGATGAAGATATAGTTTGACAACAAAATTTTTTTAGGGTGCGTTTGCACCAAAAATTTCACAAAATATTTCACTAACTCACAATAAAATACTACAATATAATCTCTCTCTCTCCCATAAAAAATATAAAAAATTACCTCTCTCTTCACTTTTTCGCTAAACCCAATACCAATACTAAACCTAATACCAAAAAATTTTCAGCACAGACATAACCTTAGACATACTCTTAAGCAATGACATCAGAACTAGTATGTAATCATTTGTTAGACATTGAGCTTCCAAATTCCAATAACTTTAAGGTAGCTTGCATAAGGGTTCAAGTAGACAACTCATTTCGTGATAGAAGGGGCAGCTGCAGTGAAACTGGATTGCATGGAACCTGTAATTGGGGAGGCCTTGGCAAGCAAAGTTGGAGTGATGGAAGCCTATAAACAAGGCTACTGCCTACCATGATATGATGATTACAAATACAAAGATGGCCTCTCAAGAATAAGGCTGTGGCTACTCGGCTTTATCGTTACAAAAAAAAAAAAACTCGTCTTTATCACGTCGCCAAGTAGACCTTAAATCTGAACGAAATTGGGACCAGCAAAGCAACAACCATCGCCGCAATACTTCAGCTGTAAGAGTAAATTGCTGCGGCGATTTTTTTTTTTGGTATAAGCCGAAGCTACTGCCGGGGCCTGCGGCCTGCGGCGACTTTTGGAAGGCAAAAAGACGAAGGTTCCAAGGCAGTAGGTACCTCCTTCTCTATCTACGGCTTTCAGCTTGGGCACCTTACTCGTACATTTGCTCCCTACGATAGAGTTGACATCGCCGTTTCGCAGTCTCTCTGCGAGTCCAGTACTGCTGAAAAAATTAATCTTAAGGGTTTCGGAAGCCATGGCAGGCCATGCTTTTGCTTGGCGTAAACTTCTCGATTCGTCTCGTTTCAATTTCTATCGCCGCATTTCTTCTACTTCTTCTGGTCTCGGAGGTTTTGACTCTCCCCCTGTCGTTTGTTCTCGAAGAGTGGTTGTCACCGGTATGTTTGTCTCTCTCCATTCCATGTTTGCACACGTACCCACAAATACATTAAAGACTGGAGCTTTTAATTTTACTGTGTTAGTGTTTTGGTGCTAGTTTTAGCTGCTTAGGACATCTTTGGCTTTTTCAGGTGTAGGCATGGTGACTCCGCTTGGCTGTGGAGTAGAAACTACGTGGAAGAGACTAATAGAGGGGAGATGTGGGATAAGGGCAATAACGCCTGAAGATATGAAGATGAATTCCTTTGATTGGGAGACCCAGTTACATACTTTTGATCAACTGAAATCAAAAGTTGCGGCAACTGTGCCTTGCGGCACCAATCCGGGAGAATTCAACGAGGATTTGTGGCTGAATGCAAAGGTAGATGTTCTCCTCTAATTTCTATGACGTTTTGTTCAGTTTTTGTCTTGTGTTGCTTTTCAATTAGGGGATTTATCAACTTAGCATTCTGTTGTGTAATTTGCTTTTTAGCTCATCCTGCTTGCTTAATTTGTTAAGAGATGTGGGAATGAGGGAGTGATCTCATTCGTTAGAATCTGAGTAATATTTAATCTGTGACCAGGATGGAGTAAGATTAATTTTAGATAAGTGCTTGGAATTTGATGGAAAGAGATACCGCAATATATTGGTGGTGCTAAATTCAAACCTGATACTGTTCTATGTTCCAAAAATACTTTGAGACTTAAAATAATTGTGATTTCTTGGCATCCTTGTACAGATTGGTATCTTTACCGGGAGCATATAAAATTTCTTTTTTATAGGCAAGTAGCTTAACATAGTTACCCCGACAGAGTACTTTTCAGATTCAACCTATCCTTTATTCTAGCTCCCGCTGTAACAACCCTTTGCCAGATTGACTAACAAGGATTTTTCTTGAATGTGGTTGAAATAATGCATCTGAAATGTGGTTTGCAAGGAACCCATGCTTTCCCAACTCCCTACCCCAGATGTAATAGCTCAAAACTCTACCTTTGGCAGTGCCACTTGAAAATCAATTATTTAGGGTACAGGATAGGTTGTTTGTGAAATGAATGAAGAAGATCCATCGATAAGAAGGGGGATTAGTTGGTATCTTGCAGATGATTTACTTCTGGTTGGCAGGTGGCTAAACTCTGTTCTTCTCTATTACACTTGATCTGATCTGCTGTGTGTCACATTGATGGTGGATGTGTTTGGTTGGGTTATGACAAATTAATGCAGTAATTATTTTCCTCTTGGTGTTTATCTTTTCATGCCATTGTTTCTAATCCATGCCATTCCAGAGATCTTTTATATAATCTGGATGATAATACTCAGGAGCATCGATCAATCACAAGGTTTATAGGCTATGCACTGTGTGCTGCTGATGAAGCTCTTAAAGATGCAAAATGGGTACCATCCGAGCAGGAACAAAAGGAAAGGACGGTAAGTATTCCTCATATGCGAGTAAGACATGACACCTTTTTCTCCTTTCTTTGGTAATACTCTTTTTTTGATTTTTTTTCTTTTTGACTTGAAGAACACCAGGGAGTCTCTATTGGTGCGGGAACTGGAAGCATTAGTGATGTATTGGATGCAGCACAAATGATCTGTGAAAAGGTTTGCTACTCTGCTGTTGTGGCATTTACAGCCTTGACATCATGTTTATGATTATGTTTTTTTCCTGATGATCCAAGCTGTAGGATGGAAAATAACCTAATAACTACAGAGAAAAAAGTTCTGAGAATTACTTTTTCCCCTTTCTTTTTGTCATTGCAGCGCCTTCGTCGGCTCAGTCCATTTTTCGTCCCGCGTATATTAATTAACATGGCCTCTGGTCATGTAAGCATGAAATATGGATTCCAGGTGCGTAGATGACTTTGATAAATGAAATGTGTCTACTTTTTAGATTTACCAGAGAGAGAGAGAGAGAGAGAGGGGGGAGAGGGAGGGTGAGCGATTTATCTGCAAATGTTGGCAATTCTCGTCATGTTAATCATTATGAAAGATTGGGACCCACCTATTGAACCTATGAAATGATGGCAAAATTATTGTGGACAAGGAAGTTATATACTATATTGTTCTCAATAAGCTCATGGACATCTGCTTCGATTTAACCAATTTTAATCCTATATTTCTCTAACCAACAATAATCCTCTATAATTTGAAGGATATCTTCAAACAAACTGTTGCAATAAAGGATATCATTTTATAGTTTGGTCTTGTTTTTGAATATTAGGGACCAAACCATGCTGCAGTGACTGCTTGTGCCACTGGGGCACATTCCATTGGTGATGCTGCAAGGATGATTCAATTTGGGGATTCAGATGTTATGTTGGCTGGGGGCACAGAGTCTAGCATTGATGCTTTATCAATAGCAGGATTTTGCAGGTGCTCTTAGTGCCTTGAATTTGATGTCTTATCTAATCCTACATACTGCAGCAATTTCTTTCAAGGCTGGCTTTTTTTAGAATGAGCAGGGTAGAGGTACAGACCTGGAATATACCATCTAATTTCTTTCTGTAATTGACGTTTGAGTCCCAGAAAGAAAACTAATATGGAGGAAGTATCTGTTCTAGCCTGGTGATTTCTGTGTATGCAGTTGGTTTCTTTTCTAGTAATAGCGCTTGATGTTACCATGCCTTCTCGATTCCAGGTCAAGGGCTTTGACTACAAAGTACAATTCTGCCCCACTGGAAGCTTCACGACCTTTCGATTGCGGTCGAGATGGGTTTGTGTAAGCGTATACTCATAGTAGCTCTGTTTTTAAGTTTAGGCTTTTGTCGTTATTTTTTGTTGCATTCATCTATTTACCTTTCTACATTGACCTCAGGATTGGAGAAGGCTCTGGTGTCTTGGTTTTAGAAGTGGGTCAAAACCTCTCTTCCCCGAATATTTATATCTTTCCTCTTGTGGTTCTATCCTAATTGAGTGTAATGATTCAGTGTATTCGTTATTGATGGGTACTCTCCTTTTTTCCTTAATGAAGGAGCTTGAGCATGCAAAAAAACGAGGAGCAAAAATCTATGCAGAGCTTCGTGGCTATGGAATGTCAGGTTGTTTATCATGAACATAATAAAATAACTTGTGAATATATTTTTTGGTAAACGTGATGATATTGCTAGGTGATGCATATCATATTACACAACCGCATACTGATGGAAGAGGGGCTATTCTGGCCATGAATCGTGCCTTAAGACAGGTACCAAGCTAATTGATTGGTACCTGTCTGTACTTTAGTTTGGGTTGTGCAAGCGATATTAGTAGATGGAGAATATGCTGTTGCAAATGACGAATTCTATGTATATTGTGGTACTCCTGTATTGACAGTACATATCTACGATATTTTACACAGCTAGTGATTGGACTCTAGCAAATTAATCTACTTCTACGGTGCATCCATTTCACCTGAGAATACAGTGAATGTATGATCACAGTGGTTGCAGGGCTCAATTATTTTGGCAAACAACTTCATTGCTGTTTCACTTTATACTCTTTGCCATCTTCTTAATATGATGCTTGAAAATATATCATTTTGTAGGTTGGTCTAGTGGATCTCCCCTAACTTTTGATCAAGTTAACTTTTATGTCAGTGTGCCTTGAAAGGTCATAGATGATTTTACAATGTGCTTTGTTTTTTTATGACTTTGCAGTCTGGTATTCATCCTAACCAGGTGGATTATGTAAATGCCCATGCAACATCTACACCTCTGGGTAAATCATTTGGACCTGTAGAACCTAATGAAAATTCTATGAAGCTGGCTTAGACTATTATTTGCTCAAACTGATGCGCATGTGGCCCATGTTGCTGATTATCCCTTACTCAGGTGATGCAGTAGAAGCCAATGCTATAAAAACCATGTTTGCAGAACACGCAAAATCAGGTGCTTTGGCTCTGTCCTCCACAAAGGTAAATTTAGGTCCTTCAAACCAGATTGATATTTGAGTGAGTGAAGAATCATATTTTTCAGGACTGTTTATAAAGCCTCAATTTGCACTGCTGAGTGTTATGGGGATGATTATACTTCATAACCTATACATGAGATCCCCCATCTTGTCAAATGGATTGTGTTCAGAATGTTGGTTGACCTTAGCAAGCCCAGTTTTGGCCTGCAATCTGTGGCCACAGAGGAGTGGCATGCTCTGGGGCTGATTAGAGAACGAAACCTTGGGCCTTACATAGAGTCTTTATCTCCATAAGGAGTGATGTTCTTAATAGTTTCTAGCTTTCTTTGCAGAATTTTAGTTCATGTCTGTGATGGTTTTTCCGAGGGATATTTCTTTTCCTGAATATATTCTGTTTGGCTTATCGTGAACTGAGATGATTTATTTGGTCTTCTATGGCACCATGCCATGCATAGTAAATTGATCTATATTATGTGGTTTTCTTACTAACTGTGCCCCCCCCCCCTCCCAATGATCTTACCGGACTGATATTGAATTTCAGGGTGCTATAGGTCATCTCCTTGGAGCAGCTGGAGCTGTTGAAGCAATTTTTGCAATTTTAGCCATACACCATGTGAGTAATGGCAGTTTTGTCGCTTCTTGTATATTTGAAGTGGAGACCCTCTGTCTATCGTGTGCATTCCTGACTGATGGTAGAGAGCTTTATGGAAAACTCACAATAACAAGGGAATACTAATGTGCCCTCCATGATCATGATTTCAGAATCAACCAAACACAGTTTTTTCCACAATTTAGCTTTATTGACATGCCACTTAGTTTTCAGCTTCTATTCCAGTTGAGTTTGCAGTCATGACTGATTGCTGTTTTCCATTGCAGGGCGTTGCACCCTTAACTCTTAATCTTACTAAACCAGATCCCATATTTGATGATGGTTTCGTGCCTTTGACTTCTTCAAAGAAAATGCCAATCAGAGCAGTGTTGTCAAACTCTTTCGGCTTTGGAGGAACAAATGCATCCCTGCTGTTCACTTCTGCACCGTAGGACAAATTCAGACCAAGGGCGTCTTTTCACCAAATACCAGGTATATTCCCGACATTCAGAAATGACTCGGAGCATCATCATGCACACATCCCCCCCCCCCAAAAAAAACCCTTTCTCTCTTTCTTAATTTTCTTTTATTTCTCCCTGAACTTGTTGCTTGTTCTTTTATTCTGTTGTAGAATAGTTCACATTCAGGAATCTTAAAACATTTAGGAATCTTAAATGTCTGTTAGTTGAGCTCTCCAATAGAGCGGATACGTTTTCAGAGAAAAGTATCATAATGGTGAGCTGTATACAGAGACAAGAATGTTGTTTGCTCGTTAACTTCCTACATTTGTAAGATAAACAATTAAGGGAAGGAGGTTTCGTTCCCAAATGTTTCCCCTCGTTCAGAAGCAGTGTCTTGGGGACGTAATCCTGACCATTATCCATTTAAACTTTACTTCTGTTATGGATGACCTGTGTGTGTATTCTCAAGAGAGATGGCTCTGATAATATTAGAACAAGATACTGTTGCATGTCAAGGCCATGCAGTGTCAAAATAGTAAGATGTCAGACTCAGAATGTGGACTCGGACATTCACAAAAGTATGGACTACTAGCTGATCACACAACTTCCCCATTGTAGTGAAGGGGAGCTCAAATATAGAGGTTTATCCTCTTTCGAAGTTCTCAAGTGTAAATGAGAGCATTAATTACGAAGACGTCGAAGAGAAAGAAAGTTCTTTAGTATTAATATACATGAATTTAGGAAAGCCTATGACTTTTCTTTTATGGGTAAACCGTAGTATCTTCATTTTAAATACATATCACATAATTTCTTGAATACTGCAAAACTCATGCAGGCAGGCAGATTAAAGGCAAAACGAGACATTTGGAAACCGATTGGGGCAATCCTTCTCAAAACTCAAGATAGTTCGGAATGACAATTTGCGGGGGACCAAAGTGGACGTATTATGCAACGGATTGGCTTCATACTTGTTTGTGAAAGGGATCAAAAACTTGTTTCTGCTAACTGTCTTGAGATATCCTAAAGAACTGATTTTCCGTCGAGCTACGAGAAGGCAAGCCTCATGAGTTTATTATGTAAGAGATTATCCAGGGACTTCACAACGAAGCTACTTGTTTAGCATTTTATATCACGTCACTGCAACGTGCTATTTGCAAGAACAACAATGTACTCAATATAGTTTGAAAAAGTGCGATGCTTATGGTAACAAGGCATCTCTCTCAATGATTACAATTGCTAATAGATAGCTTGTCAACCCCAGAATCAGACTAGGAGTACATTGATTTGAAGCCTTCTATAAGTGGTACCACTTTTGCTGACAACTTGGGCTGCAACTTTGATACAGCCTGATGAATGTCCTGCAATTCACAGACCATCACTCATTAAACTATGGGAAGGGGAAGGAGTACAGGACATAAAAACCGCGTCTAAAACATTCTTGGAGCAAAACTATTCTTATAAACCTTGAATCTGATTGATTAAACTGTGCAAATAAGATTTGAATTGAACTATTCCCCTCTTGGTAAAACCCCATGACCAATCAAAGGATTCAGGACCATCTCATGGTATGAGATCTATTGAAGTTTCAGATGGATAATACCGTCAATGGTTGCAAGTGCACTTTACCCATTGCATTATCACAAACAGTTTTGTGCAAATAAGTAATTACCTCTATATTATAGCGGGAAGAGAAATGAGTCAATAGAACTGCTTTATTTCGAATCCCCTGAGCATGCTCCATGATCTGCATTTCAACAGAACCTTACTTCAGTAAACACAGCTTGAGAAAATGTGCATTAGTCACAGATATCGAAAGAGGTGATTTACATAAGACTGGAAGGGCAGCAAGAAGTTTGTGAATTAGTTCGAATGAATTCATATATTGGGCACAGTACAAAGCTAATCTATGTCAGACAACGCAATGGGTCATATCAACCATCCAATTTTTACCTGGGAACCAACCTAGTTTTTGTTGGTACAAATTATCAAACCATACAGTGGCCTTTACACAACAACTATGCATGCTTTTGGAAGTGTTGAAACACTTGAAATTATCCTTCTGGTCTTTGTGCTGACAAATAAACACCTCCCTCCCTTCCCATCCTCGGATAGGTGACAAACGTTATATGGTTGGAATAAGTCAATGAAATTCCCTATACTTTACATACCTCAAATAAATGTGTATGGCCATGTTCTCGTGCATGCTCAATGCTGAACCCTTCATCTACGAAAGTCACCTGTTAACAAATCTTCATCCATCAAAAGTGATATTAAACCTGAATCCTCAATGCAGGATGTGAACCTTAATCCAAGTGAGGTCTCAAATCACTAAAAATAAGGTGATCATATTCCATTTTTAAGATATTCAAATTTCCACTCCTCCACATAAGCTGATACAAAGAAAGAGAAAATTGTCTTGTTACTCTTGTAGACTACCACAAACAGTGGGCATGAACTACTGAAACATGAACATCAAGAGTGTGTTAGTAGAGTGTATATAAATGTATGATTTCACGTGTACACAAATAAAATATGGCCTTGCACAAGTAGAAAGGTCAGCTATAAGCTTTCCCATGGCTTTCTATATTGTATGCCAATACACAACCATATAGGAAAATTATAGACAAGGCCAAAATTTAGTAATAATAGCCTACAGAAAGTATAAAAGGTCGAAAGAGATTCATAACAAATGACATGGGCTGCTGTACGTGGAATCTACAGAAGAATTTTGGTATATCATACATCTGGCTTTTGCAGCTTTAGTTCACAGGTTACCAATATCTTGCCAACAAAATTAAAGGCTTTGTTATCTCCACATATAGACACGTCAAACAAATTTGCATAATGCAAGTGGCAACAAGCAACTTTGCAAGGAGTTTATCTGTTTTATACCTCAGTTATAAGAACTTTCGCTCTCAACGCATCAGCATTGCGTGGATCAAGCATAAAATATGACGTTGTATCGCCTGTGAAGGCCACCTCCGGAGACAAGATTATGTCTGTAATCTGAAAAAGGGAGACAGTCTGAGTCAGATGTATGATGTATCAAAAACTAGTGCAAAACTATGTCACAGAAACTACAGACCTCAACACCATACAGACTTCAATTTCTCAATTTGTCTGCCTTTCATATGAGTATACTACATCTTCAGCTTTTTCCTAACCGAGTAGATAACATAGCCCTGAAAAAACCAAGTACTAACATATCACAGACCTACATTGTGAACACTTGAGACTATAGATCACGTATATCAATTGCCATCTATTCAAGGTCTCAACTCAATTCCAAGTTTTTCTACCACAACAATTGAAGAGAACACACATGTTCAGTGGGCATAATCTGCTTACATGTCAAAGATAGGACTCGCTAAGGAGTTGTACTTTGAAAATCACAATAGGAAGATTTACAACCATTCATTTCTGGAATCCCTTAAAAAGAATTGTCGTCTCAAATAGGCATAAAAAGCACCATGTTGTGAAATGTCTGCATCCTAATAGTTTCACATGCTGCTGAAACTAAGAATTTAAAAGCCATTTATTGTAGGATTGGCTCTTCTTTCTGGAAGTAGCGTATACCAATTAACTCAGCTGCAACAAAAGTCCTTTCAGAAAATTGTAAATAATACCTATATGAAACTTTGTTACATGATCACCTGGCTGGGTATGACATGCTGCGTTCTAAATGGTCGGACAACAAGGTTATTCCGCATTTCATATGTATCTCCTGAAGGCAAACTAAATCATTTCAGCAAAAAGATGTACAAACTCATAACACAGACATAGAAGTATTACAGATGCATACCTACATCCAATGCAACCAAATCAAGGTTCAATTCCACTTGGCCCATCGTCCTGTGAATTTCAAAAAGCTTCTCAACATCATCTTTGATACAAGGAGGCACAAATACTGTCGGAGGTTTCAAGTTGTACAAACCACGACTGGAAACATACATTGGCAGCCCGCCCTGAGTTGGTAATAGGTAGTGTAAGCTCATAGTAATATCTACAACAAATTTCAAACAAATGACTCTGAGCAGGAAAATACGACCACCCAACACATAGACAGTATATAAGATTAAAACCCGTCATTAAATCAAGCTACAACTGTTTAAGAGCAACCCTCAGGAAATGCACTTCGTGCCATAGGTAATCAGCTCAAGGAGCACTTGCATGGACTCTACATGCAGCTGACCACTTTTATTTCCAGGAACCTAAGTGTTCCCTTTTTCAAATGAACTTTATGCTGAATCATGCTGCCACCTCGTTCTAATATGGTTCCAAACCGCAAAAATATAAACAATTCCAACTGTTTTCCAAACTCTTAACTCCACTATCTAACGCCAAAACATGGTTTCACCACATGCTTTTATAAACACACCCGATCCCAACCCATGTTCGAATTGCACCGACCCACAACAACATTATCCTGCAACAAACTAAAAACCGCCACCAATATCCTTAGGGCCTTAAAACCATCAAACCAGAGTTCACAACAGCAATTTCATTCAATTATCACCCAGATATCAGGCCCAAAGACACTTTTCTCACTACTAACACCAGATGAGGAATACTGAGGCAAAACCAGTAGTGCGTTCATCCAAAACATAAAAATCAATAATCGGTACCCAAAGAACAACAGGTACAAGAACTCACAATATGATCAAGATGAGCATGAGTGATAAAAACAAAGTTTTGCTGAGTGGCGCGTGAGGGGCACCGCCCGATATCGAAAGCACACTTCAACTCAGGAACTATAACACAAGTCTCCTGGCCACCAATAGAGATTCCCTCGATTGTGTACCCTTCCAATTCTATTCCTTTTCTGAGAACTTGGGCCCTGGCTTTCCGGTACTCCTCTTCTTCTCTGATAGCTTGGCCTATCGTCGACAAACAGCCAGACCCTTTGAGGGAATTCACGGGACTGACATGGGTTGGCAGGGAGAGGCCGTGGTGTTGTTTCTGTGGTGGTGACATGGGGTGTAGTGGAAAAATTAATGGGGCCTTGAAGGGTGAGATAGTCAGAGATGTATGCATTTTTCGCTTTAGGAACACGTGTGAGAGGACAGAAGAGGGGTTTTGGAGAGGTTTTTCAGTGTGTGGCGTGTTTTGTCTTGGGAGGAAACAAGGTTAGATAGATATTGAGGAGTCGCTGAGTTTCCAACGAAAGTAGCTGATACAGTTGCATTTCAAATGTAAACGTCGGACGCTCAGAAGGAAAAACACAAAAAAATAAAAATAAACACTCAAAACATAGGAAAAATGACAGTTCAAATTTTAACCGTTTAATTATTCTTTTTACTTGAGCATGCCATATAATTATTGGTTTTTTTTTGTTCCTGACAATTTTCAATCTAATTATATCACTCTTCATTGTTTTTACAAAATTCAAAATTTTGATTCATCAAAATTTTAATTAACATGAATCAATAGTCGTATTTACTGAAAAAAATTTGATCTTAAAACTTCAGTCTTAACAGCTTCTAAAAAGAGTTGTAATATCAATATATTAATGAATTCCACCAATAGTCCTATCAAGGATTGTTAAAGCATTAAACAATATATTGATGAACCATTAATATAATTTATTAATTTATTGACAATATCACAATTTTTTTTTAAGACTGAAGCTTTAAGACCAAAACTTTTCCCACACCGTGTCACTCTCTTGGTCCATTTGGCTCCCGTCGCAATTGGTAAGCAATCACTTGTTTAGATTTGACACTTGAAATAAGAAAACTGTGCAGAACTATAAAGGAAAGAAGGAAAGACGGTACATTATTTGCAAGCCACTCCGAGAACAAGGGAAAAGATGCGAACTGTGCATGCTCATTATACAGAGATTTTCTGCTCAAAAGAGTGTTATGTTACACTGCACACATCCAAGTGGTGATGGGGTCAACCTGAGGTCCAGAACAAAGCAGATCAACCAGTATGTACAAAATGGGGAACTGATTCCTGCTTCCCCTTCCTATAGACATGTCCGAACATCCCGGAGCTGAAAAATATATTTCTTTACCTCATTGATTAGAAGCTGACTAAGATTGTGTGTGTATGATACATCGCTGCAAACCATAATTCTCGACTCTGAGCAAATAATCTCAGCATTTTGAAGGGTAAAACCGTGAACGATAGGCAAAGGAAAGCCTTTTGCGAGGTGTGAGTTAGCATATGGCAAGAAAACGGTTTGAATGAGTGTCCACATCACAGGCTGCAACAGAAGAGGATACCAAACCTTCGAATTAATAAACAAGCAAAATAGACTTACGGGTTATAGATGTATTTGTAAGAGCTAACCTGAATCAGATATAACCGCAGATTACCAATATTGCTCCACTTCAATGACATTGTGAAGTCATTCAATTTCATGCTGCCGGCAAGGTTATTTCCTGTGATTTTGACTGACCCTGAGGCACGAATTACCTGCACCAACAGAAGGCGACAGAGCGATTCTCATCATGAATATGAATAACATGGCCCAACAAAAGTGAGAAGGAGCATCACACAACTAAGAGATATGTGAATGAGAAAAAGACGACCAGAACAAAGAAGAAAGAAAGGCTCATAAAACTCAAAGGTAACATGAGATCTAATTTTATATGAGGTTACAAGTTAGTGAAACCAGGATTCACCAGGTTCAAAATGTAGAAAGGTACAAGGGAAGGTAGGATGTGACTCAGAATGTGCTCATTAATGCATAAATTCAGTGGACAGATAAAAGGTACCGGAGCAACTTCCTCAGTTTGATTTTTCCACCAAAATTTTAATTGCCAAATATCCATCATAGATGATACTGCTCCTAAATAGTTTCCTATAGGTGGTAACCTATATGTTAAGGAACAATTGCTACACTATGTGTGATAATGCAACGGAACATTGCCTAACATGTATTGCAAATGTTGACTTAATAATACTGCTGTAATAGTGGTACTGAAAAATACAGATGTCCATCAGCACTCTGCGAAGCTTCACCATTCCAGTCATCAACCAATGCCAGCCTACTATCCCCTTACTTTCATCATTATCTCATGATTATATATGTAAAATGCAAGCATTAGACAGTGTCAGATACAGGAAAGGGAATCATTAGACAGTAGATATCGATCAGCAATTTTACCAGAGGAACAGAAGAAAATAGAAGAACATAACAGAAACAGTGAAAAGTAAAGACAATCCCAATTGTTATTTCCATGAATAAGCTCACCAACGAGATACATGCAACTGATGTTACTTCGCCCGCTTCCAAAACGTCAATTACCATGTCTACATTAACAGCGGCATCAATATCATTCTCTGCAATCTTTATAACTGGAGGAGAAGATAAAGTAATATTCAAATTCATGTCATCATTTGGGTACTTCTTGTACAGTTGAGGAATAATGAATCTCCATCCACCAGTGTTCAAAAGTGACTGATCTGGTACTTTGTCTACAATCCACTGCATAAATGCTGCCTGACCAGGGAAAGGAATTGTTTATTTAACAAGAGAATACACATCTGGAAGAACAACGACCACAAAACAAGAAGGATTTGCAAAATAAAATATACATTGTAGATGCCTATAGATTTCAGCCAAATAAACACTAATTGCTATGATGGAACCTGCAAAAACTATTTTACTGAAGTTTCAGCCTTACCTTATAGTACAAGGCAGAAGCGGAGTTAAATACAGCCTCATCCAATGAAATCCCAATCATTTGAGACGAATTGGGGCAGAAAACTGAAGGTTGTGAGTTCTCGTTGTGATAATTAGCAAATAAGTCTCTTTTCCTTTCTGTGAATAATCCATTGATCTCAAATCCAATGGAAGAATCACTCAACAAAGGGTCGTTTACAAAAGTTACATTCAGAGAAGCATTGTCATCCACTGGGATTTCTTTTGGAAGACCTTGAATAAGGGAGTCAAGCTTCAAAATCCCTTCTTTAAGTTTCTTAGTAATAGCCTTTTCTACTGCTGATCCTATTTTCTCCTCAAAAGCATCAACCATCCTGCCAGATGACAAGAACAGGTATTAAATAATGGTGAAAATAAGTAAATGATCTGGTTTTTGGCTGAAAGATATATAAAGCAAAGGCATCAGCAAAAGATGTATCTGAAATTTTTTTCCCTCCGGTAACGGAGTGGCCCAACAGGAGGAGAGGGAGAGCGCTGAACCAGTGACCTTAGCTTCATGTGGCCAAAGGATGTTCAGAATAGAAAGAAGTGATAAAGAAAAGAAACAAGTCAACACTGTTTTCTACCCTCACAAAGGTTGTAAGAAGGCAGTTGTTTCCGAACTATTGCTTTTTGGAGTACTGAGAGGGCAAGGAGCATTCTGCCATCAGGGACTATCAAGTCAATCCATCAGCTTTCCAAATTATAGTTGTATAGAAAAAGTTGTAAAAGAAGAGATTACACAGACACCAAATAAGAACACACAAGACTGGCTGGAAGTAACACTGGATAAGTAGTTGTTGGATGATTTAATCATTATCAATGAAGACCAATGATTTCCCAATCAAGAAGTGAGATGTGACTGGAATGAAGGAAGTGGAAAACTGGTTCGTTAAACAAAGGTTGGTTCTTCCAAAGGTAGTTGGTGCTTTGAGTAAAACTTCCCAAGGGCAATGACCACAAAGGCCCAAAAGGAGAATATAAAAAGAAAAAAAAAATTGTAAGAGGATATGCTACCGTTTTTACTGAGACGAGGGGCTATAATATGCGAAAAATCTGAAAGAACCTCAGAAATAGATTGTGGTGGTTTGAAAGGAAAGATGGGGCCAAAAAACTGCTAGCTTCTGGCATGAAATGAGCAACAGTACCAACGTCAAAAAAAATCAGAACAACTAGTACAAAATTGATAGAACAGCACCTTTTAATCAAATCGAGTTTCTAAATGTTACATACCCTTGATAGAGCCAAGATGCTCCTCCATCCAATTTTATTGAAATGTCTTTAACAAAACAACCACAATCCTTAAGGGAAGGCTTCAGAGTTCCTTCCTGGTTCTCCAAGTTGAAAGTAAGCCCCACTTGCATGCCTTCAACCTTACCTAGGAGCAGCACCCATCAAATTCCCTTTTTTAATAGACACATGAGAAATGAGCAAACAAACACAAAGGAGAAACCAGGAAAGCTTTGACGAATAAAAAGCTCAATACATTTTTGTTTCCAAATTTCAGAAAACAAACCATGATGAACTCGGGGACATTGCTGTATGTTTCTGACCGTCAATTTCAAATAAATCACATGCTTTGAACATGAATCAAGAGATGAACTTCCTAGGATAACCAAACCGCATTCAGGGAAAATAGTAGAAAAAGTAATTCAAAGACCACATCTTTTAGATTCATAGACAAATCTTAGAACCCAAAATTACTGCACAAAAAAAGGCATTCCCTTCGCGTAAAAGCTGGATGAGAACAAGCCAACTACTACAGGAATAGTAACATTTCACCCTGAGCTTCCTGGTAGTTGCTAGGTGGACAAAGCGGGAAATTATCCGTTGCTGGTCCTAACCGCTTAATCATCCAAACGAACTTGCGCAACCAATCAATACGAAATCACACTCTAAATTGCTTCTAGTCTTCAGAACAAATTTATCTGTTTAATTAACCAGCCATAGAAATTTTATACGAACAAAACAATATGAAACTAGTGTATTGGCATTCAAAGACACCTAAGAAACATAGTACAATTGAAAATCTCAATATTCGAATCACATTCAGCTGTAAATCTTAACATCTATGCTAGACCTGGAAAGAAGCAAGATGAAAGCTGCCAAATTCCCGATAAAATTAACTCAATAAGGAAACACCAATTGCATAGACACAAAGTTTGCATCAAACTTCAGTAACCCAAAAGCCGTACCTGAACAGAAGCACTCCCTGTATCCGAAATCTGAACCGGCATAAGCCAAGTACTGTAAGAGTAATACCAATTCATACTCAAATTACAAGTAGCCCCTGACGCAATTATCGCAATTCCCGTATCACCAGGCTTCACAAACGACTCGGAAACGTCGATTTCGTATATTGTAGAATTCGACAGGACCATATAAACGGTACCCACAAATGGGATCTTCACAGATTTCTCAATATTGGGAAGTTGGAGCGGGATTATTGAAGAAATTGCATTGTCTATGAGCAAATCTTTGAGAAAATCGAGTCCTTGTTGGGAAAGGACCACGGAGGTGAAGGCTTCGTCCGTGGGTTCAAGATGGGAATGAGTAGGAACCAAAAAAGAGGCTATAAGTATGAAGAGAAAAGCGGGTGCCATAGGGTCTTGCTATTGGGGTACTTGCAAAACTGTAATTGCTTTGGGTTTCTTCCGATTTTGGAACAGAGGAAACACAGAGGAAAACAAAAACAGAGCAGGTGCTGGCTGTTCCAGTCTAAGACTCTTTGGCCTTGTTTGGAAGGCAGATTCAGACCAGGACTTGGATCCAATCCTAGTCTGGGTATTATAAGCCAAGTCTGAAACTACAGACTCGTTTGGAATTAGTCCGAATTCAACTAGGGTCTGCAAAGGTCTCTATCTCGCGTGCCTCTTTGACGGAGCTGCTTACCTGAACATGTGGGCCCTGCATCTGCAGCAGCTGTTTTCCTGACATTTTGGACTCCACTTTTAATATTCTGCCTACATGATGTGACGATTTTGCCCTCAATCTCTCGTCGACCACATGTTCAATTTAATTTACTCTGAATGCATACTCCGCCAACAGAAAACGCAGGATGTTTTGGTTCAGGTAGAGTTATTGCTTCGTTTCCCAACAGAACTACTGCATATGACATGGAGGGTTTTTCTGCTGGATCTTCTTGCAAACACAAAAGACTGATATGCATGCATTTCAAAACTTCTCTCATCGGACAGGACTCCATACACAAAGGGTCTGGGAATTCCAATTTTTTCCCTTCGTTCCATAATCTCCATGCCCGTGAATGCAAAGTCAATGGGATTAAATTTTGTGCATAACTGCATCTATTTTGCCAAGAGGCTTACTTCATGGAGATGAATTTAACATACGTACGTATTCAATGAGTGTCTGGGCATGCTTCGTGAGGTAGAAGCCGCTATTTCTCTTCCCACTTGTAATCTCAAGCAAGATCACGCCAAAACTGAAAACATCATTTTTTTACAGAAAATATTCCCTCCATTTCATACTCAGGAGCCATGTATCCGCTGTTTTAGTAAAAACATTTCGAAGCTTTCTTCTTAGATGAACTAATTATGATTTTCTGAAAAAGGAATTACATATGAAACAAAAGAAGCAGTCTCACTAGGTTCCAACGACTCTTCTAGTGTTAGCCATGTTCTGGTCTTCATGGTCCAGCAGAGTATATTGTTGGGTTTTAGATCCAGATGAATAATTTTAAGCCTGGAGTCCTTGTAAAGATAAAGAAGACCTCTGGCAATACCATCAATGATGTTGCGCATGTCTTCCAGTCAAGCTGAGTGTGTTTCTCTAAATATGAAATTGAGACATAATTAATAGACAAAAGTTAGTGTTCGGGATTATGTCTGTACATGTCATTTGTATGATGTATTGGAGTGATTTGGCCAAAAACCAAGTTAAAAAGTCGAAGGGTGGAAGGAACAAACCAAAGATAAATAATTCGAGGCTTCTGTTGAGCATAAATTCGTACAGAAGCAGCTTTTCCTCTCCCTCTAATCTCTATCGCACATCCCAGGAGCTTCAGAAGTTTTATGTGTTGAAGTTTTGCAATAAGGATGAGCTCATTTTCAAGCTCCTCCATGCCTTGCCATGATTTCCTTGATAGCCTTTTAACCGCTACTTCCATTCCATCTGGTAGCACACCCTGAGAAGAATATCCCGAATCAGGCATAACTTGAGGAATGCTAAGTAATTATTGGACCACATAAAAGCAGAAAAGCTGGTATTACCTTGTAGACACTGCCAAATCCACCTTTTCCGAGCTTGTTTGAGTCTGAAAAGTCATCTGTAGGTGCCATTATATGGGATAGATCCATGAAGAGCAGTTCTTCAGAATTCAATAATCTATCGTCTTGCGTAATGGCAAACCCAGTGGGCTTGCCAACTCGTGCAACAGCGCATTCTGGCTTCTCTCATTATCATCTGAATATTAAACATAAAAGCTCGTTGTTTGTGATCGAAGAATAGTTCATAATATTAGCCAATGAGGTAATTCACCTCTTTGCGGTCTCTTCTTCCCCTCCGATAAAGAGCACAAGACCCAATGAAAACTGCCAGAATTGCTATTTTGGAAGAGGAATAAGCCTTCCTGCCTCTCTGCCCAAGTCGTCGTATCGGGGAAGGAGGGTGAAGGCTAACTTCGTCATTTACACTTCCATATTATCGAGAAAATGAAAAGCAAACATGATGCGTACAACAAACATGTGAAGAAGTCAGATTTGACAAATAAAGTGATATTTTACTTGGGGCCCACCAGCCACGTTTCAACCACAGCAACAAATCCTAAACTGAGCACGTGGGAATGTCGCGTCTCGGACTGAGAATGGGTTTCAAATATGAGACCTTCCCAAACACAGTTTTGGTAATCAGTTCTCAAGTCTTGTTTAAAGACCAGAAACCTGAGACCAACCCTGCTTCCAAACAAGGCCTTTAGTTGTGAAATGTCGATAATGTTCATAACTTCTACCTTTTATCCTTTGGTTAGATAAAATGCTTGGAGAATAAAAAAAAGAGGGAATTTGACAACTTAGTCTCTGGGTTTATACCCCTTTGGTAAATGAGTCCTTGGATTTTAAATTTCAAAATTTTAGTCCTTGGGTTTTCGTTGTTTGACAAAATGGTCTTTCCGTTAGTCTGTCGTCCATATGCTTAACGGATTTGAAGCGGTCGACTACTACACGTAAGCAATTTGTACCGGTCGTCCGCTTCATGTAGCGGTCGACCGCTTCATTGTAGCGGTCGACCGCTTAATATAGCGGACGACTGCTCACTTTTTACACATGTATCCGGTCGACCGCTTCAAATTCGTTAAGCATATGGACGACAGACTAACGAAAGGACCATTTTGTTAAACAACAAAAACCCAAGGACTAAAATTTTGAAATTTGAAATCCAAAGACTCATTTGCCAAAGGGGTATTATAAACCCAGGAACTAAGTTGCCAAATTCCAAAAAAAACAAGACGTTCATTTATATAAAGTGACAATGGTTGCCGATCGTGCGCAACAGAGACTCGAACTGAGGGCTGGTTTTGGGGGTAGGTTGGTCAATAACCGTCGGCTATTGAAAGTCGATTCTTCTTCGGCAGCAGACGAAAGAAAATGGCGTTACAGGCTGGGGTTTCAACCTCCAACAAATTGGTGAATAGAGTGAGTTTGTCGAGAGGCTCAGATGTTTCGGAAGAAACTATCAAACAATAAAAAGAGTGTAATTTTAATTTCCTGTTAGACACCAATTATAGCCACAAAATGTTGTGGTCACTATATATAAGACTGTTTCGATGAGAAAAAATAACTGTTAACTTTTTTTTTGGGAGGTAATGTATAGATTTTCTTGAGCAAATAAAGTACTTAAATTTATAAAAAGTTGTTAGAATTTATAAAATAGTTATTGAAATTTGTAAAAGAAATAGGCTTAAATGCATGGTAGGTCCCCGTGGTATCACCTTTTTACAAATTGGTCCTTGTGGTATTAGTTTGTACTGGCTAGTCCCTGAGGTAATCATCTTGTAACAAATTGGTCTTCCCGTTAGATTTCCGTCGACTCACTTAACTGTCGAAGATGACGTATCATTAAATATGACGTCATCAGCGAATGGGGTGATGTCGCATGTCGAGAGGCTCGAGCAGGCCGAGTTGCTTGTGCTCAGGATGCTCGGGCTGCTCGGGATGCTCGGTCTATCTTCTGTTGGTGCTTTTTCATTGGTGCATATGATGTCGCATGTACCCGTATCCCGAGCAGGTCGGGTTGCTTGTGCTCGAGATACTCGAGCTGGTGCTACTCACTGCTCGGGATGCTCGGTGTGTCCTCTGTTGGTGCTCTTTCATTGGTGCATACGCGGAAAATAATCCACGTCAGCTTCGACCGTTAAGTGGGTCGATGGAAATCTAACGAGAAGACCAATTTGTTACAAGATGATTACCTCAGGGACTAGCCAGTACAAACTCATACCACATGGACCAATTTGTAAAAAGGTGATACCACAGGGACCTACAGTGTATTTAAGCCAAAGAAGTATTAGTTTAAATTGAAAAAAACCAGGCTTCTTTAACAAATATTAGATATTGGATGCGTATAATGGAAGTTTATTCAATATAACTGTTCTTCTGTTTCTATAGAAAGCAATCATCTCGAAAAAATGTTGTAAAACTAAAGAATAATATGATCTAGAAAGCGTAGCAAAGAGAGAAAGAGATAAATAGTTCTCCAGGAACTATAATGTATTTTAAAAATATTGCTATGTTTACAACTCATCTCAATACCTATTTATATAAGCATATAGGAGATACATAGAATTAAAAGGAATTCAAATGAAATTAAAATAGTACATAATGGTGAGAAAACTAATTATTGGTGATAATAAAAAAGGTGTAACAGGTGTAACAGTCATCCATAATAACTCATAATTATAATATTCATAACACTTCCCCTTAGATGACCATACGCAACGAATATGCTTCGTTAAAACATTGTCAAGGAAAACCCAATGAGAAAAAACCAATGGCGAAGGAAAAATAGTATATTATTCGTGTGTATCTTCAGTGGTAGAAGATTGTCTTATTAAAACTTCGTAAAGGAAAACCTAATGGGACAAAACCTTAGCGAAGGAAAAAGAGTACAATCTGTACCAATATAGAAGACTCCCCTTCAAAAGGACGATTAGCTTCACCATGAAAAATCTTTGAGACGTCACATTCCAATGTCGTGCACAGTCTTCTTGAATGTTGCAGTTGTTAATGATTTGGTGAATAAATCTGCTAAATTGTCACTTGAATATATCTGCTTGACATCAATTTCACCGCTCTTCTGGAGTTCATGAGTATAAAAGAATTTAGGTGAAATATGCTTAGTTATATCATTTCCAATGTAACCCCCTTTGAGCTGTGTGATGCAAGCAACATTATCTTCATTCAAAATTGTTGGACTGCTTTTAATTGATTGAATACCACATTTTTCTTGAATATGCTGAATCACTGATTTCAACTAAACACATTCCCGACTTGCCTCATGAATTGCAATTATTTTCAGAGTTGATTCGAAGATGTAGTAGATATTGTTTGCTTGATGGATCTCTATGAAATGACAGTACCTCCATAGGTAAATAAATATCTAGTTTGAGAACTTTTTTTTTTGTAGATCAGATAAATAACCTGCATCTGCAAAACTAACCAACTGAGTAGTTGATTCTATTGGATAATATAATCATATGTCAGTGGTGCCTCGGAGATAACGTAATACTTGTTTGATTTCATTACAATGTCCCTGAGTTGGTGCAGAATTATATCTGGCAAGCAAATTAACTACAAATGCTATATCAGGACGAATGCAATTTACAAGGTACATTAAGGCACCAACTGCACTGAGATATGATACTTCAAGATCAAGAATCTCTTATTCTTTGTCTTTTATGACGGAATGGATCTTTCTTCACATCTAATGATTGTACAGCCATTGGAGTACTTAAAGGATGAGATTTATTCATATAAAAGTGCCACTTGGAAAATGCTCAAGTTGTAGGACAAGACAAAATTTAGTTTTTCCAAGCTAAATTCGCTTTTTAAACAATTTTCATTTTTTGTGAGCTCTGCTAGAATCCCCACAATATTTAAATCATCAACATATGATGCAATAATTACGAATCCAGATTTTGATTTCTCGATAAAAACACACGGACAAAATATATTATTCTCATATCCATGTTCGGGAGATATTCACTAAGACGATAATACAACATGCTTTCAAATTGTTTTAACCCATACAAAGATTTTTGCAGTTTGATAGAGTACATGCTTTTGGATATAGAATTACATGTTTCAGACATTTTAAATCCTTCAGGGATTTTCATGTATATATCATGGTCTAATGAACTATATAAGTATGTAGTCACGACATCCACTAATTGCATATCTAATCTTTATGTTACTACTAAGCTGATTAAAAATCTGAACGTAATTGAATCCATTACGGGAGAATAAGTCTCTTCATAATCAATCACGGGTCTCCGCGAGAAACCTTGCGCGACAAGTCGTGCTTTATATCTCACGACTTCATTTTTCTCATTATATTTCACACAAATGTCTACTTATATCCAACATGCATGACATCTTCAGGTGTCTGGACTACAGGGTCCAAATACTTCATATTTGGCTAGAGAATTTAACTCTGCCTGGATTGCATCTTTCCACATTGGCAAATTATTTCTACGTCGACATTCTTCGACTGATTGTGGTTCAATATCATCATTACTTCTAGCAATGTCAAAAGCAATTTTGAATGAAAATATGTTTTTGACAACAATTTTGTTTCTATTTAGCATTTCTCATGTACTCACATAATGTCTTGAAATCTCATTATTTTCAGATATCTTTTCCTCCTCAGGAGTTATCTCTTCCGGAGTTGCCACTTCTGGGACTATCTCTTCAGGAGTTTCTATTTCATGAAATTGTTTTCTAGAAGATTGCATTGTGGGAATGGTCTATTCAAGAGTAGCAATTCCTTTCTTTTGTTTCTTTCGCTTCCGGGGAATTTTATCTTTAGCACCCAGAGGTCTACCACGCCTCATGCGTGTTAGGGGTGAACAGAACCGGACCGCAGACCAGACCGGACCGGAAAACCGGTCCGGTCCGGTCCTTTTTCTTAAAATGCGGTCCGGTCCGGTCCGGTCCTCTTTTTTAATAAATGTGGTCCGGACCGGACCGCATTTATTAAAAAAATAAAAAATAAATATTTTTTTATATTTTTAATACAAATTATAAACATAAAACGTTTAATTTTTATCTAAACTAAAACTTAACATTTTTATATACACTTCCCATTTGAAATTAACCTAAAAAAATTTTTGAAAAAATTTTAAAAAATTAAAAAAATTGAAAAAAATTAAAACCGGTCCGGACCGCATTTAGTGAAACCGGACCGCATTCCGGTTGTGCAGCCCTAATGTGTGTATTGGATTCATTGGCTACTTATTGTTCTTTAGGAATATTAATTTGTGTAGGGATATTAGCAGATGAGATGTATGATTTCACAACCCTCTTATTATCTGTAAACACATCTGGTAATTGATTTGCAATATCTTGTAAATGAAAACGACAAGAGTTTTATGTTTAAGTAGGACAGTTCTAATCAAAAGTTCGGAGTCTCGGACCTATTTTTTCAAAAAAGCAAATTAAATGACAAGAGTTTAGAGTTAGCAAATAAGATATATGATTTCACAACCCTCTGTTTCTGATAATTGATTTTCAATATCTTATAAATGAAAACGACAAGAGTTTTTTATTCAACTTGGACGGTTCTAATCAAAAGTACGGAGTCTGGGACGGTCGGGCACATTTTTTCAAAAAAATCAAATTAAACGACAAGAGTTTAGTGTTAGTCCAGCTGGTTGCACACATGCCAAGGCAAATAATGGGAGCGCGCGGCGGCCCCAAAAACAGCTGGCGTAAAAAACATGTGGACGTACGAGGCGCTACTCAGCTGGGTTGCATACATGGCCCAATCCATGGTTGAGAATATTGCTCAAGCCAGATTATCAGGATATTTTGCAACTCTTTCGAATGCTGTTGTTGTTTGTTTTTTTAGGCGAGCCTTTTTCTAGCCTGAGTTAAAAAATATCCAAATCTATGTGTCGGCTTTGCCACCATGACTTCTGCGGTGCTCAGAGTGGCCACGTAGAAGAATTTAATTGGACAGCATGTGATTGTTATGACACGCGGCATGCATGCTCTTAGATTAAGTGACAGAGTTGTGACGGAAGCAGTTACTTTCAAAAGGGGGCAAACTCAAGTAGTGTATAATAATTTTTAGAAACTCAGGCAGTTACTTTTTAGTGAGTGTAGTGATTTTTTTTTTATTTTTTTTTTCTATTCTTTAGCAAAATCTTAATTTGGGATCTCAAATTATTGGATAAATGTCATTTTCAGGTCTAAAGTTTAAACTTAATCACATTTTGCCGCCCTCAAGATCTGTCAATTTGGGTCCCTATGTTTTTTAGCAAACACTTAACTTGTCATGCCCAACAATTGGACAAATACCATTTTCAAGTACAAACTATCAACTTCATCATATTTTGTCTTTAAACTATTGGAATTCATCAATTTGTGACATCTTTCAAGATCAGCCAATCAAGATACTTTTTTACTTTACTTTAATTAATTATTAGGGGATTTATCATTCAAAGGGACGTAGACTACTCAAGAATTTTACATTTCATTTATTTTATGTAGTAATTTATAGTTGAATAAAAAATTCAAAAAATAAAATCTATAAAAAAAAGAAAAAAAAGAATGAGTTCATGAAATGTTGTTTGGTCTTAATTGGAAACTTGAAAAAGTTCAACAATGAAAATAGATGTCGAGTGCCTGATCGAATTGATTGGGTCCTGTGGGAACAAGGTTCAAGTCTACCGGTCAGTTAGGATGCCTCAGCTGCATACATCGTTGCACTTCCACTTGACATCTATCGTAATGATAAACATCTCGTCTCACTATAACCTTCTTTTGAATTCTCAAAACTTCTATCGCTCCATCCCCGCAGGGGCAGAGAAGTCATCGTTGTCTCGGCTGTGCTACCAGAGGCTCTGGGGAAGTCGGAATAGGAAAACACTCATATTGGGGTGAGCTTACTACTTTGATGCACAAATTGATGAAATTTTATAGTTTGAAAGCAAAATGTGAAAAAATTGGTAGTTTGGACCGTACTGTTTTTTTTCAATATTTAGAGTTCGAAAATTGAAGACTTTCACAATTTGTTAACTAAAATTACTTAATCTAAAACCAATATTAATTGGTTTGAAGCGTAAAGTATTAAGTCCACATAATTGGAGGCATAAAGTGTATTTATACTAATTAACAAACAAAAGAACAAAGGATTAATATACCAACGCGGGCATACCCAACTGAATCTTTTTTTATTCAACCTTTAAATGAGAAATTACATGAACTAGCAACAATCAGGAAGGCAGCAACCAACAAAAATATGCAACAATAACTTCTGCTCTCTACCCAGATCAAAGGCTGCTGAAAGGAGTAGGCAGGTGAGGCAATAGCTTAAGACCTCATAATTTGGAAGACTTTCTTAATTAGGAATACTTTTTAGTCCTTTAATTTTCACTCCGTTTAAATTTTAGTCATTTTGTTACCTTTCGTCACCCTCCGTCACCCTAATTAACGGAATAATTTTACACGTCAGCTTCCATCTAACACGCCACCCTTCATTTCCACGTTAGCCTCAACCAATTGAACGTGATTTCTTAAACGACCTGTAGCTTCTATTTAATTGAAACTCTACATAAAACTTAAAGCCTCAGCCTCGTCGTTCTCATGTCAAGGAACACAGAAATGTATCTTTGAGGATGCTGGAAAGGACAAGGTGGGAGTTGCAGGTATTACACAGGCTTTGGTGGATTCTATACACGAGAAGTGGAAGTCCGATGAAGTGGTGAAGTTGAAATTTGAAGGGCCTCTTGCGGTTGACATGAGAACGACGAGGCTTTAAGTTTTATGTAGAGTTTCAATTAAATAGAAGCTACAGGTAGTTTAAGAAATCACATTCAATTGGTTGAGACTAACGTGGAAATGAAGGGTGGCGTGTTAGATGGAAGCTGACGTGTAAAATTATTCCGTTAATTAGGGTGACGGAGGGTAACGGAAAGACTAAAATTTAAACGGAGTGAAAATTAAATGACTAAAAATTTGACTCATCAAGTTTAAGAACTAAAATTTAAACGGAGTGAAAATTAAAGGACTAAAAATTTGACTCATTAAGTTTAAGGACTAAAAATAAAAAGAGAGTAAAACCCAATGACTAAAAAGTAAATTTCCCTAAAATTTACCATTCCGACGAGTACCGAAACTGGAATCGAAATGACTCATTCCGGTTCTATCCGTTTCGGTACTCACCCTTAGTAGTAGGTCTTAGATAGTGCTGAGTAGATAGGTCGTCGTTTGAAAGGTTTGATTGGTCTTGACAAATTTGGTATTGCTAGTATTAGATGTAATTTTTGGAATTTTTTTTCTCTTGGTCTATATATAGGTTTTTGCTGTTTTAGTGACTAGTCTATATTTTTATGTATTTATAATCACTGTATTTTTTCTTCACAAATGAGATTTTTATTAATTAAATTCAGAGTTACTGTCTTTTTTTTACAATTATACAAAAATATTTATATTATTATATTTTCGTTTTAACATCGAGTCATGCCTTAGATTCCAGGGGACCACCGGCCACGAACAACATGAGCAACACGAATCTTGAAATAAAAAAATTTAAAGTAAAGGGATAGTATATAGATGGATTGATTCGATTGACGTTTAACGATAGGTGATCGACTACGGCTGTTCTACTCAAAAGAAACATAAAAAAAAACAAATTAAAAAAGTTCGGACCCCTCTTTTTTTTTTTTTTTACTTTAGTCAGCTGGTTGCATGCATGCCAAGGCAAATAATGGAGTCGCAGGCCTCGTGGCCCCAAAAAAGCTCACAAAAATGTGGACGTTCCGCGAACGAGGATATCCTGGAATATGGAATCGTATATGCTACCCAGCTGGTTGCATACATGGCCCATCCATGGTTGAGATCTGGTTGAAATTTTCCTGGAAATACAAGCTGCCTGCACTTATATAAGATAGTGATTCAATGGCGAAGTAGATCAACGGAAGAAGCTGATCTAGACAGATGGATTCCGAAGCAGCAGTAGTAGTTGATAAGCCTCATGCAGTTTGTATTCCATTACCATTTCAAAGTCACGTAAAGGCGATGCTAAAATTCGCAAAGCTTCTCCATCGTAAAGGTTTTCACATAACCTTTGTGAACACCGAGTTCAACCACCAGCGTCTTCGGAAATCTGTAGGACCCAACTCTTTAGATGGCTTGCCTGACTTCCGATTCGAATCCATTCCAGATGGCCTCCCTCCATCACATATCAATGCTTCACAAGACAGTGCTTCTATATGCGACTCCTTTATGAAGAACTTAGCTCCATTTTCCGACTTGCTCGTAAAACTCAACACTGCAACTTCAGACAACAGTACTCCTCCAGTGACGTGCATTATCTCGGATGGTTTCGTGGAATTTACCATCAGTGCTGCTCGAGAGCTAGGAATCCCTATTATAATGCTGTTCACGATCGCTGCTTGCAGCCTCATGGCTTGCATGCAGAGTCGTCCTCTAATGGACAGAGGCCTCACACCACTTAAAGGTGTGACGAAAAGGGGAATACTACTGAAATATTGCACAAGTAATTAATTTTAATTGCGAGTTTCGAAACTCAAAACATTATTTAAATTTCTTTTTGCAGATGAGAGCTATCTAACAAATGGGTATCTGGACACAGTTATAGACTGGATTCCAGGTATGAAAGACCTCCGACTCAGGGATCTCCCAACCTTTGTTCGATGTACAACTGCAAATGATGTCGAATTCAAAATGATGTTTGATATTGTAGAGAGAGCTCCGAAAGCTTCAGGAATAGTTATCCAAACGTTTGACGCTTTAGAGCGAGAAGTTTTGAATGCTCTCTCCCCCATGTTTCCGCATGTATATGCTGTTGGCCCACTCCAACTATTACTCGATCTACCACTCGATCCCCTGAAATCAATTGGGTACAGTTTATGGAAAGAAGAAGCCGAATGCCTCCATTGGCTAAACTCCAAGGGACCTAACTCTGTGGTGTATGTGAATTTTGGCAGCTTAACTGTGTTAACACCACGGCAGCTGTGTGAGTTTGGTTGGGGACTTGCAAATAGCAAGCACCCATTTTTGTGGATAATTCGGCCTGATTTAGTTTTTGGTACCGCATCAGCGATTTTGCCATCTGGGTTCGAGGTGGAAACAAAAGAAAGGGGTCTAATAGCTGGTTGGTGCCCTCAAGAGGAAGTGCTGAATCACCCCTCAATTGGAGGGTTCCTAACGCACTGTGGATGGAATTCAATAATTGAAAGTTTGTCTGCAGGAGTGCCCTTGCTTTGTTGGCCATCCAATGCGGATCAGCAAACAAACTGCAAGTATGCATGCAATGACTGGGGCATTGGCATGGAGATTGATAATCTTGTGACGAGAGAGGTGGTGGAGAAGCTTGTGAGAGAGTTGATGGAGGGAGAAAAGGGTCGGAGAATGAAGAAAAAGGTCATGGAGTGGAAAAATTTGGCCAAAGAGGCCACTGGTACGCATGGTTCTTCCTCCATCAACTTGAACAATTTGGTGAATGAAGTACTTTTGTCGAGAGGCTAGATGTTTTAGAAAAAACTATCGAACAATAAAGAGAGTGTAATTTTAATTTCGGGTTAGAAAGTAGGCACAAAATTTTGTGGTATCCGGCTGTGTTTGTATGTGCAAATAAGACTTGATTTTTTTCGTCGGTTGTGTTTTTTTTTTACTAAAAAAAATCAGTTTTTCGTCGGTAAAGACCAAGATCCTTATAACGTTTGGAATTGATCTATAAAAGAAAAATTAGTGAGTGCTGCAAATCAAGTTAGGCTACATTTGTTTTGTTGTAAATCACTTTTTTTTTTCCAATATATTATGTTTCAGTAAAGTAATATTCTAATTTCTGGGTTGGGTTGTTACATCAAATATATTTTTTGAAAGTATTTTTCAATATTTTTGAAGTATGTTATATTTTTCTTAATTTTATATGACTAATAAACTTAATTTTTAATATCAATTTAAATAAAATAAAGTATTCGAGAGAGTAAGAAAGAGTCGGGTTCTTTTGAATGTTTTAGTTTCGGGTTAGAAATTCGAACACTAACCTGATTTTTTTTTCGGGTTCATGTTTCAAAACCCAACCTCGACCCCAAAAAAATTATAAAACTATCGGGTCGGGTTAATTTATATGATTGGGATTGAGGTTAGAGACACGAACACAAACATGATTTTTCTCGGGTTCATATTTCAAAATTCAGCATTGACCCCGAAAAAAACTAAAATCGTCGGGATCGAGTTCATTTGAATGTTTTAGTTTTGGGTTAGAGACCCGAAGACGAACATGATTTTTCTCGGGTTCATGTTTCAAAACCCGACCCCGACCTAAAAAAAACTAAAACCATCAAGGGTTGGGTTATTTTGAATGATTTGGTTTCGGATTAGAGACGCGAAGACAAACTTGATTTTTCTCAGGTTTATGTTTGAAAACCCGACATTGACCCTCGACAAAAGCTAAAATCGTTGAGGTCGGGTTCCTTTGAATGCTTGAGTTTCGGGTTAGAGACAAGAACACAAACTTGATTTTTCTCAGATTCATGTTTCAAAACCCGACCCCGACCCTCGAAAAAAGCTAAAACCGTCAGGGTCAGGTTCTTTTGAATGATTTGATTTCGAGTTTGAGACGCGAATACTAACTTTATTTTTCTCGGGTTCATGTTTCAAAACCTGAACTAGGAAAAAGTTAAAATTGTCGAGGCTGGGTTCTTTTGAATGATTTAGTTTCGGGTTAGAGACATGAATATGAACCTGGTTTTTTTTGGGTTCATATTTCAAAACTCGACGTTATCCCTGAAGAAGAAAAAATCGTCGGACTCAGGTTCGTTTGAATGATTTGGTTTCGAGTTAGATACCGAACACAGACTTGATTTTTCTTGGGTTCATGTTTCAAAACCCGACCCGACCACGATGTAACCTGACCAGTTTGGGTTGAACCGGGTCGGTTTCGAGTCAGGAGGTTGGGCCGATTGGTTTTTGGCTATCTTTGACGGTCATGAAAGAAGATTCACTAGTTTCAAAAATTAAACCATTTTCAGGAAAGTGAAGCTATCTTTTACAGTTGACCGAATTGAATTTCGGTTGACGGAATTTTACAAGGCTCTCCAAACAGTCTAAAGTATGGAAATTATTTTCTAGAAAGTAAAATACTACAAAACAAACAGAGCCTTAGTTTAAATATTGACTCGGACTCCTTTGGAGACCGTGACTTTTGGCAAAGATATTTTCAGGTTTTTGGACCCGCGTAGGCTTTATGAACCTTTGGACTCGTCTAGTTTACGTCTTTATGATCATTTGTAACCAGGCCGTTAAGGTCATTCGATATATAACCCTTGTCATACCTAACTATTGAACAAATGTCATTTTCAGGTCCAAATTATCAACTTCATCACATTTGCCTTCGAACTATTGAAGTCCATCAATTTGTGCCATTTAAGCTCATTTAAATTGTAAGATCCATTAAGACGTGCTAATAAATAAATTTCAATAATTTCAGAGCAGAATGTGATGGGGATAAATTTTCCAAACCCAGAAAGCCCACGCAGGCCTTATAAGAGAAAGCCCAAGCCCATTCACAAGTATACAAGATTTCTCTAGAACCAAGAGTCAGACCCTGTAGCTAGACCGTCAGCCCTGATCTTAAATAGAAGATCGCATCAAATTTGAAAAGTAACGCCTAAGGGAGGTTAATCATCTGATTCCCTACCATGATGGATACTAGAAAGAATAAAATATCGTCATTAAATGGGTAAACAGAAGTCGTCTTACTACAGACCAATAAGAAAGATAGGAGGAAAATAATGGGTCATACACCGCTCATAAAAATTAGCAAAGCGTGAGGTGAAAAAGAATCCGACATCCGAAGAAAGGAAACATGGGCCAAGGCCCAAGAAACCCCGGTTCTGAACAAAAAGAAAAAAAGATAAATAGAGAAAGTAAGGAACGAAGAAAGGTACGCAATTCTCTCTCTAAAACTCTCTCAATGAAAACAAAAACTGAGAAAGAAAAGAGATGACAATGACTAACAATGGCATCGGAGAAAATCCTTTTTCGGGGAGGACTCTGAGTTCTAGTGTTTTATTTTGCTTGTAGGAGGAAGGAAAGAAATTTTGGACCTTACAACTTGTCCCAAGTACTGAATTTTAAGTCTAGCTCTCTCAGGCTTTTGGCTCAGTAAATTATTGTGATAGACCGGTTAAAAATGACTTCATCACATAGTTTGGACATTAAAATGATATTTTTCCAATAATTAGAGTGCGAAAAGTGAAGTGTTTATTACAATATTACCTAATCTAAATATGGTATTGGAATGGTTGGATGATGCTGAAGTTTTATTTGGCAGCCGATCATTTCCAAAAATGATTTGCTTAGGAATATTCCACATGATATATGTAATGCATAGTTTGGCCGATTTTTCTATACTTTTAAGTGCAGTTTCTTTCCACAAATCGAGAAACAACATATAAATATCCTCTCTCTCTTTTTTTGGTCAACAAATGTTAATTAATTGGCAAGTGCAAAATGATAAAAAAAAAATATAATTTGAAGTGTGAAGTATTATGATCTCATAATTAGAGGGCATAAGGTGTATTTATACTAACAAACAAAAAGGAAATTTACCAAAACAACCTACTCTGCCCATTTTCCTTCCTTCCTTTCATTCTTCTTTCTTTCTAGCCTCAGCTAAAAATATCCAAATCTATGTGTCCAATGACATGGCTTGCCATTAGATCTTACATGGCTTCTGTGCTGGCGTGGCTCGGAGGGCCACATATAAGAATTTAACTGGATAACATGTGGCTGTTATGACACGTGGCAGTTACGCTCTTAGATCTGGGTGACAGAGTCGAGATTCTATCATAATACATAATACGTGTGCGAATTAGATTATCGAAAAGGTCATAGCCCGTTGATTTGAATTCTGTTCAAGTTGATTTTTGCAGATGGGTTTTCCTGGGCTTACCCGGCCCGCGTTGAAGGCCTTTTATGTATCTAAAAGAGAATTACTTTCCATACGGGCTGGCCCCAGAAAAACCATTCAACTCTGAGGACCAAAACTTGAGGCTCGAACTTCCTATGGGCTGAAAACGTCAAATCCAGGGCCGACCCTTACCGACTTCAACTTGACTTCGTTGCTACTCCGAGAACAAATTCTCTGCGAAGGTAGGCCTCTCTTCTCGTCCTAAATCTTCGGTATCACTCATATCACTTCTAGTTTTTGACTTTTCTGCACTCAATTTCCGGGGTTAGTTTTGCTTAGCTTGCCTATGATTATCGTTAAACATTCGGCGATTTTAATGAATTTCTTTTCGCGATATTCTCGATTGCTTTTTTCGGTACCAATTAATCATGATTTTGTTTCAGGTAGCTGGGCCGCCTGATTTTCCGGTTGGAATTTCGGGGTAAGGATCTAGCGTTGTTAGTTTTCCGATTATCGTTGATTCTTGATGTGATTAGGGAGTGATGTTGTTACTACTTCCAGAATTTTGCTTGGTACTGTTTTGATTGGGATTTCTAGGGTTTCATAGATAAATCGAATAATCTTGTTCGCAAATTATCCTGGTTCTTGTAGAAGAAAAAAAAACATTTCACGTAGTTTGAGTAAATTTCTTTCTTTCTTTTATTTGTTAGCATTGTACTCTTTTTAACCTTCAACCCGGGGCTCGGCTCATGGAGCTCATGGATTTCTTTAAAATTTGGTTTATAGAATCCTTGTGACGTGTTTTACTATCAATCTATGTTTTTCCCATTGTGAAGCAATCTGATTGGGTGGGTACTTGCTAAGTCTGATTTTTTAGTGATAAAATTTCAGCAATTCTTTTGGTTTGTACATCTGGGTCTATTCTAATCTATTGCCTTTCTCTTGTTCTTCTACCCGCTCAATGCAAGTATTCATGAACCTATGCTATTAGGTTTTTTGCCGGGTGTGGATAACTAATTTTGTCATTGGTGCAGCAGCAGACTCAGTAGTCATGCCAAAGAATAAGGGAAAGGGAGGAAAGAACAGGAAGAGGGGAAAGAACGAAGCAGATGACGAAAAGCGTGAGCTTGTGTTCAAGGAAGATGGGCAGGAGTATGCCCAAGTGCTTCGCATGCTGGGAAATGGCCGGTGTGAGGCGACGTGCATTGATGGCACCAAGCGCCTTTGCCATATCCGAGGGAAGATGCACAAGAAGGTCTGGATTGCAGCTGGTGATATCATCCTCGTTGGTCTTCGTGACTACCAGGACGACAAGGCTGATGTCATCCTCAAGTACATGCCCGATGAGGCCAGGCTTCTGAAGGCATACGGTGAACTTCCCGAGAACACACGTCTCAACGAAGGTATCGTTGATGATGAGGACGATGGCGGTGGAGATGATTATATTGAGTTCGAGGATGAAGACATTGATAAAATATAGGCTTTGGGAATGACTTCTGTATGGATTATGTCGGTAGTTTGTTTAATGTTTATTACAGTATTTCAAAACTTCAAATTGCAAGTGAGTTTGGAACTTAAGGTAGTGAAGTGGTTGTATGGAAAAACCTATTGTTGTGAACCATTGGGTATTATGTTTTTCCTCTTATGCGATACTCCTAGTGGCGTTGATTCTCTTTTTGGCTTTTTGGTCTGAATGGTGATGATGCAAGTGTTGCTTATAGATGGTTTCTTTTGGTTTATGTAAGGGAGATGCAATATCTATCTATTCTTCAATATTAATTCGTATTGCACATGAATCTCTTCAGCGTCTAAACTTTACAGGACAGATATCTTGGGTCCTAGGTTTTGAAAAACCAATCTGTCCAGTTGAAGTCCTCTTCTAGCTATGATTCGTCTGATAAAGGGGGTATTTTTTTTTTGGTTGTTGGAGGGGTGGGAGATTGTTTTGTTTCCTCAAAGGAAGGAGAGTTCGTAGCTGTAGAGGTATAAACTCCTATGGACAGGATGTTGCCATGGCAATTGCGGTTATCAGGATTGCTTACACAGGTTTCATGTGTTTCTTTTGTTTCCACCGATTTTGTTGTCAAAAATTTGAGAGTTGAAAGATTCTTGACAGGAGTTCTTTCTTCCCAACCTACTGTCCTGAAACCGCTTCTGTTGTGTATGCATAGATGTAAGATCTGACTGACATTCGATTCATAGTTCTTTTAGGGGTTTTGTAGATTCTATCTTCTCTATCTTTACTAGAATTAACACTTCAGCTGAAGCGATCCTTCTTGGCATGCTTGCAGGTGATGCCATTTTATGTTTAAGATGAAGACAAGAGTTGAAGCATTTACTAGGGAATTCAGTTACTATTAGAACCCACACGATAGAATACATCTTAGATAGCAGCAACATACACACATGGTCTTGAGGGTGTTTAGAACCCTTTTGGACTCGACACTGCTCCGGAAGTTGGGACATTGTTAAGAACAAGTGTTTTGCATTTAATTTCCATTTTGCTGCCTGATTGGTTCTGATGGTTCTTTATATCGTTTTCATTCTCTTTTGAAGCATTCTTCTGGCACACCTGTAGAATTGGAACAAATATTTGAGCTGGGGAAAAGGTGTCAAATCAACTGGTAGAAGAACTAAGAAACAATGGAGTCTTGCATTGTGTATGTTGAATCGGATTGTGGCTAATGATTTGATTGCCATTTTCTGTAATTGCTATATCTCAAGAGAGGAGGTTCTACCTTTGCATACTCTTTGGAGCATGGTACAGTTTTCCGCCTAGACACGCTTCTGGTGGCCTTAAGCCTGTTTTTAGTAGGCTTCAATCCATCTGTATCTTTTGGTGCAGTTATGTTAAAGCTGTCAAATGAGACAGACACATCATTTGAGCCACAACTTTCCTTTTCTTCTCCTGATGCATCAAAAGCTCTCTTCTCCAACATGAAACGTTGGTTAATGTCAATTGTCTCAAGATGGCTTTTCATCTGGCTCTCGACTGAGGAGCTTTCTGTAGTGCGGGTTGCCATCCACCGTTCCAGCCAGCTCCAACCTATGTTGGGTTCTATGCCACCAGCTTTGGTTTGCTTTCTCTTCGAACAAACTCGCAGCTGTTAATAGAAGGCATAAAGTACATATAATATATCAGGCTATCGGCCATAAAATTGCACATGAAAAATATTTCAGATGCACAGTTCCTTAAAGAGGTACTTCATGCATACCTGCTGTGAGAAAGCATAAGCTAGTGCTCTCTCGCGCCTGGTTGTCGCTTCTAGTCTGTTCTGAATTCTCCTTTCTGATATGTTGCTACTTACTGTGCTATCATCCCAGTCATGCTGTAAATTTAATGTGGGAAAACATGTTACTATTGTACTTGATCTTTCGCTAAATAGGTCAGGGCTGGGGCTGGGTGGTTGATTAAGGTTCAGATCTTACCAAGTGAGAAAGTAGAAATGCTGGATTAAGAGAACTGTTTGTTGGTAAGTGTTTCTAATTGTAAACCCTAAATGAAGGAATCACCAATTGTGCTCCAAATTTAGGGCATTTCAATAATCGTGCATTCTCCAGAGCACAGTAGAATTCGGGCTGGGTCTGTTCTGCAAGGGCACTTCCAATAGGGAAACACACATCAGAAGCAATTATTTGGCCCAATTTCCGGAATTCTTTCAGTTTTTCAATTCTGACCAATTAGTTTTTGGATTCCAAGACTACTTCGAGTTCCCAGCCTTTCCTGATGCACACAAGTCGTTCCCAAATAGAGCCCTTCATGCCAGCTGAAATAGAGTTGCAGCTGGTACAATTTCTTAGTCAATATTGTTGATTTCATTTGTTCTTTATCAACTTAATATGCGAAAGATTTTGGTTTATATTTCCTCCGATCAAAGTTGTATTTTCCGATTTTGAATAAATGCAGTTCTAGGAGCTGAAGTATGTGAGGTTAGCATTGCCTCTGTTCTACCTTAAATTTTAGAACTTGAGTTCTGGCTTTCTGTTGTACTCGGTGGGGAAGATCAACGCTTTCTTCTTGAACTGAGACAACTTCCACAGAATTTCCTGTTTGAACTTCAATTGATGTGCCCACAGATCCCATACTTGGACTTCCTTCTCCAACAGCAAGCTCCTTTTTACAATCCAATGTTAGTCCTCTGACTGGACGCCTAGCCTGAAATTTGAGCAATTTAATAACTATTATTTTTTGCACTGCAAGTTCCTTTAAATGCTGAATGAATGTGGGTTGCAGCACTTTCTAAATTTGGAGGGAACTAAAATCTTTTGAATGATGTAAAATGAAGTGTCTTTTAAGAGAATAAATTAACCAGAAAGCCTCTAAATGCTGACTGGATTTGGGTTGCAGCATTTTCTTCCTGCAATAATTGAATGGTTGAATCCTGCTTTTCCACCAGTATATCTTCCTCAGCCTCTCCTCTGTGGATATCTGCATTTTCTGACAGGTCCTCTAGTATGGGCTGTGTAACAGTGGCCTCAGAGCTTTTAATTGAAGCTGAATCCACCTCCGCAAGCACTGAATTGAATTCATCTCCGCATAGGTATGCTCTAACGAAGCTCCATCTTTTCCTTCCCACTACATTGCTTCTCACCTGGCAGAATCAAACAAGAAGCCAAATAGTTATTTTACTCGCAGTCAAAAACTAAGTGATCAATAGGAGTGGACTATGTAACCAACCTGCAGAGGTATAAATAAGCATATGACAACTAGAAATTGAGCAGAGACTACGAAAAATAGCCATTTCACTATCTACAATTTAAACCACTTTAACTTCATGAAAAATTGTATAACTACAGCAGTAGAGACTTACATTGCTCTCATGACTCCCAGCAGACCGGCTTCTAGAGAAGACAGTCCTTACCAGCCCCCCAGTGATGCCCATTTCAACTTTGAAGAAGGATTCTCTCAAGTAGATAGTACCCCAGCTTATTGAAAAGCATCAAGACAGCTGAGGTTCCTGACATTATATATGGTTTCAAAGAAAAGTTGGGAAGTGCAGGTGACGTTTTCACTCGGTTGTGGTCACTAGGCTTCGGTGGATAATTCTTAATAACGGCAAAGGCAACAGTTAAGGCATTTTCTTAGAGGAAAACAACATGTTAGCAAGAATTCGACCAGAAGATCTGCAGGGATGGCAGAACTTTAGAGCTGGACTGGGCCTCTGATTAGATAGAAAACATAAATTTGGGAGTACATATTCTTATTGCTTTTGCATATACTTTTTGCACATGGTTTGCATCAGATTGGCCTCATAAAGTTTGCTTGCTATTGGGTTTATTTCTATTCCTTCCTGTTTACTGCATCTGCAGCTCCTTTGGTTTTCTACAGTTTAGTTTGTCGAACTTGAAAAAAATGCCAATGAAATTTAGGGACCTTAAAGCCCTATTCCCTTGATTATTTAACATCTCTTATTGTGCAGTAGTAAGATCAATGCGTTTTGCAAAGAATGGAGCATTAGTAAATTCTTTCATATTAGGAGAGGTGATCATGACATGCCACGATTCCCCGTCAGAAGCATTGAATTGCAATGCCAAGCCATTGATGCATCAAACATGTGACAACCATTATCATCAGCTCAATGCAGCGGTCCTAATCTTCCAAATTCATCATTATTATTTGACTCAAAATCTTCTTGGTACCAACGACCTACTCCATTTATAAGTATATATTTAAGCACCAAAATTCTCAACTTCGTCCTGCAGATGTGGAATGTGGACCCATCTAAATACACACAACTTTTCAGATTTTTAATCTGTGCTATTTATTTGTTTCTTTTGGTTTTTCTTCGGGCTGACGCCTGACAGTACCCGATAAAATAAAGGGTGGCATGTGCTTTGCACTTAACAGAGCACTACGTATAGACTGACGATTAGCCTAGAAGCTCCAGGCTTGTAGCCGAGGATGAGAAGGCTTGGCGATAATTTATGCAGAATTCACCATCATTTAGGAGTGGTCCATCGTATGCTCTGTTTCACTGCCAGCCATTTCACGTGCAAATAATTGAATATAATGGATCTCCGGCCAATAGCATATCGTTTATGCTTGGCTTAATAGCATTACAAGTCCCTATAGTATACCGTTTTTACAAATTCGTCTATGTGGTATCATTTTGTACAAACAGGTAACTTTGATATCACTTCTAGGTAAAAGTTAGTATTTCCGTTCATCAGACATTAACACACTGACGATGAGCCGGTCGACCGCTACATTAACCACGTCAAAAACGAATGAAATGATGCGGTCGACCGCTGCATGAACCGGTCGACTGCTACACGTCTCATTCCGTTAGTGTGTTAACACTTGATGGACGGAAGGACTAACTTTTACCTAGAAGTGTTACCAGATGAATTTTTTTATACAAAGACACCACAAGGACGCATTTGTAAAAATGGTATATCACGTGGAATTTTAATGCTATCAAGCCTTTATGCTTTACTTAAAGAAAAAAAAAGCCTTTATGCTTTACTTATTATTCTCATGTGCTCCGCGGTGACGTATTGCGTGATGCATTGCAGACTTTCCTGGAACGCAAGCAAATAAACTCAGGGATGTTTCTGACAGGAAGAATATTAACTTCCTAATCGTTTTGAGCAATTCTCGTTCACGATATGGTAGGAGTTAAACCCCAGAAAATTTTCTACCTATAGCTTTAGAAAACCCCCGAAATCCTGTCGGTAACACGATGGTCGGTGCTGATAAATTTGAACTCGCCTGTTCCCGATGAACCCTCTCAAAACACCAAAGCCATCTTCTTTACAGTAGCGTTCGTGAGAGAGAGAGACTCTTGAAAGACCTAAGAACACTCCCTCTTAATGGTGAACTTAGTGCACACATTTACATTGCTGCGGCCTGTGGTTAAAAGTCTCTTGTAAGATTAGGGGTGAGAAAAAAATTTAGACAGGAACTGGAATTTTCGATTTCGGTTTAAGAAATTCAATTCCAATTCTAGCAGAACCAGAATCGGGAAAAAAAAAAAAAAATCTTGATGCACAATAGATTGGCAGGCCTCTGCAGTCGATCAATAACCCCCAGCACACAGACTCACTGGTAAAAAGGGTCGAAAACTGGGCCTCGGCCCATAGGAACCGTCCTACCAGAACATCCGAGAAATAACCTAGCCATGTACTAGGATTATTGTGGTAGAGGAAATCTTGACTTCAAAATCAGGGAGACCCACGGGAACCTTTTCCAACTTTCGGTACTCAGTCAGAGGCATCATTTGTTTATTACGCAAAAACAGAGGTAGCGTTTGTTCGTTGAAATTTTGGGGCGGTAGAAATATTTGGGTATTGATTTTGGTGAAAAAGTAAAGATATATTAAGAGAGTTGGTGAAAAAAACGAGAAGAGAGAAAATTTGAGTGAATATTATAATAATAAAGAATTGTTTGTTTTTCGAAATGTTAGATGCCCAATATTTCGGAAAACAAACAATTCTTTATTATTATAATATTCACTCAAATCTTCTTTCTACGAAACAAACGCTACGAAAACAAGTTATACTTTAAAATAGTAAATTCCACTTGTAGTATTTTTTTTTTTATCAAATATATTTCAAAATTTTATTTTTACTTTTATCACTCGTTTATCTTTTTTAAAAACCAACACAAAATCTTAATAAAATTTTGATAAAATTTTAAAAACAAACACACTATATAGTTTTCATCTACGAATTACCACGTATTTTTCATTTTGTTCTATAAATTACCATATTTGAGATATTACACTAATAAATTACTAGTATCTGACACATTATACTATTCGTCTAGTTTTTTTTGTCAAATTAAGCGTAAATTGATTTAAAAAATAAAATAAAATTGATGTTTGTACTCATAAATGCAACACGTTATTTAACTTTTTTAAAAGCATAATTGATATTTAGTACAAAAGAACTTAATTTCAATCAATTTGACAGAAATTAGGAATTAGTAATTTGTTAGTGCAATATTTCAAACATGATAGCTTATGATGCAAAATACAAAACACCAAGTAGTTCATGAGAGAAAAAATGTATTTTTTTCCTTTATTTAATTTTAGACATTTTTTAATTAACCTCTATTATGTTTTTTTGTTAATTTCGACGGAAATAGATTGATTTATTATTAACCTCAAGAATTCAATCATCTTTGTTGACAAAAGAAAATTCATGTATTATTAGAACCAAGAACTAAATTCAGGATTCAGGAAATAGGAGAACAAAAGCGGAAACCAAATTACTCCGTACTATAGGGTTACACTTGGAAGGATTCATTAGGATCTAGTTATCGAAATTAGAGAGCCACCCTGGTGGGGTACTCTCGTTCAACAGCTTTCTTCAGGAAACTATCCTCTTCCAGGACCATCTGAACAGGCAAGAACCCCACGCCGTTGGCCACAGCAACCATCATTCGCTTGGTTTCCTCCTTGAACTCCTCCAGATCGACGCTTCCATTAGAGTCATGATCAAACTGCACGAATAGGGAATTGTAGACATAGGCAAGTTCAGCTGGGTCAGGCTTAACGTCTATGCCGAAGTGGGTCTCAAAGACTCTCAGACTCTGAAGCTCCTTCAACATCTCGGAAAAGGAAAGCAGACCATTATGGTCCGTGTCAAGGCGGGCAAAACGGTCAGCTACTGAGATATTGAACGCTTCTTCGTCCTCCACGAAGTTGAAGATGGTAGCGGCATCCAACACTTCTACACTCATCTTTTCTCGGAAGCTTTGAAAGTGGGTAATGGAAGTTTTGATTTCTTTGGTGAAAAGCAAGGTGATGTTCGCATATATATAGTTATCCATGTTCAAGGCGTTAGTGCGTACAGTATTCCCGCGGTTTCCAGCCATCACACTTTTTGATCAGCCTGTAGTTTCTCTTCGCCATAGTTTTCCGAATTCCTCTGCACACCAACAGAATTTGACTTCCAAGAAGCATAATGCTTGGTCGGCTAGTACGTCCACCACTTAAAAAGTTTTTAAACTATACTTATTCCCCCAGGCGCTAGAAATCAGCACGCATGTTTAGAAAGTCAGACTATCAAAAGAAATCAATAAAATATGATTAATTACACTTTGCATCTCAATATTTTGAGCGACAATGTTAACACTTTGCACTAATTCTTTTAATTTTGAAACATTTTACTCACATAGTTTTGGTTTATTTCGATTTTCACTCTTACACGTCAATTTATCATTTATTTCGAATGGAAAAATGAATCACGTGCAGAATACGTGGGTGCAAAGTGTAATTAATATTTTTTTAATATCAGAGGCAAAATTAGCAAGTGCCATGTTCAAAACACATGATTAAAATTTTTGTTCAGGATGCAAATCCAAGGAACCCAGAACCACGTGGTTGAAATGTGTCAAAATTGAAAGAAAATGATGCAAAATGTCAATACTTCCAAACCATATAGGTGCAAAGTATAATTACCCAATAAAATGTGAATGGTAAAGAAAATACTATACTACGTCTCTCGAGACATTTTATGGGCAGAAATTAAATTTCTTCCCTCAAGTTTCAATTTGTATTTAAGTTTTAGAAGTTCCAAGGGGTAAAGTCATAGTTTGCCCTATAAGTATAAGCAAAAATCAAAGTTAGTCCCGTAACTTTCAAATCCACAATTTAAGACCTTTAACTTTTGAAACTCATCAATTTATGCCCATGTCCAAATCAGACGTTAAATCAGACGTAAAAGTATGAAAAATGACCAAAATCCCCATCCAATATAAAATTACTAAAAATATTAAAAAAAATTCATTAATTTTTTTTAAAATAAAACTATTGAAACTCTATTTCAATAATCTAATTATTTTAAATTTATTTCTTAAATTTTTATTATTTTTTAAAATTTAGCATTTGATGAACATTTTGGTCATTTTACATGATTTCCTGTCAGACTTAACGACTAATTTGAACGGGGTGTGAATTGATGAGTTTCAAAAGTTAATGATCTTAAATTGTGGGATTAAAAGTTATGGAACTAAATTTGGGTTTTGTTCATACTTATGAGCTAGCTATGATTTTACCCCAAGTTTCAAATACAATTGTTAAATCAGACAAAAAGTGATATGGAATTCGAAGTATTTTTTTTAAAAAGAAAATAAGAAAAGAAAAGAAAATATTTGTTTATTTTTATTTAAAAGGTATTACTTTTATTTTTTATTTTTTAAAAGGAAGAATATTAACTTCCCAATCGTTTTGAGCAATTCTTGTTCATGATATGGTAGGAGTTAAACCCACGAAAATTTTCTAGCTATAGCTCTAGAAAAACCCCAAAATTATGTCGGTAACACGCAATGGTCGGTGTTGATAAATTTGAGCTCGCCGGTTCCCGACGAACCCTCTCAAAACTTGATAGCCATCTTCTTTAGAGTAGCTAGCATTCATGGATGCATTTGTGGGAGAGAGATATATAGACTCTTGTAAGACCTAAGAACACTTCCTTTTAATGGTGAACTTAGTACACACATCTCCATTGCTGCGGCCTGTGGTTAAAAGTCTCTTGTAAGACTAGGGGTGGAAAAAAAAATTCTGACAAAAACTAGCACTTCTTATTTCGATTTCAGAAATTTGATTTTAATTAATTTTAACATGTACCAAACCAAAATTAGAAGCTAAAAAAAATAGGGTAAACTCATAGTTAGCCTCATATGTATGAACAAAAATCAAATCGGTAACCTTAATTATCAATTTTGCGATTTGAGACCCATAACTTTTGAAAATAATCAATTCACACTCCCGTCTAAATTAGGTGTTTAGTCTCATGAAAAATCATACAAAATGACCAAAATCCCGCTTCCAGATAAAATTATTAAAAAAATCAAACAATTCATTAAAAGTAAAAAAAATGATATTTGTTTTTTAAAATTAATATTTTTAAATAAAACTATTAAAATTCTATTTCAATAATCTATTTATTTTTAATTAATTTATTAAATTTATTTAAAAAAAATATTTCGATTATTTTACATAATTTTTTGTCAAACTTAACGCACAATTTCAACGATAGCGTAAATTGTTAATGAGGTGTTGTTTGTTTACCGAAATTTTGGAGAATATTTTCAAAATTTTGGGAATCTTTTGAATGTTGAAGTTTATTGGGGTTTGTGAAAAATTTAAAGTGTATGTGTAAAAGTTAAAAATTTTGAAGTGTATTTGTTTTGTTGGAAATTTTGGAGGCCTAAAATTTTGGACAAACAACACCTGAAACAGTTTCAGAGAATTTATTCCATCAATTCCTTTAAATGATTTCTGTAACGCACAGTTTCAACGGTATCGTAAATTGTTACTGAAACAGAGAATTTATTCCATCAATTCCTGCGCACACCCCTGCGTAAGACTCGTGGGAATCTTGATGCACAATAGATTGGCAGACCTCTGCAGTCGATCAATACCCACAGCCCATAGGATGTTTTCTAAGCAGAAAACCTAGCCTTGTACTAGGATTATTGTGGTAGGTAGAGGAATGCAGAGGAAATCTTGACTTCAAAATCTAGGAGACCCACGGGAACCTTTTCCAACTTTCGGTCCTCAGTCAGAGGCATCATTTGTTTATTACGCAAACAGAAAACAGGTTATATTTGTAAATTCCACTCGTACGATTAATTTTGTTTATGTTATCATCTCTTATTCTTGGTCTTGTTAAAATTTAACTAGAAGAGGGATTGTAACTTGTTCTACTAGTGATAGAGGTGCGTAAGACATATATAGTAAGTGTGCGCTATAATTTCTTGAACATATTGTATTTGTGTTTACTTGTTTTTCTTTCAAAGTAGTTATTGAGAAAATACATATTTTACACACGAATTATAATAAGTTTTTGCACTTTGTATTTTAAATTACTATGTTTGAGACATTGCACTTATAAATTATCAATCTCTAATATATTATTGCACTATTCATCTATTTTTTTTCATCAAATTAGATGTAAAATGATTTAAAATAAAATAAAATGATGATTATATCCTAAAATGTAACTAGTTATTTGACTTTTGGGGTAAACTCATAGTTAGCTCCCTATGTTTGGGCAAAAATCAAGTTAGTTCCCTATTTTTCAATCCAACAATTTGAGACCCATAACTTTCACAACCTATCAAACTTAGCCTCGTCTAAATCAGGTGTTAAGTCCGACGGAAATTCATGCAAAATGACTGAAATGCCCCTCCAAAGCTAAAATTTAAAATAAATTAAAATATAAATTTAAGAAATAAATTAAAATAAATATATTATTGAAATAGAGTTTCAATATAGTTTTATTGAAAAAATATCATTTTTTTTTTATTTTTAATGAATTTTTTTTTATTTTTTTAGTAATTTTATTTTGGAGGGGCATTTTCGTCATTTTTCATGCTTTTCCGTCTGATTTAACGTCTAATTTAGACGGGGGCGAAGATTGATAGGTTTTGAAAGTTATGGGTATCAAATTGTTGGATTGAAAAATATGGGGCTAACTATGATTTTTGTCCAAACATAAGGGGCTAATTATGAGTTTACCCCTTGACTTTTTTAAGAGCGTAATTGACTATTTCTTAATAAAAAACTCAATTTCTGGAAAAATAGACAAATGATACAATTTGTTAAGAATGAGTAGTTTGATTACCAAAAAAAGAGTATAGTTTGTGAGTGCATTAATATCTCAAACATAATAGTTTATAGTGTAAAACATGTGATAATTCCAAATTGAAAAATTATAATTTTTTCCTCTATTAACTTTAATCATTCTGTAACCTTTATTTTTTTTTTGTTAATTTCAACGGAAATAGATTGATTTATTATTAACCTCGAGAATTCAATCGTCTTCATTGACAAAAGAAAATTCATGTATTATTAGTGCCAAGAACAAAATTGAGGAAAAAGGGGAACAAAAGCGGAAACCAAATTAGTCCACTAGAGGGGTTGCACATGAAGGATTCAGTAGGATCTAGTTATTGAAATTAGAGAGCCACCCTGGTGGAGTACTCTCGTTCAACAGCTTTCTTCAGGAAACTATCCTCTTCCAGGACCATCTGAACCGGCAAGAACCCCACGCCGTTGGCCACAGCAAGCATCATTCGCTTGGTTTCCTCCTTGAACTCCTCCAGATCGACGCTCCCATTAGAGTCATGATCAAACTGCACGAATAGGGAATTGTAGACATAAGCAAGTTCAGCTGGATCAGGCTTCACGTCTATGCCGAAGTGGGTCTCAAAGACTCTCAGACTCTGAAGCTCCTTCAACATCTCGGAAAAGGAAAGCAGACCATTATGGTCCGTGTCAAGGCGGGCAAAACGATCAGCTACTGAGACATTGAACGCTTCTTCGTCCTCCACAAAGTTGTAGATTGTAGCGGCATCCAATACTTCTACACTCATCTTTTCTCGGAAGCTTTGAAAATGGGTAATGGAAGTTTTGATTTCTTTGGTGAAAAGCAAGGTGATGTTCTCATATATATAGTTATCCATGTTCAGAGGCGTTAGTGCGTACAGTATTCCTACGCGGTTTCCAGCCATCACACTTTTTGATCAGCCTGTAGTTTCTCTTCGCCATAGTTTTCCGAATTCCTCTGTACACCGGCAGAATTTGACTTCCAAGACGCAAAATGCTCGGTCGGCTAGTCCGTCCACCACTTGAGTTTTTAAACTATACTTTCCCCCCGCCCCCCCCCCCCCCCACCCCACCAGGCGCTGGAAATCAGCAGGCTAAGGATGTTTAAAAAGTCAAACTATGAAAACAATCAATAAAATAAGTTAATTTGAGTATTTTGACACTTCACACCCATTTGCCCCTTCAACGGCTATCTTCAGGCAACTATTCGTCTGGTTCCGACTATCTTTAGGCAATCATTCGCCCCATCTGTCCCCTCTTTGACCATCTTCAAGAGTCATTACTCGACGTATTCAGTATTCCGGTCACCGTTTGTCGGATCTTGTGCCGCTGCCCTGTGCAGTAGATCTTGTGTCTGTCCCGACCTCGTCGGATCTTGTACAACCGCACTGTGCAGTGGATCTTGTCTCTGCCTCCACCTTGGACGAATCTTGTGGCACTGCCCTGTGCAGCAAATCTTGTCTTTGCCCCAACCATGGTCGGATCTTATGTCGTTGCCCTGGGCAACGAATTTTGTCTATGTCCTGACCCCTTCGGATCTTTTGCCACCACCCTGTGCAGTGGATATTGTCTATGCTCCGATCCTCGTCAAATCTTGTGCCTCTAGATGTCATCGTCATTCTATTTGCAAACTCAAGTTTGTATCAATAATAACCATCTTGAGTTTGAAAGAGGGTGCTAGAATATAAATTGTCTATGTTCCACATTGGTTAATAATGTGAGTTCTTTGTGCATTGTGTCCCATAAAAGGCCTTTTGATGTGCAAGTTAGATATGTCTTGAAAAATAAAAATTTAGCCATTTAGGCTTTCTGCTGTAGACGTAGGTCTCCGAACCACCATCTCTTTGTCTCCTATTCTCTCTCTTATTCTTGAAAAATGGATTGATGTCGATGGACTCCCAGTGGGAATATCAATTTGACACAGCATCATGACGCTCTTTTAGTTAATCTTGCGAAGAAAAAAACACCTGCAACATGGATGCTAGTATTAGAGTTATTGAAGTCTCACAATGTGAGCTATTATAATCAAAGGCTTATAAATAAACCTCTATGTAATCTCTCAAAGGTACACCAGTGAGTACACACATATTTGCCCAATTGGGCTTTCCCACAGTGGATGTAGGTCTATGGACCGAACCACTTAAATCTCGTGTCTCACTTATCTTTCAACTCTTTCTTAGTCTAAATAATTCTTCTCACTTTTATTTTATTTCAACATGGTATCGGAGCCATTTTGATCTTCTCGCTTAGGCCTAGTCCAGTTCGACCTATTTTAGTTATTCTTTTGGGCCTTACGGCGGCCATCTAGCATCATTCCGGTAAACTTCCGGCGTCTTCTCTAGGGCCTTCCGGCGCCCCGTCCGGCATCACTTCGGCGACCTTCCGGCATCTTCTCTCGGGCCTTTCGGTGCCCCATCCAGCATTCCTCCAGCGAACTTCTGGCATCTTTTCTCAGGCCTTCCGGCGCCTCGTCCGGCATTCCTCCGGCGACCTTCCAGCATCTTCTCTCGGGCTTTCCGAAGCCTCGTTCGGCATTCCTCCGGCGACCTTCTCCGGCTATCTTCAGGCGATTGTAGGCCCCTCTCCGGTCAGATTCCGGCCACATTTAGGCGGTTGTACGCTCCTCTCCAGCCAACTTCCGACGACTGTCCGCCCTTCTCCGTCGCCATTTTTTTCATATGGGGAATTTCTTTTTGTAAGTCCAAACTCAACGTGTGTCCACCTTGCGTTTGCGAGGGAGTATAAGAGTTATTGGAGTCCCACATTGCTAAAGCAATGTGGACTATTGTCATCAAAAACTTATAAATAAGTCTCTATGTAATCTCTCAAAGATACACGTGAGTACACATATTTGCCCAATTGTGTCTTCCCACAGTTGATGTAGGTTTATGGACCGAACTACTTAAATCTCGCGTCTCACGTATCTCTTCTCTCTATTAGTTTATATAATTCTTCTCGAGTCTAAATTTTTATTTTAACGGCTAGGGATTCCTTGAAATCCTCCCCACGATTTTTGAACCCCAGGAGAGTATCAACAGGAGGTGCAGCGGCGACGTAGGGTGGGTGGATTCTGTTTCTTCGACAAAACTAGTTGTTGATGCAGTTCTTGAGAAAGCACCGATTTCTGATACATCACCACATCCTGCTGATTCAGCCCACTCATTTCTCCAGGAGTTTTGAGCTAGAAATGCTACGCCAAAACCCATGGTCAAGTAGTGGCGCCGGGATCAACGATTTCTTGGCAATGAGATCCGTATCGCAGTTCCTCATTGGGTCCTCCTACCCAAAATCCTGGAGTTTACACTTGCTGAAGAAAGGTTGTTGAAGAACCTCGACGCTACACCATCTCTGTTTTTGAGGGTGAGACTATCGTTGCGAGCTGAAGATGCTGACAAGCACAGCGCAATTGGAAACCATCTTCGTATAGAAATTTCGGAACTTATACAAGTCTACAGAATCTGACCTGCCGTGTGCGCACCTCGTTGTTTGTCCTGCAGCCGGTTTGGTACCAATTATAATATTCTCCCTGTACCTTTATGTAAATAGTTGTGCTTCTATAAGTTTTCTGCCCTGTTGTTATTGTTAGTCCTTTTGGTTTAGTACTTCATCTAGTCTGCTAGCTAGTTAGTACAAAATCCTCGTCCAATAGCGCACCAAACGACCTTAATTAATCTCTGGAATTGATCTTCATCCACTCTTTTTCCAACTCTATGCTTTTATCTCCATTCGGATATAAACAATTGGTTTACTTACAAAAAGATTTGAGGTCTGCAATAATCTCGTTCTAATCCCTAACTAATCATAGTGGATAGAAAAACGAGGAACAAGAAAAAAAATCGATGTACAGAATTGATGAATCAGTTGCGATTGATCAAATGGTTCATGGTAACTATCTGGAACAACAACTACTCTTCTTCTCTTACCCTTTGTATCTGCAATGCAAATAAGAAATCCCTCCTCCAATGGTTTAGTCAGTTTGATCTAACCAATATGGTTAATTTTGATACGATACTTTCATTGCATACATGTTTCTCTTGTGCTTATTTTTCCACTACTTGTCCCTCTTGCGTTTACTCCTTCCCCACGACCTTAATGGGCGATTTTCCTTTATCCTGTTCAATTTGTCGTGGGATGCTTTTCTATCGTGGGTTGTCCACTAGCCTTTCCTCAGTCCTACTCAATTAGTTGTACGACGCTTTCCTTTCACGAGTGGATTTATTTTCACCGGAGTTCATGAATTGGGCCTTTATGGGCTTTAGATAATTTTTAGGCTCGTTGGGCTTTAGATTTAGGGTCCATTTGTTTGGTCGTAAAACTATTGTTTTAGGTAAAAAGTTTTTCATTTTCAGCGTTAGGTTATTCTTTTAAAATATTTTCAAGAAAATATTTTTTGATGCTTGATACGCTTAATGATTGACGTATTTTCATTGTTCATTTTTTTGGAAATGCATATTTCACAACTTGAACCTGACCCGAAAAAGATTTGGACGGAACAATAAAACCTCACCTGACCTAAGCTGACTTGACCAGGTCGGTTCTGGCTTCGGCCATCGGGTCTCGAGTTTTTTAAACAACCCTATTTAAAATTTAAAAAGTTTTTTATTCAAAGCTTTATAATTGTCCATAAAAATGACACAATCATCTTCAATGTAAGCTAATTGTACAAAAAAAAATATAAATAGGCCAAATGAAGTCAACCTTACACATTGTCTAAAATGCGAGACCAAATGAGAATCTATTCCATAAAGTATGTTGTTGAGATAAATTTCTCTTTCATCGGTTCAACTGAAAATGAACATTCCACCTAAGAGGATCAGGAGGATATGCAACAACCAAAAGAGAAAAGTTGCAGTCCATTGGTTTTGTTATGGATTGCGTAATTGATTTCGCGAACTTTACAAAAGACACTTTTATTATAAGTATGGTTTAAACCTAAATATCCCATAGGCCATAGCTTAGGCTGTTTATAGTTCTTGCTTTCCGTGGTTTTCAGTTTTTTGCATATTAAACACCTTGTGGGGACATTTCAGGCAACTCTCTCTTTTAGCCTTTTTGTCAAACACGTACCAAAAAGTCTTGTTACCACCTGAAAAATTATATTTTTCTGAAGAAAATTACAAGAAATACAACCATACCCACAAGATAATAAAGAAACATCAATACAAAGAGTAATGATGGGCTAACGAAATGAGAGAAAAGAAAAAAAAATAGATCCAAATTAACCATACAGATCTTTGCTACTTTTCTCCAAATTTTACAAACAGGGTAATTATAACCAATTTTACCCGACAAAGATTTAAGTTCCAAACGCTCCAATATCTGCTTGGATTCTCCTATACATATGCAAATTGAAAAAACTGTACTACCCAGCCCCTACCCCTCTCAAATGAGACCTACGAAACTGTTATCACCCAAAATAATGGTTTGCAATTTACTCAAGTGTCCAATCTCGGGTCCTAACAAACCCTTAATTCCTTGACTGGAGAGGTTTTGGAAAACCACATTCAGGGCATTGTCACAGTTTATTCCAACCCATAAGCATGGTGTGGAATAAGAGACATTCCAGCTAATTGACTTTTCAAGAGGAGGCACGTATGTCCAATGTCTTCGGAGTGCCAATAAAGCTACTCCATCAGAGGTCAAACCCTAAACCGTATAAATGGACACAGAGAAGTTTAAAACCTGCAAACGTAAGATTGTCTAATAGACTTCAAACTGAAGAAGAAATTGCTAGACTTCAAACCGAAGAAGAAATTGTCCAAGAGTACAAAGACATTTTGCCGGATATGGCAGAATATTAAAACAGAACTTGCAATCAATCTAGCTGCAATCAAAACTCCGAAAGAACACAATTATCCTCTCTGGAATTAATCTAGTTCATATTGCCTATATAAAAAGGTTTTGGGATGAGTTATATATAAAGAACACTAATACAAAAAAATAGAACACAGTTCTTAAAAAATCTACTCTCTTATTACCTACTTTTCTCGTACTATGATTTCAGGACTCGTAATATTTTTTTCTTTAATTTCATAACACACATAATTCTTTGATAACTACTACAGTTGTTAAGAGAAACAAAAAAAAAGGGTAAGCCTTGCAAGTACTCGAGAGAATCAAATTCAGGGTCGTATACTCAATCCACACAGTTCTAATTAATGTCGTTGTTAATACTATGCTACCGGAGGGTGGGTGATTGATGGTCACACTACAAGAAAACGGGGCTTCCTCGCCGATGGCTCCCATAGGCAAAGGTAGTGCGCGCAAGCCATCGAAGAAGCTCTTCAGCCAACGTTTCTAGTCGTCGAAGACTGGTCGTGGTTGCTGCGTGCCCGTTGGCCTTCCGTGACGCTCCTCATTCAGCAATGACTTGCCTATGTCGACCGGAGATGGCTTTGGGAGAAGGGTGGCATCTCCGTCGCTGAAGAGTATCGAGTTTCGACCGTCCATCCTCCTCCGCCAGCAATGCCAAGCGATTCCCAAATCCAACAAAATGGACGAATCTGTTCTTGAATAGCTTGCATGTCATATAATCTGCAAAATACCCGAGAATAAAGGGCCTAAGTAGCAGATGAATTGTAATAGGAAAATACTGTACATTGTATTTTTTGAGGAAATCAAAACATTCGAATACATAGATTTAGTGCACTAGGTGAGATTGAGGAAATATGAGAAGTAAAATATTGGCTTACGCGGGTCACGACAAATCCACCTCTGGAGGAGAAATATTTTCCCAATGAATTGTAATCGGATCTTTCGATTGCAATAGTCAGCGCCTCAAGAGATTGAATGCACAAACTAAGCCGCAAAATCCATGGCAAAAGTGAGTTCCATCCATGGGCTCGTCGACGACAAAGATCAAGTGGTGACCCTTCATCAACCACATCCATGTCGGCTGAATATTTCTTCGATAATTGATCTAAGATACGACATGAACTAGTCATTCTTTGTTCCCGACGGAGTTAAACGGTGGCGAGGTTGGGACCGGGTTTCATGATTGCAAACGTCATCTCCATTGTAGAGAGAGTCGTTGAATAAACCTTGGCCGACCACAATACTCGACGGTGATTTGGGTTTGCGTTTTTCGCCTTTTAGATTCAACGGCACGGGTTAACCGTGGAGGAAGTTGGAGCTTTTACTGAAGATAAGCCCATTTTTATTTAATCACACGTGGTTGATGAACGATTTTCTTGGGTTTGTGTTCTTAGCCTATAGAGTCGACGGTAAGGAGTTTGTGGTGGAGGAAGTTTAAGCTTTTGCCAACGAAAAGGTGACTTTTTTTTTAACGTGCGTGGCTGATTCGCGATTTTCTTTAGTGTCAATAGATTTGAAGGCAATCTCATGTTCCCTTAAAGAGTCAATGATCAGGATTCATTCGAACCCTTCAAAGAAAAGATTTTTGTACGTACCAGGTAAGAGCAAAAAAACTCACTTATCCTGAAAGAACACAATTTTTATCAAAAAGGTATAATTTTTTTAATTTTAGATAGAAAATTATTATTTATAATTCAAGATCCATGTTGATAACAACCACAGAAGCATATATAACGCACATATCCTTAAAGTAGTAACTTACTAATAATATTATTGTGTCATAAATTAAAAGTATAACGCACATATACTTATTGGTTGTTGCAGCTCTACCCTACCCAATTTCCGATACATTCAATTTTCCTAGCTAGGGAAATGATGCATCTGAGATAAGTATTACCTATAGACGTTATCTGCTGTCTAAAGTCTTTTAGTCCCCACCAGATCAGTAATGAGATGGGATGCGGTAGTCCTACAATTAATGCCATTCTGATAGCGTCCCTATTGCCATATTTAGCAACTTCTTCAGCCATTATTGGAGCCCCTCGGCTCTCCAATGTCGGCAAGATCCAAATTAAAAAGCAATATTATCTGATTTACAGGCAACTTCTGACAATATTGCATGATCAATGTATCAGGAAAAAAAGGGAGGGAATAAATTAAGAGTACTCTAGAAGCGAATCCAAAAAAAAAATAAAAAAAAATAAAAAGGTCTATATATCACCAAAATTCAATGCTCTGTAACAAGTACATGTTAGTATTGAATTTAAAACAAGAATCAAGATAAAAAGAAAAACAAATACAAATACAAAGAAATTCTTAAGCAAGTTAATAAATTACTTCACAAGAGACTCGGATCGTGGAAGCTGCTAGCCCTACTCGTGAGAACAAACTCGTCCTCTGTCTAGGTTTAGGGAATTAAATCAGCACGAGGGTTGACTCAGACGAAAGTGTGGACCTGATTCATTTATGTCTCAACGACTTTCACAGTTTTATTCTTTTTGTCTTGGTCACAGTTTTTTTCAAATGCCCTGAAATCCACGCATGAATAACTTGTGGCTTACATTCGTACTCGTATGTTCTAGCATTAACGTCTTACTAGTTGGTTAGCAAATTCAAGTATGCAGCAGGAGCTTATTCATTCTTCAACCAATTAGATTCATAACCAGATAACTAAGATTAAAGTCAATAAGCTCAAGTAATCCAAAAACTAATCAAGAGAGGCATGGAGATAAGCAATCACACACAAGACAACGCAGCTTGTTTAAGAATTGAAAACCCTTTTGAAGAACATCTTCAAGATGAGAAAATCACTCCAAGCATATAATTGCCAACCGATCCACTAAGAGAGTTTAAACTTACAAATGGCGATTTTGTTACAGCAACACGTTTGCTAAATTACAAACCTGATCAATTGTAACCACTCAAATGACACAATTATACCTGCACTAAACAATCAATTAAGTGTAAGTCCTAGTTTTCAGAATTAAGGCAACTCAAGAGGGGGTGAATTGGTTTTCTAAACTTTTCGAAATTAACCCCCCAAAACCGTGTTTACAAAGTAAATACTAATTTAGCACAAGTATAATGATATAACAAGTATGTAAGTGCTAAATATAAAGAGTAGGGAAAGAGAAAGCAAACACGTGATTTTTAGGTGGTTCGGCAAACCCGCCTACATCCACCCCTCAAGCTCATTCACCGAGCCTTGAGGTTTTCCACTATCTTCCAATAGCTTTTACACACTAGCTTCCGGGTGCTAGTGAACCGTACGAGTGTTTTCCCGGGATCAACACTCAAACCCTCCCAAGTGGTTTTTCTGGCTCACCATTCTCAAAGCTTCTTCTTTAGTGAACAACCTCACTAAAGAAAACACCTTTATTGGATAGGTAGATGGAAGAACAAAAACTCTCTTGATAGAGTAGATATGAAAATGGAAGCTCTATCTCTTGATTCACACAAAGACAAGGATATGAAAGTGTGTTTTGTGTGAATGTTATGAGAAATATAGAATATGAAGGTTTAGAATATTTCTCAAGTAGTAGAAATGATATGTGGTCGTTGAGTTATCATTTTAGACAAAATGAAAGTGTATTTATAGGCCACATATGAAAACTAACCGTTTATAGCCGTTGGGAGTTTTTGCTAAAACGAGTCGGTCGACCGCTTCAAGTTACCGTTACCCAACGGTCATATTGTCAGAAGCTTCAACGGCTCTTTTGTCAAAACCAACCGGTCGACTGCTACATGAGGCGGTCGAAGTATCGGTCGACCGCTTGAACACCCGGTCGACCTCCTCAACTTAAGCATGATCCAGTTCTTTTAAAAACAAGGTTTTTGACCACTTTTAAACACCCAATTTTGAAGACATACTTCTCATAAGTATATGAAGGTTTGGAGGTTTGATTGAGATGTTTTGAAACCTATAAAAACATTTTAATCTTTCAAACAAAACTTAAAACGGTTTATGCATGTTTTGAAAGATATGCAAGTGCGTGATTCAAATCCTTGTCAAATGTGAAATAAAGAGTTACAAGGATTATACCCTAAGGTCTTGAATCTTCACTTTGAGCTCCTTGCATCTTCTTGTTCTTTTTTCTTCAAGGTTTGACTCTTTTCGTCAAGTTGTCTTTGTCTTTGAAGATGTTCATTTTGTAAACTCATCCATTTATTGAAATCATCAAAATCTCGATTGTGCACAAAAGCCAACATTAAGAACATCTCATGTTTGGGCCCTCCAAAATTTTCAACACAACAACCATACTTCAAAATTTTAAATTTTTAAACATACTTTTCAAACTTTTCACAAACCCTAATAAACTTCAACATTCAAAAGATTCCCAAAATTTTGGGAATATTTCCCAAAATTTCGGTAAACAAACATCTCGTAAATCTCCTCCTTAGCATGCAAATCCTTTCCAAGCCCACTTGTTTTACTATCACTATAACTCTAGAACTCACAAATAGAACTTCTAAGGTTACCCATTCACAATAGGATTTTATTGTGATTGATTTTCTTGATGAACAGGAGAAAATTTGTGTATTTACTTGTTCAAGGTTGGGCAATTTTCAATATGATCTCTCTAAAGGTATATTTTGCGATTATGAAATTTTCTCTACTTATAGAGACTAAGAAAGGAAGGTTTCATCTTTGAAATAAGGCCTTTTAAAAACTCAGTGAGAAACGGATATATTTTGTTAGATTTTAACACTCAAGTTTGAGCGTACGTCAAGCCTCCAGTAAGCTTCTACTCGGATCAGTGTCTCAGTATCTAACACTGTGCTAGCTCAACTTCTCTAGAACTTTTCTGTAGTACTTTGTATCTGCAGAACTCAGCAGTACTAGGTTAGCTTCAAGCTAGATCCTAACTTATTCTGTGCAAAATTTTATGAACATCTTCCATACAAGAAAAGTTTTTAACAAGAATAACATTACAATTATCATTAACACTTTGAAACGGAAGTTAAAGCCAATATATAAAACTAACACTTACACTATAGTACTCTCTCAACCTGCATTGTCACCACGTCGTACGTTACAAAATGACAAAAAGTAGAAGTCATGCTCTTCTTCTCCGGAGTGGATTGTGAGGCTCCTGCCCTACATGTCCCACTGTGGATCACCTCCTCCGTTCCCCACGCGCTGCCGCCGTTTTGGCCAGAGTATTCCGATTCTTTCCCGGGACTTATGTTGCGCTTTAGCCTGTTTGGGTATGCCTCTATGTTTAGGGCTTGCTTAGTTTTAATTTTGTGTTTTAGGATAACCTCTCTATTTATGGCTTGTGTTGGTTTTTCTGTTGTTTATTTCCTGTTTTTAAGCCTAACAGCTATCTGCCATGTGTGGCTTATCAGCAGTCTGAGACTAATCTGTCCCATGTGGGCCTTTGTAGGACCTTCTGGTCTGTCTGCTTGTTGGCCCGCCGACTCTTCAGAGTGTCTAGTACGCCCTACATGTCCCACTGTGGATCACCTCCTCCGTTCCCCACGCGCTGCCGCCGTTTTGGCCAGAGTATTCCGATTCTTTCCCGGGACTTATGTTGCGCTTTAGCCTGTTTGGGTATGCCTCTATGTTTAGGGCTTGCTTAGTTTTAATTTTGTGTTTTAGGATAACCTCTCTATTTATGGCTTGTGTTGGTTTTTCTGTTGTTTATTTCCTGTTTTTAAGCCTAACAGCTATCTGCCATGTGTGGCTTATCAGCAGTCTGAGACTAATCTGTCCCATGTGGGCCTTTGTAGGACCTTCTGGTCTGTCTGCTTGTTGGCCCGCCGACTCTTCAGAGTGTCTAGTACGCCCTTTAGAGCTTATTGAGGTTTTTAAACATTCTTGCTCCTATTATCAATACATCCGCTATTATGCTTAAAAAAAGTATAAGATAAGATCGAATAAGATCACTGACAACGTCTGCTCAACACCCAACCGCAACGTAGGGTCGCACAGATCTCCTTTAATACATGACTTCCTCATTAAATGTTACTTTCTTTTTATCGGCCTATAAATAGTGAAAAGAAAGACATTGCCTTTACCATCGCTCTCCAATATTTTCTCTGACTAATAGGTGCTTTATAAGAGAAATGGGTTCCAAGGCTTTTCTTTTGCTAGGTCTTTTGTTAGCCATTTTGCTCCTCGTCTCTTCGGAGGTGGTAGTTAGGGATTTGGCTGAGACTACCTCTGAACAAAAGAGTTTGTTTAAGTGTTTAAGATGTCTGCTAAGAAGATAAGAATTGAAAATGATTTGAATTACGAAGATTAAGATTGAAAAGCATTTGAATTACGAATAAACTATGAGAAAAATGTTCAAGAGGTTTAACCAAGATGTTTCCTTCCTTCCTTGGCGTCTTATGCTTGAGAGAAATATTCTTTGAGACCTTTGCACTTAAAGTGTTTATATTTTCTCTCTCCTACATCAATCACCTTAATCATCATTGAAACCAACCTCATGTGAGAAGTCTCAGAGAGCTTAAGGAGATTGGCAGCCGGAGTCACCGGTGTTGAAGAGATTTACAAGAAGAACCTCAGAAGGATGAAGGTTAACTGCAAGGGAGCGAGTCTATGTTGGATTACCTAGATTAATACTTTGGGGTTGTCAGTCAAGCAACTGGATGTTGTCAATGTTTGAGTCACTGATGTAAGATTTATCTTCTAGTAAATTTTTGGTGGCTGCTAGTCCGGAGTGATTTTTTTTGCTTTGATAAGGTTTTCCACTTCGTCATCAAATCTCTTGTCTTGACGCGTGATTGATTTATTTTTTCTGATTGATATTTGTTTTAATATTCCGTTACATATTTGTCGATTATTAAATACTTTTAAGATTTAGATGAAACTCTTTTAGAACTTGCTCTAAATTTATCTATTTATATAAAGAAAGTATCAACACCTATTTACCCCTATAAGTGTTCTTTAGTATCTAAAACATATTTTTCACAAATAAAGGGATAGTAATAAAATAATTGCTCCCTCGGTCCATTGGTTTGATCTAAAAGAATCAAAACCACACAGTTCTAATTAGTGTCGTTCTTACTACTATGCTACCCGAGGGTGGGTGACTGATGGTCACTTGATTTGATGGCAATCTCATGTACCCCTTTAAGAGTCATGATCAGGATTCATTCTAACTCCTAAGAAAACATTTTGTACGTACCAAGTAATTGAGAGCAAAAAAAAAAAAAATCACTTATCCTGAAACAACACAATTTTTGAATGTTAGATAGAAAATTATTATTTATAATTCAAGATCCACGTTGATAACAACCACGAAAGTATATATATAACACACATATCCTTAAATTAGTAACTTATTAATAATATTATTGTGTCATCAATTGAAAGTATAACGCACATACACTTATTGGTTGGTTCAGCTCTACCCTACCCTAGTTTCGATAAAATAGATTTTGTCTAGGGACATGAATAGGACGTCTTACGCCTTCATGCATCTAAGATAAGTAATACCTATAGACGTTATCTTCTTCTTCTAGTTGTCATTGATCAGTTTGCTGTCTAAAGTCTTCTGCCATTCTGATACCGTCCCAATTGGCATATTTGGCAACTTCTTCAGCCATTATTGGACCCTCAGCTGTCCAATGTCGGCAAGATCCACTTTACTAGTAAGGGCGTTTATTTTTCAAAATTTTTATCTCTCAATATTTTAAAATAATCATAAAATAATTTCTCTCTCCTCATTAAATTATAAAATAATATTATATTATTCAATTAAATCTTCTCTCTCCTCACTTTTCCATAAAATACAATATTTTTTCACAAACCCCAATACTCAAAATTTTCAAAACTCCAATATTTCCACAAACAAACGCCATGTGCTTGTGCTTTGTCTTGTGCTTGTGCGGGATATTTGAGGTTCCCAGCGCTGCCTCTCCTCTGGCGAATTAAGGCCGCCGCCGCCATGTGCTCACCGCGTTGTTTGTCCTGAAGCCCGTTTTGTACCAATTATAATATTCTCCCTATACCTGTATGTAAATAGAAATATTTCCTTGATTCTCTAGAAAACCAAACATTAAATAATTGTGCTTCTATAAGTTTTCTGCCCTGTTGTTATTGTTAGTCCTTTTGGTTTAGTACTTCATCTAGTCTGCTAGAGCTAGCTAGTATAAAAGTCCCCGTCCAATAGCGCACCAAACGACCTTATATTATTCTCTGGAATTCTTCCTCCCCTCTTTTTCCAACTATATGCTTTAATTTTATCTCCATTCAGATATAAACAGTTGGTTTACAAAAGGATTGAAGTTTGCAATAATCTCATTCTAAATAATAAATACTAGTAAAAATTAACTTCTACGTACGGTCAATTTTTTTTTGGTAATTAACTAACAAAAATCTTATAAGTTAGGCCCACGCGAACGCTATAACGCACATATCCTTAAATTAGTAACTTACTAATAATATTATGGTGTGTCATAAATTAAAAGTATAACGCACATGCACTTGTTGGTTAAGCAGCTCTACCCTACCCTAGTTCGGATACATACATTTTGTCTAGGGACATTATTCATGAATAGGACGTCGTACTCATTCATGCATATGTGAACGAACAATAGAAACTGTGCACAGAATATTATGTCTCTTCCATTACCAGAGAATTTAGATCCTACTTTTACCGAGATATCGACAGGTGTATACAAGTTTGTTACAAAGGATTATTCTAAAGTTTGTATCGTCTCAGGTGAGGTGTAATATTGCTGAGTCGGTGTAGCAGGTAGAGGTGTCACTGACTGAATAATCGAGAGCTTCAACAATCTGACATAAGTACTACCTATAGACGTTATCTTCTTCTTCTGGCTGTCAATGAGATGGGATCGATATTGCGGTAGCCCGTACAATGCCATTCTGATAGCGTCCCTAGTTATTGGCATATTTGGTAACTTTCTTCTGCCATTATTGGAGCCCCTCGGCTGTCCAATGTCGGCAAGATCCACATTAAAAGCAATTTTAATCTGATTTACAACTTCTGACAATGTTTTCAATACTAGTTGGGTACGTAGCAAATTCAAGTATGCAGCAGGAGCTTATTCTTGAGCAAGTTTACTTCACGAGAGACTCGGATCGATCGCGGAAACGCCCTGCGTACTCGTGAGAACAAACTCCTCATTTATGTCTCAAACGACTTTCGCGTACAGTTTTATTCAATGCCCTGAAATTCACGCATGAAGAACTTGTGGTTTACACTCGTGCTCGTATGCTCTAGCATTAACGTCTGAATTACTAGTTGGGTAGCGAATTCAAGTATGCAGCCCCTTTGGGTTATTTCTTTGTTTTTCTAGATTGTAATTTTGTTTGTGTTTTTTCAATATATAAACCTAGTTGTTTCAACAACAAAAAAAAGTATGCAGCAGAAGCTTATTCAATATTCTTCTACCAAGATTCATAACCAGATAACTAAGATTAAAGTCAATAAGCTCAAGTAATTAAAAAACTAATCAAGAGAGGTAAAGAGATAAGCAATCACACACAAGACAACACAGCTTGTTTATGAATTGAAAACCCCTTTGAAGAACACACTACAAGAAATTATGGTTTAGGTGACAAAATTTTGGGTGTCAAACCAAATTTTGTCACCTAAAGTCAATTTTCCATGACAAAATATTAATTTTGTCACCCAAAACCATTCAGGAACTCCAAATCCGTCCGGACCTGTCACAACCCTGTTCGGACGTATTGCTGGTTTGACGACATACACGTGTCGCGAATGAGTGAAGAAAAAAACCGTCACAAAAAAAACGTAACGTCCGGACTCTCAAGATACCCGTTCGGACTCGATGCAGGGTGACGAATTCTACATCGTCGTAACTGAGTGAAAATTAGAATCGTCACAATTTTACACTCTCGTCCGGACTCCGTTGATACACAGTCCGAACGTATATTACCTAACGAATAGTAATCGTCAGGCTAGAGTGACAAATTAAAAATCGTCAGGAATACTCAATTCAGTCTGGACGTTATAAACCACGTTCCAACGGAAAAAAATACCCAAGTCCAGACGGTACAAAAAAAGGTCCGCATAATTATAAATGCATCTTCCGCGAATCGTGTGCTTCTACGTTGCAAGAATTCAGACACGTGACATCGATACAATCCAGATAAAGAAAGAGCGTGCGGACTGTATAAGTTCTAGAACCATTTCGAATCAGGCATATTTAATGACGTTAAATTTGATAGGGCCATGTGTCAGTATAACCGTTGAAACCAGTCCGAACGCTAGTTTTACACGTCCAGACGGTTACTGGCCACATTAAACCGACAGATTTTGTCAAAATCTCAAACTCAATCTTAAACTTTTCTCTCGGTTTTAACTCTCCATTCCATATTTCTCAAAGAACTTCAGGTAAAACGTTTGTTATGTTGTTTTATTTATGTATTTCTATTAAATAACGTCGATTGTTAGATTGTTTAGTTTGTTATGGTGTTTTATTTTATGAAATTAGCCTGTTTGGGTAGTGTTCGTCAAATCACGTTCGGACGTAGTTTCACGACGTCCGGAGTTGTTGTCAACCATCAGGACTGTTATGGTACGTGCGGACGTCTTTTATTATGTTCGGACGTCTTAAAATTTAAACGACGCAGTTTGACTGTCGTGCGAACTGTTTATGCTCATGTTCGGACGGTTTTGCTAGGTTGACAAAGGAACACTCTGGAAGAAGTATCACCAATGTCGGGGGACAGACAGAGCGACCAGCCTGGGCAGACGCGTATTTAGCGGAGTTAAACGAGAGTATTCGGGCGATCATACAGCCGACGCATTCATTGTGCATTGAGCTCCAATGCCGCTTGACCGGTCTGGAGACGAAACTTGCTCTGACAGATAGTGCTATAACAGAAGAGTTTAATATTATGCAAAAGGAACTAATAAGGATGAGAGACACTCGTCAGGCGGGTGAATAATATGGAGGAGTGTTTGGGGCATGTTCGTGATGCCCTCAGACAAGATTTAGACGAGCTAGTCGCAGCTTGTGATTTGAATTAGTCTTCTGTTTCTGCTTTAAACTTAGTTATTCATTTATAGTTTTAATGAACCGTTTGTAGATTGTAATAGACATTACGATTGTTGTTTTTTATTCAATTTTAGATTATTTTTTATATTTTATATTAATTATATCTTTTTTGGTAGATTAAATTTATTATATTTTAAACGTATAATTACGTAAAATTAAATAAGTAGTTACAATTAAATTGATGATTAGTTATAATTGATATTTAATATAAAAATAGAATTAATTATATATTTTTTATGTATTTAAAATAAAGAAATTAAGTTAAATTTTTGTACCAAATTATATTTAGTTGAATGAAATAAATTAAATTATTTATTTAAATTAACTCATTTAAATAAATTAGGTTTGGTGAAATAAATTAAATTGTGTTAATTTAATTGTGAAATAAATTTGCTATCCGTTCGGACTCCCTACATGAGCGTCCGGACTCCTGCATCGCTATCGAAAGTAACCTTCGGATGGCGTACATGTATTTTCGTTATACGAAAGTTAAAAACGGTTGTACTAGTCTGAACGTTTAATAGAAGTCCGGACGTGCTTCACCGTTTTTTTATAAGCAATATCTACATGCGCGTCCGGACTCATGCATTGCATATGAAAGTAAATGAGGTACCCGTTGGGACGTGTGTGAGACAGTCCGAACGTTCACTAAACCGTCGCATGGCGTACACGTGTCTTTGTCATACGAAAGTTGAGAACGACTGTCTCTGTCCGCACATGTATAAGAAGTCCGGACGGTATTCGTCATATATTCAGCCATACGTGCGCTTCCACGTCGCGTCAATTCATTGCAACGTACGAAATAGACGTGCGAACGCATTAATTACACGTCCGGACGTTTTAATTGTGCCGAACGGTTTTAAACGGTTTAAAGTTTGGCATTAATACGAAGTACGATGATTGGGCCATGTGTGCAAGGTTCCGTCCGGACGTCTATAATAGGGCTCGGACGCGATCGACATATTTCGAAAAAGACAAACAGTTCGTCATTTTGAAGAACATTTTTTGTTTTCCTTCAAAGAAATTGTCAAAACTCAAGTTTTTTCTTTACAAATCTCGACGTAATATCAATCTCTCATGTATCTAATCTCATCTAGGTATGTTTTTCTTATTTTTAACAAGATTTTAGTGGTGAAAATTTGTTTTTTTTATATAGTTGTATGTATAGAATTTCAATTCTATTTTTTGTATAGTAGATTGTGTTTTTTGATTGATTTTTACGTAGACATTGATAATGTTAAGTGTTAGGTTTGTTTTAAGTATATTAGCTTGTGTTTTGGTGTAATTTTTGGGCTAGTGAGGAGGTGGAGGGACGCTATCATGACTCAGTTAACTCGGTCATCGTTCAGACTGATTATGTGGGCGTCCGGACTTTTGGTTTGGTCGTTCAGACTCTTGTCGTAGTGTTTCAGTGATATACATTTTCGTTTTGATTATGTCCGGACTCTCTTTCAAGGAAGTCCAGACGCTTTAATGTTAAATAAATTTACATTTTTATTATTTATTATTTAAATAAATGACTTAGATATTTTTATATGCATGTTCTATATTTCTTTTGGTATACAAAAAAATCCTGAATCTGATGAAATTAGTCCTTCGTTGCTTTATAAAAAGACGCATACTACTAAAGATGGCATGTGGACTTCAGAAGATGAACGAGAAAATTTTGTAAGTTGTTAAGTTAGTTTTAATGATGCATTCGTATGCGTTTATGTTTTATATGTACTATTTTTTATCTGCTTTTCTAATTTTTTAGGAAAAAATAGAGGCGTTACAGTTGCAGCACGAGTCAGAGGGAAAGTCATATACCGAAGTGTAGATCTTCACTGAGGTGTTGGGGACGAAAGCGGGTTACGTGCGAGGTTTAGGCCGTTCAGTACGGTCTGTTGGATCATCTTCATCAGCATCGTCTGTTGATTTGTCCTGGAGATTGGAGGAGGCCAGATTACAGATTGAGGAGATGAAGGCTAGACAGTTGGAATATGAATTGCTTCTGGTTAAGCGGTCAGATATGGAGCAGACAATGCGAGAGCATCTGCAGATGATGGAGGAGCAGCAACGGAAGAAAGACGAAGAGCTGATGAAGATGATGGCGGAGCAGCAACAGAAAAAAGACGAAGAGAACCAGAAGATGATGCAGGAGCAGCAAAAGAACCTAGTGGAACAACAAGAAAGGAGGATGCAACTAATGGCGGAGCATATGCGTGAGCAGCTGATGGAGCAGATGAGACAGATGCAATCTCGTTCGACACCCAAACGAAAATTTGGGTAAATTTATATATTTTTACTATTTTGTCAGTACCTATCCATTATGTATTTTATTTACTTTTAATAACAATTGCATATTTGTAGATATTTTATTATATTATAAGCAATAATTATCTTCATAAATTTTAATTAAATTAATCCAAATATATAGAAAATCGTTCGCACGGGTGTTACATGTCGTTCGCACGTATATTTTTCGTTGTAGCGTGCGCACGCATAACTATCCGTCCGAACACTTTACTTTAAATTATATAGTCCGAACGGTGTATATAACGTCCACACGTTCTTAAAATAAGAAACCGTGCGCACGATACACCAAAACGTTCGAACGTGTGCAACGTACAACGAGTCCGAACTGTACACGTAAAGGTTCGAACCGCGTTTTCAGATGACAAAATAAATTTCGTCATAATGAAACTACGGTGCGGACGTCTTCATGAATACGTCTGGACATATTCACATAAGCGTTCAGACGTTAATATACAACGGTGCAAACATTTATTGCGTGGCAAAATGTATTTTCATTGCATTGGATTAATCATTCACATGAGCTGTGCGAACGTTTAAGCTCCAACGTTCACACAACTCATGTGAAGGGTTTGGACTGTACTGGGCATGACCATTTGAATTTCGTCAATATGGCACCAAAACGTTCGGACCTAAACCGTCCGAACGGGTTTGGGTGACAAAACACGAAAATCGTCACCCAAAACCTTTGCTGACAGGCTTTAGGTGACAAACTGGGGTGACAACCCGGTTTTGTCACCCAAAACCTTAGGTGACAAAATTTGTACTTTGTAGTGACATCTTCAAGATGAGAAAATCACTCCGAGTGTGTAGCTGCCAACCGATCCACTAAGAGGGTTTAAACATTCAAATGACGATTTTGTTTCAGCAAAACGTTTGTTAAATTACAAATTTGATAAATTGTAACTAATTCAAATGAAACATATATATTTGAGCCTGCACCAAATGGTCAATTGAGAACCTCTAAATCTCCTCTTTGGCAAATCCTTTCCAAGCACACTTGCTTCACGATCACTAGAACTTCAGCACTCACAAATCTTAAGAACTTCTAAGGTTACCCACTCACAATAAGAATTCAAGGTGATTGATTTTCTTGATGAACGAGAGAGAATTTGTGTATTTACTTGTTCGAGATTGCGCAATTTTCAAAATGATCTCTCTAAAGATATATTTCGCGATTTTAAGAGACTGAAAGTGGAGGTTTCATCGTTGAAAGATGGCCCTTATAACAAACTCGGGTGAGAAACGGATATCTTTTAATTTGTTAGATTTTAACAGACTCGAGTTTGAGTGAACCTCAAGCCTCTCGTAAGCTTTCACTTTGATCAGTGTCCCAGAATCTGACACCAAGCTATCTAGGCTCAAGCCAGCTCAATTTCTCTATAACTTCTTCTGCAGTACTCTGTATCTACAGAACTCAGCAGTACTAGTTGAGCTTCAAGTTAGATCCAACTTGTTCTTTGTAAATCTTATGAACAGACTTTCGTACAAGATACGTTTTACAAGAGTTAATTAACATTCAATTATTAATAACTCTTTTGAAACGGAAGTTAGTGTAAAAACTGAGAGCAGAAAGAAAAGAAAGCTTAAGCTAACGATAGAAGAATGTGGAGAATACTCCAAAATGCGATTCTGTTTTCTATATTCTGTAAAGCTGCAAGGACGTCCTCTTATATACACGGAGGAGTAACAGAATGGAAAGAGAAAAATATAGCTAACCTACAATTAGACTAGGACGTCGGAGAAAACTACCCTACTACACGATAAAGAAATATAACAGAATGCTATACACTAGAATGATTCCTTATACAACAGAATGCTATACACCAGAGTAGCTCCACATACACTCAGACCCTTTAACACTCCCCCTCAAGATGGAGCGTGCAAGTTGTGCACACCCATCTTGCGAAGGAGGTTGTGGAACTGAGCAGAACCGAGGCCTTTGGTCAGTAAGTCCGCAATCTGCGCATGTGAGGGAACATGTAGGGTACGAACCAAGCCAGATTGAACGTTCTCTCTAACAATGTGACAATCTATATCGATGTGTTTTGTTCTCTCGTGGAAGACGGGATTGGCAGCTATGTGCATTGCGGCTTTGTTGTCACAGAATAGGAGAGATGGAGATGAGTGAGCGATATTTAAATCTGCAAGAAGACGTCTTAACCAGGTGAGTTCACAGCAGGTAGATGCCATGGACCGGTATTCTGCTTCTGCTGAGGATCGAGAGACCGTCTGCTGTTTCTTGGATTTCCACGAAATGAGGGAGTCACCGAGGAACACACAGAAACCAGTGACTGAGCGACGTGTATCTGAGCAAGCAGCCCAGTCGGCATCACAAAATGCCTTCAACTGTAGCTCAGAGTTGATCGGAAAAAATAATCCCTGTCCAGAGGTTCCTTTTAAATATCGCAGAACGTGATGTGCAGCATCCAAGTGGGGCTGCTTTGGAGAGTCTAAGAATTGACTTAGAACCTGCATGGAGTAAGTCAGATCTGGTCTTGTAATCGTCAAGTAGAGTAGTCGCCCCACTAATCGTCGATATGAGGTAGCATCTGCAATGGGCTCCCCCTCAAATCGACTGAGTTTCAAATTTTGTGCCATGGGACACTTTGCAGGTCTGGCTCCAAGAAAACCAGCATCGGACAGTACTTCTAGAGCATATTTGCGTTGACAGAGCGAAATTCCTTTGGCAGATCTGGCTATTTCGAGACCAAGAAAATATTTGAGGATGCCGAGATCTTTGAGTTTGAATTGCAGATCAAGAGTCTGTTTGAACTCATGAATGAATGTGATATCATTCCCGGCAAGAATTATGTCGTCCACATACACCAGGAGGGTCGTGTATGAGCAGCCAGATTTCTTCACAAACATAGAGTAGTCAGCTTTGGATTGTGCAAAACCGTGAGATAGAATAAAAGAAGAGAGCTTTTCAAACCACTGTCGTGAGGCCTGCTTCAGGCCATATATGCTCTTGTGAAGACGACAAACGAGGGGTTCACCATTCTCCCCCTGCTGCTCATACCCCGGAGGAAAAGTCATGTAGACTTCCTCATGCAAATCACCGTGTAAAAAAGCGTTGTTCACGTCGAGCTGATGAAGGTGCCAGTTCTGAGTGGCAGCAACAGCAAGGAGAGTCTTGACAGTAACCAACTTGGCTACGGGAGAGAAAGTCTCCTGATAATCTAAGCCAGCTCGTTGGGTGTAGCCCTTGGCCACGAGGCGGGCCTTCTTTCGCTCCTCAGTTCCATCAGCGTGAAACTTGGATTTGTAAACCCATTTACAAGATACGGGTGTTTTGCCAGGAGGAAGAGAGGTGACAGACCAAGTGTTGTTTTGGACCAAAGCTTGGAATTCAGTATCCATGGCAGCACGCCAAGAAGGGTGTAATCGAGCCTCATCATAGTGTTGAGGATCAACAGAGGAGGAAATTGACAGAGCAAAAGCACGGTGAGCAGGAGACAATTTATCATAAGAGAGAGAATGAGATAAAGGGTGAGAAGTACCTGAAAACTGGGAAGGAACTGTCTGTGGCATGTCTGATTGAGGAGAGGAAGCTGTGGAGGCCAAGAGACAATGGTAATCTTGGAGATATGTAGGTGGGCGACGAGAACGTGAAGAACGGAGAGGTAAAAGAGGTGGATCAGATGGAGGTGGTGAGGATTCTGGTGTCAAGGAAGATTCAGGTGTAGTGGGTATGGTGGGTGCAGAAGTATCAGTAGAAACCGAGGGGCAGTTGTGTGGTGCAAAAGTGTCTGTAATTGGAAGAGGACAAAAAATGGAATCATTAGTATGTGTATGGGAGGAGTCATTGGCAGGTTGACTATGAAAGGGAAAGATGAATTCGTGAAAGACTACATCACGTGATATAAAAGTTTGTTTGGTTTTTAGGTCATAAAGGCGATATGCTTTCATGCCAGGAGGGTAACCGATGAAAACACACTCTCGAGCTCGTGGATCAAATTTTGAACGAGCTCGGTGCAGAGTGGCAGCATAGTAGAGACACCCAAATACGCGGAGATGAGTGTAAGAAGGTTTTGAGGAGAATAAAAGTTCATGAGGTGATTTATTTGAGAGAAGAGGAGAAGGGATACGGTTGATGATGTAGGTGGCAGTTAAGATACAATCTCCCCAAAAAGATAATGGCATGTTGGCTTGGAAGAGTAAAGCTCGGGCTACATTGAGTAGATGCTGGTGTTTACGCTCCACAACACCATTTTGTTGTGGAGTTTCAACACAACTGAGGTGATGGATGATTCCATTTGAGGCGTAGAAATCTGGAAAGTGGAACTCAGATCCATTGTCAGATCGAATGCATTTTATTTTAGAAGAAAACTGAGTTTCAACAAGTTTGTAAAAAGACTGCAGATGGGTTCGAGTTTGAGATTTTGAATGCATAAGATACACCCAAGTGGCCTTGCTGAAATCATCGATTATTGTAAGAAAAAACCGTGAACCATTGACAGAAACAGTAGAGAATGGACCCCAAATGTCGCAATGTATTAATTCAAATTTTGAAGTAGATGTGTGTGTTGATAATGGAAAACATAACCGACGTTGTTTAGCAAGGGGACAGATTCTACAATGGTTGTGTTGAGAAATATGTATTCCCGGTACAGACTTATGAAGTAAACTAAGTCTAGGGAAGGAGAGATGCCCAAGTCGACGATGCCAAAGGTCATATTGCTGGTCAGTCGTGGTGGCAAGAGCATTGACATTAGAGGAGTTGATGTTTGGGTAGACTGAAATGACAGAGTCCAGTTGAAAGTGATAAAGGCCATTCTCAAGCTTCCCCTCTCCAATCATCATCCAGGTAGACAGGTCCTGTATAAAACATGAATTGGAGAGGAAAATTAAACAACAGTTATGTGTACGAATCAATTTACTGGCAGAAATAATGTTGAAAGAAAATTCTGGTACACATAGAACGTCTGTCAGAGTGATGGAGTTGGAAAGAGCCACGGTGCCTATATGAGTAACTGGAGCCCGTGCACCAGTAGGCAATGTAACAGTGGCATTGGCAATACCAGTAATGGTAGTGAATTGAGAGAGAGAGCATATGATATGGTCGGTTGCCCTTGTATCCAAAATCCAACCAGGTGATTTGTGAGAGGTGGCTAGTGCATTTGACAGGCAAATGGAGATACCTGAGAAGGTGGAAGAAGAGGGATGAGTAGCACTGGTTTTCTCCAACTGTAGATTGCCAACTTGATTGACAGAGGAGTTGGGCCTGTGTGAGGCCATGGTACTGCTGTGAGTCTGCAATTGTGGTTGCAACATAGCAAGTATCTGCTGACACTGATCAGGTGTGATGGTCAGCTGAGAAAAATCTTGAGAGAGTGTTGGAGCATTGACAGTTGCTGAAGCTTGATTCACAAGAGGTGAAGTGCCTCTGTTTTTAGTGAAGGTGAAATCTGGTGGAAACCCGTGCAATCTATAGCACTTATCTTGAGTATGACCAAGCTTCCCACAATGACTACAAGTGGGTTTTGTCTTCTTTACAGCTTGTCCATATCGATTTTGACTTGGTTTGTAAACCATGTTTGCAGCAGGAAGAGTGTGGTTCATATCATGCGCATTGTTAGAAAACTTACTAGCAAAGGCAACAGAGTCATGCTGCTGAGACATTGCAGAGACTTCTCTCTGTCGTTCTTCTTGCAGCACAAGGGAAAAAACTTTGTTGACAGATGGCAAAGGGTCCATCAAGAGAATCTGCCCACGAACGTGGGAGTATGAGTCATCCAAACCCATGAGAAATTGCATCACGTGTTCTTCAGATAAATAAGAGTTTGATTGTTGGGGTCGATAGTTAGCAAGCTCTTCCCAAAGGCCCTTCAACCGAGTATAATATGAGATCACAGAACCATGGTGTTGTGTGAGAGATGAGATGGTCTTTTGGAGCTGGTATATTCTAGGACCATTACTTTGGCTGAACCTCTCCTTCAGATCTACCCAAATCTGGCGGGCTGTGTCCATATAAATGACACTGGTGCTCATCTCTTTGGGAATGGAGTTGACAATCCAAGCTGAGACTACCATATTGCATCTACGCCAGGCAGAGTATTTGGAATCTGTAGAAGGAGGTGCTGAGATAGTGCCATCAACAAAACCTTCTTTGTTCTTCACACTCAACGCCATGGTCATGGACCTGCTCCAACTGGAATAATTGTCCTCAGTCAAAATGAGAGAAACGAGCTGCAAACCCGTATTGTCTCCATGGTGGAGATAATAGGGACTCGTTATATCTTCGGTGATGTTGGGAGTAGATACTTCACTGTTGGAAGTCATGATAGAAAAATAACTATTCCCTCTGATACCATGTAAAAACTGAGAGCAGAAAGAACGATAGAAGAATGTGGAGAATACGCCAAAATGCGATTCTGTTTTCTATATTCTGTAAAGCTGCAAGGACGTCCTCTTATATACACGGAGGAGTAACAGAATGGAAAGAGAAAAATATAGCTAACCTACAATTAGACTAGAACGTCGGAGAAAACTACCCTACTACACGATAAAGAAATATAACAGAATGCTATACACTAGAATGATTCCTTATACAACAGAATGCTATACACCAGAGTAGCTCCACATACACTCAGACCCTTTAACAGTTAGTGCCAATATATAAAAGTATAACACTTGAACTATACTACTCTCTCAACCACTCTCACCACGTACTACAAAATGACAAAAACTACTAGAAGTACTCATGATTTGACCATCAAGGCCCTATAAGAATAAGATAAGATCGAATAAAGCTCAACACCCAACCGCAACGTAGGGTCGCACAGGTCTCCTTCAATAAATGACTTCGTTATTAACTTACTCTCTCCTTTTTCTTTTTCTTTTTTGTTAAACAATGTTACCCTCTCTTTATCGGCCTATAAATAGAGAAAAGAAAGCCATCGTCTTTACAATCTGTCTCCAACATTTTCTCTGACTAATAGTTGCTTTCTAAGAGAAATGGGTTCTAAGGCTTTTCTTTTGCTAGGTCTTATGTTTGCCATTGTGCTCCTCATCTCTTCGGAGGTGGCGGCAAGGGATTTGGCTGAGACTACCTCTGAACAACACGGTGCGCGCGTTACGATCATAACATGCATTTTGTACCAGCTTGCTGACATTTATTTATCTACACATTTCCATCGGCAGTTCTTGTGTTACACTTAGTATTATAGTCACGCACAAGTCCAAGCTAGCTAGCATCTATAGAGCAGTATTTGTCGAGTTTTTGCTCGCAACATACACGCACAGCTTGGCCAATAAAAACTTTTTTTCCTAAGCTTTACCAATAAAAACTTGCTAGCTTTTCATGCTGTGTATGATCCATGGTGTTGTCAAAGTAAGACAGCGTATATATAGACAATTAAATCATACTAACAATGTGCCATTTTACACGTGCAGCGGAGGCCGCTACAATGGGAAGTGAGGTAGATGACCCAAAGTATTACGGTGGCGGCGAGCACGGTGGTGGCGGCGGGTACGGTGGCCGTGGTGGAGGGTACAGTGGTGGTGGCGGGTACGGTGGCCGCGGTGGAGGGTACAGTGGTGGTGGTGGCGGGTACGGTGGTCGCGGTGGAGGGTACGGTGGTGGTGGCGGGTACGGTGGCGGCGGCGGGCATGGCGGTGGAGAGTACGGTGGTGGTGGCAGGCACGGTGGCGGAGGGCGCGGAAGGTGCTGCACTGGAAAAGAAGCTCAGAAGGAAAAAGCAGCCAAGCCCTAGAAGGTCGAAAAGGAAGTCTCTGTGCGTGCGTGAATCATGTAACATAGAAATAAGATCGCGCATACATTAATTGAGTGAAATAGGAATAAGCGTGCGGTTCCTTGTCTCTCCATTCAAATTGCCCTCAGATCACCTTAAATATGTGACCCTCTGAGGACAAGTGTTGGCCCTCGATCACATCACTTGGAACTTTCCCTGTGACTTTTTTATGTACTTGTAACTTAAATATCCATCATGTGGTACTGTGCCTTCAATTATGCATGCTCTCTAGGCTCTCAAACTACACGTACAGAAATCAAACGGCTCACAAAATGAAGCCCAAATGTCATTCTTGAAGCCACCCCACGATCTTCTTGTAGCCCAAATGTAGCGCAAGATCGTTAACTACCCCTGCCGACTGTCGTATTATATCAGGGCGTCCATCAAGGTTCCATAAGCAAGAAAAACAAATGTTTACAAGGAGATCACTTGTATTCATTCACAAAAGAGTATTAAGTCTACCTACCTTAGAAACAATTAAAAGTTTGGGAATAAATGTTTTGAAACATATATTATAATCATACGTATAGATCTTAAGCAGAACATTGTTCATAGTTTTCTTCTAATGTATAACAATATCCCTTTATGCTTAAGATTCTGAATCATGACTATTTATTTTTCTAGATCCAATATACTGCTTTCAAATCGAGAATCGTTGCAATTTAATTACTAACTATAATAGTACTACTTTAGTTCAGGACTAGTGTTATAGAATTAAAATTTTCATTTCAAATTTTGTGCTAAGTATAGAATGAGACAACAATACATGTGGGGGAAAGCTGAAATAGGAAGGAAAGGTAGGTAGAAAGAAAGAATGAAAGAAATAAAGTAATTAAAGGTAAGAATTAACAAATAGAGAACTCTATTTCCCTTTTTCGGCCGAGAAATAAAGATAACATCTTCTCATGAATAACCTTGACCCTGTTAAGTAATTAAACTTAAAGGAAATAATTAACAAACAGAACTCTTTTTCCCTTTCTCGGCCGAGAAATAAACATAACATCTTCTCATAGGTACGAAGTCCCCCCCCCCCCCCCGCCCCACAAAGTTTTCCAAAAATATTGTTTGTAGTTTGCACTTTTTTAAATATAAGGGAAAAATTAGTAGTAATCTTTGAAATAGTCTCCCCAAAAATTTTGGAAAAATAACCAGATCAGGAAGAAACAACCTGTGAGAGATGAAATAACTATTTTATAAGTGGACCCTCTAATTTTAATTTTCAAAAAATACTAACATTTTTTTTCTCCCTCTATTTTTTCTAAAATTCCTCCCTCCCTCCCTCCATTTTTTTCTAAAATTTCTCTCTTCCTTCCTCTTTTCTGAAATGTCTCTTTTTTAGAGGGTATTTTCTACTTTTCTTTCTCTCTACCACTTTTCTAAAAATTTTCTCCTTTCTCTCACTTCTACCTCACTATTTGCATTTTTATTGTCCAATTTTGTCTCCATGGCCTCTTCTCTTTTCTCTCCTATTATTTTACCTCATATACATAAAAATACATATTCAACTTTTGGAATACAACAATTTTTTTGTTTTGCACACAAAAATTATTCTTCGAAGTGAGAATTCTAAATTTTATTACATTTAGAATTTAGAATACATAGATTTAGTGCACTAGGTGAGATTGAGGAAATATGAGAAGTAAAATATTGGGTTACGCGGGTCACGACAAATCCACCTCTGGAGGCGAAATATTTTCCCAATGAATTGTAATCGGATCTTTCGATTGCAATAGTCAGCGCCTCAAGAGATTGAGTGCACAAGCTAAGCCGCAAAATCCATGGCAAAAGTGAGTTCCATCCATGGGCTCGTCGATGACAAAGGTCAAGTGGTGACCCTTCATCAACCACATCCATGTCGGCTGAATATTTCTTCGATAATCGATCTAAGATACGACATGAACTAGTCATTCTTTGTTCTCGACGGAGTCAAACGGTGGCGAGGCTGGGACCGGGTTTCATGACTGCAAACATCATCTCCATTGTAGAGAGAGTCGTTGAGGCCGACCACAATACTCGACGGTGGTTTGGGTTTGCGTTTTTCACCTTTTAGATTCAACGGCACGGGTTAACCGTGGAGGAAGTTGTAGCTTTTACTGAAGATAAGCCCATTTTTATTTAATCACGCGTGGTTGATGAACGATTTTCTTGGGTTTGTGTTCTTAGCCTATAGAGTTGACGGTAAGGAGTTTGTGGTGGAGGAAGTTTAAGCTTTTGCCGACGAAAAGGTGACATTTTTTAAACGCGCGTGGTTGATTCGCAATTTTCTCGAGTGTCAATAGATTTGAAGGCAATCTCATGTTCCCTTAAAGAGTCATGATCAGGATTCATTCGAACCCTTCAAAGAAAAGATTTTTTTACGTACCAGGTAAGAGCAAAAAAAACTCACTTATCCTGAAAGAACACAATTTTTATCAAAAAGGTATAATTTTTTTAATTTTAGATAGAAAATTATTATTTATAATTCAAGATCCATGTTGATAACAACCACAAAAGCATATATAACGCACATATCCTTAAACTAGTAACTTACTAATAATATTATTGTGTCATAAATTAAAAGTATAACGCACATATACTTATTGGTTGTTGCAGCTCTACCCTACCCAATTTCCGATCGATACATTCAATTTTCCTAGCTAGGGAAATGAATTGGACGTCGTACGCATTCATGCATCTGAGATAAGTACTACCTATAGACGTTATCTGCTGTCTAAAGTCTTTTAGTCCCCACCAGATCAGTAATGAGATGGGATGCGGTAGTCCTACAATTAATGCCATTCTGATAGCGTCCCTATTACCATATTTGGCAACTTCTTCAGCCATTATTGGAGCCCCTCGGCTCTCCAATGTCGGCAAGATCCACACACTAGTAGAAAAGTGCGGTACAACCACGAGATAGAGCGCGGTCAGCGGCTTGCCGTCAGTAAAGCACCAGCTTTGTCTACCGCTAAGGGATATTCGTCAACGATGACTTAGAAGACCTCGACGGCAACAAAAACGTCGGGGTCGGCAGCTTATCGTCAGTAAAGTACTACCTTTATCCACGGCTGAAAGATATCCGTCAAAAATGACTTTATAAGACCTCGACGGCAGCAATGACGTCAAGAATTGTTACAGAATCGGCGCAAGTCATCGTCGCCAATGGGTTTCTTGGAAAATGTTGAGACTGACGAACTGATCTTGGTGAAGGTCATCTATTCTTCGACCTCCTCCTTCTTGCCCATTGTGGAAGCTCGTCGACAGAGATTATGTGGAGTTATAACTCAGCTCGAAGGCAAACTTCTCGCAATAACCAGGTTACAGTTTGCATCCAATGATCGGGTTACAGGCCCAGGAATTGGGGGAAAATTTAAATTCCCCCATCTTGCTTTCGGTGTTGGTACTCTATTCGACAATGAGAGTCAACATTTCTTTTTGCAATTTGTCCCCTCCAGATTCCATGGTGGCCTTGGCATTTGGCGTCCACATTACATCAAAGGAATAACATTCCTCGCATGGGCATAGCTCCCCCTTCACCTACCTTCATGCGTTCTTATCAGGTTTTCGAATTTTGGGTGAGCATATTTCCACCTGCTAGCTTGTCATTTCTGAGAGCTTTTTGTGCACCTGTTGTTTGTGAGAACGACACATAGACTGTCCATGGCTTAGCACGAACACATTTTCTTATTGCCACCAATATATGGCCGAAGTGTTTGAGAGTTCACTGCACTACCGTTTCTTTTCAAGTATAGTATGCTTTCATTTGTTATAACTATAAACCTCTTTGTTCCCACACAACTTTTATATTCCAGCAATATTGTGAAATAAAGTGCAGAGTGCAGAGCTTTTTATGCACCTGTTATGCACGGTGTGTGCCTTTAAAAGATTCAATTGATGATGATATTTACTTATCCATAGAAAAATACAAAATTAGATATAGCTTTTGGAAGTAAAAGACCTGAAACAACAAAAACTAAATTGTAACTTCAAAATGGATAGACAAATATGATATAATCATTGTTGGCGATTTGATAAGAAATATTAAACAATGTGTTCTAATGATAATTAATATATTTCTTTTAGCTTCTTTAGCGAAACCGGATTGACAAAGAGTAGAGTTTTTCCAAATAGTCTATCTTATCTTGACTGTAGTTTTTGTCAGTTAGAAACAAACAATTGATCCTATTAAAAATAACAATCTGCATTGTGTTGTAGTAGCATGAATATAACCCACCGAGAATGGTAGCTCAATAGTTAGTGTTGGCAGGTTCTTGTGTTTCTGAGTAAACCATTCTTTCTCGTGGGCACAGTTATGCTCAACAAAAATTGTTTATACACAGTGATCATCTTGGATGTTTCTATATCCCCAAATTGGAATACGACATGACACTTAGTTATATTGTTTGGTTGTCTAGTTTCTCAACCTACTTTTTTGTTGTTCACTTCAGGGTTTTCTTCATGCTTCCCTGGTTGAACAAATGGAGGCTCACAAAATATTGCGTACTGGCCCATATTGCAAGAAGATTTTCTCATGAAAACTCTTGATAAAAATGACTTTTATTAGCCTTTGGTAACATTGTTGCTACCTCTCAAGATTATCCCGAATTTCCACTAGCATCAAGTCATCAACTACTCTTGCCTATCTTGGTAAGGGAAGACAAGATTCATGTGGTTGTTGAGAGTAAAGCTGGAATTGCGTTCAGCCTTCTATCATTGGAAATTCGAGAAGATGGGGGAGGAAGTCAATCTTTCGTGGATAGAGGAACAAGAGAAATTTTAGGGTGCACTGATATCTATAGGGCTTGGATATGGTCATTAGTGTTTACTTTTGCCTAGGCTCTTACCTTGCATTGATGCTATTTTGAATTCATGCAAGTGACACAGTTTGTTCTTGGCACCCTGTTGTCTCTGTTTTGTAGCTCTTTTCTAAAAGTCTCATTTAGCTCTTTTAGGTTGTTGCCAACCAGATAATTCCCTTCCTTATCTCTTATTGTTTCAATCTCTAAGCAATCTTGAAGTGTCACCGTCCTTCTAGAAGCCTTCTATAAGCTCTGTTTATTTGCATATAAAATTTATTGTTTTAGTTTCTAATCCTCAAATCATGCCCTGTACCATGCTCCAATGTTTGTAGAATAGTCACTCCATATGCACATTATATCTGTTTGAATATCTTATTTTTTGGGTTTATCTGCTTTTGCTGTCTGCAGATGTTGAGTCATCATCTTTTTTGGGTTTTGCCCATAAAAGGGAAAGGGTGAAGGAATAATAATGTATTAGTTTTATGGATGTCTGCAGCGGTATTATTTTGTTAAAAAAAACACACAGTACCTCTAAAATTTAGGAAACAAAACGGCACAAAAATGAAACCACATAGCTACAAACACGTTAAAAATAGAAATATACATGTTTGTCTAAGTCCAAAATAGAAATTGGTCAAATAAGTATAAGTCCATAATGTCGTGAGCTTCTCCTACACCAGTGTAAGTGTTTACAAACTTACCAACACAAGCAGCCAAAACTAACGTGCATATACTACCACCATCACCCAATAATTAAAGCATTTGTGCTAAGCTTCACGTAAAAAGAGTAATAGTGCATAATGGGAGGGCATAATTAGTTATATTTATTTGAAATGTATAGGAAAATTGCAGCAACCCAAAGTCAACTTGCAATCCCCAAATAAAAATATATTACCGTCGTATATAGCAATTGCATTATATATATATTAGACCCATTAAATGGGATAAAAACACTAAAAGGTACGAAGGATACGAAGAGAAATGAAAGAACCAGTTTTGTGAGGGATACAATTTGGGTTTCGGGCGGGAAAGAGTTGTCGCTCGCGAAAAGAAGTGAAAACTTTGCTTTATGGGCAGACGCGACTTTTGAAGCAAATATCACTTCAAATCTTGGATTTTTACTAAGTCTTACTCCTACACTCAGTTCGCAGAGTCCTCAGCCATCGTCTACAACTGGGGAGCTCATTAGCTGCTTTAGGGGAATTCACAGAAATTGTGGTTACTGTTATCAGAAAAATTCAAAGAAGAGGTGGGTGCTTTCTCTCATGGCTCAGTTGTTTTGGAATAGGAATGTGTAGTTAATTCTCTCAAGTTTTTCGAACCTGTGGCCATTCCCTTTTTTGGTTGCAGAGAAAGGGGGATGTAGTTCCCAACGATCCTCTGAACAGATTCGGGGTGCTAAAGCTTTGCAACCGCGATCATCCCAATATTCCTTGCAAGACAGACCTCTTGGGTCTTCAGACGACTCTACACAGCCACCAGATGGATGGCTAGAACATGGAGATGTTCGCAATGATGAGCGCTATGAAGGTAAGTGTAAAATATGTAACTGGAAGTAGCTTCAGAAAGAGATGAAAAGGGAAGAAAGATGAGAAAAATAGAGTATTGGAAATGAATGAATATTATTTTTATTTCAACTATACACAGAGTTGTCAAATACTAGAATATGTTCAACAATAGCATTTCTTACCCACCGAATGCATTTTGGATATGTGTTCACCAACTAGTTTTTAGTTTTGTATAGTTATTAGCCTATTTATTGCTAGTTCCCAAAGAGGATAAGGACGAGTTATACACCTGAGTCTTGGTGAGTTTGAGATTGTCTATTTACGTTCCCTCTAGTGTTTGCAACTTTTACTTCCCTGCATTAAGTGTTTGTATTTGTTGCATAAATTTGATTGGTTCACTTTTCTATGCTGTCAAATGGCCTCTGCACAGGGGGATTTTGAACTTAATTGGGATAGATATGAGGATCGCGAGTGCATCAAGAGAAAGCTGGCATGTAGTTACAAGACATATAGATATGATTTGCATAACATTTTCAAAGGGTTTCCAACGAAAGAAGCAGCCTTGGCTAATCCTCCGGAAGAAATGCGTGCAGAAACATGGAAAATCATGTGCGACCAGTGGGAAGAGGAGGGATACAAGGTGAAACATATGATTGGTTGTGATGTTCATATATTCTGAAGGAGAATGAATTATGAGTGCAATTGTGATTTGTAGAACATCTGTCAGCGGAATGCGATCAATAGGAGGAAGCTCAAAGTGCCTCACACCTCTGGCTCAAAGTCTCTACAAAACCTGCGGGCAGAGCAGGTAACAATTAATTAGTTTAATGAAGTGGTACTTCCACATTATTTTGGACTAAATCTCACATTATTTTACAGAGTGACAAAGATGAGAATTTGATTGTATTTTACAAGCGATCACACTTACGAAAATCGGATGGCAAGTTCATCAATGAGGTGGCAGAACAAACATATGTGAGTATGAGTTGAATTTAACTTCACTTAGCAGCAGCCCAAGTTTATCCACTTACTCCCTATGCTAAGATTGCAATCACTTAAGTATGTTAAAGTTTACGAAATAAGCTTGTGGTTGTTTTAGCACACGATTCAATTGGTGATGTTTTTCAGTTTTTGTATTGCTTTGAATCACATTCACTTGGAAATAGCAGTTACATACTTGTATTGCAGAAAAGCCATGGACTTGTACTAGTTTTAATTCTCTGTTTTATAGTTTCAAATTTGCAATCACTTAAGTATGTTAAAGTTTACGAAATAAGCTTGTGGTTGTTTTAGCACACGATTCAATTGGTTATGTTTTTCAGTTTTTGTATTGTTTTGAATCACATTCACTTGGAAATAGCAGTTACATACTTGTATTGCAGAAAAGCCATGGACTTGTACTAGTTTTAATTCTCTGTTTTATAGCTTATTTTACTCTATTATTCAAATTTACTCAGAAAAAGGAGGTAGCTATCATGTTGCAGTACACATTTAGACGACACTTTCCACTTACTCTTCCTCAAGCTACCATTTTTTGTTTTGGCATTTTTCTTCGAGTGCATGTATTTCAGAAACATTCTTCCATGTACTAGTCAATGCCCACAAATTCATAGCTAATTATAAATTTACTTTTTGTTGGTATTTAAATTATCTGCAGGAAATACTATTACAGTTTTGGATTTATGATCTGAGATGAACTCCCTGAATCAAGACAACATTTCTATGTGATGCAACCAACATAAGAACAGGGGTTGGACATAAGTCTTTTTTTTTTTGTAAGTAAAGCAATGTTCATGTTTTGAACTGACATGGTCAGATTGCCCAAGGAGTTCAAGAGGATCAGGTGGTTACCATAGTTACAAATGCAGCTAGCCTCCTCACATTTTTAGTTTTTGTAAATTTGAACAAACTATGAAATTGCAAGTAAATATATGTGATTCTGTAAATCAAGTGCTCTGTTCTTTGAGTATATAAATTTGTGCTCTGTACTCTGTAAATCTCTACTTGTGGAGAAGTTATTTAATTTTTGTTGGTCAGGTGAAAGAAATAAACAAATGTAGAAAAATGTGAAATTGAATAAATTAAACAATGAAAAATTGTAAATGACTATCTGAAAAAATAAAAATAGAAATAGAAATGCAAAAAAGCAGAGGCGACCATGGATGTCGTTATCAAAGAATCTGCTGCGTGGGCAAAACTAAATCAAAGCACAAATGTTGACGAGAAAAGAAAAATTTGTCGTGGCCATTGCCCACTGCCCACGGTGTACAGAGGTCAGCAAAACTCTTCCTTCCCGTCATGGTTTGGTTAGTCCAGATTTGTGACCACCTTTCCCGTCGTCTTCAGCTCGTCGACAAAGAAGGAAGCTAGCATCCTTCACGACATAGTCATCGTCGGCAAAGGCAGAGGCGTCCTTGACGAGTTATACCGCGTCGGCAGTGACGGACCGCAACCTTGACGTCTCAATCAGTTGTCGGCAGAGGCAGTGACATTCTCGACCTCCTTTAAGTCGTCGGCGAGTGAGCAACGGAGACCAGCCCGTCCTAATCGCAGGACCCTTCATCGACGAATGCTGGGATGTTCTTCCAACGCGATTTCCCGTCGACGTAGCAACCGATTCCCGACGTGGGAAAAAGGTCGTCATGGCAGGCCAATGTTGACGTTGCAATCTCGACCGACCTTCGACGACTGAAAGTCGTGGCTGAAGAGCAACTCCGACGACTTTTGCCATTTTTGTCTACGAAAGCCTCCGTCGGCGATGACCGAATTTCTACTAGTGACATTAAAAGCAATATTATTTAATTTACAGGCAACTTCTGACAATATTGCATGATCAATGTATCCAGGAAAAAAAAGGAGGGAATAAATTAAGAGTATTCTAGAAGCGAATCCAAAAAAAAAATAAGAAGGTCTATATATCACCAAAATTCAATGCTCGTACATGTTAGTATTGAATTTAAAACAAGAATCAAGATAAAAAGGAAAAACAAATACAAAGAAATTCTTAAGCAAGTTAATAAATTACTTCACGAGACTCGGATTGTGGAAGCTGCTAGCCCTACTCGTGAGAACAAACTCCTCCTCTGTCTAGGTTTAGGGAATTAAATCAGCACGAGGGTTGACTCAGACGAAATTGTGGACCTGATTCATTTATGTCTCAACGACTTTCACAGTTTTATTCAATGCCCTGAAATCCACGCATGAAAAACTTGTGGCTTACATTCGTACTCGTATGCTCTAGCATTAACGTCTTACTAGTTGGGTAGCATATTCAAGTATGCAGCATGAGCTTATTCATTCTTCAACCAAGATTCAAAACCAGATAACTAAGATTAAAGTCAATAAGCTCAAGTAATCCAAAAACTAATCAAGAGAGGTAAGGAGATAAGCAATCACACACAAGACAACGCAGCTTGTTTGAGAATTGAAAACCCTTTTGAAGAACATCTTCAAGATGAGAAAATCACTCCGAGCATGTAGTTGCCAACCGATCCACTAGAGAGTTTAAACTTACAAATGACGATTTTGTTACAGCAACACGTTTGCTAAATTACAAACCAGCTGATCAACTGTAACCATTCAAATGACACAATTAAACCTACGCTAAACGATCAATTAAGAACCTCTAAACAAATCCTTTCCAAGCCCACTTGCTTTACGATCACTAGAACTCTAGCATTCACAAATCTTCAGAACTTCTAAGGTTACCCATTCACAATAGGATTTTATGGTGATTGATTTTCTTGATGAACAGGAGAAAATTTGTGTATTTACTTGTTCAAGGTTGGGCAATTTTCAATATGATCTCTCTAAAGGTATATTTTGGGATTTTGAAATATTCTCTACTTATAGAGACTAAGAAAGGAAGGTTTCATCGTTGAAATAAGGCCTTTTTAACAAACTCAGTGAGAAACGGATATCTTTTGTTAGATTTTAACACTCAAGTTTGAGCGTACGTCAAGCCTCCAGTAGGCTTCTACTCTGATCAGTGTCTCAGTATCTAACACCGTGCTAGCTCAACTTCTCTAGAACTTTTCTGTAGTACTTTGTATCTGCAGAACTCAGCAGTAATAGGTGAGCTTCAAGCTAGATCCTAACTTATTCTGTACAAATTTTATGAACAACTTCCATACAAGACAAGTTTTTAACAAGAATAACATTGCAATTATCAATAACACTTTAAAACGGAAGTTAGTGCCAATATATAAAACTAAAACACTTACACTATAGTACTCTCTCAACCTGCATTGTCACCACGTCGTTACGCTACAAAATGACAAAAAGTAGAAATCATGGTCCATGGATTTGACCATCAAGGCATGGTTTCCTATAAGCATAAGATAAGATCGAATAAGATCACTGACAACGTCTGCTCAACACCCAACCGTAACGTAGGGTCGCACAGATCTCCTTTAATACATGACTTCCTCTTTAAATGTTACTCTCTTTATCGGCCTATAAATAGTGAAAGAAAGACATTGCCTTTACCATCGCTCTCCAATATTTTCTCTCACTAATAGGTGCTTCATAAGAGAAATGGGTTCCAAGGCTTTTCTTTTGCTAGGTCTTCTGTTTGCCATTGTGCTCCTCATCTCTTCGGAGGTGGCGGCTAGGGATTTGGCTGAGACTACCTCTGAACAACACGGTGCGCGCGTTACGATCATAACATGCATTTTGTACCAGCATGCTGACATTTATTTATTACACATTTCCATCAGCAGTACTTTTTGTGTTACACGTAGTACCTATAGTCACGGACAAGCTGTCTGATTTTTCTCCCAGTTATCATGATGTGTATAATCCATGCTGTTGTTAAAATAAGACAACATAGATATAGACAATTACATGATTTATATCGTACTAACAAATATGTGTCATTTTACAAGTGCAGCTGAGGCCGCTACAATGGGAAGTGAGGTAGACGATGCAAAGTACCAAGGGGGTGGATATGGAGGGGGCCCTGGAGGAGGTTATGGTGGCGGTCCTGGAGGAGGTTATGGTGGTCGCCCCGGTCGCGGTGGATACGGTGGTGGTGGTGGTGGTCGGGGGCGGGGTTGCTACTATGGCTGTTGCAGAAGGGATTACTATGGAAGGGGCTGCCAAAGGTGCTGCTCTTACGCTGGTGAAGCTGTTGATGCAGAAACCAAAGCTGAACCTCAAAACTAAAAGCAACATAGTTATCTAAGCTATGTGGCTCAAATATGTTATAATGTTATAAATAGTTAAGGAACTAAAAGGGGTATCCAAATAAAATCATGAGTGGATGTCTATGAAGTCCTCCCTCTTGCGATCTACGGCTATTATTCATTATCTGTACGCGTATGTTTTGTATCAAGAAACACTTTTGAGTGGTGTATGTATCCTTGATTATCAGCTTTCTTGTCAAATAACTTATGATCTTTGTTATTATTCTTCTGTCATTTCTTTAATCGGTCGTCGACTATTATACACCTCTCTGAACTAGCTAGGATTCTTGTGGGAGGTTGTGGTAACTATGCTAAAGAAATCTTGACTTCAAAAACATGGCTGAGACATACAGATAATCTTTTTCTCCTCCACTTCCGGTCCCCAAAGGCATGACTCCTTTGTCTGGTGCGGGATCGAGAATTCTTCAGTCAATATAATCGGATCTTCTGGGCTGATTGCATGGGTACGTACTGTCCATGTCGGCGAGATCCACAGGACGCTAGTTGCATATATGATATATATATATATGATATATATGATATATATATGTTATATTTCTGAATCCAACTTTGTAATTGATGGCTACACAGGAGTCTGGACACGTCTCATGACAGGAGATGATAACAAATGTTATCTTCAGACTGACTCCAGTCCTTTCATCCACTAATTGGATTTAGAACTTTTCAGGGAGAGGGGAGAAACAGAGACTGCCAATGCTTATATAACTGCACATTTAACAATTCGTGGTCAAGCATTCATAGGTGGTGGGTTCTGAAGCTGTATCCTTCATTTTTTTTGTGGTAAGTTAGTAAGCACATCATTGAGTGTGATCAGAGATTACTAAAGGACAAAAAAATACAGTACTGTTTGACATCAAGAGCCTCGTTATACAGCCATAGCTTCAAGCATCCCGAACATGCTCGGGCAAAATAGTCATATATCAGAATACAGAGCTAGACGGCTCAAAAAGGCATTATAGGTAATCGAATGAGCATCCCAGCCGCATGAACCCCCGAGGGCCCAGTTGGCTCCCCTGGCTGCCCAAATTTGCTTTTCTGAAGAAAGAAATGTGTCACATCATTTAAGGAAGGAAAATAGATGAATGTTTACATCCTCGAATTTGGAAAAGCAGATCTCGGTAGCGAATAGAAACTCGCCATCTCATTTAATGAAGAAGAGCAGAGTATGTATGTCCCTTAAATTTGAAAAAGTAAATCTAAGTAGTCCATTGTAACAGCTTTAGATTGGACGCTTTGATCTGAATGTTTTTCACGATCGTCTAGGTCCTAAAGCGATCACAGAGGAGCAGTACTTGTTCTCACGAATAGGGATTCCAAGATCCATTGTGAAATAAACTTTGCTTATTAAGAATTTATTTGTATTTGTTTATGTTTATCTTGAAGCTCGTTTAGGATCAAGATTAACGGTAAGATGAATAAACATGCTTATTTCCTACAATTTAGAACTGTTAAGCACTTTGTCTTTATAATTTTTTGTTCAATTTTCGCTTTCCGCTAATATTATTTTATATTTTTTTTTTCAATTTTAAACATTGGCCATAAATAGACCTTTTGTTTTTCTTTTTTGGGTTCAAGTTTGGACATGCAGGTGTAAAATGTGATTAGTCTGTTATCATCCAAGACTTTAAAGGGTATACGATCATCGTTTTCTGATGTCAAAAAGCGTGTCGGATTGAGGACACAGAGGTACAAGCCTATAGAACAGCTCCTGTTCAAGTAAGGTGCTTGGGGGATTGGTTCTGAGGCTATTGTTAACGTGCACACCATCTGCTTATCACAATCCAAAATTTCTCAGTTCTATCAAACTAGCAATCGAAGTATTTACGCTATTAACTGTGAGTAATATAAGGGGGTGAATTGAGTTTATAAAAAACTTACCAATTTTAGTACGAAAACAGAGATCTGAAAAATGTCACTCTTTAACAAATAAAGATGCAGATCTTAATGTGTTTAATGTTAAGCAAAATATAATCAATAATTGATAAAACATGAATCTCAACAAATATGAATATGTACTGAAAAGTAAGAGAAATAGAGTTAGAGAGACAACATCACAATTTTAGGTGGTTCGGCCAACACTTGTCTACGTCCACCCCCAAGGCTATTGATTTTCTTAGGCTTCCTTCACTATTCTCCAAATAGTAAATACACCTTAACTTCCGGGGTGCTAAGAAACCTTTACAAAGCGTTTTGAGAGCTCACGCTTCAACTCTCTTCACAAATCTCAAAACCCAAGGGATTTCTGCTACTCTCACAAGTAGGACCAAGTATTTACCCAACACTCAAGTGTTTTACAAAAGATGAGTGCAAAGAAGGCTCTCAAAGCCGAATGAGCAAATGAGAAGCACAAAAGTGTGAAATGGCTCTCTAAGCGAAATAAGCAAGTGGAAAGCTCAATAGAGTGCAAGAAGACAAAATTCTTGAATGAAAAGCTAAAGTTTTGAAAAATGTATTACAAGCTTTCTTGGTAGGTGCAGTCTTCTCTCTTTTTCACGACACTTTCTCTCTCTAGAAATTTGGGCAAGAGTAATAGCAAGTGTGTTGCCTCTTCTTCAAGAAATATCTCTCTTTGGAGGCTAGGTCGTCAATGAAGTGCAAGAGGAGAAGATTCAACAATGAAAGCTTTTGTCTAGAACGAATTAGTAAGTAATTTCTTTGGATCTTGTTTTCTCTCTCTTTCGGAGGTAGATTTTGAATGATGATGCAAATCACTTGCTTTCTCTCTCCATCTCATTCTTCTTATAGCCCATAGGTCTTTAACGCTCATCAAAGCCCTTAAAAGTGCCGTTGAAATTGCATCCAAGTCATTTTATAACATTTAAAGGAGTTGCTGACGTTGTTCCAGGATTTTTGCAAATTCGCACCATGTATCGACACATTGTCTTCATGTGTCGACACTTTAAACTTAGTCTAAAATTTTGTTCTCGGGAGACAGTGCAATTTGTCGACACTTGTCTTCAATGTGTAGACACATTGAACACAATCTGAAAATGTTGTTGACACCATGAATTCTGCATTCTGGAGTAAGTGCAATGTGTCGAAACATTCATCTCTCGGGAGTAAGTGCAATGTGTCGACAACATCACTCAACGTGTTGACACCTATAAGTGCTGGAGAAAAAATTTGCAACTATAAAGCGTACAAACCATTCTAACACATTTTTAAACACCTACAAAGGAAAAAATTGATCGTATTAAGTTGTGTAGTGATGTTAAAATCTACTTATAAACATTTAGACAGGAAAACTTCAATCCTTTTGAAATACAATTTAGAAATTGTGGATTGATAAGATAAAACTTAAAGTCTTCAAAACATAGAAACTTTTGTTATTATCAAAATCAAATATGGTTTGTTTTACAAAAATAACATTAGGCTAACATTAATGAACCTGACGCTCTGATACCAATTGTTGTTACCATACACACTAATGATAAACAATATACGAAAATTAAAGAGAGAGGTAATTGAGACAGAGATTTAACGTGGTTCAGCAAAGCTTACGTCCACAGGAGAGAGCGGTGTACTATCTGTATAATTCTTGGGTTACATCATAGACTATTTATAAAAAAAAATGTATGACCATGATTCCTAAACATATTAGAACTCAAATACTTGGATATCCAATTTGAACTCAAACTCAAATATCTTAATAGAACTCAAATACTTAAATATCCTATTAGATAACCTATTAGAACTCAACTACTTGGATATTCTAAAAATATGATCCATCTTTATCCAACAGTTGTCGATTAGCTAGTTTAGGTATTGGGTGACTAAAAGTTTATAATTCTTATTCTTTGGTTTTGCTTCAAATTTCCAATTACTTAGTGTTCCCAAGATCTATGGATACTTCACTATGTAATGATATGATGCTGAGTTTTGAGATTTGATATTATAATTACCAGCTTAGTAATTACTTATGTTAAGCCTTTTAAGGTTTAGAGACTAGATGGGAAAAAATCTATTATCTAATCACTTCGCCTCTCTTAGGAAAATGATGAAAAAATTTAGGCCTTGTTTGAGATCGGTATTGAGATTGAGTTTGAGAATGGTCTCCTAGGGCTCTGTACCGCGAGTTTCTGATTCTTGGGATTGTGTGATGTAAAACCCTAATAATTACTTTATTTTATTTGCAGTATTTTGCATAAATATGTCTATCAGACGGTGGACCATATTCTATAAAAAACAACTCTAGGTGGACCCTATACTAGGGAATATGCTATAAAAAATAACTTTATTTGGACAACATAAAGTGTAGAGTCTCACATATTGTTTCAATTAGACGGTGAAGTGTAGTGTCAGATGGATAAACAAGAAACAAGAATGTTTTTTAGTTTTTTAATTCGATGTTTCGCTTCGAGACACACAAAGCAGAGAAGACGTTGACAGGTCTGTGATGTTTGTAGAAACCAGCTTTCAATCCTAACACATTTAAAAGAGGGGGACTTAAATCTTAAAACTTGATTTCAATCCTGATCCTAAACAAGGCCTTAGATTTTAGTAAAAAAAAACACCCACATAGTATAGATTTACATAAAAATTATTTCAAACTTCAATAAAATTTCTATATAATTATTAGTCTCAATTTTGGAGAAAAACAACCTAAAAAATGGAAGAAAAAAAGATACGGAAGACCCATAAAAACTCCTCTTACAAAATCTGATGGGAGATGTCTAGATGAATGATAGTATAGTAGTATACATTGAAAGGTGATTTTTTTAAAACTATTAAGAAAGAAGTCATTTTGCAACGTTTTTAGAAGATGCAGACCCGTAGGATCCAATTGTAACTTCTCAGTCTCAATAAATAGTACGGTACGTGTATTTCAATATTTTGACCTTAATTTTTGATATTTTAACTCTAAAACAATTTTTTGCATTACGTAGTATTTTTTTTGTCATTTTCCCTTAAGAGTTTTCTCCTCTTTAAATTCATTTCTAGTTCCGCCACCGGAGAGCCCTAGTCATTGGGGTGGCTATATTGGTGATATCGGGGAGAAAGCTATGGAGGATCCCCTGGCCACGGAGGTTATGGCAGCAGTAGTCAAGGTGGCTATGGTGGTGTCGGGCGCGGCTGCTACAATGGCTGTTGCTGTAGGAGTTACATGGAAGGTGCTGCTCTTATGCTTGTGAAGCTGTTGATCATGCAGAAACCAAAGCCGAACCTCGAAACTAAAAGCAATACTTTGTAATGTTAAACAAGTTAGAACTACAAAAACAGTAACAAAAAAGCCTCAGGCACTCAGAGTTTTTGTTTTTGTTGGAAATTTTTGGAGACAAAATGAAGTAAAAACAAAAAAATAATAAAAAAGCTTCTAATATTCTTTTTTCTGAAATTATTGTTGCCTCCGCTAGTGGTAGTAATTTTTTTTATAGGCAACGCAAACCTGCAAGGAAAATGGGGGTAAGGGGATTCGATCTCCAAAAATAACTCTCCCCATAAGGAAGACGTGCCACTTGAGCTAGAGCTCACTGGCGCTAGTGGTAGTAATTGGTTTCTTCGAGGAAGTAGAATAATATAAATGTACTTTTTTTAGGTTCAAATCTTTGTTCCTTCAGGCCGATTTGTTGTTTTGGACCATGGCTCCGTTTGAAGTTTTGTTATCATGTCCCTTAGTCCGTTACCTAGGCCTTAGGGCTTCTCTTAAATCAACCCCCACCCCAGCGCACTAACTTGATCGAGGGCCTTGGAGCATGAAGTCTATACTTTGATTGCCGAGTCTCTTATCTAGACTTTGCTCCTTTTACTGAAAAATCCAAGTAAAAGGTCAACGTGTCATTTAAATTGCTATTAATAGGGCGTTAGAAGATCGATCGCCGCAGCTCTACCCTATTTATAGTCTCAGGTCTTTCGACCATTATCACCTCCTATCGAATAAAATCACAGGGCTAATTCGTACCATTATCACCTCCTATATAGTCTCAGGGAAATTAGCACACTATATAGTCTCAGGTCTTTCGACCATTATCACCTCCTATCGAATAAAATCACAGGGCTAATTCGTACCAGCCACGTTCATTAGCTCCAAGGTGAAGAGTTGGCCTGACCTTGATCCCGGTAAATAGAATTGAGACTACCGGGTGGCTTTGCTGGCAGTAGCAGAGTTAGGAATTTATCTTTCGTGGGCCAAATAATATTATAATATTTTTTATTTTATGTTATATGATTTACTATATATATAGTATGAAAATTTTTGTATAATTAAACCTCATACTATAAAAAATATTAACAAAGAGTTTTCTTGACTTAAGAATATATAGCACGCGTGTATATTAGTTAAAAATTGAGTCCGCTGTAAAGACATTCTAGAGATGATACAAATTAAATATAAACAAGAAATATTTTGAAACTACTAAAAGAGGAGAAAACGCTGGTATTATCTATTTTAACAGGATGCATATTATAGGGACGCCCGCTCTTATAAGATTACTGACATATGTTTATCACTAATTTCTAAGGGCATGCAGCTTTTGTGTTAATTACACTGAGTTTTAATTATCTCAATCTCGTATTTAATTTTTTTAATCAGCTTAAGTAGTAATAATGTTATACGGTTAATTAGAGGCAAATTAGGTGAGAATTACGTCTAAGGAATCGGATTGGACTGAAGTTTTTCTTTTTTGTTCCGGATACACCGTCAAGTAAAATACCAAAAACTCCTCGGACAATTTTGGGCGAGAAAATGACAAAACAAAAGCTTCTGATATTCTTTTTCTCAAATTCTTAATTTTTGCTCCTGGTAGCCAGTAAAGCAATAAATAATTAACGTACGGTTCAGAATCTCTAAATTAAACCTTTGGCGCACACACACATATCATGAATATATGAATAATTCGAATATTAATCCCAGATTTTATGTTTTGTCCGCTATCCTCTTGGATAGTTGGATATATATATATATAGTGACAAAGATAAGCGGGAAGGGATCAGGGGGACATGGCCCCATGATCTCCCAGAAAAGCCTTATTGATGACGAAATATATGTATAAGCTGCATGCTCTCTTTTCTTCATTTAATTTCTTGATTTTTTATACCGCCCCTAAAGGGTACTATATTTATACCTAAGATCCATTTATAGCTAGCTTTGTCCCTGATCTAGAGGGAGAAGCTAGCTAGGCTGGCTTTTATTTTCCTCACTAGGAGAGTTATAACTAGTAGAAATTTGCATTAGGAGTACGTACTGAGGTCTCCAATGACTGTTTGTCCTATAGTACATGATTTCATCAGATCTTTTCGTAACATGTCTTCTAGAACACATTGAAATTTCATTTGGGCATAGGGGTCCTCTTGAACACATGCATGAATTTGTATATTTTAAAACTTTTTAGATAAATAGAAACCTACAATTTTATCTAAATAGCCAAGTTATTTAGGTATTCCCGGAGTGTACCCTCATTGCTTATGCATGAGGATCCACAATTTTATGTCGAAGTCTATCTCTGTTTTTCCCCACCTTCTGGTCTTTTATGGAACCAAGAAGCATCCGTTCTCCTATAGTACCCTAAATACTCACAACCTTGATGAAAGCAGGAGTACTCTCTCCCAGGCTTCATATAAGACAAAACAACATGCAAAGTTACATGCGCGCAGAACGCTCCAAATTTACTTGCCAGATGCCCCTACGTCGCCCCTTGATGAGCTGAACCTTTACACGTGTTGGTTGCATGCGTATATCTATCGAATGGAAGAATTGAGAAGTTGAAAATTCATACTAAGAGCCAAAATATTCAACGCCGGCCTACTAAGCCCTGTGTAGTATGCGGTGCATGCAAACTTTAATGTTAGATCTGTGTCTCGTAACTTTTAATGCCGCTCCAGCTCTATAAATAATGGTCAAGGAAAACAGAGTTATTCCAATTCATTTCTTTTTGTGGATAAATCATTCTCATCCTTCTCGAAAAGCTTCCCTTCGATACTTTGGAGACGTAGTATAGTACTTTCTCAACAAAAATGAAGTCGAAGGCTTTGATAGTAGTAGCTCTTCTGTTTGCGGGTGCTCTTCTAGTCTCTTGTACCGCGGAGACAGAGACGTCCAAAGCTGAGAAAAAACGTTGTTACACCAGCCGTTGCTCTCTATGTTTTCCTTTGGATTTCCTTTCTTTAACGTAGATGTTTGTTCTTAAGCGCTCTGTGACAGACAACGTGATCGATCGTTTTCTTGATTTTCAAGTTTTTAAAGACGAATCCTTAAGAGTAGTGCAGAAAGAATCTAATAAAACAAAGGTTTAGTCCGTACGAGGAAAAAGATTAGTAGAGATGTCATGTTTTTCAAGATCTGGAAAATCATTTTCTCTGCTTTTTGTAACTAGTGCCCTTATTCTTTCCCCTGGGGACGTACACGTTCTTTTCAATCATAATTACCCTGTTAATTTTACTGGATATTCTGTCTACATTAATTTGGTCTTAAGAGTTACGCGTGGTGGGCTTCAGGCAATTTTTTTCTTTCCCCAATTAAGCATCTATATATAAAAGAGCTAGCTTATAATCACTAACGTATTTACTTGCACGTCTGACGCAGCAGAAGAATCGAACCCGCGCGTAGATGACGCAAAGTATTATGGTGGTGGTGGCGGATGGCATGGTGGCGGCGGCGGATGGCATGGTGGCGGCGGCGGATGGCATGGTGGCGGCGGTGGGCATGGTGGCGGTGGCGGGCATGGTGGCGGCGGCGGAAGGTGCTGCACTGGAAAAGAGGCTCAAAAGGAAAAAGCAGCTAAGCCCTAGAAGGTCGAAAAGGAAGTCTCTATGCGTGCGTGAATCATGTAACATAGTAATAAGCTCGCATACGTTTTGAGTGAAATATATAGGAATAAGCATGTGGTTCCTTGTCTCTTGTTGCAAATTGCCCTCAGATCACCTAAAGATGACCCTCTGAGAACAAATGTTGGCCCTCATGACTTGGGACTTTCCCTGTGGCTTTGTTGTGTACTTGTTACATATATATCCATGTAGTACTGTACTGTTCATTAATAATATTGCATCTATGTAATTTTCTTGTTCTGTTTTGGGTCACTGTGTGCCTCTGTGCCTTCAATTATGCCTTCTCTCGAGGCTCTCAAGCAACGTACTCGTAATTAAGTCATTCTCTAGTGAAGAAGGGATTCAAAGAAAACAAACGGCTCACAAAATGAAGCCCAAATGTCGTTCTTGAAGCCACCCCCACGATTTTCTTGTAGCCCAAATGTAGCACAAGATCATTTACTACACCTACCGTATTATATCATGGCGCCAACAAGGTTCCATAGAAGAAAAACAAATGTTTACGAGGAGATCACTTGTATTCGTTCACAAAAGACTACTAGCGACAATAGTTTGGGAATAAATGTTTTGAAGCATATATTATAATCATAGAGATCTTAAGCAGAACATATATATATATATTTATCGTTCATAATTTTCTCCTAATGTATAACAATATCCTTTGATGGAAGATTCTGAATCATGAGTAATGATTAATTTTCTAGATCAAATTTACTAATTGAGAATCGTAACAAGCTAATTACTAACTATATATAGAATTAAAATTTTCATTTCAAACTTTGTGATAATTAGTAAAAGAAGGAGACATGTACATGTGGGAGGAAAGTTAAAAAAGGAAGGAAAGGTTGGTAGCAAGAATGAAAGAAAAGAACAAAGTAATTGAAGGTTAAAGAGAACTCTTTTTTCCCTTTTTGGTCCAGAAATGAAGATTATAACACTTTTTTATAAATAACCTTCACCTCTTATGAATCATATGATCATGGATAACCATTAAGTTTTTAACCTTTGAATTTCTCTAACTCTTGATTTCTATAATACCTCTTAATTTTTCCACAAATATTTGTATCTTTTTGCAGTTCATGTATCTTATGATGATCCTATGCCTATATAAAGGGAGTTTTCAGACGAGTTGTATATAAAGAACAATAATACAAAGAATATTTCATAATTCCTTATAAAGAACTATTATCTCTACCCTCTTATTTACTTTTTTCTTGCTACAATTTCAAGATTCATCTTATTATGAATCGTGGCGTTTGTATGTGCATAGTACCCTAATTAGTTGCCTTATGAAGTAGCATTAATTAATTGTCCAAAACTATTCAGAGCCTCTCAGCTAAACCACCCTAATTATCCAATTAGTTCCATTATTATCACATATAATTAATTGCATTAAGTGTACGTGCGAACTAAATGATAAGGCACTTATGAATCTCATCAATTTTGCTGAAATCTGATCATCACGATCGAGATTATATATGCTTGTAGAATATTGATACCCTGCAAGTGATATGAAACTATTAATAGAGTTATTATTTTACTCTGTTTCTGTTAACTTTTCACGTTACAAGTCAGTTGTAAAGAAGTCGTTAAGCTGTTAGCTGATTGGTTAGATAAGTAGTTGGTTTGTTACTTTCCTTTGTAATATATAAAGACATTTGTATTAGTTATCTCATTAAGTCGAATATACAGAAGTATTCAGCAAACTGATATTCGCATTCTCTCGACATCCATTTCCATTTTGCAATCTTTACATGGTATCAGAGGAGATGAAATCTGAGAAGAAGGTATATTCATTCAAGTCACCTTGATGCAGCTCACCGTGTCCTACGGTATATTAAAGGCTCTCCTGGTCAGGGTTTGTTTTATCCCATTGACAATTATTTTCATCTTAAAGCTTTTACAGATAGTGACTGGGCTGGTTGCCTTGATACTCGAAAATATGTTACCGGGTTTTGTGTTTTTCTTGGTGAATCGTTGATCTCTTGGAAGTCCAAGAAGCAGACTGTTGTGTCTAGATCATCAGCTGAGGCCGAGTACAGGGCTATGGCTTCTACTGGATGTGAGCTTCAATGGCTCAAGTTTTTGTTAGCTGATCTTCAAATCCCTCATCCACAACATGCTCTTCTCTTCTGTGACAACCAAGCTGCTCTACACATTGCAGCTAACCCCGTTTTTCATGAGCGCACAAAGCACATAGAGTTAGATTGTCATCTGATTCGTGAGAAGATCAAATCTGGTCTTCTTCGTACTTTACATATTTGTTCTCCTCATCAACTGGCGGATTTGTTTACAAAGGCTTTAAGCTCTGCTCAATTCTCCTTTCTATTATCCAAGATGAACTTTCATAACATTTTATGTTCATCTTGAGGGGGCGTATTAACAGAGTTATTATTTTACTCTGTTTCTGTTAACTTTTTACGTTACAAGTCAGTTGTAAATAAGTCGTTAAGCTGTTAGCTGATTGGTTAGATAAGTAGTTGGTTTGTTACTTTCCTTTGTAATATATAAAGACATTTGTATTAGTTATCTCATTAAGTCGAATATACAGAAGTATTCAGCAAACTGATATTCGCATTCTCTCGACATCCATTTCCATTTTGCAATCTTTACAGAAACGACATATTCTTAAAGTTGGTTTGAAATTATCGATGGAACCAGAATGCTTAATTTTTCACTCGTACGTATTTGAATAGATAATAAAATAACAACTAAGAAGCTTAATCACCCAAAGCTAATATTCGGACGTATGTCATGCGTCTTCTTTGTTCTTTAGTCAACATATAATATACCTCGATCAACGCTAGAATTGCGGCACTATGCATGAACATCCACGTGCTCATGAACAAAAACACGTGGTCATGTAGTGATGAATAGGCTTGTCCCATTCAGGAGTGCTGTTTTTCAGTGTAGCCACGGAGTCTGAACCGTGACAAAATATTCGATGAATGTGAAGGACTTGATCAAGATGAGTACCTGAATTCAGATACCCATATACATTCTTTTGGTCCTACAATTCGGCTGAAATTAATGGAATTTCATTAAACGTGAGCTTTTATGATCATCTCTCTCTCTCCTGCTTATAATTATATCTCATTTCCTTTGATAGAGGCATAAACTGTAATCTGTTTCAGGTTCTTAAGAAACACCTAAAAGGTTAGCACAAACTAATTCAAAAGGGTCTTGTAATGACATGCAGAACTCTCCAAATTGATTTTCCAGACGTTGCCACCACTTCATGCCCCCTCACTGAGCTCAACATGATCTACACATGTCTTTGATCAATCTAGGTGTCAATCAGAGGAAACTTTTTGACTACCGATTGTTTAAGAAGAATAGTAGTCGAGCGGCCAACTACGTTCCAAAGTCGTAAACGACACCACATTTATGTCTGGAGACTCGTACTCAGCTTGCAGCAATCAGACGTCTCTAGGGTTCATCCAGCTAGCCCTATAAGTAGTGGTCATGGAATGCCTTTGTTTTCGGATCCTTCTCAAATCTGTGTTGTTAGATTTTTGAGAATCGTTTTATCAAAAGAAGCAAACAAAATGAATTCCAGAACATTTATATTCTTAGGTTCTCTCTTTGCAGTTCTTCTTTTCATCTCTTCAGCTGTAGTGGCAGAGACATCTAACGATGAGAAGAAACGTAAGGATAATATATATCGTCACCTTTCTGTTTTTTTTAATCTATTAATACTTTGTTTTTGGTAAATAATTTATACATATATACTTTAGTTTTCTTCGTATCCGTTCTTTTTCTTTCTTCCTGATCCCCTCTTTTCATGAGAGGGTGAGCTTCTGGAAGATCGTAAGATGGAGTTCATGAGCATGCAGCTCATGTAAATTGAATAAGATTTTTTCTCACGAATCTGCAGAGTAGTCGTTATTGTGATAAATGGTACAAAAATAAATATTGCTTATATATATGTTATACCTCTGCAGCCGTGGAAGAGGCATTCCAAACAGACAACGAAGACGAAGCAAAGTATAGATGCCCCCATTATCACTGTTGCGCCTATGGGTATCATGGTCAATGCCAAAGGTACTGTTGCGGCGGTAAGCCCAGCGCGTCTGGCGCGGCGGAATTTGGACCCACTTCTGAAGAAGGTTAGTAATGAGGTCCATGTCCAACAGTTTTTTTTTGTCAATTTTTTGTATGGCTTCTTATTTACCTTAATAACAAAGGAACTGCGATAAAAAAAAATAATAGCAATAAGAAAGGAACTGCACGGTCCCCGTTGGGCTTTTTCCCCTCTTACTCACCCGCTTCTGCTCCTCCATTCACTCCATGCACACAGCAAAGAAAATGTTGAAGTTTGGGTAGGTGCATGCAGAAATATGTTCTTGCTTTCTAATTTACCCCGTTTACTTGCCTCCGTACGTATTTCTTCTTCCTGGGACTCTTCGTCCTTCACGTATTTCCCATTTGTTCCTTCTTTTCACCTTTCTTGTATTCACTTCTTAGTTGTTTTCTTTTTTAGCTTTCTGGTTTTTCGTTTAACTATGACGTGGTTTCGATTGGATTTTTCATTTACGAGTTTACCATATTCACATTTAGGTGTGCTGGCATCACGTTTCAAGTTGTATATTACCACCAAAAATTACCACCACCTCAATATTCCTTATATTTGCGCACGTGTCGCATGCAGGAGAATCAAACCAGATCGATGACATGAGGGATGGTGGACATGGAAGCGCTGGCAAGGGTGGAGGTGCTGGCGGCAGTGGCAAGGGAGGTGGAGGCAGCACTGGTGGAGGCGGCGAGGGAGGTGGTGGTGCTGGTAGTGGTGGCATGGGAGGAGGAGGTGCTGGTGGTGGCGGTGGTAAGGGTGGAGGAGGCACTGGAGGCGGTGGCAAGGGAGAAGGAGGAGGATCTAGTGGAGGAGGCACTGGTGGTGGCGGCAAGGGAGGAGGAAGTGATGGTGCTGGTGGTGGTAAGGGTGGAGGAGGAGGTACTGGTAGCGGCGGCAAGGGAGGAGGATCTGGTGGAGGCGGCACTGGCAGCGGTAGCAGGGGAGGAGGTGCTGGTGGTGGTGGTGGTAAGGGTGGAGGAGGAGGCACTGGCGGTAGAGGAGGAGGAGGAGGATCTGGTGGAGGGGCAAAGGGAGGAGGGGGAAGCGCAGGTGGTGGGAGCAAGGGAGGAGGAGGCACTGGCGGCAGTGGCAAGGGAGGAGGAGGAGGAGCTGGTGGAGGGGCAAAGGGAGGAGGGGGAAGCGCAGGTGGTGGGAGCAAGGGAGGAGGAGGCAGCGGTGGTGGTGGCAAGGGAGGCAGCGGTGGAGGTGGCAAGAGTGGAGGTGGTAAGGGTGGAGGAGGGAAAGGTGGTGGTGGTAAAGGTGGAGGAGGAGGAGGAGGTTTTTGAAGAAGGAAACTGAAGCCGAGCACTTGAAATATTGGAGCTGTAAATTAAATATATACATATCGTATCCATGTCTTTAGTACTCTAGAGGCATATCATGTAATCTATCGAACTATGGAGTACTCATATATGAAATAAAAACTAAACGAATAAATTGCATGTAAGAAAGGGTTCTGTCTGCCAATATATCCACATGCCTTGAAGTTGACCCTCTAGGGCCGCTTAATAGCCCCTTTAAACAGCTTCTGAGTGAAATAGGAATAAGCATGTGTTCTTTGTCTCTCCATGCAAATTGTCCTCAGATCACTTAAATCATGTGACCCTTTAAGGACAAATGTTGGCCCTCACTTGGGACTTTATCCGTGGCTTTTTTGTGTACTTGTTACATAAATATCCATGCAGTACTGTACTGTTCATTAATAATGCATCTACGTAATTTTCCTGTTCTGTTTTGGGTCACTTTGTGCCTTTCTATGCCTTCAATTATGCATGCTTTCGAGGCTCTCAAGCTACGTACTCGCAAGTATTCTCTATTGAAGAAGGGATTCAAAGAAATCAAACGGCTCACAAAATGAAGCCCAAATGTCGTTCCTGAAGCCACCCCACGATCGATCTTCTTGTAGCCCAAATATTGGCGCCCATCAAGGTTCCATACAAGAAAAACAAATGTTCACGAGATCATTTGTAGTCGTACACAAAAGAGTACTAAGTCTACCTTAGCAACAAAAGTTTGGGAAGAAATGTTTTGAAACATATATTATAATAGTAGAGATCTTAAGTAAAACATTGTTCATGGTTTTTTTAGGGGAAAATACATTTTTCACCCATAAATTATCTAACATATTTCACCTTAAACTACCAGTTTTGACACATTGCACCTTCCAATTACCAATCTTAGAAACTTTACACTTTAAACTACTCACTCTGACATATTGCACCTTCTTTCCGACAATAATACCTCCAAAATTTAATGAATTGACAATAATATCTTTAATATATTCAAAGTGGGTCAAGGGAATGCTCGTCATTTTTTCTAAAATTTTGATAGAGGGTGTAAAGTGTATAAGATTTGTAGTTAGAGTGTGTAATGTCTCATACATAGTAGTTTAGGATGCAAAATGTAAAACCTACGGTAGTTCTTGGGTGAAAATTATAAATCCCTTTTTCTCATTATATTTATAACAATATCCTTTTATGGAAGATTCTAAATCACGAGTACTGTTTAATTTTCTACATCAAATTTACTAATAGAGAATCGTAACAAGTAAATTGCTAATTATAATAGTACTTTCGTTCATGACTGTTATAGAATTAAAATTTTCATTTCAAACTTTGTGTTAAGTAAAGAAGGAGACAAAAATACACACTACAAGAAATTCGCGTTCTAATAGCGCAATCTCTTATTGACAAAGTGTGAAAATTCGTTGGTAAAACTCTGTTCCAACGAAACTAGTCGTCGACAAGTCCATTGCAATTGTCTCGTGGAGAATGATCTTTGACAACGACATTTGCAGGTCTTCACCGCAGTGCTTCCAATATGACTATCACCTGCTGAGAAAAGCTCGAAGAACTTCCGCGACATATTTTCGTTGGGAAAGACCAACAGTTCTACCAACGACAGAATCGTTGCAATTGAGAAAACCATAACCCAGTTCGTCAAGAACCATCTTCGCCATATGCACAAACATAGCAAAATCAACTACATAATCCTTCTAAACACAAATAAGGAGACAACAACTCATATAAAATTTGAATCTTCATATTGTACAGAGACTTCGCGAAACAGAACACAAGAAAACAAACCCAGAAAATACAAATCTACAAAAAACCAAGTAAAGAAAAGTTCTACAATGAATAAAGTACTCTACAATTGTCGGCATTCTACAATGAACAAACCCAACATTCTACAATGAACAAACCCAGACTTCGATTCTCTTTCGCTTTCGGCCACTCCTGCTTTTCATGTTCACCGCCATCACCATTATCGGCATCCTTTTGGGCAAACCACTTCCAATTTCGCAGATCTGGTCATTGGGCATACCACTTTCGTGTTCACCGCCATCACCATACACTGAAATATCCCTATTATGCTCATCTCATTGGGCTTGCTTTGTTCCAGTTTCGTAGATCTAGTCATCTTGGGCGGCGGCTCAGCTGGAGCCACCGGCTGCTTTTGGGTCTGGGTATATTGTTCGGTGGAGAACCCTCATCTTCAGCTCTGAGTTGCATATCTCAGGCTCAGAGACAGTCACAGTCATGGGAGTCTTTTAAGAATAACCTTCACCCTATTGATGTGGGAGGAAAGTTGAAAAATGAAGGAAAGAATGAAAGAAATAAAGTAGTTAAAGGTAACAATTAACAAAGAGAACTCTTTTTGCCGAGTAATAAAGATAACTCTTCTAAGAATAACCTTCACCCTATTATGAATCTTATGATTATAGATGACCATTAAACTTATGATCCTTAATTTTTTTCGAATTGTTGATTTCCCCAATACCTTTTAATTTTCCCACTATTAATGTATTTTTTTGCATTTCATATATCTCTTTATGACCATATGCCTATATAAAGGGATTTTGAGATGAGTTGTATATAAAGAATAATAATACAAAGAAAATTATCTCATAGCCGGCCTTGATGATGAACTATTTATCTCTACTCTCTTATCTATTTTTCTTTTGCTATGATTTCAAGATTCATATTATTATTTTCTCAATAATACATCAATAATTCATTCATATATACTATACAGTTGTTAAGAGAATAAAAAAAGGGTAACCCATTCAGTGCTGTTTTTCAGTGTAGCCTCGGAGTTCGAACCGTGACAAAATATTCGATCGATGAATTATGTGAAGGACTTGATCAAGATGAGTACCTGAAATTCAGACTTACTCATATACATTCGTTTGGTCCTACAATTCGGCTGAAATTAATGGAGTTTGATTAAACGTGAGCTTTTGTGATCAGCTCCTCTGATCTCTCTCTCTCTCTCTATATATATATATATATATATATATATATTTATCATTACGGCCTTTGATAGAGGATAGACTGTGATCTGTTTCAGGTTCTTAAGAATACATCTAGAAGGTTAGCACTAACTAATTCAAAAGGGTCTTGTAATGACATGCAGAACTCTCCAAATTGATTTTCTAGTTGCCACCACTTCATGCCCCCTCACTGAGCTCAACCTCTACACATGTCTTTGATTAATGTACATGTCGATCACGGGAAACTGTTTATGTCTTTGGCCAATTACGTTCCAAAGTCGAAAACGACACCACATTTATGTCTGGAGACTCGTACTCAGTTTGGAGCAATTATACGTCTCTAGGGTACTTCATCCAGCTAGTCCTATAAGTAGTGGCACGGAAAGCCTTTGTTTTCAGATCCTTCTCAAATCTGTGTTGTTAGATTTTTAGATTTTTGAGAATCGTTTTACCAAACGAAAGCAAACAAAATGAATTCCACAACGGTCATAATCTTAAGTTTTTCCTTTGTCGTTCTTCTTCTCATCTCTTCAGCTAGCGGCGGACGCAGGGGTATCGAATCCGGGCGTCCGCCACCCACTGCTTCTTCAAAAAAAAATTACACGTGTTTTTTTTCATAAAATAGTTTGGGTACGATACTCATTAGGCTCAGGCCAACTAAAGCCCAGTATCATTATTGATTGCATCTAAGTAGCGAATTTTTCTTTCAATTTAATCTAGATGTTTGTTATAGCGGTGGCAAGGGTGGTGGTGGAGGCACTGGCAGCTGTGGTAAGGGAGGAGGTTTAAAATAATACTAAACCAATAAATTGCATGTACGAAAGGTTTCGTCTCTAAATATATAGACGTGCCTTGAGGTTGACCCGCTAGCTAGGGCCAATTAATGTCCCCTTAAACAGCTTCTGTTTGTAGTTGTAAATTCTGCCTGGACCGTGAATATATAAATTTATGTTTTATATATAACAGATACTGCATATATTTATGTCTGCGAATGAAAAAGGACCAGACGAAACGAAAGAGGGAAGTATTCTTCACCTTTAGCTTGTCCGACCTCCTCCACAAATGGGCCGGGCTAAATAGCCCAATCAAAGATCTTTTTCTTTGTTGGACCCGAGTTAAATTTGGACTAGTCTTTACCTATTGTAGTATATTTATTTGGATCATCGGGTGGGTTTTGCAAGATGAAATTCCTTAGACGAGGGCGAGATTCCCTCTAACAACTCTCGCTTTTGTTTAGAATTTCTACGCCTCTCTGTTTTCAGTGTAGTTTTTCCAAGCTTGCAGTTGCACCTCTATAAATTTCAACCGGGGGACGACTATGTTTACCAAAGTTAGGTCAGATAACCCGTGGGACCGGAGTTCCAACCCTCTACAGCCGGCTCACGCCGGTCAAACATCTTTTCCTCCGTTGTCGCCGAATCACGTCCAGTCCACAACATTGATTCGGAGCGCAATACGTCATGTCTAGACATTTGCATGTCCCTCCAAAATGAAAAATGAAAGAAGTATCTCTCTGTCCAAATAGACTATATATATATATATATATATATATTTCTTGTACTGGTTTGATACTATAAAAAAACTATACAGCTGGCAACGCTGGCTCAAGAGTAAGGTAACTTAGACAGTTGCCTAAGACTTCACTCCAAGCAAGGCCTTATAAATAGCGGAAAAATTGTAAAACTCAAGAAATAAAAAGAATTGATGAGCTACGGAAAAAAAGTAAAATGCAATCTTTTCATATTTTTTATCATGAGTTGACTGTTTTTTTTTGCAAGTGATGTTTCTACGAGACTTCCTAATTCTTTTTCAAATATTTTTTACTTTACTTAATGAAAAAAATGCATTATAAATTTCTTAACCGTAAAAGTCATGGGTCTTGATTTCATGTATGAGGGTCCCATAATTTATATTGGCTTATGCCTCTATTTGGTTTGAGCCGGCCCTGATAGCTGGCTACATTTTCTCCTCTTGCGGTACTGTTTGTATCTTGGGAAAGTGGTGAAGGAATAAAGTTGCGTGTTTTATGCTCTAAGCTTGACTTTGTTTTGAAATAAATAATTAAGGGTTCGATTCTTTCTGTGGTTTGCTGCTTCCCTCAACAACGAAAAAGCTTTAGATTTCTTGGTGGTATTAATACTGCGGTTATACTACATGTACGTATACTGTACTCGAGTTCTCTCGACCTTCATTCACGCTACAATGGAGAAGTACGGAATCATGAGCTACAGGTTTTGCTGCATGCATTCACCTAAATTCGTCGCTCTTCATTTGGCAAATTAAGCACAACAAATTTTGGTGACAATTTATTCCTCCCTCATTGACATATATTATCACTGCCATTATCGGCATCCAAACTTTAATGCAAGTACGCACGTGCACCGTTTTTCTAATTGGCAAGCAAGTAGATATGCATGGAATTCTTGGAATTCAACCCGTGATGTATATTCGGTTCTATGTTAGAGTATATAATTCAAATAATAAAATTTATTTTTTTAAAAAAATTAAGGTAAGTGATTAAATCGAATCGCATTGTGAAATGTATAAGTCTAAAGCAATGGAGATGTATTGAGGTTATTGTCTGAGTCTTATATATTGAAGCACCAAAGCAGCTCTACCAATTTTGTCAATAATTTGGACCACAAGTTGCGCCAAACCCCGTTCGTTGTTGTTAAGTTGCTTAATTTGTCCGATCCTAACAAATTAACCCACAACAACCTCAATTTGACTTATATATCTCGCATCATGGAGAGTATAGGTTTTCTTTGAAACAGACAACGTACAACTTGTATGGCTTTTCTGGTATCAGATCCTTTTTTGTCGAAATTCGGAAAACGTGCCGGCCACAACAGTGCAGGCCGATCCAAATAGGAATTTAATTCTCCAAATTTCATGGCCTCCATCGATCAACTATCAATAATTGAGTACTCCACGTGAAGTTTTAACCTCTATCTTCAAAGTTAGGTTGCTGGATTATAACCATCAACTTTGGTCTCACCTTGAACATAAATGCACTTCAACCTTTAAAAGTTTTAAGGTAGCGAATTAGGGAGTGCTCCGGATGGACGGCTAGATGTCATCCATCCGGCCATCCAATGGTTGGGAGCCCGGGCAGGTGTGGGTCCTGGGCAGAACCCATCTATTCCCGAGCTCCCAACCGCAAGATGTCCGGATGGACGGCAGCCAGCCGTCCATCCGGAACGGATTACCTTCGGAGGCAATCCGTTCCCAGTGAATTATCTCGTGACCAGAGTTTTTTCAAGTCCCCTGTTAATTTTCTGCTTGGCTAAGAGGGGTTAATCAATCCCTCTGACGTAGGCATTGATTAATGTCCTGTGTGTGCAAATTAGTTTGAACCGTGTATTTTGACTCCGTTACACTATTTATAATACTTACTGACTTACCCAAAAAAAGAAGAAGAATTTTTTCAAGTTTTACTGATGCAAGGAGATTACAAACACATCATCATGATCGAGCAATGATCCTGTAGGAACCCCACCAAACTTTCCCATAAATTTCTGCACTTTGTCAATGATAAAGCACCATCTAGCTATAGAAGCCGATGCGCCGGTTATTAATTTGACAAATTAATCACCATGGACGGGAGTACAACAGTACTGAGTTGATTCTTCAACTTTACCTTTGTTTTTCTCTGTAAATGCAGTACAACCCCATGGGCGTGGTAGGAAAAAGTAGAGAGTCGATTACCAAGGAATATTCAAATACATATATGTTAAGTCGTCTTCTCTGAGATATTACTTCAAATAAATTTTGAGGACATGAGAAGAAGCTGAATGATTTGGTTAGGATGCTCGCTTGAGTAATCCCATGACATCAAGTAACCACACAGTTAGTTAATCGTTGTTCATCAACAGATCACGAATTAAATGATTCGTGAAAGGGCCCTATATTATTGATCGTACCAATAGACAGCTGCAACATTATATCATCCATAATTATCTGCAAAATAATAATCTAGCTAATTGTGCAGGACAGATTAGACAAAGTCAATAAAAAAATCATATATAAAACACTGTTCCAATCCATATATATACTCCAACATCTAACATCCAAAAATAATTGATATTTATACATATAGATTAATTTCCAGATTTCTTTTTCTCTCAGAACTTGGCTTTACATTGTTCCCTAAATTAAGGCTACTAGGCTAATGTTAATTTGTTGAGGGAAAAGAAGATTATACACAGATGCGCACGAAAGTCATTTTGGTCAATTTATTGGGCCCTAAAACCATTGACTGTTGTTGGAGTGGGGAAGACAAAGAGAACACCCCCAACGTGTGAAACAAAAAGTTTGCCCTGGTGGTGTTGTTGGCCCACCGTTGAGAAATTAAATTAACCCTCTTTAATTATAACATTTAACGGGAAATGCTCGTCATCTTCTTGGGAACACCTTTCATCTTCCTACCCCCTCTCTCTCTCTCTCGCCCTTTTTTATATTCGGCTTTCGTTGAATGCTTCACACTCTTCTATTCAATCACTTTGAAGGCTTCCATTTTCATCGGTTTTGCAAGCAGAAGTTATGAAGAAGAGGAAGAAGGATGGTCTTCCTCACAAGTCGCGAGAAACATATCCATGTTTCATGTTCAGATTTTCCTAATTAAAGGTTGTCTGGAAGTCATTCGTTGGCCTCTATCGTCAACGGTCCTCTTTTGGAAATGCTCAGGAGGAGCTTGTTTCGGGAGAAGAATTCACCGGAGAAAAATCAGCGGCGTACATGGGAAAGCCAGGCATTTTTTGTTCTTGTTCCTTTTTTTGTTTTTTTTTCGTTATTTGATTCGATATCATGTATCTTTTTTTTGGGTTTAATCAGCGAAATGGGTATAGTACTGGGAAAACACTCTTAAGAAATTAACAATGAATGTAAACTGTTCTTAGAACTTTGATGGAGATCGATTGAAATGCAACAAGATTTGGCTGGTTTTCCATTAATAGTACGTCTCTATAGCACAGTTTTCTCACTGTTCTAGAGTCTTAATTTCATGAGTACTTGTTGCTGCAAAAAGTGTGCACGTACACAGTCTCTTAATTATCTGAGATCTATAAGATCTTTCACCACTTGACTATAAGAGGAAAAAACCTGTTATTGCTCTTACGTTGACGAAGCAGAACTGCCGAAGGAAAACTTCAACGTAGGAGGAAAAAAGAAGACGAACCAACAAAACAAACGTATATATAACTGAGAAGCTAGCAGTTGTCAACATCAGCGCTGGTCCGGGATTAGTTTAGGGTCACTTTTCTCGTTTTTGGGTGCTAAGAAGGATTCGTGCAATGGGTATGGCCATACGTAGTTGTAAAGTTTCCTAATAGGCTAATACATTATTTGGTTGGTAGAGGCAAATCAATTGGAAAATTTTTAAACAAATTAGCTGTTACATTGATCAGCAGGGGTCGCTTTCAGTATTGTTTAGAGCCTTCACGTACCCAGCACGAGAGTCAAGCATATTGAAACAGTAATTATATATATTTTTAAATACGGAGGCCGATAGCCAGGTACAATTATCGATCTCCCTGGTCCGGATGGATCCCTTCGTTTTCTTGTCTGGCTGATTTTTCCTGTTTTCAATATATGGTAGGTAGGAGCTAGCCCGTGAATCCGAGATAGCTAGATAGCAATCCTAGTATCAAAAAAAGCTTAATAAATTATACTTTCAGACAACATTTCCGCTGTATTTGGTATTGTCTTCCCACAAAACCTAATTTGCTTACGTTGAATTGTTGTTCTTATTACCTTAATTCTTATGGAAACAGGAGCAAGGGGGTTGTGTCCAACTTTTAAAATTGACATTCTCTGATTCTCATGAGTATGTTCTAACTGCAACATTATATATATATATAGCATCTTCTGGGGCCATGCATGCAAGTATGCAACCCATGAATTATGTAGCAGATAGAGTACTTTTTCCTTGAATCCATCTTCTAATCAATTCATTGTAATTCACTAGGCCACGAGCAAATTAATATCTTCCGATGTTCCAAAAGTTGCTGTTTTCCATTATAAATTGCTATTTTGAATTCTATCATATGTCCTTGAGAAATATATAGTTTAATGAAATTGCATATATGATGTATAGCAGGCTGTACGCTAATTTGAGAAACCTCAACCACAGGTTGAATCGCATGTGAACAACTCGAAGCAGAAGTAGGTTGATTTAGATCCAAATGAGGGTCAAATTTTCGATTAAAAAAAGGGGCATTCTAATTAGGCCTGGAAGATCATTGGAGTCGCAAAAATTAAGGTCGCTTGCTTGCAGACCGTGTGTGTACTGCTTTGCGTTCTGCGTGCTGTGTACGCACCCTGTGGCTTTAATAAGAAATTTTCCTTTTGCACTAGAATTAGGTTAGCCTCGAGTATTCGGGAACACACGATTTGTTTTGTAAACCGTGTCGGAAGGAAAAAGCTCTTTCAAAATTATACGGCTTGCATTGCGCCCGAGAGAGGCTCCTTTGTTGACTTTCAAACATATTTTGAATTAACTTATGCACGTCTTTCTTTCTTCTTCTCCCCCTTCCCCTTCCCCTTCCCCTTACCCTTACTTCTTCTGCTTCTTCCCTGATGTTTAATTATTATTATAACTTGAATAATTTTTTTATATTTATTATAATTAAAAGTAATAATTTGATAGAAAAAAAAAGATTATATTATAATTATTTTATTATACTTAGTAAACAAATGCACTCTCTGTGCTTGACTTACTCTAAAAGCTGTCAAGATTGTGCTTGACTTACTCTAAAAGCTGTCAAGATTGTCTAGGCAGGTAAGGAGGGAACCAATATTGCATATTTGTCACAAAATATGCTCCAAAAATAACATCTTTGCTAACTTGCTTTATAATACCCAAGTATATTTTTTATCTTCTATGATCTAATAATGGACCAGCATCATTTGCAACTTCCTACTCTAGTAGTATAATTTCAACAGAAAATTATAGAAGATTTTAACCATGCAGTAACCTATATACGAAAACACAAAACACGAATATACTCGCGGATAACTGGATGGACCGTTGGGCAACTTAGGGTGCGTTTGCTGTAAAAATTTCACAAAATATTTCACCAACTCCCAATAAAATACTACAATATAATCTCTCTCTCCCAACAAAAAAATATAAAAAAGTACCTATCTCTTCACTTTTTCACTAAACTCAATACCAAAAATTTTACAACACAAACATAACCTTAACCAAAAACAAGAAAGCAGGACTATTGGGCCCTTTGATAATGCACTTTCATAGCCCATATTCTGATTCCCAATGGTTTTTTTTTTCTTTTTTGGTATGAGGCCCATGATATATTGCTAGTCCAAATTAAGCATAAATTACCCCAAATTGGGCCTGGTCAAAAATAAACTGCCTGAAATGGGCTTGTGTTATGTGCAAAAGGAAAATGAGACTTTTGCTGACAAGCTCTTGTGCTATTAAAACTCCTTGACGGATGAGGCCCGACCATTTTGGCAACCATTCCTCACCTTCGATTGTTTTTTTTTTTTTTCTTTATCTTAAGGTAACCACTAACCAGACATATGCGTAATGTCCACCCAAGCTGGGGAACCAATCTAACACAAACAAACTGCCGGGTACTTAAACTTGTTTCATGCCCCAAGTACTAGAAATTAATGAAGTCACGAGCTGTTGAACGACTGAGTTGTCGGGTTTTTGCTTTATTTAATAGTGGTCTCGTAGTTCAAATACTCAGATCACGACCACGTCGTTTTCTGTAAAAACAAAAAACAAAATTTTGCAGGACAAAACATAAAAGTTCCATTTTTTTAAGTGAACACTAGGGGCATGAAGTGGTAATGATTTTTATAATCTATTTTGAGTTTCTGTTCACATTATTATAATATCCCAGCTGCTTCCCCTCGAAGACTAGGCAATGGAGTCGTGGAATCAAGTATATACACTTGAAGTAGAAGAAAAATCAAAGTTGGGTTTATTATGAAAACATATTTGTTCCGGAAATAAGTAGCTGTCATTTTCTAACACGTGAAGTCATCGTGGTTGTTTTCCCCCATTCTCCAAGTTGCCAAGGAAAAAAAAAGTCTCACACCGGCTACGTATTGACAAACTTGTAGGCTTATAAGTTGACATTTCTCCTTCAAAAGATAGACCCTTTTGAAGGATGTGTCGGTTTACCGTTATAAGTTTGATTGTTTTTCTAATGCGTGAAGCCATCGTGATTGTCTTTCCCTGTTCTCCGCTTCTCCAAGTTGCCAAGAAAAAAAAAGTCGCTGTCATACACTTGGTCACGTTTAAGTGTACACTTTTAAAGAAAGTGGGTAAGTATCTAAATTATGATCAAGTCATGCCAAGCCATGTGGATCACACGTTGTGGGAAAATGGGTCTGATATTTTGAATAATTTATTCCAAGCTCAAGGATATATTACAGATATGTACTAATTACGTTATTGTAACAACTATATATATAATTCAAAAGAGAAAAAATTTGGAAACTATCAGAGGGAGAAATATCATAGATGGTTGGAAGAGTCGTGACAAAAAGTTGCTCCAAAATTAATTTGAAGAGCTGATCAAAACATTGTAAAGAACGTAACCCTTACCAAACCTTCCTTGTAAAAACCATATTAGGTATTAGTTGAACACTTGAAAGGTAGAAAAAGTGACACGACGTCAGGCCGGGGTTACATCACTTACCTAAATGTCTAAATACGTTTCAATTAATTATTGTCTGCAACAAAAACCATAGTTTTAAGCGTGGATTAAGATAGTGATCGTCGAACTCGGACCTCCTCAATTCGAATCACCAGGTTTACCTGCACTTCTCAACCGTTTTAAGTTCTTGAATAGATTTTAGCTTCTAAAAGTGTACATGAACTCTCTGTATATTCTGCGAAACCCAGTAGTTTTAGGTAGTGGAAAAGCGTGCAGTAGCTACCATACCATACCATACCATATATCTGAACTGTGGCCCTACATCAATGAGTTCTCTTTGATCATTTGCTCGACAGTCAGAGGTCAGGTGACTTTGCTTAGATTTCACCGTTGCTCTGAATGCTGCATGCATGTCTTTTTGTCTTAATTTGTACGCCGAAGGAAACCAGTGGGTGAGTGTGCGTGTATTTTAATACGGCATTCAGAGAGGAGGATGGGGCGCCCTCATTGACTGCGCCCTAATTCCCCTATCCGAATTTTAGATGATATTTGTTTTGTAAAAAAATTTAAGAATTTAATAGAATTATAAATATTTACGTAGATTGAAGTTTTCATAGGTTTTTGTATAAAAGTTGGTGAATTTTTTTTAAGATATTTAATTTTTGTTAGAGTTTTTAAAAAGTTATAGAGGGAAATGAATTGATGTAATTGTTTAATAAAAAATATTAGATTAGGTGAAAAAATATAGAGAAAGAAAATTCGTTATAATTTTTTTAAAGATATTAAAATTTGTGTGAAAAATTATTGGAGATTATGTAAAAGAAGGTACTGGTATTTGTGTATATATTTTTTAAAATTTTAGATGTTAATTTTATATATTTATTGAATCTTATTATATTTTAAAATATTTTAACAAACGAAAAAGCTCTTAAACTGCCTCTAGTAAGGGTGAGTTTGTTTTGTAAAATTTTAGTGTTGTTAAAATTTTAAGTATTGGGTTTAGTGAAAAAGTGAAGAGAGAGGTAATTTTTTTATATTTTTTGTAGTGAAAAGTAATGATTTGATGGATGAAGAAATATTATATTATAATATTTATTGTGTTAAAATTTTAGGAGTAGTAAAATTTTACAAGCAAACAAAGCCTACGTTTAGCTTCTCTCTTTCCCACACACTCATGGCTGAATTGGCTAGCAGGAGGAGGACTAGAGTTATGTTCGTTCTGAGTAAAAATGTAGGATTTTAGAGAAGTTGTGAATTTTTATGTTGAATAGTATTTTATTGGTGTTTGTGTAAAGTAGAGAGAGAAATGATTTGATGTAATTGTTTAATAAAAAAAAATATTGGAGTTATGTAAAAAAGTATGAGAGAGAAAATTTATGTTGAATAAAAAATTAAAAAATTATTGAAGATAGTGTAAAATGTATTGTTTTTTGTGTTTGAATTCTGAATATGTTCGGTGGTAGATTTATGAATATACTTAGAATCCTGAACGAACATGTCGTCTAAGCTTTAACAAAGGTGGAAAGTAGTGTGTCTGCTGTGATTCTCTCCCTTGTTTTGTAGAGCATTCCTAGTAGCTTATTCAAATTTGACTCTCTATTTTAACCAAAAAGTACATTTCTCTATTTTAACTATCAACTTTTTAAAAACACCCACAGCAGCTTCTCTATTTTAACCTTCTACTTTTACTATTCTATTTAAATATTATTATTCAAAGATTTCTTTATTATTTCTCTAACATTTATATTTTTTAATATTCGTTTTATTGTAACAGTTATATTTTTGAATATTTGTCTTATCCTAAAAAGGGTGGATTTTTTAATTTTTGTCTTTTCCTAAAGCTTAGCATTTTTTAAGTTTATCTTATCTCAACGATTAGATTTTTAAAAAATTTTCTTATCCTAACGGTCATATTTATAAATTGTCGTCTTATTTTAACGATCATATTTTTAAAAATGTATTAAGTTAGTCTTTATTTAGTTTAAAATATATTAAGTTAGTCTTTATTTAGTCTAAAATGTATTAAGAAAAGAGAAAGAAAAAGAAAAAAATAAGAAAAATATTAATATTTTATTATAGAGAAGTGAACAGTGGTTATCTAAATATAGAGAACCACTGTTCACATGTTAAAATTTTTAGCTAAAAACTGTTAAAATAGATAAGCTGTTAAAGTGTGTTTTTTGACTTTTTTGTTAAATTGGTTCTCTATTCTAACCAAAATGTTAGAATAGAGAACCTACTAGGAATGCTCTAAGTGAATTAAGGTATACGTATCTGCTTGCTGCAAAGTCTACGGCTAGCTTAAAGAATAATACTTAAATGAAAGAAGCTTCGGGTTTCTAGGAAATTACTAACAAATTAAAGGGTCAAAACACAAAAGTTGTCGAAATACTGTTTAATTTTCAGCCCTAGCGCCGCTCAATACAGTTCGGGGTCCTTGTTTGTGCGCTGCCACGTGACTACCGCCTCACTAGGAGCGTTTCAGAGGGATGGCCCACATTTGCACATTTGCCAGCTCACCACAGTTTTCAAGCAATCATGATGCCGTGGGCCCTATATAGGATTCAACTATCTTAGTTGTCTAATTACTAAGATGTCCTTACCACTGTGTCAACAAAGACGTGTCAACAACGTCGTGCATGTTATCCATATCGAAGTTTTATCGTCAAGCCAAGCAGAGGAAAGTTTAAAGTCTTTCTTTTTCCTTAAGAGAAAAAAAAAACCTTAATTACCTTACCGATTCCGCTAGTATTCAACTTTTACAAAATAGTTCTTGTGGTATGACTTTCAACAAAATGATCATTGTGATATAATTTTGAGACAAATTAGTCATTTTATCTAACTGCTGGGAGAGTGTTGTACATATCATGTCAGCGTCATTCACGCGTTGACATGTATTTTTTAAAATTAGTATCCAAATCACGAGTGATATACTTCTTTTAGTTCGTAGAATTAGTTTGGGCCTCAACCTCATACTTGATGGTTCGATCCAGGACGGCTGCTGATGTGTCAACGCGTGAATGAAAAATGACATATACAACACTCTAGTTAAGTGGATAACGACAGTTGGACAAAGGGACTAATTTGTCTCAAAACTATACCACAAAGACTATTTTGTTGAAAGTCATACCACATAGACTAATTTGTCTCAAAACTATACCACAAAAACTATTTTGTTGAAAGTCATATCACAGAGATTAATTTGTCTCAAAACTATACCACAAAAACTATTTTGTTGAAAGTTATATCACAAAGACTATTTTATAAAAGTCGGATACCACGTATAAGGTAATTAAGAAAAAAAAAAAGGAAATGGGCTGAAAGTCAACATGAAGGGCAAATATGAACATCCATAAAAAAAAGAAAGAGACCAAACTCTATCTGAAAGGGTATTTCTGTGATTTCCCTCACTTCCCTGTCGCCCCCACATTAATATCTATCATAGTTGTTCCTCTAAAGATCCAGAGCCGCTAGAGTCCCATCTACAACGTTACAAAATAATAATTTAACAACAACCCCCGCATGTTACGAAATTTCTTCGATTCGACCCCTTTCGTCTGGAAAAGCCCCCCAGGCTCCGAGACTCGGACCACAGGTTTTCCTGTTAATTCTCTCAAACGATTCCGAACCTTGATTGGCCAGACACCCCAAAAACTTCGGATTTTCTTGGTGCTTCTAACCCTCTTTCCTTTTATCATCTACAACAAATAATCCCAACTCTTTTATTAGTGTGTTCCTTAAACATATCCCATTACAGCTACCCAGTTATTTTCTGTGTGTTTCTCGATCTATTACCGGTATCTTTTGCATTTTCTTTTCTGTTTTTTCATCCCTTTTCTCGGTTTCATTTTACTAATAGAAAGTTGATTCTTCTTTGTTTCCTTGAGTTCGAGATAGAGGAATATTTCAAGCTCTGTTAATGGCACATAAGGGACTTTCATGGCCATGGCAAATGTAATGTTTTGGTCTTCGGGTGACAATTTCTTCCGCCATAGTCTTCGTCCATCAAAATTCCTAACCCCCATTTGAAGAAAACTCACAACTTTCCATCCTCTCCTTATCCAATTTCAACCTCTCTGGCCACCAAAATAGACTATTTCATGGTTCTGATCTTGTGAGGTTTCTCATTTGAGAATATCCTCTCAAAGACATCACCTTGCTCTTTCTCTCACACTCTTTCTTTCTTTCTCGATCTGTCAATCTAACTCCGAGAAATGTATGGAATACAAAGCAAGAGAGACCTTGCCTTGGAACTCCAATCCCAAATACCAATCTTGAGGCCCAGCATCCATACCAGGAGGGCACAAATCGTTGTGAAGTTCCAAGACCTCTACGGTTTCACAGTAGAAGGAAATGTGGATGATGTCAATATATTGAATGAGGTGAGGGAGAAGGTGAGGCAGCAGGGCAGGGTTTGGTGGGCATTGGAGGCCAGCAAAGGAGCCAATTGGTACTTGCAGCCTTCTATCTTCGAAGGCCAATCCCTCAAGGCCTCGCTTAAGTTATCAGCTCTGGCAAATGCCATTACACTAAAGAAGCTCATTAGGAAGGGAATTCCACCGGTTCTCCGGCCCAAGGTGTGGTTTTCACTTTCGGGGGCGTCAAAGAAGAAGTCCACGGTGCCGGATAGCTATTACAATGACTTGAGCAAGGCGGTCGAGGGGAAGGTCACCCCAGCGACGAGGCAGATTGATCATGTGAGTGCATTCGGGTTTTGTTCATTGCAATTGATCATTGTGGCAACTGGTAGGATTGATCTATTCAATTTCTGATTCACGATGGTAGATCGTAGGTGACTACATATCTTGATATTTCATCTTGTGGCTTTAGTTTCTTTTTTAAAGATGAGCAATTTGCAGTGCTGGTCTAGTATTATTTTCGTACAAGTAAACTGATCACTTTAATTTGAGGCCGATTTGGTAATCTGGTTGTACCAGAACTAAAAGGTAAGCAAGCAATGTACAGCAATGTCACTTTTCAAAATCTGCAGCTTAAATGGGGTATCTGATGGTCAGAAGCTAAGACGTCCATGAAAATTTTAGTAATTTGATTATTTGATCATTTAATCTCGATAACAAATCAGTGTCTCAAATATGAAGGGTTTGGATGCGTGTGGATGAGAATCTGTTCTTAAAAATAGTTGCAACAAAAGTCCTTTTTATTTACTATTATTGATATGATTATTCTTGGGGATGATAAGAAAAAATCGCCCTTGTCGGTTTGAGTACCATGACTGACAAAGTGAGGTTTTCAGCTGTAAATTTCTAGACGTCCGAAGTTTTAGCCCCTGCTTAATTATTTTAAGAGAGGTATCATTTTCGAGGTTTGCATAATGGAATTTCTCATTGAAGGATCTCTGAGTAGAATTGTAAATGTCTCCTGTTTGAGAAAATATCACTTACATGCTATGTCTATATTTACATGTTTTTATATTTTGCTGTCATTCAGGACCTACCACGAACTTTCCCCGGACACCCATGGTTGGACACTCCAGAGGGTCATGCTGCTCTTCGACGTGTTCTGGTTGGATATTCTTTCCGTGATTCTGATGTTGGTTATTGCCAGGTGCGGTTTGCTCTCTCCTAGACCTGTACAGAAAAATGTGTTAGTAGGGGATAATGTCTATGTATCATCATGTGATACATCAAACTCTGACTGAATTGTTTGGGTCCAACATGACATGTTGCAAACTGATGTTCTAAAATGTATCTCCCACAAGTTCTGTATTTCGCATCAACAACATGGATAATGTTCCAGATTATAGCATACACAGAGCTGGTTCTTCGCACAAACTTGTTAGTTGATCATTTTGTGTTCACAAGATACATGTAACCTATTAAATTTTGTCTACCAAAAATGGGAGTGCTATTGACATTATGCATCTGGATTTGATTCTTTCCATATCCCTTCTAGTGCTTCCTTCTTAATAGTTCCTTTCACTTGCACCATTTCAATTTATTCAATCAGTGCCATTTTTGTAACCACCTTTTACACATCCATTTATGAAGAACCTATGTATACGTTGTATTAATTCTGATAACTGTATCAATCACTCTGCATTGGCTTCTCAACCATCGCCTCATCTTACCAACTCTACCTTCTATTGCATTTCAATGCGCAGTTGCTTTTCTCCCTACTCATGAGTATACACATTAATGTATTGATCATATAACAATCACAGTTTATCCAAGGAAGCCATTTCTACTTCTGCTCTAATTGCTTTGGTAGACATTAATTTTGTATTGCTTCTCTCCTGCTAAAAAAAATGAAGGTGTAGAGCACCAAAACTGGTTCCTCTCAGGTGTCTACTAGTAATCCAGGCACTTCAAGATAATTGATTATCTTTAATATCTGATCTGGAATAATCCTACTTTGATGTAATATTGAGGGTTGTTATTCTTGGTGCAGGGCCTAAATTATGTTGCAGCATTGCTGTTGCTTGTGATGAAAACAGAGGAAGATGCCTTTTGGATGCTGGCTGTCCTCTTGGAAAATGTATTAGTTAATGACTGCTACACGAATAACTTATCAGGATGCCATGTTGAGCAAAGGGTGTTCAAAGATCTACTCCCTAAAAAGTGCCCAAGGTACTGCACTTTTGATGATTTAGCGGCTTTTTCCTTCATTTTTCTTGTCAGCGCGTTTTATAATTGGAGAATGGAAAATGCAGGATAGCCGCGCATCTGGAAGCATTGGATTTTGATGTCTCCCTTGTTGCCACTGAGTGGTTCCTATGTCTTTTTTCTAAGAGCCTGCCTTCAGAGGTTAGAACGATGTTCTCTCTCCCTCTTGCTAATATATGCTTTATCTCAGAAGACAGCTAACTAACTAGCAAGAAATCATCTGTTTTAACTGTTCCAGACAACTCTGCGGGTGTGGGATGTCCTTTTCTATGAGGGGGCAAAGGTTCTGTTCCATGTGGCTTTGGCAATCTTTAAGGTGCCACTGCTTCAACATTTACACTCTATGCAATGCTTGTTTTACCTAGTCCTGTTACTTGATGGTTCGTTCTTAAAGCTATGGGATTAGGTTTTGAACCTGTATTTTGGAAATGCAGATGAAAGAGGAGGAGCTGCTCGTAACCCATCATGTTGGCGATGTAATTAACATATTGCAGAAAACCTCTCATCACCTCTTTGATCCTGACGAATTACTAACGGTACTACAATTCTCTTGCTACTCCCTCTTTTGAATTCTAATGTTTTTCTACCTACCCGCCTACTTCCTTTTCCAAAAAGACATTGAGTGGAAAGTTGAACACACACTTTCGTGGAATTTGTATGGCTTGTTAGCATAGTATTCATAGGTGATGGTCAATAACTTGGGCACAAGAAATTACTTCTTTTACTTGTGTAAGTTGGAACAAATTATTACTCTTTATAGGAGTACGAAGGAAAACAGGAAGTTTAGAGCAATTACTACAGAAAAAATGGATTAAAGAAGCTTTAGAAGTATCCCTATTTGGTTGCACACACCTCCTTTGCGTGTGGCCTCAAGATTTTCGGCTACTTTTTTGCCCGGGTTTTTCTGAATCACTAAATAAATGTTAATAAAGCTTGCAATATTTTGACCTTGCAGGTGGCGTTTGATAAGATTGGTTCCATGACAACCGGCACTATATCTAAGCAGAGGAAAAAGCAAGAGCCAGCGGTCATGGCAGAGCTTGACCAAAGACTCAGACGGCTAAATTCCATCAAAGTGGACGACAAATAAATGTTGCTTTTGATCCAAGTGTAATGTGTAAGTCATCCTAGTAGGGGCTTGTTGCCCCTATGGAGAAGAATATGGAATCATGCCTTTCTTTTCCGTTCCCCTAAAGGGAAGGATTAAGGATAGAGAGTGCCTGTTGAACTTTTGGATGTTTTAGGTCACAGATGTAAATTTTGAATTGTTACATTATATACAATTAATGACATCAAAATTCAGGGCATTGTTTAGTTACTCCTGCCCTGTTAAGTTTTGCTTTGATGTTTGGTTGTGCTTGTAATTGTTACTTAAATTGAAACTTAATTTCCTCTGAAAATTTGCTTTATTACTTCAACCCCCTATAGAGAACATGGTTTCAGCAGGTTTCAGCATGCTGAGTGGGGGAGGGCATTGTTTACCCTTCGTTTGTCGAGCAACTCAGTGCACATTTTGAAGTGATTTATTATCAACTAAATTGGATAAATCAAACTTGCAGAAAGAGGGACATACAAACTAGGAGAACACTATCCTCTTCACTTTTCTGATTAATCAATCTCCCTACCACCCAGGTTCAGCATGACCATAGAAAGCTACCAAGATATTTACCTTTGATCCATTCCTCAAAAGCAATCTCTTGCTCAATATTTCACATGGAAAGCATATGAACTGTTACCTCTGTCACTAAATTCATTGTTAAGATTAAAGAAAAAGTACCCTAGCTCTGACAGTTATGTGCTACAATAGTTAGTCCGACAATTCCATGTCCATGCACATATCTTCGTTTTCGGGATGTGTCCCATCATGGAATTTTCCTTGCAAATCAGCCTCATTTCTCCCTAAACAATGCATGGGATTCAGATCCGATGGGTATTGCTTTTTCAAGTAATCGGTAGTCCAATCTTTACTGATGTCACTAGGAAACTCGCTTTCATTAAGCTTGCCAATGGCTTGAGATTCTTCCAGTTCTGTTTTATGAAGTTCTTCTGGAGCACCATCCCGAATGCTGCTGTGTAATCCCAACGACGGCTACAATCCTTCATCATCAGATAATTCTTGGCATTGTTTCCTTCAACATGCATCTCTAGTTGCTCCTTAGATATGAGGCCATTCTCTTGAGCTATTACCTCGTGTCTTGCAGTCCAGTCGGACGACTCCAAAGATAGAGTGGCGGTGGTTTCAAATTCCAATCCTCCAATTGCTTGTCATGAACATCAACAGATCCAGGCAGGTAAAATGACTGAAAAGAGGACAATGCAATACATATAAGCCACTTTCAGAGTTTCCCATCCATCTAATATGATCAATTCGGATTAGCAATGAGAGAACTTGTTTTGCAAATATACCTTGCCTGAGAGTTACCTCATCATCCTCCCAGATTAGATCATAGGCGACATCTTTCTCATCAAGTCTGGTAAAGCGGCACACAGAAGTGTGAGAGACAAAATGTTGTTTTACCTATTGCTTAGCTAGGCAATTAGAAAGAGTAGATGAGACGCTTTAAAGAAAGACCCAAATCCACCCCAAAAGTCCTACAGTAACTTAGGCATTTAGGTCCTTTTTGCAAACCAAAATTTTCATATAGGAATGTTGTAAACATTGAGGTGGATTAGAGTTTTATGGATTTTAAGAGAAAGTAGTGAAAAAAGTAGAATTTGATGGGAATTAGTGAAAAAGTGAAGAGAAATTATTTGAGTAAATTTTTTTAATATTTATTGTAATGAGAAGAAATCATTTGATGAGAGAGAGATAATTTTAAAGTTATTTTATTATTATTTTCTTGCAAAAATTTTAAGTTGGTTATGTTTGCATACCAAAATTTTTCAACGGAGTGAAATTTTGGCAAAAATTTTATTTTGCAAACATGCCCTTAGATAAGCCATTATCCAATTTACTGAGCAAGCTCTGACATTTCTCATGGGGGCAAGAAAAATTTTCCCCTTTTTTCCAATCCAAGTAATTAGAGGAGAACGGAAGCTCTGACATATCTCTGGATTAGGCTTGCTAACTGTGAAATCCAAGCCCAACCCAGAACTCTCAAGATGAGTTAAGACTCTTTAAAAGGCATCATCCAACTTTATCCTTGTATTGTGAGAACTACCACAGGGTGTGGAGGGTTTGTTTTCTGTTTCCCTTTTCCCAGTGATTAGAGGAAATAGGGGTAGACAAGATGCATTGAGCGTGAGTTCCAAGACATCCAAGACTAGAAGGGTAATTTTACCATTTGGTTTGTTTTGAAGGCCAGAAGAATAATAAAAGTAACTTCAAGTGAATACCGTTTGGCTTCCTTAGGAACAATAAGGACTAGTAGCTTTGGTTTGAACTTCAGAGCATGGTTGACGAACTTGTTAGCAAGAGACGCTTTTACCCAGAAAGGAGGATTCAATCCCTTGATCTGCTCACAAGGTCAACATGAGAACAATTATGTCTAACTTTTACATTTTATGTTCATTTAGGGAGCTAAGATTTTGGCCACTTACCAATTGAGAACTATTGGGCAATTCTTCGGGCTCCACCTTCATCCAATCTCTCTTCTCAAAACTGAAATCATTCTACAAAATAAGTATCCCTAGGTAACTTACATCTCATTTCCTGAAAGAAATAAGTAATCTACTCACGTATGGGTACAGAGAGAATACAGTAGCCACCGCTGAAAGAATGGGTAGTGCCTCAATTGTAGGGCTTTGCTATTAGTGTTGTCAGGAAAAAAGATTTAAAAATAGTGTTACTAAAACAGAAACAACATTATGCTTGGAAGGGAAAGAAATGAGAGTGGGAAGATTAAGTCAAACTTAAATCTAATATCAGAAACAGGCTTACGAGCCAATGAAAGAGACAGCAAACCTAAATTTTTTTAAAGTAATATTGATATATGAGCTTAGAAGTTCCGTTTTAGCTTGTGGGAAACAATTTGGGAAATGTGGTATGAATTCTGATTCAGCCCCTGCCAGTAGCTTAAAGATCGAATATCTAACAAAAACCTGTCACACCTGTGAGTACTAACTTACATGATATCACAGAAACTCAACTAGGATCCAGAGGAGTCAATTTATTCTGTTAAAGTCATTTTTAGCTACAGTGGAGGCAATATCGAGATGCAGAAATGGAACTGACAACTTCTTGCAATCGATGGGGATTCACATTGATGAATATTGCAGATGACACATTCAAGTGTTCCTAAATAAATATTGATCTTTATCTATGACTTGAAACATAACATTGAGGTTGATTTCTAAAATCTCTTTTCTCTCTCGGATGATAGAGAAGTTTCAATCTCTTGAAAATCAAGCTACCTACGTTTTCAAAGAGCCCAAAAGTAAATCTTAATCAGTAGAAGAATAAGACTTCAAAAGAAAAGAGGTTTAGCGAACTAACAAAGCTTTTATTCCATGGTCTTTGGCATAAAGTTTAGTTCTATCTAGTTGCATATTCCTTGTTGAATCCAATTCAAAAGGAGATTTAGTCACTACAAGAATGGGTGAAATCCGATGAGGAAACCAAAAAAAAAAAACAGAGTATTAGAGCATTTTTGTGTTGGCATTATTTCGTGTCAAAATATGTCGTGATCCAGTTGTAATTTTGGTCCTCACATTTGTTCAAGAGCTAAAGTTAATGGTTTATCCAAAGTCTTCTCACGTTCAACCAGCGTTCAACAAGCACTCGAGCGGCCAGTTATAATTTCAGACAAAAATATAGCATTCGACTAGTGCTCAACCAGCGTTTGAGCGACTTCCGGCGAATTTCAAAAATTTCTCAATTTTTGGACTTTCCTTGTGAAGCCAAGGGAAACCCTACTAGGTTTCGAGGGAGGCCGTCCAAAACCTAATTGAGGCTTCTATTCAACATATTTGTGCCTCCTTCCTTGAGAGAAAAATCTCAGAAGATTTGTGCTTCAATATTGATGAGTTTTTCTCGATTCTTTGTTCAAATATCTTTGTAACCTTCATGGTGTTGAAGGCGTGCTGAAGAACAATGTAGGATTATTTCAAAGGTTTTCTTCCACTTTGTTACCAAATCCTTGGTTATGTTCGTTTTGAGTAAAAATGTAGGATTTTAAAGAAGTTGTGAATATTTATGTTGAATAGTATTTTATTGGTGTTTGTGTAAAGTGGAGAGAGAAATGATTTGATGTAATTGTTTAATAAAAAAATATTGAAGTTATGTGAAAAAGTATAGAGAGAAAATTTATGTTGAATAAAAAATTAAAAAGTTGTTGGAGATTGTGTAAAATGTATTGGTGTTTGTGTTTGTGTTTGAATTCTGAATATGTTCAGTGGTAGTAGTGTGAATATACTTAGAATCCTGAAAAAAGTGTGAAAACGAACATATCCCTTGTCTTTTTGTGTGATTGAAGTTTGATTTAATTTTCCGCTGCCTATTTGTTGATTGAGTTTATTATTATGCATATCTAGGTTGAACAATTTTAGAACGTGTTTTAAAATTGTTACTGTTGTTTTAATTAGAGGGAAAACTCGTATTCACCCCCTCTAGGTGTTAATAGAGTCTAAACCGGATTTTTTCACAGGGGAATCATGTTAGAACCATTTTCCACAATTTCAAAGTCCATAAATGGGTACAAGCTCGTGACAGTTAATAACAAAAGCAATTTTGATGCGAGTTACACTGTTAACCATCCATTTCAATGATAGAACAATCTTCACGAACATCAAATGATCGATACCTTTATTTGATAGGATAAGATATGCACCTATCATCAAAGAGACTCTGGTCTTTAACAAACTAAGATTGCAAAGTACATGGATGGAGACATGAAGAAAATATTTACAAAACATATTTAGTAGAAATAAAACAGGTCCACAACGGGTTAAAAGTTATACCATTCTAGGTCATATTCTACCTTTGGTTGAAAAAGAACATAATTTTTGAATGAGCACGCCTTCCCACCATAATCACACCACTGAATCTGGATTTAATACACGCACGCATACACATAGAAAGGTCTATAAGAAAGCTCCAGCAAACTTATACTATGATGCAATAGTTACATATCCTTCAAAGAAAAGAAAAGGTGAGTAAGGGGAGGGGTGCTCTTGACTGCTATACATCCATATCCATTTAAAGATATCACTAAGCTGTTCAATGTTCTTACGATCTTCTCTATTGATGCAGGTATGAACGTAGGAGTCCTATTTTCTCTTGCCTTTACTTTTGCATTCTTTTGAAGTGGGGGAGAAGGGCAGGGGAGCTGAGAATACCAAACAGTTCAAATGGCTTCATATCTTCCTACCAACAGGGCGCAAACACATTCCCTAAGATTCTGCAGATAAGATTTAGCACCGCTATTGTGACCAATGCAATATTTTGGAAGTGATATCAGTCCTTAATGTAGAGCAAACGAAAAGTTTCAGAGCTCTAAGTATACCTACACACACAAACATATGTAGATATGTCATATTGTAAAGTAATCAGAAATTATCTGAATATAATACCTCGGTACTAGATTTATCAGAAAAGCCCAATCTACCACAAGCAAAGCATTGATGTTGCTGATACTTGCAATTTCTACACAAAAAAGCTGGCAATGCCTGAAACCAAGCACAGGTGAAAGGAGTGAACAGCTGGAGTTTGGAGCAAAACAAACAAAAAGTATAATACATTTTATGATGGCAAAGTACCTAAACTTGAGCATCTCTGTAGATGTAATATCTTGATGAAAGAAAATAAGTTAATACCTTGACTTGAGCATCACTATAGTCGAGTGTCTCACAAAGAGAGTCAGCCCCAGCATCTCTGGTTGCATGAAAGGATCTTAAACCCCTTCCTTCACAACTATGTCAGATGCAATTGAGATTGAAATCAACACGAGTCAGATTAGTCAACCAAAACGGGAAATTATAGAGCAAAATTATCCTTGGGTGAGCAAAGACTGCCTTTAAATAAAAGTTTGTGTCCTTAAGCCACAACACTTAATAGTATGAGGTAAGGGCATACCATAGGATCTCACCACCATTGTCACAGATTGCACAAACATGATCATAGAGTTCGTTATCTTCTTCACCATCACCATCACCTATTAACTGCAAATTCTTTGTAGTTTGAACATCCTGTTAAACCAACAAGTACTCAATAAAACAGAAGAATGAAAAATAGATGAGTTCCAACGCGCCACATCTCCCTGCATACATAAACCCACCTATATGTCATCCTTGTTATCCCGGAGAGTATCTTAGAGACTATCTAGAGTTTGCACTTGAACCTATTAACTTCTCTTCATTATGCCAACATTGTTGTTTTGGTTTCACCAACGTGGATATCAACTTTATTAGTAAAAGTTCAATCTTGATGGATGATTTGAAAAATTAAGAAGCAGTTTCCATTTTTTTCTTAGGTGGCCTAGCCAGTTAGCTAGCACCCAAGTTGAATAAGGGAATAGAGCTTCTCTTATTATACGACAACAGAGATGGACATAAGAAGTTAGAACCTTAGATGTTGCTAAGTCTTTATCCCTTTAGAAGCTTCACTGATCATTTGCACGTGATCCAATACATCATTTTCTGAAGGCTCAACCTCAAACAAGCTGCAAAATACACAGTTGATTCTTTAGAAGAAAAAAAGAAGAAGCAAAATACTTCTAAAGATTTCCTAAAATATAAGAAATGAAAACCTGAATGCTCTGGTTAAGTGTTTCCATACAGATTTCCCAGATGCCTCTGGATTCCTCTTCACAAAATGAAGCCAGTAAACAGCCACCAAAGTTTTTCTGATTGTATTCTCAAAACTCTTCCTTGGCTTTTTAAGTTTATCCAGCTTATGTCCTTCAAAAGCATATAAATCTCAGGCTGGACATAGGAAAGTTCAAACTTTCACGCTATGACCCGCTTGTATATTTCCGAAGAACATCATCAGCTGTCCCAAGTAAGAATACTTGTGTTTCCCGTTCACCAAGGAATTCACCCCCATTCCATTTCCATTTTAGTGGCAAAACAGAAAATGAAACAGGTTCTTCCCTGTGATTGATGAAATAGTAATTTGTGACACACTCTGGACCAATCTCCCCCTCTTCATCAGAAAATGCCATTGAGGCTCCACACCAAGACTGCTTAATAAACAAATGAACGTATGGATACTTGAGAGCTCTATCATCTACCACAGAAACTGGAGTAATTAAGAGCCAGAAAAAGAGAGTTACAAATACAAATATGATGTTTTAGTTTTCTTCAATGCAAAAAGAATTTTGCCAAAAAATCAGACGATGTTTTCTGAAAAAAAAGTCTTTTTAAGGTTCCTCGCAACATATTATCCCCATTTCACGACGTGTAAAAACTAACTCGAACATCATAAAAATCATTCACTCTAGGGAAGAAGGAAAAGGAAAAGCAATCGAACATACAAATGAAGAAATAATAGAGCAATCATTTTCCTAGTAGCTTCAAAATTTCAGTTCATAATAACACCTTACCTCCAGAGCTCCAAAATCACACTCAAAATTCCCGTTCTCTTCTCCTCCCTTTCTTTTCGGCCATTTCCGACAGCTTCTCGGCGATAAAAAAACAAAAAACATCTCACGGCAAAATTTAACACAAAAGTTTGCACAAATTCAGCAAAAAAGCACGTGGAGCTCGAGAGTACACATAACATGTCCGTTCCTTCACTGCGCCAGTTTTTTCCCTTTTTTGAAGTCATTCCTCCCAAGCTTTCTCAGCGACCAACCAAAGCATTTCACACAGCAAGAAAAAAAGCAAAACTCGGCAAAAAGAAAATGCAACAAACACCAAACAAGAGCTCCCCAAAACACCAAAAGAGTATCCATTGCTTACCCCCCTCCCCCATTTTCTCATATATTCTTCTGAACCAAGCAAACCATTGTGCATAAAAACAGAAACAATAATACAAAACTCACACAACAAAGAAAGTACCAAAATCCAGGGGAAATGCTCGTACGTACGTGCTAAAAAATAACAGTAAAAAATTAATTCCCCTCGAACGCTCCCGTTCCTAAGCGTTTTGTTTCTAGTATTCTCCTAATTTCCAACGCTTTCTCGACTGACAAACAAAGCATTTTACCTAGAAAAAACGAAAACCCAAAACACAGAGAGAAAAAAAAAAACTAATACATATCCAACGACAACACGAGGAGAAAACGTTTGAGAGAGAATGCGAATAACAGTAAGAACCGAACCTTTTCAGAAGTGAGAGAGAGAGAGAGAGAGAGAGGTACGGAGATTTCTGAGAACTTGTTTCTTGACAGAGAAAAGCGTATTATCAAGCAGCAGTAGTGGTAACCGTTGCTTCTTTTAGTAGAGGGGCTATAATTGTACATCTGCCCTGCGGGGTCTGCGCACTATTGAAACTAATGGACCTTAAGGCCCATTACGTCTCTGGCCCAACTAATATATTTCACTCGGTATATTCTTAGGGCGTTTGTTTCCCAATTATTCCACCCCTCAATATTTCTAAACAATCATAAACTATTCTCTCTCTCCTCATTAAATTATAAAATAATATTATATTATTCAATTAAATCTTCTCTCTCCTCACTTTTTTCATAAAATACTATACTTTTTCACAAACTTCAATACCCAAAATTTACAAAACCTCAATATTTTTACAAACAAACACCACCAATGTGACTTTGATTTTATATTATTTAATATTAATATTTTCAAGCATGAACACTTCGGGGGTGTTTGTTTGTGAAAATATTAGAGTTTTGGAAATTTTGGATATTGAATTTTGTGAAAAAGTATAGTATTTTATAAAAAAATAAGAAGAGAGAAGATTTAATTGAATAATATAATATTATTTTATAATTTAATGAGGAGATAAAGATTATTTTATGATTGTTTGGAAATATTAAGGGGTGGAATAATTGAGAAACAAACGCCCCTTCATGTCATGAATTGGATCATTTATTTTAATTTTTAAAAAATAATATAACAAATATTAATTATTTTAACAGTCCATTTATGTTAAGAGAAAAAAAAACTTAATAATTAATACAGATTTTTTTTTTATCTCTTAACCATTTAATTTAGATAAAAATTAGAAAGATCAAGATCGTACAGAATTGTTATAAAACATTATATATTTCAAATTCTTTGAAAATTAAAATTGAATTTTATTCTATAAAATGGAACTCGTGACATCAAACAACTAACTTAATTTCAATAAGGCAACTTAGGGTGTGTTTGAGTGTTAAAATTTTAGGGAGGTTAGGCTATGTTTGTTTCATGTTTTAAAACGTTTTCAAAACATTTTCCTTACTTTTTCATCAATTTCAATACCTTTTCATCAATCTCAATAACTTTTTACAAATTTCAATAAATTTTAATACACTTTTCATAGAATCTACACTACTTTCAAAAAAAACATAAACACAAAAACATATCTCAAAACATAAACCAAACATAGCCTAAAATTTTAAGGTGTTAAATTTGGTGAAAAAGTGAAAAAATATAATTTTTATATTTATTATAGTAAAAAATAATAATTTAATGGGGAGAAATTATATTATAACTTTTTAATGTGTTAAAATTTCAAGAACGATAAAATTTTGGGCGGTAAACGCAACCTTACTCTTTTGGCATGGCAAAAATATTTGCACATTACATGATTTCAAAAAGTTATGATCATCTCCTCCTTACCATAAAATAATGGGAAAAGAAACAAACTCGTTAGGACAAAAATGTCCCCCATGGCCATAAAGGATATTGTCCCTCTATCCTACCCTACCTATAAAAACGACAAATCTCCCTCCACCGAGCAATCGCCCCATTCCCGCAATTCCAAACACACCGGTAAACTAAAACCTCCCACATTCATTCCGAGAAATGGCCAGGCGACATCTCTCTTGTTCTCGTCTTCTTCCTCTAGCTCATAACTCAAACACCATGCACGCCAAACCCTACTGAAGCTTCAACTGTGCATAAGAAAGCTCGCATTTCCATGATGGCCCCGAACCTCAGCTCAGCCTGGACAGTCACCGACACCGACCTGGACGACATAGACCTCGACCCCTCCGATTTTGGTACCTCCTTACCCCTCAAGAAGGTCCCTAATGGCAACGTTTTTGAGGCCTCTCGCGCCGGCGATGTCGACCGCCTCAAGTACCTACTCGAGTCCGGCGTCAACGTCAACGCTCGAGACCAGTGGGACTCCGTGGCCCTCTACTACGCGTGCCTCGCTGGTCACCTCGATGCCGCCAGAATGTTGCTCGAGAGCGGGGCGATATGCTCCGAGCACACCTTTGACGGGGACAGGTGCCACTACGCGGCGCTGAACTTGAAGGTGAGGAAGCTGTTGAAGGCGTTCGAGGCTAGGCCTCCGCCTCTCGGGCCCTTGCAGACCTCGATGAGAGAGACTTTCTTGGGTTGTGGGGAGAATAGGGCCTACCTGGAGCAGGCTAATAGCCTATTTCAGATTTCAGGTACAATGATTCTTTTTTTTGTTTGCTGAGTTATTCTTGGTGAAACTGTTAAATTTCAAGGATTGATGTTGTGGGATTTTTGCATACGGGGGAGTTGGGATAATGGGTTAATTTCAATTGCAGGTACTTTTTTTTTAGTATAATTTTTTTGAGGTGAAAATGTCAAATTTTCTTTGATTGTTGATTAGGGGTTTTGTTGTATATGGGAATGGGGATAAAGGGTTAAAGTTTCGATGTCAGATCCATTATTGTTTGTAAATTCGGTTGTTACGTAGTTGTTGATTATCGACAATGTGGTGTGGACTTAGCTACTATAGGGGGAAAAGTTCTATTTTAGCAGCTTGAGGTAAATGAATTTTGGGGTGGAATAGTGGGGAAAAGGTTCTGTTTTATTAGCTTAAGGTAAATTACTTTGGTGTGTAATAGGGTAGAATCAGGGTAAAGCTTCTATTTTAGTAGTGTAAAGTAAATTGGTGGCTTTAGTTGCTCCATCAGCTTAATTGCCTACCAGTCGATTTTATGTTTTGTAGTTAGCTTCCATCCTTGAATTTTGCCTATATAAATCTGACGCTCAGAGTGTAATATGACTGGCTAGCTCTTTCATCCAGCGGGGGACCCAATTTGTACCACTTCCCTCCAGACATAGTATTTTTTGTGCAAGGAATACCTGTTGAAGCTCACAGAGTTATCTTGAGTGCTCGGTCATCATTTTTCAAAAGGAAGTTTGAGACTGAGTGGAAAGACCGCAAGGAGGTGAGATTTGCAAGGGAAAAGTTATCGTATCCTGCTCTTTACAGCCTCATCCACTTCTTCTATTCTGACAGACTAGAGATTTCAGTAGATGACATGGAGGATCTTGTGAGAATATGCAAAGTATGCAAATGTGAATCATTGCAAAGGATCCTTGAGAAAGAGCTCATTCACCAGAGATATGCAGAATACAAAGCTCTGAGGGATGTAGATAATTCACAGAAACGCTTCATTTTACAGGGCCTGTCCCTTCCTGAAGAAGATCGACTTCCAGCTGCCTTGCATCAAATACTTCAAATTTCCCTTACCAACTCCACCAGGGAAAATAATCTAGATAATAGTGTTGAGGAATTATCTTATCATATTCAAGAAACACAGATAAGTGATTTTCTAGAAGATCTTGCAGATGTTTGTGTAAGAGTTGCTAAAAAGACTTTTCGTTGCCATCAAGTGGTTTTGGCCTCAAGGTCAGAATACTTTAGAGCAAGATTATCTCGTATGGAGGATTTTCATGAAGGAAAAGATGCATTACCTGTTGGTACCCTTCCGTATCTTGAAGAACATGATTTGAGCACTGAAGCATTTGAGAAAATGGTCGAGTATATGTAAGTTTATTCTGATTAATGTAGATACTGAACTTAGATCACACTAGTGAGAGGATAATATGCAGGAAAGATTCTGTTGTTACTATAACAAAAGATCTCTTCCGCAGCCAGGATCTTCTTGCACTATTTTTCTTGTTATGTCAGCAATTGACTTCACATGCGAGTGGAAAAGAAGTTTGCTCAACCTTTTATTATGATTGACACCATTTCACATGATTGCGTGGTGATCAGCACCAGAGTTAATTGTTGTGTAACTTATTTTCACTCCTTTGTGGTGATTCAGGTACACTGACGGTTTGAAGGATATAGACCCAGATCAGGTATTAATATATGATCCAGAGCTACTTGTAGCAAAAATATTTTCTTTTGGAGGTTCTAATACTCCCGTTAATTGAGCAGGCTGAGGAAATTTTTGATGCGGCTTCTAGATACTTGTTATTTCCTCTTAAACGTGCTGTAGCAGATGTACTCTTGCCGCACCTGGAAATGGTCTCACCTGCGGAGTTGTGTCATTGGTTAATATTATCAGACATGTACATCTCTTATTATCTCTTTATCTCTGTGCTCTTCCTAAGATATTTTATCAGTAGCTACAGTAGGGTCAGCTGATGATTTCTTAGATCTTTGATGGAGGCTTTGGGTACATGTCTGAATTACTATCATCTTGCGCAGTGCTGCATTTGTGGCCCATTGCAGTATTTCTTAGATAGTTAAGAGTATCTTTCTGTCACTAGTATTCCTGGCCTCTAAAGGTTGCCTCAATTTATAGGATACTCTTCTAGTTCTGACATTATCTACTAGCAGTTTTCTAGCCTCCACAGCGGATTTTATCTTCTTGTGAGATTCCTTTTTAGGCTCTACATGGAAGATACAGACAGTACCTGGGACCGCATCATGGCTTAAGACCTCTTTCGACTGGGCTTAATACAATTATTATCACCATTTATACATTTTGAAGTTCACAAAAGGAACTAGGGGATTAAAGGTCTCTTCATGCTTTGACAATAAAGGACTTGCTGATTCAAATATAATTAATTGCTGCATAGATCATGGCAAAGTACTTAATACCTTATTAGCCTTAGTCTCAAATGTGGTTGTAAGAATATTGAGTGGTTAAAATTTTGTATAGGTATGGTGTTCTGAAAATACGGGAGCACTGTCTGGACACAATAGCATCTAATTTTGAGACATTTGCTGATACATGGGAATTCCGAGCAATGCTGCTGACACTGCCACCACCATCTGGAGATTCCTCACTTCGCACCACGGCTCCAAGTGCTCCAGGAGCTATTGTCAATACAGACCAAGCAAATCTTCTTGATGATTTACGAGAAAAGTGGCTTGAAGCTGAAGCTGCCGAGCTTGACAAGAGAGATGAGAGTGCATTACTCTTTGACAAGCGCCTTGAGATGCTTATTCTTGTTGCTGAACGAGAAAAATCTGATGGGACTCCCAAGGATGATATCGATGATGGCCCCAGATCACCTATATCCCCCCCTACCTCTGTCCTCTTGCCTTGCAAACAAGAAAGAGAGATTTTGGATTTGTAGACAATTCATTTTGTTATGGTAGATAAAAAAACATTTTTTTTCTAGTGTCAGCAAATGGGTACATTTTTTAGAACAACAAATGCTCATACCAAAGTCAGAGTGCCACAACATATGCAGGCTCTCGAAAAATTTTCTCTAGCCAAGCAATTAGGTGTTCCTTCGAGGAAGTAAACCATTTGCATCCTTTTTTAACTCATGCATAATATAGAGCATAATTATCAGAAATGCACAACTCGGAAATAAAAGTTCTCGATCGATCCACCCTATCAGGAGAATGAGTTTCTAGTTTTGACCATGCACTATAGATCCTGGATCCCGTTCAAGTTATAGTTCTTTTCCTTTGGCATTCCACGGCAGTACCAGGCCACCAGCACCTGAGTAATTGTGCAATACTACTAACACCAAAAAGATGAAACCGAGAAAGATGCACAAATTTAGCTTCAAACTTCAATCTATATTATTCACCAGAATTAATGTACTTTGAATAAAAAGAATATACCTGAGGACCGCAACCTTAAGTTAAAGAAAGAAAATTTACAGGACTACCTTTTTCTTCTGTGGTTTACGAGCACAAGAAAAAAAGAAAAAACAAAATGACCAACCGAATATTGCTAACTACAGCCTATTACTTTCTTCCCCATTATCTTTGGAGGAAAAATGAAAAATAAAGAAGCCAAGGAAAAAATGCTATTGACTTGTATCTCAGGTCATTCTCCATCAGGATTGTCCTTTCCTTCAACCTTATCAGAGGATTCCTCCTTTTCATCGTCTTGGGAGAGAGCAGTATCTGAAGCACCACAGTTGATGGCCAAATTTGAGACCTCAGAAGCGAAAGCTGTTTCCCTTTCACCCTCAGTTGAAGCTGCAGGGGATGCATCAGCAGTGCTACTGTCTTCAGTAGGGTTTGACTCCGACTCCTCTGCTAGTTGCTGTAGGCTCCAATACATGATGCTTGCCGTCAAGATAAGGATCATTTTCTGGTTTACCTGTCATTATGGTACAGATGGCAACAAAATTAGAAATTAGTTAAGAGATGCTCATTTTTACATTTGAAAATGTCGACTGCAGTCTCACTGGACCCTGATCAGCTATACCCCAGAAGAAGTCAACTTAGCAACAACTAATAGACTTCTTTTCCCTTTATTCAATAAAGGATAATTTAAAGTTTAATTTGGAACGTCTATTAAGAAATGTAAGCATTGCAAAACAAATTCATGTGTTTTGTCGTCTAGCAAACATATCTTCAATAAAACCTGGAAAGGTGTAGAGCAATGAGTTGGCTGATTAGCATTACAATGAGATAATCCATTATAAATAAATGACTACCAAATGTGTTCCAATTTAAAGTGACCTAGTACGACCAAAAAGATGGACAGTGGATACCCTCTATTTCATCACAGAATAGTGTCAAATGTGAGGAGAAATATACACATCCAATTGTACAAAATAACCTTACCTCTATAATATCCTCCGGTAACAAGAAAATGGAGCAACCAAGCTTTCGTGCTACACTTATAATGTACGTTGCATTCAACTTTTTATCTTCCTCTGCAACATCAATTACCGTGTAGTGAGAAATTTTCCCAAGTTTATGCATATCAATTCTTTCACGGTCTATAGTATGCCAAAAAGGTGCAAGCTCAGCAAATTTCTCATTTGGTCCTGCACCTTAAGTATTAAGAAAGTTGACCTACCAGTTTCGCCCTTTGTGACAACACTCCAATTGACCACCCTTGGCTCTACAGCACTAAGAAGCTCGAGAAAGAAAATCCCATTTGAAAGGGTCTTATCCTGCAACAAAAAGTTAATTAACACAAAAACCATCAGTATAAGGTTAGAATCTGATTGTAAAATAAGACCATAGTTTACTGGATTACCTTGAAGCTCTCCATTCGGGAGGTTCTACCCGCCATCTTCACTTTGTTGTTTGCCCAGTTTAGAATGTCGGCATCTTTTATCTCTTTACCCTCTTTACCTTGGGAGTGTGATCTCAAGTTCTTTAGGAGTTGGAGCATGGTAAACCTCATGAGTTGCCATAAAAATGCTGCAAGTGGGCCAGAGGCAAGGAGTTAGGTGTTGTTCACCAGTGAAGAGCAACCTCTACCAATTTAACTTTCCTAAAGAGAAAATGTAACTAAAGAGGAAAATAACCAAGTAAGAGAGACTGATGCTGGAACTATTTCAAAGAAAGAAGGTTAATTAAAAGGTTAGCCAGTTAGATAAGTCCCCCAATAACTGATGAACTTTTTCTTGTCTTGTAAGAAACCAGCCACACCAATGAGACTCAAACCCAAAAGTATATAATCAGAGACAAACAATCAAATGAAGTTGTCCCAATGCTTTGGTTTCAGCACCTCGTAGCCTTGACATAAGTCCTATTGCCTAGCCTTTTTCTGCACCCTGTTCTTCTCTTATACATGACGCAGATTTCAATACCCTACAAAGCCAGGTGACTAAAGAAATATGATTAGCAAATTACACCTCATATTTGTGTCATGGAGTCACATACCCAACTCCGGCCCCTTTCTATGATTGAGTTTCACTTTTAATATCAGAGAGAATGAAAACAAAAGCACTTATCTGGCCTTATGATTTTCTTGAGTTGGCTACAAGAATAACTTGAGCCAAAAAACATTGACTTTATTTTGCCTTTATCCTAAAAATGTAACATTTCCAAACTAGTGTAATGTTACACAGGTATCCCAAAACTTAAAAGAGAAACACCACAACTTCCAATAGGAGAGTAACAAATCAGACACCACTGACATGGATAGATTGAATGAAGCAGTAATAATAAGCAGGATAACAGCATTTCAGGTGTAACACTCGAAAACATACCTAGTATGAGCTTCTTATTTCCTTGCACAATATCATTCCCAGCTACATTCACAAGGGAGAAATTTAATTGCTTCCCAATTTTTATAACTTGATTGCAGTTCTCAACTTTTCTAAATGGCATCTTTATAGGAGGCTTTGTTGCCTGCTTCCAGTTAACTGATTCCGGTGAAACTTTGTCAAGAACTTCTAAAAGAACCCAACTGCAAGCACAAGGAACTTCATGTCAATCAAGATTCCTATGGGGTTTACATTACCACAGGGAAGACAATAACCTCACCCATTTCTGACATCCTCAAAAACATTATTGACATAGGTAGCAATTCCGAGACTGTTAATCCACAATCGGAAGCATCTCTCCTCCCGGGAAGTTTGTGCATCATCTGTCATCATCTCAGCAAAGGAGATCTTTTTGCTGTCGACTGTCAAGCCATTCCTACAGAGAAAGTTGCATGCCATTAACATAAATTTCAACAATCAAAACAAGGAAGTTGTACCATTAAAAATAAAATAAATCAATATTGTTACACAATTGAAAATTACAATCAAAACAAAGAAGTTGCACGGAATGTACCTTTTCTAGAGTATTGTGCAATTTGAGGATAAGAAATATAAGTCATTCTGAATCAAGAGGAAAATTGAACAGTCTAGATTATATTCACTATGGTCTACACACTTGTAAAATTCAGAACCAATAGGTGCAAATCGTTGTTTCTACACCCAAAGCAGACTTGGTAGATTACCATTTTCCAAAGATGTCTTTGTTCTTTTATCTTTTGTCCTACATGCTGAATGATTTGTGGTAAACACAACGCACAAATGCATAAGATTTGGAGCATATTTCGATAAAAGGTCCAACAGAAGGTCTACATGAAATCAACTACGCCAAAAGAATCTCATAATTTGCAGTTATCATTATCATCATCAGCATCATAATTGTTCTGCAGCCCAAATGATCAACATACAATGTATACAGTTAATCATCATCATTGCGCCGACATATTAACAGATTACCTTTTTGTGCAGCAAATGGAAACTTACAAAGAACAAAGTAAACACATTATTCCTCACCTGTGCTGGAATATTTGTGCAACAAATGCAAGATTAAGATTGGGTGAACCCTCAACAATGTCCTTAGAAGTGAGGTATCTTTTGCAATCCAATTTCTCTGCATGTGCAAGAACCATGTTTGCTCTTTCTGTAGGATCTTTTGTATCCAAGGCAGCAGGGCCTGAGTGTTCAGGTGCAAGAGCATTAAGCAGGTAAGCATATGCCTCTCCATCCTGAAAATACACAAGGTTAAGACAGCATCAGAGACATTATACATACACATCTGAAGCATCACATAATAATGTCTACAAAAAAATGTTTCAATGTAACTATTTGGTGTATTAGGAGATTGAGCCCAACACTCGCCATGAATGCACGCTCAAACAAAAATATTTTCCTTGAGCTATCTTCCTACTTCCTAGAAAGTTGACAGGATAGTGGGAATGCATTCAATTTCAACCCAAAATAACTCCCCCCACCCACTTTCTTCTTATTCTTCAAGAAATGAAATCAATCTAACCCAGAATAACATTGCCATTTGTTCTGGATAGGAAATAAAATTGTGTGACAGTAGCTGAGAGCAAGGAAAAATAAACAGGGCGAATAAATGAGATGGGAAATATAAACTAATAATAATCAGTAACCAATAACAACATAAATGTACCTTCTCTGCTAAAGATTCCAGCATAAAGTGTTTAGTCACTCATGAGCTGATGAGCATTCTCTTACCTTGACATCAGAAGAGAAGTTTGTAACTTGTCTCTCATATCCAGCTTTCCTCAGATGAAAATTCATCCATTTCAGTAAGACCTTCTCAGGCGATAAGCTCAAAAGCTCCTCCACATCCTGCAGATTAATGCAATTTTCACATTGCAAAATAAGATGATGTTCATCATTGTTTCTAGCACAGTGCAGAAAGAAATCCTTGGCCCGCCGTATCATTAAACCTAGTTCACATAAAAGGAAGGGAGAAAATTTCACCTTGCTATCATCCACCAACTCCACAAGTTGAGGAGTTTTCTTCAGATTGAGATCAGCTAATAGTTGAATCTGAAGTTCCCACCATATGAAAAGAAAAGACAATCAATGGTGTAAACATTGATAACCAAATTCTTTAAGTCCTATGTATACCATCATTTTTGTCTAATTCACAACAACTTATACGTAATGCATAAAAAAATGTTGGTAGTTTCATACCTTGATTATTTGAGATATCAACCCAAGTAGCAGATGAGACTACAAAAGCAACAGATACAACCCAGAAAACAAGGAAAAAAAACATTGAGCTAGGTTGAAACCACATAGAAATCTACAAGAAGCATATTCGAATTGGTAGTTTGTAGTAGTTGAACTTACTCTTCCTTCAATAAGGTCCTGTGTGCCAATATTAACAACTGTGCAGCCAATGGCCTTTGCAGAATTGAGGCAAAGAGTATGATTCTCATTCCTCTCCCACGGATTAAGGACCTTCTTGGTGTTAATAGCCCGCTCATCTATGGTGCCAGGAACAGCTATATTTATTAGCTTACTGCACGAACAAATTAAAAGCATCAATAAGCAGGAGCACCATCAACAAACATGAAAATATCTATCAAGAGTGACCAGGTCCGGCACATCTACCATAGAAGAACACCATCCTTTGCCAGATCAAATAAAGCATTTGTAGATGGATCTATGGGGAGATACTTCTTCAGAAACGGATCCTCTGCCAGGTAGCTGTTAATGTGGGCTACATAAGAAGCCTTCTCAGATTCATTAATTGAGTGGTGGACGGTGGTTGTGGTGGCCTTGAGAAAGGAAGAGGAATTCTTTGAGCCACCCGATTTTGCTGTAGCTCGGGATTGCAAATTTAGATATGCCTGCCAATTAAGAAAATTCCACAACTCAACCTTTCATATTCTTCGTCGCATTTTATTCAAGAAAAAAAAAAGGCTCGCCCAAAGGATGGGTAAAGATATACGAGGAATGATATCAAAGGCACTATAGCAAGGCCTGTGTATTCAAGATGCTATTAATTAATTTTCTATGTCGAGGTTAGTAAAACTATTAAGTCATTCGCCAAATCCCAATAGCAATGCACGCGCATAAGAGTAGATGAAAAAGAAGCACGCAGACCCCATGCATCAAAGACTCACCCGAAGGAAGGATTCAAAATCAATTTCTTCATCGATGTCCTTATACGACTGCTCCAAGACAGCTTTAATCTCATCCTCAGTAAACAGTTCAGTGAAACCCTTCAATTTAACAAAAACAGGTGACAAATCTCCCACCGTGACGTGACCAGATTGAGTTCTAACAGAAACGTACTAGTTCCAATGCAACCCAATAAACATGTCAAACCCAACAATGGCCATTAGTCAAAACATATTATCAAATAAAAGGAGCATAAAGAATTCAAGATTATTCGATACGCACATGCTTGAGAAGAAATAAATTCTTACTTTGGATTTGAGCGTGCGAAGCTCAACTTGGGTGAATTGGCTGTGAAGCCATGGATCAGAAACAAGAACACCCACAAAACCAGACATCTTGACGCTTGTTTGCGCAAACTCCCCAACACCAGGAAGAACACTGGAAAAGAACCAATAATTTTAACAAGACGAATCGAAATCTGACGAAATAAAAAGGCGATCAATGCCCATGCAGAAAATGGAGATTCGAACCCCGTCAACCAACCAAACACAACGAAACAGATATTGAATTGAAGAGAAACAAGGAAAACCCACGTAGAAAAATTGAGTATCTAAGAGTGAGAAACAGTACCTTACAGACTCTGAGAAACCGGTGCTAAAATCCAAAGCTTTCTTATTACGCAGGTTTGACTGTTCGAGATAGAGAGAGGTTTTCTCTTTTCTCTTTTCGTTCTGAGTTCTTGTTTATTGATGTAGGAATGGAGCAGTAGGAGAGAAAAGCGTATTGCCTATCGGACCCCGCGAAGACCCAGGGGAGGGGAAGGCGATTGCCTCTTGAGCAAGCGGAGAGAGACGAACGTAACGGTGGTAATTTTTTTCTTTATTATTATTATTTATTTATAAAACAACCTTTTTTCTTTCCTTGCCTTTTTATAAGAACCGTGCACCATCTAAACACACTTCATTCAATCCCCCCGGGGCAAATATGATTTTGTTTCAAGCCAAAACAACTACTTTTATCTTCTTCTTCTTTTCCATCAATTGATAAAAATAAGGGTTAGTTGCTTTGTAGGTACTCGTGGTATCACTTTTTTATAAATTAAACGTTAACACACTAACAGCATAAGAGGCTCGTAGTGAATTTTTGACAACGACATCATTTCATTCGTTAAACACGCGGCATCATCCCATTTGTTACTAACGAGACTTTTTTAACACGTCAGCCAATTCCGTTAGTGTGTTATTAGTCTGATGGACGGAGAGACTAACTTTTACTAGAAGGGTGACCACATAGACCTATTTGTAGAAAGTGATACCACATGTACGAATTTGTAAAAATGTGATACCACAGAACCTACCGTACAATTAACCCTAAAAACAACCATTTTTTTATGACTCACTCTTAATGCAAAATGTGAAGAGAATGTAATTTTAAGTAGCATTTAAAGTAGAGTATAATTTTTGTATAATGGGTAGCTCAAGCTTCCTCGCCTTTATAGTTTTAAGGTCTACACAATCCTAAACTCCTTATATTGAGATATTGAATTATAATTCTCGATTATATAATCTCATAGGTGAAAAATAGAACTCTGGGCAATCAATTTCTATTAAAAAATCATGTAAGAAAAAGTTTTAGCCGTTCAAGAACTCAATTGATCAACTTTTATAATTTAGACCCGAAAATGATTCTAACACAAGTGCAAAATTTCTATTAAAAAAAGATTCAGACCAAAAGTTCCAATCCAAAACTATTATAATTGACGTTTTAAATTTATTTTCTTAAATTTAAAGGACAAAAACGCATGGTAAAGAAAAAAGTGTTATGAGAGACGTGTTTTGTCTCTTATATTTATCGGGGTTAGTCTCACATTAGTTGTTGAAGGGGTTAGTAGTCAATTTATAAGTGTGAGAAAAAGTTATACCTCTTTAGTTAGTTTTTGGGGTTAAGAGACGTATTTTTGTCTCTTATATTTGTTGAGGTTAGTCCTACATTGGTTGCAGAAGAGATTAGTAGTCAATTTAGAAGTTTGAGTGAAAGTCTCACCTCTTTAGCCAGTTTTTGAGGTTGGAAATGTTTAAGACCATCAAATACTGGCATCAGAGCTCAAGTTTACCAACAAATCTCAGACAAAATAGTCGAATTTAGACAGGATAATTATAGGGCACTAGTTATAACAGTTTTAGACAAATACTTTTTTTTTATTTAACCTTACAAACAAGATATTATATATATATAGAATGCTGTACCACGACCGACCAACGATTGTCATAAGAATGACAGACAACAAATGTCAAATGTGGCAAAAGCGAAGAGGCTGGGTGGCGATAGGCTTTCTTTGCTGCCGCCTCCCCACGTTTGGAGAGACGACTGCAAAGTGGAATCTTTAATATATTTCCAAATTCCATCTTTTTTTTAATATATACATGTTTGGATCTGGAATCTCTAGGATTTTCTTAAGTTGTTTACGAATTTGGGATCGGTGGAAAGTGGAGAGTGCTTTGTTTCAGTTGCCTCTTTGACATGAAACAAACAGAGACTCCGGTTCATTGGGAATGAATTCCTTATACAATAATAGGTATGTATAAATTAAAAGAATATTTAAAATAATAAAAACGAGATTTTATGCATTATATCTTAGATATAAAAAAAATTTACATGTATACTATTTGTTCCCTTTAAAATATAGTATTTATTTATGGTTATTTGTTCCAACAACGAGTCTTTATTTTGTTTTGTCTTGGACGTTATCATTTTTTTTTTTGGTTTTTGTGGATGAATATTTTCTATTTTTCTCTATTTTAATTATATAGTTATACCCTTTTAAAATAAAAGTTCATAAACAAAGATATAATGTTGGATTTTTTTTCTATATATATAATGGGGAAATTCACTTTAATATTTAGAACCTCAAGCATTCTATCCACTCGTAAACTGTTTTATCATGGGACGATGAGGATTCAAGAAAAAGACTGACAAGACCGGGAATTGACATTAACACAAGCCCAAGGTCCTTATCAAGAGTTGGTAACTTGGTACTAATGGACCATCAGGCTTTGGTTATCTAGAGAGGGTTAGCATGGGCCAGGCCTACGAGCAATGCCTGTCTTAGATAGATATCGTCCATGCCAAGACAAGAGGAGAATGTCTCCCCCGCCCAAAGAGTAGAAAGGTGATAAGAAAGTAGAAATATTTGGTGCTTTTTTTGGTTTTTTTGAAAAGAATCTGACGGCTCAAAATCTCTGAGTGTGTAGAATCCATTTTTAAAATGAATCATGAACTATCAGATTCTTCCCAGAAGAACCCAGAAAGAACACCAATCATTTCTCATACAAAAAGAACAAAAACAAGTTCATAGCTGTATGCAGGCCTGAAACCTTGAGACATGGATATATCTTTTTTGCTTGGTGGTTAGGCAAATATAAGCTTGTGTGAATAAGGCGCACGGATCTAATTTTATTCTTCACAAAAATCATATGAGAACCAACTTATGTGGACAGTCATAAGGGCAACGGGTTCCCGTTATCTCTATGGAGTTTACCGTTAGTCAAACTGGATCAAATCCATTAGAATCCAATGTGAGGGGGTTATTCTCTATACCCAAAACAAATAATGTACTCGTAAAAACCTTCTGTTTGACCCTAATGGTGTAGGAAACATTTTTCTCTTGCTCTCCACCATAAAGCTAAAGGTTAAAGGGGAATATAAGTGTATTTGACAGCCAAACACAGGGATGCCTTTGGGGTCATCACTTACACAAAAATTTGTTTTGCTTTACATTGTTTCAACAATTGGAGAGTTCCACACTATCTTGGAACCTTCCTGGTAAAGATGCAGCAATTCCCGTGCTAGGTATCATTTATTTTGTAGGTGACCAATTCTCAACCCGTGAAAAAATTTATAGTGGCACAATGGACGGTCCTGGACTCCTAATCAATGAGTAAAGACCCATCTCCCAGTCCCAAGCCTTGGCTTCTGTTGGCTGTGGGGGGACTTGACATGAAATAAGTTCGGCCGGTTTGTTTGGGAAGATCAGTAGATTTTCAGGCCCAAAAGGCTTAAAACTGTTAACCATGTGGGTTATAAGCGTAAAGCAGGCTCATCCAATCAATGGCCATCTCCATCTACCTTGAGGATGCAATTGGAAGAGTTGCAATTACTCAAGCAATATGGTTTGCCAAAATCCCTTTCTTGCAAGAAAAGGTTAGAGGAGCAACATTTTTCTTATACGAAGCACAGCCAATTTGTTACTTTCTTTCTTCCAAATCAAGTAATTGTTTAAGGAAGCGGCGCAATGAATATCACACTCCTTGTCACAACTTGATTGGTCAGAGCAGCCATTGATGAAAGCGAGGATACTTGTCACAACCATTTTGATTAAACTTGTAACTTCAGAAAAGCGTGGAAAGTGACATCCTTAACTAAAACTTTTTCTCATTAGCATGTCGCTTTTTTGAGGGTGATGATGTTCAAAGAGTCCACTCCAAGTAACAATGTGTGGAATAGAAGTTTGAAAAGGCTCCATTAAAGTAGCTTAAGATTTGAGTACTCGTAGGTGGTTGTGTGCCATCTTGCAGTGTCATGAATCATGCCCTTAAAGCTAAAGCTTTTTGGTAATATGGTAATACAGGCATCCACTCTTTCTTTGTCTGCTGATGATTTTTCATGTCTGCACTATTTGGGATTCATTCATTGTAGAGTAAAACGGGAGAATGCATGGAGATTATGAAATACAAAGCTCATGCATTATGCACTTCCGCGTTATGACACAAAACTAAGATGGAAACTGGAGAAATTGTGCACAAAAAAGTCTAATATATTGATAAATAAACAAAGACAACTTGAATGACGGAACACACATTCTCATACACAAGGTCGATACCATATATGTCCAAAAGAATGGTTTCAATCAAAGCAAATTAACCAAATCCGAATGTACCCTCTTGATATAAATTTAAAGATTAGCAAATCCTTCCTCACAAGAACAAGACCAGCACACCTGAAAGTGCCAAAACCAAGTGACTCCAGATTCCCCAGTTGATCATCCTGAAAGAGGAATTCGATGGTGAAGATGTTGGAGATGACCTGCCTGCAGTAGTCCCTCCAGATGGAGTATCTGCTGTAGGGGAAACTTCAGGAGATGGTGCTGGAGCCGCGGCTGGAGGTATATCGGTGCCAAAGATTGCCTCAGGAAGAAGGACATTATCAACTTGATAAACTGCAACCGGATCAGTGGAACGCACACTGCTGCTCACCTTGGTGTTTGTCCATCCTGTACCAATGTGCACTGTCCCAGATGCATCAGTGAAGTTCAAAGTGTATTGCCCACCAGCAAAGGTAGGAACAGGGCTTTGGCTAAGGCTCTTGAAGTCAGATAGGGAGTAGTAACGCGGCAAGCCATGAAAGAGGATGAGTGACTTGAGCTGGTCCGTAGTGAGATTGGATAAAGATGGCTTCTTAAGAGAAGAGAAAGCTCTATCTTTGGGCACAAAGATTGTAATGCCTTCCTCAGTGTTGTTGGCTTGGTTTTGGAAGGTTTCGATGACTTTGGTGGACTCAAGGTAACCGAGGAAGGTGTGGAATGGGCCAGCCACAGTGAGCAACTCTGTCAGGTTTACATATTCTGGTGCTGGCGCTGGTGCTGGAGTTGGAGTTGGGCTTATAGAGGGAGATTTAGCAGTTTGAGCATACGCGGATGAAGAACGCAGAAGAAGCAGTGTACTACAAACCGCAAAAACCAACGGAAATTCCATTTTGTTCTAAACCTTATGTAAATTCCCGATGTGACAGACTCTCCAAATTCCTGCAAGAACCAAGTCGATCAGTTAAAATTAGATCTGAGAGTATTCAGTACAAACCAATGGTCCAAATCCACTTAAACCAAAATGCTAGTGGAAATTCTTCCAGATCCACCCCCAAGATCAAAACCCCACTCTCGAAACATATTTCAACCCCATTTCTCAAACCCAGTAGAACAAACCTCTGCAAGACTGCGAGAACCAGAGAAGCCCAGACGCGCCCTGAGCATCACTAGTAAGCAAGCAATCAGATCTCGATCAACTATTTTTTTGGGCAAGTAGATCTTGACCAACTTATCAAAAAGTAAATAGCTGAAAAGTGAAAGAGCTGAGGAAGCTCATACGTTGTTGAGAATGGTCAGATGATCTATGAAGCAATAGGAAGCAGATGGAAAAGATAACTATGACAAATGACACTGAGATGTGGAGAAAATGGACACGTCTTGCATGCAATAATCAATTTTTGTGATCCATTTTCTTGAATGGGAACACTGCTGCAACTGTAATACAAAATATCTCTTTTTTATTCACGGAATGTGCATTACTTGTATATTCTTTCCACACAATGAAGTTCCACAATAAACCCAAGTCGACAAATTTTCTGTGAGAACAATAAAGTCCACAATCACACAATGTGCATTACTAACAGCAAAGAAACAGATCTGGATCAGCTCAACATGGCAGAAACAAAAACAAAACTACAGTTACACGCAGTAAAGAGAACCGGAAAACAAAAAAGAACAATGCATTGCCAACTCAAACAAACTGTAGCTTCAGAAATAGTACTTGCGAACCGTAGGAGAATAAGTAGGTAGTATGAATAATGAGAGCAGAGTATACAGGACACTGACCTCACCAAGAGGAACTCAGGGAGGGGGTGGTGGTGGGGAGCGATAATGCGGTGGAGATGGAAATGTGCTCGAGTCTATATAAAGAAGTATTTATTAGTAAAGATAAAAACAGTGCGGAACCAAGCTGGTCCTGAAGAGATATAAAGGTAACAGAGTAGGTACAAGTTACCTGGGGGTGATGTTTCTAAACCAGGGAAGGTTTCTTCCTTGGAAATCAAATGATAGTGCGATAGGGAGGGAGAAAAGACTTTCTCCACAAATGAGGAATTGTAAGGTGGGCTTTCAAAATCACTTCAACTAATGCGTTTTAAAATCCTTGAGACATCAACCTTGCACTCTACCCCATCATAGTCAGTGTCTTTGAACTGGAACTTCTCATCTGCTGATGATTCACATGTTAGTTGATAATGTGCACATGCTGGAACTTAATGCTTACAAATCTATTAGGAAGGAATATGAATTTTGATGGCGGTGATAAATATCATGTTATGCATTATTTAATGTGAGTTTAAATTCTTTACTCTATGGAATGAGAGTTATTCTGCGTCTTAATAAGTTAAATTTTGCTAATATTAGATTTTATCATGTTGTTTTTTTGTTTGTAGATTTCATTTTCTGTTCTCATGTTTGGTTTTTTGATGTAATCACCTTTGTCCTTTGCCATAAGTGAGTTTTTAATAAAAATCGGTAATACCGTTTTCAAAGCTTATGAAAAGGAGATGCGATTAGACTCTTGAACAAGTCTTTAACAATCTTTTCAAGTTTGCTAAGTTCACTTTTAGATGACCCTATCAACAACTCCATTCAGGACCTTTTCTTTGAGTTATCAAAATCTAGTAGGTGTTTGTTCTGTCCATCTCATGATTCTCATCCATATGTTCCTAACAAGAAACTCTATATATGGGATTAAGTGAAATCTGATCAGCAGCGTTTTAATGCAGACAAGTTGAGAATGAGGGCAACCACACAATGATGATAACCATGTAGCAACATACATACATGCCACAATCATCATTACTTTACTTTGGGTGCATATTGGACCAGGCTATCTCAAACCCCACCCATTTGGCTCGTTTCATTTTAAGTAAAACTATTTCCCTCAAGGGGAGCTGTAAAGATGTCTGAATTGCTCTCATTTTCCATGAAAATTTAATGAATTAATTAGAGACAGAAAAGTATAGTTTTTAAAACCTTCAGTGCAATTGTGGGATTTGATATCACGTTTGGGATCCACCAAGAATTTGGGCCAGCCTGCATTGGCTGTCGGGTTGTTGCTCTCACCACCATCAGGACCGGTGCCAACTGTGCTCAATGATTCGCCCAACATGCACGGCGCCCACCTAACCGACGAATAATGCGGCGTCCCCCCCCCCCCCCCCCCGGTTCATCTCAGCGGACACTGCCTACTTGACGAAGCAAACGACACCGTTTTCTTTTTATTGGACCTGCCGACACCCCAACCATTTTTAGTCAATTGCACTAAGGTGGTGTGCACAGAACCGACCCCATTGCATTGTGTTCAGTTAGTCTGAGATTTGTCTAATGGCAGGAACATCAACTCTACGCCAATATAACTCAAACTTGGTACTTGGAGTTGGAGCATATGAAAAACAATCTCCCAACCATTTTGCTAATTGGTAGCGTCTTAATGGCGAATAATTAAAGTATTAGGTGCAAAAGAGTTGTAATTCACTAGAAGAACATTGAAAGCTTTTCACGGCTGCAAGTGAATTTGCATTGGAATTTGCGGTCAAATCAGGTGAAGTGTTTTAAACAAATCATCAAGTCGGCCCCACAAAACTGAAGAGAAGAACGAACTAACGACGGCTTTGAACATGTGAACTTTGAAGGAGGAGCAAATCCGAGTGTCGCGGGGCTCGGGGAGTGGGGGAAGAGCCATGTGAAGTGTCCTTGGGATTTGCGGTCGAATCAGCTAATCTAGTCATTAGCTTAACTAACATGGACTTTTTAAACAAAGAGGAAGATTAAAATAGTCTATTTAGCTGGGGAGGTAAGGGTGGCAACGAGTAATCTTCTGTTAAGAGTTCACGTTTTCACACGTGATCCTCCCTTACGTAGTGTTTGGTTATAAAATCTTCGTAAACTTTTGTTAAAATTTTATATTGGTGTTAAAAAAGAAATGTATTAAAATTAGTAGATGAGTGATAAAAATAAAGGTAAAATTTTGAAGTATGTTTGATAAAAGTAAAATTTTACGGACGTTATATTAAACTTCATAGATTATTTTAATTAACTAAAGTCCTTGTTATATGGTAGTAGGCCTTTTTTTTCCCTAAATTTTTATTTTTAGACAAAAATTTCATTACATTAAGGGGGCATTTGTTGCCCGAATAATTGGCATCTGAATAATTAGGGTTGATATTAAAAAATTATTAAATAATATTTCTTTCTTCGTCAAATAATTATTTATCATTATAATATTCATTTAAATCTTCTCTATCTTCACTTTTCACTACTCTAAAATTTCCACAAACAAACACCACCTTAATCTTATAGAATTCCTGTACTATATTTTTATCTCTATCTGAATTATGACAATAAATTAGAGAGATCATCATCTAACAAAAAAATATTCAAACTTTATATAATTGATAAAAGAAGGTAAGAAAAATAAGGATATTTTTAAATTTTTGGAGTTTTGTCCTTCGGTCAAGAAGCTTCCTTGACCATCTGAGTTAGAAAAAGAGGTGAGAAGATAGGAGGTCACTTTCGGGTATGGCTAGCAGGTACCGTACTCCTGTCAAGCTGATTCTATGTACCCATTTCTTTTGCTGGGTCTTGACTCATCAACTGTCTATGGCCCCCATTAAAACGAGAGAGTGACCTTTCAAGGAACATAGTTTTCTGAGGCTCCATCAATTTCATCCTAGAAAATTGATGTTGCTCTATTGGAAAGGGAGAGAGTCTTCTCAATTTCATAATTGAGGATTTCCAAAAAAATTCAGAGATTATGGTCTCTTTCTTAAAAAAAATGAATATTTTTATAATCTAAGGGAGAGAATCTTGCCCTCTTGTTTGAAAGTATGAATTTTAGGTGAGATCCATTGCTACAGGAGCAGTTCCACCAAGAATTTGAACGTGGCAAATGTTACTATAGGGGTCGTTTAGTTTAATGCTCCAATTCGATTGATTTTAATCCCCAAATAGGAAAGCAATGTTTGTTTACAGCTTGGCCTCTCGGATTGCTTGAATGCACAACCCACATGGATTGCCAAGAGTGAGCTACAAACTTGCAGAACCAAGAGAGAGCTACAAACTTGTTTCTGCAGTCAACACTCTTTGGTGATTTTATTAAAACAACAACAGTAATGGCCGGAATCCTGAATGGTTAGGTAGAAAGTTTGATAATCAGAGTTAGACCCATGTTGTCCTGAGCTACTCTTCTGGATATTCCTGTTCACAATTTTGCTTAAGAAAAGTCTGTTTGTTCTTAAAGAGGTGGGATAGCTTCACCGAGCAGCAGCAGAGCATAATAGACAACGATGAACGATTAAAGCAGAGGAGCAAAGGAAGATTAACTTGACAGAGAAAGGTACGTTTTTTTCAAAAGAAAAGGAGGCACTTCCAAAGAAAATCGAACCCATTCCCCAGTGCTGCTACCTTAACAGCTGCTCTACCATCTTCTCTTTTTCCATCATTTTGTGTAGGTCGGACGAATCACATAAATTTTGTGTTTTTCTTATATTTTTTTCTCTCTTTAAGTTTAATTTTATTTTATATTTTAATTTTGGCATAGTATCAAAGTCATTTTGTTCTGTGGCTCAAGCTGTGGCCAACACTCTTGTTGGCCCTGCTTGACCCAATTTGGCCTAGTTTAGGCCTATTCCTGACCCTGCTGCATCCGGCCTAGTTTAGTTTTGACTATAGTTCGAAGGCAATTATTCCAGCATCTTCTTTCGTGCTTTTTGATGCCCGTCCGAAACTAATCCGGTGAACTTTCGACATCTTCTCTGGGACTTTCTGGCGTCCCATCCAACACTACTCCTACGAACTTCTGGCATCTTTTTCTGTCAATCTTCCAGTCTTTTCTGATCATTGTCCCCCACTTTCAGCGACCGTCTCAACCATTTTTTGACAACTTTCGGCCACAATTTTTTTTGTATGTCCAAACTCAACTTGTGTACACTTTGAGTTGCGGGGAAGTCTTATAGTCCCACATTACAAGTGAGCTCTTGTAATCAAGGGCTTATAAATAAAGCCCACTTGTAAATTCATTCTTGCACTAGTGAGTATACAAGTCTGCCAATAGGATGTAGGTCTATAGACCAAACTATGTAAATGTTGTGTATCTCTTATCTCCTTTCTCTCTTGGTCTAAATTATTTTCTCTACTATTTTAATTTTACATTTTGTTTGGCTAGGCCAATGATTGACAATCGAAAGTAGATGTATGAAAGAATAATATAAAACACAGTCTGAATTGAAAGAATCCCTCCCCCTCAGTCACACACAATTGCCAGAGGCAGGAGCTTTTTAGTAGTTAAAGATTTAAGATAACTACGCTAATAGTATTTAGGTATGTTCAAAGGGATAAAAATCTAGTGCTAATTGTAAATTAAAAATGATAAACTGACTAATGGGAAATCCTAGTTCTTGGTGGCAAGTTTCTCTGGCTAAGTAGAAGCCCATTCCTTCCTAATGTCGAATGTATAGTTGATCTCCAAGTAGCACCTGTTATCATCATCAAGAAACTGCAAAGGAGAAGGAAAAATGAGACGCGTTAAAAGGCAAATAATTGCCCACGTTTTTAGTTCCTTGGAATGAGACTTCTTGTGTGAGTTGTCAAGTCCAATTCCCATTCAAAGGCCAGAACAGAGGAAGAAGGGAAAAAAAAAAAAGTAAACATTGCAAAATGGGCCATATTGTTTAAATTGGCCAACTGAAATGGGTTGTATGGAAAGATACCATGATGAAATGAAGACACCGGACCATAGTCCTTGTAGGAAGGTAGATGGGACAATTCCGTGTGTTTCCACATTATACTTCTACAGAAAAATAGGATCGACCAGAGCCTTGTACAGAGATAAGTCGAAAATGAAACCCTTAATGGCCTTGATGATTTTGCAAGCAACTTAAAAGGAAAGGACAGGCCCATTTGGAGCTTCAAACAGACCCTTTTGATAGAAGTTACACTGCCAAAGCACCTATGTTCAATTTCTACATTTTCCTAGATGGAATGGAATCTTTGTCACAGTTCTTTTGAAAACCTAAGGTCCATTAAGCCTAATTGTTTCTTGGACAAAACAAATGTCATGTGGCTAGCCAACATGCTAGTCACAGATGAGTAACTAAGTACAGGGTGCATTAATTAAAGAGAGCACAAGTTGAAGTTACCTTTGATTTTGCAGAATATGATCCTCTGGCAAAAATGCCGGAAGGCGTGGTCTCTTCTGGCATCTCATGTGAGTGAGGTTCAAGCTGAGGACTGAATGTCCCAAGCATCTCTTTTGAGCTGTCCACTGAGATTAAACACCTTGTGAGATAAAAGGTTCATTCGAATTTAAACTCCTGGAAATTCTAAGACTGCTTATAACTTACCCTTGATACCAGTTTTCCAAACAGTGTTCGTATACTTGAAGCCAGACACAATGTTGTTGCGCACCTCGAAGGAGAATTTTAAATGGTATTTACTACCTTCTTTCAAAGTAAACCACAAACCCTTCGGCTTTCCGTCTTCAGGAATGGGAAGAACAATGTCAGATCTGCCAGGCGAGACGATTGATAGACTAACTATCTTCACATCTGGGTCAAGTGCCTCTGCAATGGAAGAAACGCGCAACAGGAATTTTACTGCACGCCTATGAGCCAAAAAAACCTCATTTCTTCTCTATTAAAGAAAGAGGTGGGATAACACACCAGGGTAGCTCAAGTGACAGGAGGACCCCTAAGAGTGTGGTTTAGGTGTACACTAGGGGTTCAAACCACTACTTATGCAAAAAACTCATGACTTAAATATAGGGCTGGTTAGTGGACCAATCAGTCTCTCTGAACTTTGCTGTGGCGTTAAACCCAATTCGTGAAGATACTAGGTCAGGTCCATTCGAGTCTGGTACATGTAAATGGTCCGAATTATTTTTGTTCCCAAAAACAAAGAGGTGGGATAAGGCTTTCTTTGGTTTGTAATTTTGTATGAAATGGCTTAGCAATGATTGTAAACTGTCAGGAGGAAGAACAAATGCAGAAAGCCTAAGTGGCTTCCTTTTACACTTCTCCATTTTATGATTCCACTGGTACCTTGAGCAAAAAGACTGAACATATATTGATCTAGCGTATGTCCAATTTCACACATAAGTGAGCTCCTAAATATTTATTAATCACAATCAAGTTTACAGAAGTCCTAAGTTGCACAGGTAGGACCCTGTTCACTTCAAACTGGGAAAGAGAAACGGAGATGATGAACATCAGGAGGAGATATCAGGACACCAATTCTAGAGATATGCTGTCAAAAGGAAAAAAACGAGATTTCTTGGTCTTTTTCTCTCGAGTTAAAATATATTAATAGAACAAAATAATCATCAAAATACTGAATTTCTCTTTCTTTCCAATCCAGCACATATGGACAGACACTTCAAGTGCGTTTAGGAGTATAATTATGAAAGCTTCCATTCAGAGGGTACAAGAATTATTAGGCAAGGCATTCAGAAGTTTCTGCTATAAGCTATGTCATTAAAAAACAAGGGAAGAGTTGAAATATGAAACGTTTTAGCTACTGTCGTAAACCCTTTTGAGAAAAACAAAAAAGAAAACGAGTTTTAGATTTGTCATTTTCAGCTAATCATACAGTTGACCGTTGGGTAATCATCAACATTGAAAATTGAAGTAAAGGTATGGATAACCATAACAGGGCAGAACCAGAAGGATTAAGGTTAGCTTCTTGTTATTTTGGTATGCTTTATTCCGACAATACAATTCTAAGCGTATTGTAAATTTAGTAGTGATAGAAAAACAGATACCTCCAACATGGTTAAGATCAACACTCCCAAGAAGCTGTTCCTTCCACCTCCTTAGGCTCTCATCATCCTGAATTCTCAAAAAGATTCAACCGCAAAATGGGAAACAAGAGAAGAACCGGAAACATTATACAGCAGAAGAGAGTTTCTTTCTGTTTTGCTTCAAACCTTCTAGTTTCGAGAGAAAAAAAAAATTACCTTGTCCTTCTCAAGCTGTTCTTTGATAGTGTACTGAGGACCCAACGCTAATTTGCTTGCTGCATCATCTTCCTCCTCAGTTGCATACATAGAAGTTTCACTCATCTGTCTGCTCATCCTCCCCCCCTCATCATTGGCCTCTTGATTTGCTTCGACTGTTTCATTTGTGCTCTTCTCGCCTCCCTCCTTGTTTTCATCGAACCCCATATCCTTTGAAGTTGAAACAGCGCTAACAGCCAGAGACATCAACTCAACAACAGTCAGAAAAACGAAATATCCACAATTGCACGCAACCAAGGCAATCCCACCAAGACAAACACACAAACGAAGAATTTGTTTATTTGGAAACAAGAAAGCAGGAAAATCCCATTAAAAGAAATTTCCAACCATGTCGAAAAACAACAGAACACCAATTTTCTGAAAGGACTTGTTTTGTGAAAACAGACCCGGAAAGGCAACACTTGTTTGTGTTTCCGAGAAAACCAACAAATAGAAGCCAAACAAACCAAAGACACAAACCGAAAAGCCAAAAGAGACAAAAGAGAAAACTGGGTTGGTCTTGTCTCCTAGCTTTGTGTGGTGGGTTGTTGAAAATGTCGCACCAAAGAGAGAAATTAGGAGGTTTAGTTAAGCTTTATTTCCCTTGAGAGAGAAAAGGTCCTGCGGTGATCCGAAATATAAGTAAGAGAGAGAGGGAGAGAGGCAGAGAACGTGAACGACACTAATGCACTTACATTCACGCAAGAGCATACGATTCAAGGGGGACTTGGAGTTTTTGAGACTTTTTCATAAATCATGACTTTGTAGTACTTGAGAGTCTACTTATTTAGCTTTTTTTTTTTTTCTCGCTTTGACTTTCAGAACCATGCTTGGCTTGAAGAAAGTTGAAATGTTATTGAGCATCACTAAGCGCCATAAGAAGGATCTCTCGAACAAAAAAAGACAGCTAAATATGAATGATTGCAGGCGTTTAACTATTTGGTCCCACATTTATCTGCAACCCAATCGTGGAACTCTCCAAGTTGCCAGGATAAAGGTGGGGTTTCCCTTCTCAGGGGAACCGATTTTCTTTTTCTCAATACTTTGTTCTCTAACTCGGGGAACGAAATCGATATATTTGTTCGAAATGCAGAACATCTTACAGCGAAGTCTATCGGTTTGGCTATTACTCATGTAACGTAAAATCTTTTGAACTGGGCAATCACCTTGAATTCCAAATTTGACTTTGCTTTGAAACCATCCAGTTTGATGTATTTTAAGATCTGCAAAATTATCAACGAGGATGTCTCATTCAATGTATTGCACTTCCTTTCGTCCATTTTCTGACTACTGACAACGTTTCCTGTACTCGAGAAAAATCAGAGGACCCAAAGAAAAAGGCAATAGTGGGTGGTGCTGATCAATTACCTCCCAACGAAAAAAGAAGAAGAAGTTAACGTTTCTTTCCATTCTGTCTAGCAAATGGAAGCAGAATGGTCAAATTCAATTGCAGTTGTCAACTATTTAGAAAATCAAACAGCTATTGTTGAGAAAAGTTGACATCAGCTGAAGTGTCATTCTTTATTCCCCACCACCATTGACCTCTCATTTAAGGTGCTTAACATCAACTTGATTAGCTGGTTTGAAAAGAGGGTGGAATTAGAAATGCTCCATCCGAACCTTACTCAGAACCACACATTAGATGCCAAATTGGACTATTCACATGAAAACAACCAGCTAACGCATGCATTTATGTAGCATGCACAAAGATAGCTCAAGGGTCATCGAATTATGAAACTTCTAATTTTTATTTGGGTACACGTAAATGAGTGGATCCCAATTACCGGGTCAAGCAGCTTTTCATGAATCCCCATGTAACATAGGGACAAGGTATTGTGAAGACCTACCAGACCCACTATTCTTGGGCCTAATGGATGAGCTTGAGACTGATAGGTGGTCTTGTTAGTGCTACAGTGACGGATTTGCCCAATGAACAATAGTTATGACTTAAACTGAACATTCTGCGGCGTGAATGCTCCTATAGTCACACATAGAGATAAAAATTGTTACACTGGTTGCCCCCTTCCCCTTTCAACAAAAAAAAAAGAAGGGCAATTAGGATATCCCAATTGAAAGTATAACCAATTTTCAGTTTGCCATTTGCAACAAATGCTATCTATCATTATAGTTTGAGTAAGACCTTTTCTTCATCGTTTTCTTCTTTTGTCTCTCTTGCATTTTTCCAAGAGGGAACATCCATCTCTGATCTATCCCTTACTTTCATAAATTTAGCATATTCAACACAGAGATGGGCTACCAAGTCAGAACGCATCAAATGAATGTTGAGGAAATTATATCAAGATAGAACTGGATATCGTGGGAGTATGCAAGTCTCGGGCTGGAATGATGTGGACCTCGCCTTAGGCTGACATAATATATGGTCCCAATTCGTCCAATTTTTGTCCCCTCTCCAAACAATCATGAGAGTTCCAAACCTTATCAACTTTGAGGCCGAGAAAGATCTTTGAAACAACTTTGGGCGATTTGGAAGGCCGAAACTAGAGCTTCAGTTAGTGGTTTGAACCCAATCTACAATATATATATGCAGGCCCTCTAACCTCTTCCATCAAGCTGGCCCATGAATTTCATAACCTGGCTAGGATTCTTTGTCCTCGTTTACACGAGATGGAAAATACCAAATCACATATTATATAGTAAAAACAAAACTGGACAGATATCTTGGAAATCGACAAAAACGCTTCAAAGATAATAAAGATAATATAACCTTCTTGTTTTTTTTCACTCCATATCTATAAGTACTGTCCCACCATTTTGATGGAATATTTTGTCGGGTTCAAGTAAATAATTATTGATTATAAATATTAATATAGATTCAACAAGTCAGGATTTTTCTATAATATTTTGTTCAAATTAAATAGTGCAATTTAAAAAAAGATATATATAATGGGTCGACTCTAAATTATTTTAATGTTATTTATATAAAGTTTCAAGCAACATGAGTCTCTATGACATGGTTTATATATTGTATTTATCTCTCTCTAATTATACTATGTAATTTGAATATGAAATTACAAAGAAACATCTAGAATAATTTTATATAAGCATGGGAGCACCTTCACTTGACAAATCCGTTTTCAAAAAGTCTGAATCTCCAAGTCTATGAGGATCAATTACAAAAATATTAGAGCAGGTTGTGGGCTCTTGTGCTATCCCGCTGTTGCACTTATAAAGTGACTGGCTATGGATCCAGTGGTACAGGCACGACTCAAGTCCAGATAATAGAAGACATGATTATGATTCCAGTAAAACAGGCACGATTCCAATCTAATAAATAGAAACTCCATAGTGATCAGCACCAACTTAAGCCTTAATCTTAAGTAGATAGTAATATATAAGTCATATTTTTTAAAAACATATTTGAAATAACTTTATATAAATTTGAAGTGATCTCCGTTACTTGACAATCAATACAAGTTCTTGATCGACTTTACAGTTTCCTCAAAAAGGTATGATATAAATCCCAAGTTTAAGACATAAGATCGCCGGCGGTCAGGGTGAAAGACTACCGCCGGCAACTTCACCCTGCAAAGAGAAGCCATCATCTATGACGTTGAACAAACACAATTAAATCCAAATAAGATTAGAAATGACACAGATTGATATGCCGAGTCCATCCTTTATTATTCTCCTCCACCCTGTCAAAGGTATATGATTCATCCATTGGGGCCCACACATATTCTGAATCAGAAAAGATCCAATCACATCCAACGAAGACACTCGGACAAGAACAGGCCTGGTCGGTTATGTGTCAGACACGTGTCATACTACTATTGGCAGAGGCACAATGCAGATCCCTCTAAGGCCCCACTTTGGCGGGCCCTCCCACCGCCCAAACCCAAACTCCAACGTCGAAAAAGCCATGCCTGCCAACTTTACAGAGGTGGAGTCGCTGACTTTTTGGGGCTGTGCTTTTGCCAAGTCGAGGATTTGATAGGAGAAAGGCACGTAAGACATCGATCATGGCCTACACACTCATGGATCCCCAGGCAATATCAGGTGCCTGCTAGCGTACGGAGTTTTCAACTAGCAGTTGCAGTTCGTCGGAATGCCGGGATCCAAAAATAACATGAGAGAGAGAGAGAGGTTATTCTAATAAATAAATCCCCATCTTCCTTTCCGGCCTTCCACGAAAACCAATAGGAATGCATTGCTGGCTGTAAAATGTCACGGAGTTGCATTGTTTTTGCCTACGTAGTAGTAGTTGTAAAATTACAGATAATCATGATATGTAAAAAGCCTTAAAAGAATGACATCACGACAATAATTCAAAATTACAGTAATTACTCTTCTACGTCTTCATCACAAGTTGACAGGTACTTGTATATGGTGCCCTTAAAAAACTTAACTCATTCACTCAGTAGCGGATCCAGGATGGATTTTCATGGGGGTCGAACTTTACATGCAATAACAAGAATTTTTTTTTTCTTCGTAATGCAAACAATTTTCTTAAAGTTACAATATCGAAAATTAAATACTAAAAGCATTAAAAATAATAGAATACACGTACCGTACTATGTAGTACGACTGAGAGATGGCAATTGCATCCTACGTTTTTGCATCTTCTGGAAATGTTGCAAAATAGCTTCGTTCTCAATATTTTTAAAAATTTCTTGCTCGATGTATACTACCATGCAATCATTCATCCAGTCATCCCCCATCCTGTTACGCAAATCACTCTTGATGATATTCATTGCAGAAAATACTCTTTCAACGGTCGCAGTTGCAACTGGTAAGACCAATGCCAACTCAATGAGTCGATAAACTAATGGAAATAGAGTATTCTTTTTGGTCTCAACCATCTTCATAGCAAGACCTCCAATATCTTCAAGTCTAGAAAAAACAACATTTCTTCTGACATCTCTAATATAGGTATTAAGCTGATTTCTAAGTATCAAATGATCATCTGTTGTGAAATCTTCTGGATAAAGCTCAGCAAGACGACGTAACTTAGCATGATCAAACGCTGAGAATGAATTTTTTGGATCAAGGCATGCTATGCAAATAAGTAACTCTGTATTTGCTACTGTGAACCGACTATTCATCTCCTGAATGATCAAATCAATAACTTGACAATATATTTCCACACGAAAATGATGGAAATAAGTAATACTTTGCCCTCCACGCCTCGAACGACTACGAGTTAGTATAATGTCTTCCATATTCGGCACACTAACAGATTTATCCACACAAAAAGTTTTGACTTCTTCCAAGAATCCATCCCATTCTATATCTCTCATTTCTTGCAACTGTTCTTTCACAACTCCAACCAAACCCATAGCATTAACAATATCTTGATCTTTTCGCTGTAAGGCTTGTGACAATTCATTTGTAATTCCCAATATATTCCTCAACAGATGCATAGTGAATACAAACTCAAAATTCTCCATCTTATCCATCAAACTCATAGCCGAGCATCTTTGTTCTGGGAGAGTACCATCATCTTTTATGTGTTCAAGCACGTCTAATACTGATGACCACATAGTGAAGAGACGGATTATTGTACGGTGGTATGAACCCCAACGAGTGTCACCTACAATATTATAAGAATTATAAAACTATAAACAAATAAAAAAATTATATTAATCATAGATAATGAAATATAATAATCACCTGGTCGTGTGAGACTGATTTCTTGATTTTTGCCCCTTCCACTAGAAATCTCTCCTTTGTCCAACCGTTCCACAATATTCTCATGAAAACTTTGTCGAAGAGCATCTTTCCTTTTACATGACGCTCCGACCATATTCACAATCTGAGAAGTATAACCAATAAAATCACCAACTTGCAAGTTATTCTTTGCAATACTCACAATAGCCAATTGGAGTTGGTGAGCAAAACAGTGGATATAGATAGCAGAAGGATTGTCCCTCAAAATAAGTGACTTCAACCCATTGAACTCTCCTCGCATGTTTGATGCCCCATCATACCCTTGACCTCTCAATCTGGATATTGACAACCCATGTCTTGCAAACAATTTGTCTATACTTTTTTTCAAAGATTCAGAGCAAGTATCAGGAACATGTTCCACACCAAGTAACCTTTCAATCACTTGTCCACGTATGTTCACAAATCTCAAAACAACTGCCATTTGCTCCTTCACTGAATTGTCTCGAGACTCATCAACCATAAGAGAATAAAATCCATCTCCAATTTCTTTAATGATGGCAAGTGTGGTCTGAGCTGCACAAGCACTCGCCATTTCCTTCTGAATATTTGGAGCAGTCATATGGTTGTTTCCAGGAGCATTAGTGTTAAGTGTCTTAGCAACCTTTTCTTCACGTTTGCAAAACACGTCCAGAAGCTCAAGAAAATTGCCCTTGCTTATTGAACTCTCAGACTCGTCATGACCACGGAAAGCTAATCCTCGTACCAAAAGATAACGAATGACATCTAAAATCGCTGTTAAACGAATGCGATAATCATTCTCTTGATTGTGTCCGTGTGCGGATAACATGTGTGACACACTTTGCCGCTGATTTTCAAGTGTTTCGCATTGTCTTCTAGCTTCATTGTGAGCACTATCATGTGCACCAACATGTTCACCAAAAACTTCCACGGCCTTTTTCCAATTGCTAAATCCAGTAGATGTAAACTTATCTCCCCCAGACTTCCCTCCTCTAGGTCGCCTAAACAGATAACACCACAAGCAATATGCTTCATCCTTTGATACACTATATTCCAACCAATTAAAATCTTTAAACCATACCTCCCTAAAACCCCTCATTTCTTGCCCGTATTGCTTCTTAGGAAAATCATGGCCACGGGGTTGAAATGGACCTTTGATCAAGTACTCCCTACGAACTTGATCTCTAATCCCAACATCATATTCCTCAATAGGTTTACGTAACCCTGGGTCAGCAATAACATCATCCGGACTAAACATAATGCGAGGTCTTTTTGAACTACTATCCATTTCAGAATTAGTATCTACGTTGGGAGTATTAGAAGACTCCACGCTGCGTGGCTTTCTTACCACCCACTTATCCATTATCTAAACAAAATAAAACAAAGTGAACACAATCAATCAACAATTTCACAAACCAATTCAAAATATGAAAACAATTTCACAAACCAACAATTTCACAAATCACATCCTCCAAGTCAATCAAATCTCATCCTCCAACAATTTCACAACTCAAATATCCAAGTCAATCAAATCCCATCCTCCAACAATTTCACAACTCACAAATATTTTTAGAGAGAATCTTAGATAGAGAGACATACTGGGAGTCGGAGGTCCAACAATTGTCAAGTGTAAAATCCCGAGGATCCTGCAAAAACTGAAACCGTCAAAAACAGGCTGCATATGGAAAAGAGCATTTGAGCTAATTCAACAAATATATGAGATTAAAGGTTTGATTGTCAACATAAAAAAACAACAGAAACAACTTGAGAGACTAAACCAAATTTCTAACGGCAGGGACTAAGTAGATAGTACGAAACCAAAATTAGACTTCAAGAGGTTTGATATATCAGTAGGGTATCCGCCTACTATCCTGCCCTAACAATGCAATGAATAATCAATCCAACATTAGACTTCAAGAGGTTTGATATATTGACATAGGCGCTTTTGATCTGAAAAGGTTCCAATAGTTTGGTGGAGGACAAATGTTCACTCTTGACACATTTAACCTTCTAACTTTCACAACTAATCAAATTATGTCCAAAAATAAAATCTGGCAATCAAAACCAAAGATGACACTTGAGATAAGTGTTTGAGGGCTCCTACTGACTTTTTCTAAACAATGATGACACTTGAGATAAGTGTTTGAGGGCTCCTACAACTAATCAAATTATGTCCAAAAATAAAATCTGGCAATTAAAACCAAAGATGACACTTGAGATAACCTTCTACACCGATCGAGCTTGTGGAAAAAGAAATTTGGTGATCTAGATCTGGATTAACACAAGCTTCGACAAGTGACATTAACATTTTGTATAATTCTTCTGGATTGACATGAAATTAGATGCATGATTTGAGTGTACTATTAGATCTGGATTCATGAAATTAAATCATGAAATTAGATGCATGATTTGAGTGTACTATTAGTTTAAGCTTAATTGCATTGTGAAAGTTAGAAGGTTAACATAGACAGAAAAGTTAGAAGGTTAAATGTTCTCGCGCTTGCAAAAATTCAATCAGATTCATTGGCAATTTGGCATCAATACAACTATACAAGAATTTACAAATTGACAATCACAATTCACAAATTGACAATCACAGACACAATTCACAAACTCCAACGGAAAAATTAAAAAAGAAAAAATAGCCTAGGCAAAGAACATGCCGTTGGCCGTTCGTTGGGAATCTGGGACTTCCGACTTAGATCGGCTTTTGGCAACGGCGTGGACCTGCGGTGGTCGATCGGCGTCGACGACTCGACGGCGTGGACGGTGGACCTGCGGGCTGCGGTGCAGGGGCGGGGCCAGCGGGCACTGGGCAGTCAGGCGTCAGGCCGCAGGCGTCAGCAGAGGCGGACCTGCGGTGAGAGACAGCGGATGTAGGCGGGGGTGGGCCGTGGGGCGTGGGCGATAGGCGCAGTGGGCTGGGCACGGTGGTGACTGGTGCGGTGCGGCCGTGTGGCGGTCAGGCGGCGGGCGATCGCAGATTCGCGAGAGAGAGAGAGAAAGCAGGTAGAGAGAGAGAGAGAGGGGTCGAGTTTTTGAGTTTTTGAGTTGTTTTTTTTTTTTTTTTTTAAGGCAGAGGGTGAAACGGCGTCGTTTCACCCTCTGCCGGTTAAAAAATAAAAGGGCCTGGGCCTGCTAGGCCCAGGCCCTTAGGAAAATCTTTGAATGGCCTGGGCCAATGGGGATCGGGCTCCCCATTGGCCCAGGCGCTACAGAGTTGGTCTGGGCCAATGGGGATCGGGCCCATAGGCCCTGACCAACTTATATATTAAAAAAAAAAAAAAAACCTTATAATTTTTTTTCCTCCGGACCAATGGGTGGCGGCCGCCCAGGGCCGCCCCCCCTACATCCGCCTCTGCATTCACTGATTTAAAGAAAAGAAGAAAGAAGAAGAAATGGATATTATCTTAGTACCATTTGAGTCTTAATCTTACTCTAATTAATAATAAATACAGAAATATCGTAATAATAATGAACGACCAACACTGGCTCTTTTCTTCTGATTTTTTTTGGTACCCAATCATCGATCTTAGTGTGGGAAAAGAGAGCCAATTAGTCTACTCTCTTTAATTTTCCTCATTTCCATTCTTTCAAAGAAGAACCAAAAATATCATGGCTTTGCTCTTTGCCTCTTTAGTTCAAGCACCACTAAGCAGTCACTTAAATTTGAAGCTTAGGAGTGATAAGGAGTTGAGTATATATCTGCATGATCACAGCAAGGGACTCATGTTCGAATTTGGCCAAAACAGATCATCAAACGTGGGTCTGAGTCACGAGGTGTCAAATCAGTCGTAAATCGATCGGAGCCGGTCCCCAGCTTTTGATCTGATCAAGAAACACAGTTCATAAGGAGACACGAATTTAGAGGTTGTTCGGTTAGAAGTTTTGTGAGGATTTTTTGTATTTTGAGAATTTTTAGGTGATGTTCACTTTATTGGTATGCGTGTTGTAGTTATTTTTATGTGAGGTTAAAAATGATGTTTGATTGTAAGATTTTTGTATTGTGAGAATTCAAAAAATTCTGAGAATTTTTTGTTAAACGAACAGCTCCTAAGTCATGGTCCACAGAACGTGCCACGTCAGTATTTTATTCGTTTCCTTCAAGTAAATTATACCCATTGGTGCTCAGAAGAAAATTATTCCCGTTTGGTGACGTGGAATACATACTTTTGCCACCTTTGATAGCTCTGTGTTTTTGGATTTGTTAGGCACGAGTGATTTTTCCATCTGGGTGCCTAAATTTAGGTCAAACATAACATTATATATATATATATATATATATATATATATATAGTATATATATATATATATATATATATATATATATATCTTCCTGATTAAAAAAGAGAGGGAAAAAGTATAGCTTTTAATCAAAACTTGATGCCGATGGACCATGGTCTTTAGTTATATAAGATCGTCCCTCTTCCTATCACTTAAAGGATAGAGGATCAAGTACTACAATGATGAATGAAACTGTCAAGGAAGAAGAAATTAACAGTGCCCATTTATTGGAACGAGTGAAAGAAGAAGAAAGAGTAAAGAGATGAACAGCAATGGATGTAGTACAGTACCACATAGTTCTGATTTATGAACTCACGTGGAGAATAGTTGAGCGAACAGTTTTTTTTTTAAATCATAATAACTCACATATTCATTCATTTTAAAAAGATTTAAAAACATACATGTGAGACCTTTCTTGTGGCATAAAGGCTATGTTAGTGTATTTTTGTATTGATAAAATTTCGTGTTAAAATATGTCTTAATCGAATTGTAATTTTGGTCCTCACATGTGTTCAAGAATTAGAGTTGATGGTCTGCCTAAAGTCTTCATCACGTTCAACCAGCGTTCAACAAGCGCCCGAGCTCTCAGTTATAATTTTAGAAAAAAAACATAGCGTTCGACGAGCGTTTGACAAGCGCTCGAGCGACTTCTAGCGAATTTCAAAAATTGCTGAATTTTTGGACTTTCCTTGTGAAACCAAGGGAAACCCTACTAGGTTTTGAAGGAGGTCGTCCAAAACCTAATTGAGGTTTTTATTCAAAATACATGTGCCTCATTCCTTGAGAGAAAACTCCTAGAAGATTTGTGCTTCAAGATTGATGAGCCTTTCTGTATTCTTCCATCAAATATCTTTGTAATCTTCATGGTGTTGAAGGTGTATTGAAGAACAAGAGTATTCGGTGAAGAATCCATAAGAAGAACATCAAAGGTTTGAGGAGAATGCCGCACAGAGTGAGTCTAAGCAGAGAGTCTTAGATTATTATATCAGGGTTGTCAGAGTCAAGCAACTAAGGTTGCTCGTGGTTGAATCACTGTTTGTAAGATTTTCTTCTTAGTGGATTCTAGGTGGCTGCTAACTCGAAGTTATTTTTCATTTGAATTGTATTTCAAAGGTTTTCCTCTTCGTCACCAAATCCTTATCTCTTGGTGTGATTGAAGTTTGATTTAATTTTCCGTTGCCTATTTGTTGATTGAGTTGATTATTATGCATATCTGAACTGACTAAAATTGTTATTGAATTTGTAATTAGAGAGAAAATACATATTCATTTCCTCAAGATGTTAATAAGGTCTAAACTGAATTTTTCAGGCTAGAGAGCCTAATCACCTTATAAACTCAAATCCAAATGAACTGGAAAATGACCCATAAAAAGCAAAAAAAAAAAAAAACTTACAAAAGTCAGTAAGATGATAAAACCAGCGAAAGAGGAAAGCGGATGAAAGAATGCGGCAGAAACAACGGCCGGAGAAAAGGAACCGACCAAAAGACAAGCTTAGTAAAGTCGAGTAGACAGTTACATGCACAAAAAAGCTTCAGAATTAAATGCTGTAAAAGAGCTTGGCTTGGTCGATTTTAAGAGGAACTATGGAAATATTGTTGATTTATACTGCACCCTACGGCCTACTGGTTTAAATTAACTGAAAAGAGAAAATGCTTTTATACTGTAATATTCTAATAATTACCTCGCCACAGTGCATATAAAGTATCAGAAGTCCGCCCCTTGCTATACATAATAATTATCAAGCTTTAATTTCCGACAAATCACTGTATAAAGTCGGGTAGATTAATGGAAGGTACCACAGTAACGAGGGATGACGTCCCTGCAACATGAGTGAATGATAGTAAGGTCTCCTATACACCCAACTGCACAAAGCATGCTTTTATACTGTAATATTCTAATAATTACCTCGCCACAGTGCATATAAAGTATCAGAAGTCCGCCCCTTGCTATACATAATAATTATCAAGCTTTAATTTCCGACAAATCACTGTATAAAGTCCGGTAGATTAATGGAAGGTACCACAGTAACGAGGGATGACGTCCCTACAACATGAGTGAATGATAGTAAGGTCTCCTATACACCCAACTGCACAAAGCACAGAAACACACAACCAAAGGAAGATGATGGCTTAGTTGGAAAATCGCCTCCGTTAAAAGGTCTACTTTCCAATCAAAAGCTTACAGATACGTATTAAAAATAGCACAAACCCATTGCCGGCCCTAACTTTGGCATTATCACCGAACATGCTAGTATCCTTGAATTCATAATTCAGTGAGATGAGCTGTCAAATCCCAAGGTTAATTCTTCAAGGCCCCCGCCCCCCGCTGAGGGAAAAAAAATTCAAGTGCCCCCACACCCTCTTTCTCTCACTAATCAACCCGATTACCCGAGGCCTCAACACGTCTATATAAAGCACTCTTAGCGATCATCTTTTCATCCCACTCCAAGCCTTCTTTCACTACCTCCTTACGGTACTACTAATTGCTTATCTTGCTACTATTCGCTTTCCTTGGGGTTCAAATGGCCGCTGTTGAGGTAATTGATCAAGTTGTAGCTAAACTTTTCTGTCGCTTCTAGTCATGGAGTCCTTTTTTTTCTTTTCTAAGCTTCTAGTCATGGAGTCCACTTTGTAGTTATGGAGCTGTTTAGATATTCCATCTTCTCAGCTTGTTTGATGTGGTTTTACAAAGATCAGTACTCACCGATACTAATTGTTTTAGTGTTGTGAAACCTTATACCTGATAGCAGATATTTTCAACCATGATCTGTTAAAGCACAATCAAATTGATTTCCTTGCAAAGCCAGTTGAGTGCAGAGAAAACAATTACCTACTAATTAATAAGATGAAAGCCAGTAAACCTCAGTCAATACTTATATCCATTATCACACGTATGGAGCTCATGTAGAAAAGGAACACCCTTCTGTATACGAGTTGAGTAGCTGACGAAGAAACTGACATAGCAATGTACTCTATGTGGGTGACACTTAAAGAAATCAGAGTAAAAAACTGAAAAGCTACTTTAATAGGGAGCTTAGGACGGAATTCAATCACTACAACAAGACACGCACACTGACAAATATCTACAGCAAAATCTGCCTCCATATACACCTTCTTCATAACAATATATGACCGATGGTTCAATTTGTTGATTTTAGCTGATAGTCCTCGTGAATAGCTTTTCATTGATTATTGTGCTGATCGTTGGCTCCGCAGGTTGTATCAGCACAGACAGCCCTCCCAGATAATAGAACTGAGGAATCACAGAAGGCTCAGGAGACAACCATCAAAGAAGAGGTAGCAACCGCACCACCTGCACTACCGGTGGCTCCAGGACCTGAAGTGTCAACAGTAGTTGAGACTAAGGAGGTGACAGAAGAGGCCGTGGCAGTCTCCGAGGCAGTGGTGGCTCCAGAACCTGAAGCCCCAGCAGTAGTTGAGACTAGGGAGGTGGCAGCAGAGTTCGTGGCTGTCTCCGAGGCAGCGGTGGCTCCAGAACCTGAGGCCCCAGCAGAAGTTGAGACTAACACAGTTGAGAAGGCTGAGGAGGCCCCTAAGGAAACTCCAGAGCCGGTTGTTGAGGAGATCAAAGAAGCTACGGACTCTGGTGATGCTCCAGCAGTACCAGAAACAAAGCCAGAGCCAGAAGCTAAAGTTCCAAAGGAGGAGGCTGTTGTTAAGGCAGAAGAGAAGCCAGTTGAAGCTGAGGAGAAAGTTGGCACAGAAGCCCCTGTGGAGAAGGCAAAGTAATAAGTTCAGGAATTACGTGCCCCGGTGAAAGTTTGCGTGGTTTCGGTATCTTTAGATAGCATGTCAAGTACTTCAATGAGGGTCTTGTTTAGTGGTTGAATAATGATGATGAGGTAAATGGGTATGGAATCTAGGTGTGCAAATGACCCACTTGGATCTTACATATACCCTCTTGCCACATGGCAGACATGCATTGGCAGCTTCCATAGGAAAAATTTGATGGTAAATTGTGCTATGTGGGGGTGTGGTTGTGGAATTCTAAGCAGGGTCATTTAATTCTATTATATATGGTGCATCTATGTGTATTACTAAATCGGGCCGTTTGTCTGAATTAAAATAGTATATGTTAGAAATAAAAATATTTACACTTTGATAAGTGAGACATCTATTAGGGAAATACTCAATTGGATTAATTGTGTTAACTCACTTATATTTCAAAACATTACATGGGAGACTTATTTATAAGCCAATACTCTGTGGGACTCTTCACATTTCAACATTCCCCCGCAAACTCAAGATGGACAAACCGACAAACCTTGAGTTTAAAGTTACAAAAATAATTACAGAAAAAAATAATAACAAAAATTGCCGGTACTGAGCCGGATGGTTGCCCCGATACTGAGCCGGGAGGTTGCTGGTACTGAGCCAAAAAAGTTGTCGATACTGAGCCGGGAGAAAGCCGGTACTGGTCGGGAGAAAACCGATACTTAGCCGGATGGTCGCCAGGAGGTAACCGGACTAAAGCCGAAAACCTTCCTCTGAGACATCCATTAGGGAAATACCTAATTGGATTAATTGTGTTAACTCAATTATATTTCAAAACATTACTTATTTATAAGCCAATACTTTCCAAGACCCCACATTGCTAAGCAATGTGGGACTCTTCACATTTCAACATAATAACATATAATATTAGGACTTTGTTTGTCTAATAATCTGTGTACAATCTCACCTCTAGTTTTGCTTTCTCTTCTTGGCCTCATTTTCTTTGCAAGCAGCATCAAATGCATCTGGGTTACCATTAACTTGTTCTCCATTGCTGTGTCATCGCTCCAACCACGAAAGCTAATCAAAATCATGGCTTGCAAGATGAGATTAGCCTTCAATGTGATCTCTCTCCACCCGATTCAAGGCTCCGTCAATCATGAAATCCATGCTAATTTGCGCGAAAAACTAAAGAATCATCTACTCGTCTTCCTTCAAAATGCACGAAAAAGAAGAAGAAAATCATAGGTGAAGAAGTCCAACAACAGCCTAGTCAGACCTTGAATAAATTCTTAAAATCCGATTAGTCTATGCAAACGAAAACGCCAATGCCAGCCCAAGCCCAATTCGAGGAGGATCTCCATTTTGGGTTGCTCTAACATGGGTCATACAATACGAGTCAGAGCCTTCAAGCCCACCCATCAACCTGCCAGACTGAGCGGACGTGAGCCATGTATTTCAGCAAACCACAGCAAACCAGTGTATCTGGAAAAGGAAAAAAACGAGTAGTGAAAATAAAATTATCAGTGGATGTGGGCATGTGGCTATACATTTTGCTTCACAATTTTGTAAATGCGCGTATTTTTCATATTTTTTATTGTTTCTTGTGTTTCCTCTGTTTTCTCAAACAGTGACTTTAACCGTTCCAACTACTCCAACGTCTCAATTTTTCTGTCGAAGCAAAATGGCCTCAGTACTGTTCACGAAACTGGCAATGACAAGAGGCAGAGATGAGGTGTATGTAGTGGCAGTGCCTTTAAGGGCCACAAAAGGACCAGCCCAGTTGGTTATGTCTGCTGCTTACTCCCTCAATCTCTGGGATTTGCAGCATTTTATGGTCCTCGTCAAACCCTCCTCGCCACCTCCTTCTTCTCAGGTTCTCTCCCTTCCAATTTCCCAACTTGGTTGCTCATCTGTTTTTCTGCAAAACGTGCTAAAAGTAATAACTTTTCCTGTTATTACCTTGGGGTCACAGGAATTATGCGGCTCCGAAGCTTTCCTAGGCAGCCCTTATACGGGTTTCTGATCTAGTTTCACTGTTTATTTGTTCAGCTTGATTTTGCTTGTAGTAACTAGCAACACCCTTTTGTTTTTATTTTTTTTTTGTCCATGGGAACGCATAATTCAAAGTATTGGATTCTCTAATCTTGCAAAGGTTGAATTTTTGGCTTCGTTAAGCTTTTCCAACATTGAGATTTTTTTTTATAATCTTTTGTTTTTTTCCTATTTTTTTCCCCAGCGCATGATTTCCAGTTTCTCGTCGTCAGTACTGGAACTTTTTTGAGAAGCTTATATAAGGACGCGTCTCTCCATTATCATCAGCATCTCTTTTTCTTAAGATATGTGGGGAAAATCTGGTTTAGTGAGTTGAATTTTTAGAGGTTTAGACTTAAGAGGATGACTTCATTACCTGTGTTACGAATTGAAACAGTGACCTAGAGAACGGACGACTGTCAAATCTGCTTGCACCCTAGCAATGTTTAAGTTGTAATCAGATTGATTCTCTTTTTTCAGGCCTTGGTCTTTGATTTTCAACCTAAAGATCCTGAAAATATACTTGTTGCTCTTGAGGTTATATCTGGTAAAGCAGTACCAGGTAAGCCCTACGTTTTACGAGAAATTTCATCCTCTCATAGTCTGATCGCTGAGCTTACATACCAATATGGAAACATGATCATATATGAAATTTTCTTATCAAAATCCAATCCTAAAAGGAGAAGAACACTTAGGCCTGTCTAGTCTGTTTGACTGGAAGCCTTAACCATATTTTGGTCCCATTAGACATGTCACATACTGCTCAAACATAGTTCATAGAAACCTCAATCTTTTTATATTGTGTTCCTCCTGTAACTGGTTATCTGGTTACCTGCTGACATGATATTTGATAGTTTGAATTTTCGTGTGCTGGAAGATACTCCTTTCTAATTGTTGCGACCGATTTGTTTCATAGCAAGAGTAATCATGCTCTTTACACTCCATGAATATCACTTTTAGCATCAGGCTAGCTCTAGGGTTTCCTGGTGAAATTTTTGCTTGTCAGGGTTCTCAATATTTCCTTCTAGGTAAATATGGCCTCTTGATTTTGAATGAACTAAAGCTTCTGAAGGCTCGACTTTTGCTGCATATGCCGAATTCAGTCTTGTGTAAGGATAAAGTTTAACATGTCCCTTGCTATTAAACTAAAATTAAAGAGACGTCTGGAGATATATTCTGCACTTCAAAAACATTGGTTTTTCAATGCCTAATGTTCGGATCAACGTATTACTGTTAGGAGTTCTTCATATGAGGAAGTTGAGAAAACTACCAAGAAGCAAATGCTGGTATGTTGGATCTTCGGAAGTAGATGCAGTAGATGTTGCTTGTAAATTCAACAAAAGCTGGGAAACTAATTTGAGGGTTGGTCACCATGACTGTCGAGATTATACCAACGGTAATAATATATTTGATGTTCTAATTATTTGTTCTTTTGTGCGTGTTACTCTCTGTTCTCCTTTTAGGATGCAATTTTTGCAATTGGGCTATTCAGAAGACTTTGATGCCTGCATGGTCAAGTGTCCACGATGCTATTTCTGATGCATATTAGAATGGCATCACCATCTAAGAGGAGTTTAGATCCTACATCCAGATCTTACCTCTCATAATTCATCAATCTTTCCCCTTTAGTTTTCATCATGTTAATACTTTTCCGTTTCTACTTGGAAGGCTTGGTCGAGTATCTTACTGGCCAAAAAAATGTATTGGAGCACTTGAGAAGAAGCAGCGGTGGTCTGAGCTAATCCTTCAACTCGCTAGGCTTTCTGTCCATACATAATGTCCTATCATCTCTTTGCCATGCAATGCTATACCCTGTTCCTTCATAAGGTATATTCAGTCTCTCATTTTGATAAATAACAATTAATTCTTATTAAACAACAGCGTACTTGAGAAACTTGAGTGAATACTATGTCAGAGTCATCTAAAGTACAAAAAACTTGAGTGAATCTTATCTAGAGAAGGAATTGTTACCTGTAAAGAAAAGCCAGCTAGACTAAGGTACACCTATGTTTGGATGGAATGACTTTGTAACATACAAAATGGTGGCATTCATCATCATACTTGAGATTTCTGTTGCTTACATATTCTGTCATGGAGCATTGCTGCCTGGGTTATCTGGATGTATATGGGTCAATTGAAGATGGTAAACACTAGAGAACCTAGGATATGACCATAACTATACCTTTCTAAGATTTTTACCTATGAAGGTCATGACATCACTAGATCTGTTCATCATAAAATTAAGAATTGTTAACAAAGAATGAAAGAAGAAAAGCCCCCAGAATTCAGTATTCTATGAAAGTTTTACGCTCATTTACCATTCCATAGATCAACATGACAAATCAATAGCCCATGTAAAAAAGAAAAAAAAAACTAAACTAATCAATAAAATTACTGAGCCCATAACTTCGACTCTCATTGTTCCTTTCTGTAGTATCTGAGCAGCAAAATAAGATTGGAAATGAAAAACAAGTATTCATGAGATTTCTCATAGAAGTCATACATGATTTCATCCTTGATCATTCGTTAATGTTCACATGGTATGCTTTTATTGGACCCAATAGTTAGCAATTTGGGAGCATGAATGCCGAACACACCAAAACTACAGAAATAGACTCGAGCTCGAGCTTATTAGGTTTTGAAGCTTTCAGAAGAAACAAGATAACTTATTTTACTTGTAGAATGTATAAAATCCGCAAATATTGGTGTCAACCTGCAGAACCAGTTTCGCTTGATTTCCTTGTTAATGTCCTGTACAAGATAATCTTACAAAAAAGAGTGTAAACAAAAACAGGGAAGCATTGCTGAATTGACAATCTCCACATGAGGAACTGCTTGGAAAGAAGGCACTAGGCAGAAAGCCACCAATTTGTATCGTCTCTGTAGTCTTCGTCTGTGGGTCATATGAAAACAGACTTTGTTTTCTGTACTCTATTAAAACCTTGCCATTTTTCAGAAGGCATAGAGGCCGAATAGATTCCAATGGTGAAGTTTCAAAGTTGATGGTGAATTCTTTAGTCCAAGACTCCGGTATGCAGCGTATGCTGTAATTCTTCATCAACCAAATGGTCAATCCTGCTTTTCTCAGTATTAATAGCCAAAGATAGACACCCTCCTAATACTAGTAAACGGCTGTCTAGCATATCGAGTCTGCAATTCGGGCTTGGAACCTGACAAAATATTTCATTAGCCAAGTCGAAGGAAACTGTGCGCCTTAGCTTAGGTTGGCCTAACCAATGAAGAGCTTCGTTAACCAATGCCTCACTAGGTTGCATCCGAAGCAAGTAGGGGCTGTTTCTTTTAATTCTCCACGCGTAGGTGCCCAGAGTAAATACCTTAACACTCTGACCCAAAGATAGTTCGACGCGCCCCCAAATTACAAAGAACGCATTCTTGTTCCACTATTCTCACCACCTTGTATTCCATAGTGCTGGGATGGAAGCCAAACCCATATACCACCTTTAATCCCGTAATCAAAGATTGAGAAGGCAAAGGTGTCACCTCTGCCGTGAAAAGATTGTACACGCAGAGTTTGTCATAGGCCATGAACTTATCAGACTCGTTGTAAGACAAGAACAACAAACCATTGCAGTGCAAAACAGACGTGAATTTCTGATTTTTCAATGGAATCTTGACCTTTTTCATCAAATCTTTCCGGTGATCTTCATCTTGGTTGTCGAGATAGCAAGAATCGTCGAGAAGAAAAAGCTGTTCATATAGTGAACAACTAGAAGAGTGGAGGATGAGGCACAGGTTGTGTTGGGATTCAAGGAAGGTTTGCTGTAAGAAAGGGAGACGCGGATGCTTCGCCAAATTGCCAATGCATGCCACGACTTGGATACACGCTAGCAGTTCATGAGAGAGACAAAAGGTAGTCGTGAAAAGATGCTCAGAGAGATATCTAGTGGGAGGTAATCCATTTCGCCTCGGTTTGGTTCTCTTCGACGGACAAGTCCAATAGATATCAAAAGAGAAGAGAGAGAGAGAGAGAGAGGGAAGGGAAGAACAACTGGAAGCAAATTGATGTTTTCACCCACGTCTTCTATGCACCCTTGGTGAAAAACCTGTGCAGAAGCAAATTACTCGCACCGGTGTATGTTGGGACGGCTTAACCCCTATTTGAAGCACGCTCGAGTGAAATTGGAGATATCTGAGCCATTTAGAGGGAGGAGAAAAATCTGCTTTGCGTCCACCCCAAGGCACTTAGTAGAACTGTAGAACATTTGTGTCAGCTTATGGATTGGGCTTCAAGGAAGTTTGATGTTCCTTCCATTCAGCCTTCGTCCGATTAATGTAGGTGACGTAATGTTGAATAAATTATCAGTTTCCAATTATGCTGCCCCCTGATCTTCTAATACGCGGGCACCCAGTTGGTAAAGAGCGATATGGAGTTCAGACGTCAACTTTGACCAAGCAAAGGAAAAAAAATTAAAAAACATTGGTGGTCGGCAGATTCGCCATTACACAACATCTTTCAAGCATTTTAGTGTCACTCTTAGCATTTTCCAAATTGACTGTAATCATGCTTTGTAAAAGTTGACCATGATCTTAAGAATCTCAGGTCCGCTTATAGCATTTATTCCACACGTTTCGGGGTATGAAATGGCGATGGCGTTATCCAACCATTAGGATGAAAACAGTGATAAACAGTGATTGATTCTTACATTACATCAGGGCTCTGAAAACGTGTTTTGGGGTTCATAAGCCTCTCTTGTTGGGGTTTTATGTCCTTTGCGAAGATTGTAGGGCTTCCGAATCTGTTTAGGTTTACTGGATACATTGGAGGCTTAAAGTTTATAACACAGCTTTTAGACATGCTACTACATTTTGATCCGAAAATTGCATAGAGAGGGTCTAGTTATATCTTTATGCTCTAGACAAAATATAGAAACTGAACTTCGCGAATTTCAATCAATATAAATATCAATCTGTTCACCGACCTTGAGACGCCCCCTGACAACAAAATGTGTCTCCCGACCAAGTTTAAACCATGAACATCACCATTCCTGACCTTGCGGAATGATAACTCATGCTCAGTTCCTGTGTCAAAATCCACCATCCTTTGCCTTGTCAGCCTTCTCGGGGTACAAGTTCTTGAAAATGGGTTCTACTTTTTTTTTTTTCCCTTTTTTTAAAGAAAGAGGATGATACCTCTGAATTTTATTCAAGCAGAGGAAACTATAGTTACAAAATCAAAACCAATACCCAAAAATAAAAGACAACACAAAACAAAACAACAAGAGAAACAGCATAAAGAAAAAAAAAAAACCACCGCAGGAAATTGATGCCTTGTCGTCAGAGTTCCTACGAGGTTTCTCTTTTCGATGGAAGAGAAATTGGGAATCATTTTATGTTTCTGTTGCATTAATGTAAATGGCAAGACAACAGTCTGTTTGCTTTAATTTTTCTTTGAAGGGCATGTCCAAAAGTTTTGTCTTTATGTACGTGGCAAAACTATCTTCTTAAGCATCTCGTTCGCCTACCATGAGTTTGAGGACAGCATATACCCTGAATATTTGATATCTCCCTACAAAAGAAAGTTATTTGTGTGGCGCCTTTAGAAAGTAAGTTGAAGCACAGATTTGGTCGTTTGTTTTTTCTTTGCAAATTCTGCTTAAAAGTGTTTTGCCTAATTCCAAGCAAATCATCATAGATGAAGGTCTGTTCCTTTGGGGGGTCACAAAGGTGAAGACCTGTCTGTGGTACTGGGTCTGTTTCTTTCGGTCTGTTTATTATGCTTGTTCAAAAGACCAAAACAAAAAAAATTGCTCCATCTTTAGCAGATAGGGTGGAACAGTGCGTGATATTGCAAACGTGAAACTTCAGAATGTTCAGTGCAGGAAATCTATTCAGGGTGCTTTCCCTGCCAGAATGTGAAGATCAGCTATATTAGCTTGACATACAATTGAAAAGATGGCCCCTTTTCATCCCAATGTGCAAAGGTGATGCACACAGTTTCTGGAAAAATGGATACACAAAGGGAAGGAACATACTGGGGGGATTCTTTCGATTGTATGATATGCATGTAGTGGTTCATTCTTCTTTGCATTCCCTGATCTTCCCCGAAAACTCCTTATCTTATGATCTGAGAAGGAGAATGTCCAAATGGAGACTGGACTGATAGGATTTTATCATACGAGCCAATAAAAGAGATTCAGAGAACAGGAGTACTAATTTCCAAATCAGTACCCAAAGGAAGCATGTTATGGGCGTGTTCTCCCTAGTTAAACGAGCAAGGATAGCAGGTACCAGCACAACATCAGATGAATCAAGATCAGGGCCCCGCGGGGGGAGTGGGGAATGTGAGAATAAAAAGTTGCTTTTACTGAAGCTTTAAGAAAGCTTATGCCAATGTGCCGACATTTACCTAGCTTTATATTGAAAGCTATTCATCTTGTTTTCAGAGAATTTGACAAGGGTATAATTTTAGTTGCTTCTTAGCATTAACATTGCTTTCATTTCAAGGCATGCATAAGAACATTAACCGAGTATGTCTGCCTAAACTTTCTTGCCAGTTCTAGTCTCTATTCTTTTGTTTAATTTAAGGGGTAACAAGTGGACAGGGAGGACTAGCTTCAATAGGTTGATTTTTCATTGAATCTTCATGGTAAGCGCAACGTAAACCAGTGCCAGTAATGTGACAGACATTCACTGTACATAATTGAATCTCACATTTATGACTTGATTTTACAATCAGGGTTCAACAAATGTCACATGCACATGTGCACAATCACATACCTTCTATTCATTTGTGATGGAAATGCAAAACCTTGCAAAAACAAGGGCAATTGAACAGAAAACTTGATTTCAGTAATAAACAAGCTCACAAGGGAAAAAAGGATCCTACTTTACCATTTTGGCTCTTCAAGCATCAATGGAGGTTTCAATCCAGTTGAGGCTACCAACGTGAACAACTGCTTGAAACCACTTTGGTATTCCCTGAAAGGTAAGGTCTTTAAATTTCCCACTCACTGGATCATAGGCCACCAACGCTCTGCTTTTGTACTCCAACAAGATCTCGGCATTCTTCAAGAGGCATAGGACTCGAACAAATCTACCTTTCGTAATGATCTTTGAAATCTTGAAAGATTGATTCACATCCTTTTCAAGTCCCTTAGGCACGTAGTTTCCTATGTTCAATTTCTTAATCCAAGACTCCTTCATACCATACTCTCTCATTACCCATATCTCCAATTTCCCATAGTTGCAATAAACTGCAGCAGAAAGACAACCTCCTAGAACCACCAGATGATACTTGCGCCTGTTTAGAGTATTGCAATCAGGTGTTGGGACCTCATGAAATTGCTCGTCTGCTAAATCAAACGAGATGATGCTGCGCCTTGGGCTGTTTCTGCGTGGCCTAGTGACCCAATGAAGTCTTCCATTAACCAAGACTTGTGATAGGGGTTGAAGAAGGTGGTAAGCTACCTTTCCCATACTTCTCCAGTTTGAGCTACCCAGAGTGAAAATCTGAACCTCTGAATTCGTATTAGTAAGCCTGAAGGCACGCCGATACCCTCTATCTTCTTTCCTGTAATAGATTATCTTGATCACCTTGTATTCCTTGGTTGTGGGATGAAACCCGAATCCGAAAACCACCTCTTGATTCCAATACTGCATGGATTTAGGCAGCTCTAGGTAATTCCTGGTGAAAGGATTATATATGTAGATCGCATCACTAAATAATGAGTCAGATAAGCAGAGCAAACCATTACAGGAGCCTACCACATCGAACTCAGGCATCACAGCCCAGAAAGGCACATGAAGCTTTTTCACCTTCTCCTTCTTATCGATGCAAACAGGGAGTTCTAAAAAGTAAAGTTGGTTTCTGATGGGATAATCGCAGTGGAAGATGAGGCATGGGTTGTTCTCGGCCATGCGTGTGGTATGCATATTAACAAGATCAGGATCTCGTGCTAACATACGCCAAGCACTGCATGCGGACTTGAACTGAACCAAAGATGATACGGGAAGCCCTGAAACTATCTCATGGATGAGTTCGCTGGGGAGACTTTCAAGTCTGCAGCCGGTTGGTTCTTCTCCTTCGAGCTTGCTTCTCTTTCTTCCACCCTCCATCTCAAAGTCTGAGTCCATGACTAGGCGAAGATTTTCGAATTACAATACAGAAGCTACACAAAGAGTAAAGTTCCTGAGGGAAGAAGGCCTGCAAAAGAGAAGAGCCTGCCGATTTAGATCGCAGACTTTAGTAAGATGCAATGAATATTCCAAGAGACGGAAGCCTCAAGGAAATGTGAGAGCCAAAGTTGAATTATTTTCTTGGAAAAAGTTTGCCTTTCCCTTTCATATCTATTGAATTAGAGGCCTTATTGTCAGTGACCCACCAGTATGAGGTAGTGTTTTGCAAGTCCTTCAATACAAACAAAACATGCTCTCTCGACCTCTGCTTTGTTGAATAATGTATAATTTTCTCTTTTAAAAAAAAAAACAACTGCCTTTGTGTGTGTAAGTGTTCCTTCGATCTGGTGGGCTGTCTCCTCTCTATCATTTCCTCCACTCTTATTGATTCTATTTCATTCTTTTCTATGATCTGCGGATAATCCTGATAAAAATTTTCTGCTAGGGACAAACAAATAGATATTTTTATAAAATCTGGACAATTGTAAAGAGAAAAGTCAATAAAGAACTTTGAATACACTGCACAAAGACACCAAACAAGAGCATCTCTCGCAACAATAGCCTGCTAAAACTTCAAAATAGGTCCAGAAACACCATGCTGGCCTATCGCCCCACCTAACATTATGATATTTTATAACGCTCCCGCTAAAACAACCCCGACACTACGAAGGAGTTGGTCATTAGTGCAGAAAACAAACCAGATTTTCTCCTGCAATCCACCAAAACAGGTTTTCAGCAGCTTCTCCCAGAAAACTTCCTGTGCGTGGATAAAGGCATGCTTGCTGTTGATTGTCGGCTGCACATTTTGCTAAACCGTGTGCTCTTACATTCGCACCACGGCTTAGCGCCTAGTGGGGGCAGTTTGCACCTACTTATTGTCTACCCCTTTACGTGGACTTATTGGACTGCACAATAGGGAAAAAAACGAAAAGCTTGCCACTTGGATTTTGACAACCTGGTAAGCGACTTGCAGTTGTTCCCGCAGCGACTGTTCTGTCATGTATATATTTTACCTTTGGAAAAATACACCATCTTCATAGTTTTTTTTTTTAAAAAAAAAACCGATTATCCGGACCAATTTACGCCCTCCATTAATGTGGAAGTCTGTGTAATCTCATTTCATCCAAATCCAACAATTATCAAATTAAACACCTTAGGCCGGCCCTAAAAGTTTTCATCTCTGTAGTTCTTAGATCAGAGCAATGACACCGTCCCACTAAGCTCAAAAGTCAAAAGTGGCTTCTGTACTTTAGTATGGCATCTTCCTTTTTCATATTAGTTTTCTTCAGAGTATGTGTCACCTATCGTTCATAGGCTTGGGACTTAGCCAACTCCACAAATAATAAATTAAAATCCAGAAGATGTCGGGCCGAGGAGCACTTTGGGCGAACTAGAGGTATCTTTTAACATATTTCTGCATCAAGTTTTGTGTACGACCTGCATTGAATTGTCAATCTGATGGGTCATCTTGATCGACCATCAGAGGCTCACATCAATGAGAATGAGTCAATGAGATCGACCCACCAGTGCAGTTCGCAAGACTATTTACAAACAAAGCGTGCTAAGATTCTGCTACGTCAAATAAGTGCAGTCCAGGATTTAGGTGCAAAGAGATTGACAACAAGAACGATGATGTTGAACCCCCGACCCCAAACATTATAATCGCACCAAAAAGTGGCATGAGAAGCCAAAAAGCATGAAAACAAAGAGCGAGGATTGGTTGGGGACCATTCATGAGTTTGATCGGAGTGCCTCACACAAGATTTTGGCGAAAGGCCTTGGCTGCTGAAGCAGAGAATGAGAAGAATGGAGATCTGTAGGGTCATGAATTCTATGGCTGCCAGTGGACCAAGCAACTATTTTTTTAGAGAGGGAAGAACGAAAGGGGAGATTCTAGAGAGAGGAAAAGCCGTTCTCTCTAGAATCGGGTTTTGTTCTTTTTTTTTTTTTTTTGATAAGCAAGGGTTTTGTTCTTTGGTGGTAGAGCAAGCCACCAAATCTACAAAGATGGATGAGGAAAAAATATAAAGGAAAATCCCTAAAAATACGCGACTCCGGTTGTAGTGAGCCAGTATCAAAACTATGAAACACTGGTTGTATGGTTGTAGACAGAGATCTGATACAATCGGATAAAGGGTCGTATGGGAAGTTTATATATTTTTAGTGGTAAGTAAGATTTTTTTTTTCTTAGCAAACAAATCAAAACGAATTATAACCTGCCACACTAAGGTGGCTCAAAATAAGAGTCTAAAAATAAATTATTTTTTTTCTAAATAAAATCAATTACCAAGGAGACAACAATTAAGGAGGAATCCAAAAATCGTCGCTCGACAAAATGTTCAATGGAATACAAGATAGAGGAATAATGCCCTCTAAAGACATCGACGAAGCCTATTGAACTAATCGATGAGCAAGAACATTAGCATCTCTCTTAACATGCTCAAAATGCCACAAATCTCTACAATTAGCTAAATTACAAATGTCAGCAATAAGTGTAGAAATCTGTCAGTCTTCTCTCGTACCACCATTGTTAATCGCCTCAATCACCAAGAAAGAATCGCCTTCCAAAATAATAGGATGAAAAGGCAGCAAGAACGCCTCCTGAGCAGCAAACAAAGTTGTTCTTACCTCGCCCACAAGAGGGCCTCACGGAGGGAGCCTCTTTGTACGAGCAAAGAGGATATGACCTTCAGAATTTCTGCAAACAACAACAACAAAAGCAAAGGATTTGCGAATAGCAACATCGAAATTAATCTTCCATGAGTCTCGAGGGGGAGGTTTCCAAACCGGAAGAGATGTAGCCAGTTTGTCCTTCCAAACAACAATCAACCCTTGATATCTGGATTTAAGGGAACTAAAAAGTTGAAACATGTTCAGATTACCCCTTTATGAATGATCTGATTGCGAGCAAACCAAATAGAATCCATTAATATAGCAGCAAATCTCAAGAAATTAATTTGCTGATCAAGAGGCGGCTTCAAGATCTGAGTCGGCTTAATCATAATGCACATCCATTCCTCAATAGTGAGGGAATGGAGATTAGAGATAATAAGCGGCCATGGTGCTTCTTGCCAAGCAATCTGTGCTACCGGGCATTCAAAAAACAAATGAACTAAAGTCTCGGTAGCTTGGGAGCAAAACACACAAAAGTAACAGGACCCCTCCTACATTCCATAGTAGCCCATTGAGCCAAACGGTGTGCCATCTCATTTTACTTCCGGGATATCCATACGTAGCTCCAATTAGAATGGACAGACAACATAGCACGAATCTTCACAATAATGTCAAAAATAGGACCCTGAATATCCAATTCCGAGTTTACAACCAAGATCCTATTATAAGCAGATCCAGGGATGCCTCTTAGGAGGCTGTGAATCAATTTCTCGATGAACAAAGACTAGTCTTCTGGGTGCTCTTCCATGGCTTCTAGCATTTCTCTCCTTCCATAATGTCTAAACACTTGCACTGAAGAAAATTTTCTTTCCTAAGTTGGTTAGAGAGTTGTTCTTCCACTTTTTTTTTTCTAAATAAAATTGCATTATCAAAGAGACAACAATCAAGGAGGAATCCAAGAATTGTCGCTCGAGAGAATGTTTAATGAAATGCAAGAGATAGGAATATTTTCTTCTAAAGATAACGACGATGCCCATTGAACAAGGCGATGGGCAAGAACATTAGCATATTCAAACTTCCACAGATCTCTACTACTAGTCAGATTACAAATATCAGCAACAAGGGTAGAAATCTGCCCTCCTCTGGTACCACAATTGTTAATCGCCTCAATCGCCAAGAGAGAGTCGCCTTCAATGATAATGGAATGAGAAGGTAACAGGAAAAAGCCTCCTGGACAGCAAACAATGCTGCCCTTGCCTCACCCACAAGAGAGCCGCAAGGAGGAATCCTCTTTGTGCAAGCAAAGAGAATGTCCTTCAGAGTTTCGGCAAACAACAGCAAAAGCAAAAGATTTGCAAATGGTGACATCAAAATTAATTTTCCATGTGTTCCAAGGAGAAAGGCTTCCACATCGGCAGAGGCTTGGAAGTTTTTTTCTGCCCAGGCGACAATCAATTCCTGATTCCTGGAGTGAACGGAAGTAAGAAGCTGTGAGATGTTCAGACTACCCCTTTATGAAAGAGCTGGTTTCGAGCAAACCATATAGAGTCCATTAGAATCGCTGCAAAATCTCGAGAAATTAATTTGCTGACCAAACCGCAAATTCAGCAGCTGAGCAGGCTTCAACATGATACTCATCCATGTTAGTCATAACTAGCGAGGGGAAATTAGTCATAACTAGCGGCCAGGGCGCTTCACGTCAAGCAATCTGCGCCACTGGACATTCAAAGAATAAATGGACTAAGGACACTGTGGCTTGGGAACAAAACACAGAATGTCATCAGAGTTCCAGTGCAAGATACGACCAAAGGTGGCCGAACACGGTAGGCAATTCCAGGCAACTTATCACAAACAATTTTAGCCTATCCTGCATGGGGAGATGCCAAAAAAGAGGTAAGAGTGTTGTTCTTCCACTCAGTTGCCTTGCAAAGCTTCACTACACCATATTTAGCCCAATGTGCCTACCAAATACCGCTGGAAAAAACAGAGCTGAAGAACGAAAGATTAAAGACTCCTCTTTCCCTCCTCTTGCGCCCACATAGAGCACACTTCCAAGTGTCGCATTGGGAATCGGACAACAGTTTGGGTTCGAAAATTCTGGACAATCTTTAATGAAGTGGGATTACATGTCTTCCAAAGTTCGATCAAATATTACATTGATAATGAAGTGGGATGTAATAAGATAGTTGGCATAACGACAAAAGGAAACTACTTGGAAGACATGTCCTCTCAAGTTTTTAGGGCCCCAAAAAAGTGCTTCAATGATAAGTCTGCGTCAGCCTACATAGTTTGAGCTTAAATCAGGAAAGTTAACAGAGAAAGGCACATAGAGATAGACAGCCTGTTTGCCCACGTCTGGAGATAAAATATTGATTCTGCTTGGCATATGACAGAACAACATCGCTCCGCTTACTGACTGCTTCATTGACCGCAGGGCTCAATGATAACTTTCCAAACCAGTTCTTCATGCGCCAGATTACGAGGGGAGTGTAGCTGAGCTAGGAAAGGCTTTCCCAGCTTGTTCTTTCCAAAAGTGCGCTTTCCCTACGTGTTCTTCCCAAAAGTGCCCTCGCACAGTTCCCATGTTTCAAGTTCTGCACCACCGGTTCAACAATCACATTACTAGTTTTTTCACTAAGGCAAAAGCATTTTCCAAAATATTCAATGAAGCATTAATGTTGCTAATAAATTGACGAAAGCAGGAATTCAGCCTACTTCGAGGAAATCATTTTCCAATGAATATGAAGATTTCAACTGCCTTCTCCTATTCATGACAAACTGCAGAGGAGGATAATGCGAGTATTTTTTAAGTTAAATAGCTCACCATCACCAGGATCACGCCGAGGTTGAACCCTGAAAAGAATCAATCCTTGGGTGGCAAGTTTTACTAAACCGATTGACTCCTTGCAGATGATGTCAAAAAAAATGAAGCAAATAGAAAACGGAACAGCGACAAAATCTAGTACCAGTAACAAAATCCCACTGAGTTCATATTCTACGAGATTTCAGATTCTTTCATTCTCTTTGGAAAATGACAGATCCTGCCTGGTTGCAAAATTTCAGAGAATTCTAGGAAGACCAGAGTTTTAACCGCTATATAAGGATAACTCAAGAGCCTACCCACAATACACGATTCAACTCGTTCCAGTGGGAGTTAATCAGTAAGGCTTACTTGGTCACAGGTAAGGGCAGATTATCGATTAGTCCTAACCAAGGAAATAACATGGTGAAATTGTCAATTTTGGAATGTGCTTCCCGCACTACAATGTGAAGGAAAGGGAGAATGTACAAGAACATTAATTATTGACCAATACAAGTCTCCCATTTCAGAAAATCCTACTTCTCAACCAATCACCTTCATGCAAAGTAATTCAACCCATTCAAATTGAAATGCTTAGAAAAAAAACTATTCAAATTAAAATGGTCATTAATAATCTCTGGAGCAAGAAGAAAAAGAACAAATGGATGATGCAACCGTTGTCCTAGACTTATATCTAATTACAGGCCTTATCCTGCGAAAGGAAAGCTTAGATAGGCTTAAGAAGAACATAACTCAAATAACATGTAGATTGTTCAATAAGGATAAATACAGATTCCAAAATCAATACCCTTTGTTAATGCAAGATTGAACAGACAACATACTGGCTTAAGGTTCAAGGGAATGTAGATTCTTGCATAGCATTTAATTACTATCCAAAAGATAAATCCAATGTCTATCAAGCCACATTCAACTTCGTTGCAAAAAGAACCAATATACTCGAGAATGAAAAAGAATAAACTCCATTACACTTTAGTACATTCTTAACGTAGCCAACAAAAAAAAAACAACAAAATGTTAGCTGTGGTGGTTGTGATTCAGTACCTTCAAATTTTCTGCCTTTGCAACATCCCTTAGTGAAATAAAGCTAGGAATATGTGCAATTGCTTGAAACTTCGATCCAACCCCATAAAGAGAAAGATAATTGAAGACTTCTTCTCTGGGATCATAGCTTACAAGAGAATCCTCATTAAATAACATCAAAAGTTCACCACTGTCAAGAATCATTACCGGTACATAGTAGTCCAAATGGTGTCTTTCAAAAAGTAAATTTTCTATGACAAAATCTTTAGTCCATGACTACTTGATGCCATACTCATTCATCACCCATATGTCAACATGATCACACTCTCCAAAATCACTTATAGAAAGACAGCCCCTCAACACCCCACAACGCATTTGATCAATAAACTGCTTCTCCAATGGACCAAAGGCAGAAGGTTCTGGAACTGCTCGAAACTGCTCACTTCCAAAGTCAAAAGCATGTATAAAATCTGGACTAGAATTCCCAATCACCTCCCAATGAAGTGCTCCATTCACGAAGGTGTTGAAATATATATTAACACGGAAATTGTCCAGAACATTTCCTATGCTTCTCCACGAGCCCGTGCCAAGAACATATATTTCAGCCTCATTATAGTCATATTTCTCACCCGTACCCGGATCAGTACCCATTATTCGGAGAACCCGAACTACCTTGTATTGTTTAGTTTCTAAACTACAACCAAACCCAGCACTAGCTATTCTAACACCCATTTTGACTTTTGGAAGTGTAACGTACTCACTCAAAATGGGGTTACATACATAAATGGGATCCTTTGTGTCACGTTCACACAAGCAAAGCAACCCGTTACATGAATTCACAAAACGAAACTCAGAGTTAGGGAGATTAGCTTTCTTCTTAAGTTTAACCCGTGATTCACGACAATCCGTTTTGTCATCGCGAAGGTCAAACAAATGGAGCATTTTTGGTTTTCTTCGCTTCTGGATGGTTCTAAGCAAAAGGCTAATGGATGATGCTTTTGATAGATGCAAGTTAATAAAATCAGGGTCCAAAATTAGCCTCTGCCATAGTTTGCAGACACACCTGCAAGCGAAGATGGTCTTCATGGGGAGCCTCGAGAATATTTCCATGATGAGTTGGGATGGCAGGTCTTGTAGAATAGTCCCCACGTCATTTGTGGGTGGAAATCAGGGTCCGGCTTTGGGGAATTTCCTCGTCATCAAAAAAAAAAAAAAAAATTTGTGGGTGGAAATCCTTTTGGTTCTTGACTCCTTCCCTGAGATTCGTTGCCGGTGTTGATTTCGGTGGGTGCGATTTTCCTCCTGCTATTTTCTATGGTCTGTTTTGAATGGAACGAGGTCGTGGAGAGAGAAACTCTAATAAAAGCACTACCTTGCTTGGGTTTTTTCTGCTTGATTCAGTGGAGAAGGCACTTGATTTACAGGGCAACCTAATAAACGCATGTCACTTTGAGCTGACGCTGGAAAAATACGGAAATATCTGAAGTTCTTTCTTTTTCCCAGATTCTCTGTAACAGAAAAATAGTTGCACACAGCTAAAAACCGAAACTTTGAACTACCCCAACAGCATAAATAAAGAGAACCGTCTGATACTCAAATCCTTTCATGTTCCCACATTTTCACAGAAACCAACCAGTGCCACGCAATCAAAATCAAGACTCTGAGGCCGCCAGCCGACGTACATCAAAAGAAGAAGCAGAAGCCAACGGCTAGTAACAACGCCTCAAGCCAACGACTACGATCCCAAGTTTCAGTATTTTTCAGGTTCCATTCGTTTCTCACATTATTTCAGCAATCAAGCAACAAAGTGATACAATACATAGATGAAAGTAGAAAGAAGAGAAGACATTAAAGGAAAAAAAATGGTGTAAATACCCTTGCGCTGGTCTAGAAGGAGAACGGCGGAAGGGTGGGCTTGGAAAGTGTTACGCCGTCGTTACAGCTGATCACCAGCTTTCACACACCCATGCACAGAGACAGATTACCCGAGCGGATGAAGCCGATGAGGTCGGTCTGACATCTGAGGGGCAACTGGCAAGAGTACACCGTTTCGATGGACGTTTTTTGAGTACGAGTGGGCTTGTGTTTGGGCCTTTCGGGTGCAATGGGATAGTTGAAAATAAAAAGACACCGCACCCCTTCGGATCAGGATCCAATAGCTATTCCATTGGGCTGCATTGCTGCCGAGTCCACTCTGTCAAGACAAGGCTTTCAAATTTCACAAAACTAGAGAAAAAAAATTGTGTACCAATTTCTCCATTCGACCTTGTCATCTTTGCAGAAAGGTCAAAGGCCGCCATCCGCCATGCCAATCTTCTTGTTTTCTTTTTTAAGCACGAATCCACAAAACATCTCGACCCCTTTTCCACAAAAAACAAAAACTCCTCTCATCGAGTAGAATCTTTCTCTTAATCATTCTATTTCTGTGTGGCTCCTCCTCCATGCCAATCTTCTTTTTTCTGTTCGAATTCTATCTCTTGTCTTTATATCCGCACAAAATATAATATTGCAAAAGTTGAAAAAAGTCTCTTTCAAGATTGATCATACCCACCGAGAAGCAAATTTAGTAGCTGGCACTTTGACAAACTTGTGGCTAGCGCTCAAGCCAATTCGTGGAGGTCAAGGAAATGTCAAGAAAGAGTGTTGGAGCTTATAGATTAGATTTACATGCATTCATCTTTGTTGTTATTTTTTTTTATATCTTTTGGTTTTACGGGTTTTGAAGAATTCTTGAAATTAATGTTTCCACGGTATTTTTTCCGCAACAAGCGAGACTTAATGATTAATAAATTTCGGAAATTCCGTCTTTTACGAATAAACAAAACTCAATCTTCTATATTGTCTTCAAGAACCGATATCTCAATGATTAAAAGGACAAACTTTCAATACTCTTGAACTAACCATATCCGGTGGCCGATGAGGATGAGTTCTAATCTCATCTTGACCAAACGCATTAGCCAAGAGTGAGACTTGTACATTATTGTGCATATCTAAGAATTGACATCACCGAAGACTAACGGTTAACGCGTTTGTACCAACACCTCAAATCCTAAAACAAAGACAGACAGCCATATACAGGTTCCTCAAAAGATGTACCCTCTCGCATTAGCTTATTTTGCAGCCAAATCTGGTTTATTTCTGAACGCATATTCCATTGTCTTTATAATTTATTAATCAAGCTCCCCTATAGTGGCACTTGACTTTTTTTTAGCTCCCACCCCTTTTCTTTTTTTCGTATTCTAATGTTACTTGACTTCAATTCAAAGAACATTGACTTTTGACTCGCAGATCGACTTGGTTCAATGGCCATTACAGGAAGCATATATTTCTACATACAATAATGATATCGATTTTAGGTGATAAGGTAACAAAAAGCTGTCTTACAACTCTAACCATATGGTCTGGTGTCCACTAATGTTTCTAGTGTCTTCCTATGACACCTACACATAGTTAATGCATATGTACATGATAAAGTTAAAGGTGCACTCAATAAATGCATATTCACAAGTTGGAAAATATTTCTGAAAGGGGGATCTAAAACTAGTTTCTCTCACAATTTCCATAATCAATTTACCCATGATAATATTATTATGGAAATAACAGGCTGCAGTAATTAAAAGGATTTTCTACTAAATCAGCTCTGTTTATGCAGATACACAGGTATTTAATTGGTCAATTATATATGTAAATTGGAGGCTGATGACACAATTTGAACCCCCTTCACAATAAGGAAAAAAAATAAAAAAAATAAAGAAGAATTGGTGACAATTTGATGAGCTAGCCAAAGTGGAGCAAAAGTGAAAATACTCACACTAAACCATGAGTCACTATCAGGATTACAAACACTGGTATAGATTCCCCTACACTGTCCAAATTGGGCCCACAACTTTGCTTCACCTAATAATCACAACAGGTATTTAAATTTTGGTCGACCAACTTGTACAGATAAAATCAGACATCGGGTGGCTATGATTCTCTGATGAATTAATCAATCTGAGCAATGAATCAGTACTGATCCTTTTAGATGATAATATCTTCAGCATAGCCTTTTTCTAGAGACCCTTATTTTGTTCCCAAACAAAACTTTGAAGATACGAACCAGATTTTCATATGCATTTACTAAAGTTAGAGGGACAATGAATAGCTCCAAATTAAGCACAAAACCAGAAACCCATTTTAAAGTTTTTGGTGCATGTGTAATTAGGCAGATTTATCGGGCATGTTCATGACCTTGAAAGGTTAAAAAAAAAGCAAATAAACGCACACACACTAGGAGGCCGGTTATTGTGTGAGTGAAGCTATTGTGTGAGTGTGTGAGTGGACGGGTGAGATTAGAAGTTGAGAAATCTAACGGCTGACAAAATGTCACGTCAATTAATGAAACTGGGTCGGTTGTGCGGGTCGAATTTGTGGGTCGGATTCATTAATTGACGTGGCATTTTGTCAGCCATTAGATTTCTCAACTTCTAATCTCATACGTCCACTCACACACTCACACAATAGTTTTACTCACACAATAACTTTTGTCCACACGAAGGTCCATAAAAGGCAGCCATTAGCCTTAGTGATAAACACTAGCTCCAGCAATACCACCACCAAAACGCCATTATCAAAAGCCATATGGAAAAACTTTGCCTTTTCCAAGTTCCATCAAACGTTCTCTAGAGATCTCCTCTTCTGATCACCAACCTCCGGCCCTTGATAAACTCCGGCGAAGGAATTCTTTTTTTCCATCGTTCCTTTGATCAGAACGATATGTGGCGTATGCTGACAGAAGTGAAGCGAAACCTCCGAAACAGAAAGAAGAGTCCACGAGTAGCTGATGAGAGTATATTGGCTGGCGGAAATGCAGCTGAGTCGCCAATCTCTGCCCGTACACAAGTTGGGGGTAGCGGCTTTTCGTTCCTATATAAGGTTGTGCGTTCTACGATCTCGACACTTTCGTGCATCTCTAACCCACATGTTAATGGTGCTGATGGGATGTGGGTGTCAGGTGAGTTTGCGCAGATGAATCATCTTATAGTGAGCGACAGCATGCGCTATGCGATAATGATGTAGAGATTAATGTGGGTACTCTTGCTTTCTAGGGCCTCTTTGCTTTGAAAGAGCTTACGTTTTCTTCTTCACAGTACACGATCAAGTACTTCCATGGATATTTTGGCAGAAATAATCTAACTTGTGGTGATCCATGTAAAGATAGTTTTTGTGTACTAACATGATATGATGCTGATACGAAGTGTTTTTCTACATCCGTAGAGGTTTTTCAGTTGGTTTGGATCGATGGCTTCTGCTTTGACAGTATGCAAATATGTGTTGAGACTTTAATGATCCAAAACATAAGAGAATGATTGTTTATAAGTAGGTTCTGAATTAAATATTATAACAATATTGCACAAACAGGGTCGCTATTTTATCTTTACTGAAATCTCGGTACTCAAAACTACTTTATAATTAGATAATATGCAGTAACTCTACAGCTCCCCTTTTAAAGTCTGGTATAGTTCGGAGTGTGAAATGGTGGAGCTTGCTAACATGGGGATGGAAGAGGATCAGAAAGTACAAGGGATACCTGAAAGCAATCAACTGCAGAATAGTACGTACAAGAACAGTACATGTTGGATTTTCAACTAACAACAAACACAAACCTCTGCTTAATTTATCACGACTTGTAGTGATCAATGGTTAGACTCTGTACGCCTTTGGTCTCAGAACTGAAGAATTTGAGACATTGAAGGACGTTGTAAAACTACTGCTGCAATTTTTATGAAGCAAATTAATGGGAACAGATCTCTCGGAGCCCTGAGGGATACTGATCAGGCTTTGCATGACCCTTTCAGTACTAATTCCTTTGCAATACAGACGAAGAGTTCATTTAATGTGCCCTATCTAGTAAAGTTTGTGAGTCAGGCACCATGATCACCCTTTGATAACCTTTAATTAATTAATGCGAGGGAAAGCATGATACTCGGGTGTGTATGCCCTCTTGTCTTTGTTCTTGATCTCCTTATTTTAATCAAAGTTATGATTGGAATAGATTCCGTAGGTTTATCTACAAGCCCCTACTTTGTTAGACACCAGATATCAATCGCTGGCCTACAATATCACTGATTCCTTGACACCAAGCTCACGATCAAACAAGAGAGACATTGAATTTTTCTGATTAAATTTTCAGATCTCTTGCTCTTCTTTTGGCTGCAGTACTGGCAGATGAGAACAATCCAAAAAGCTGTGATTTGGTATCAAATTATATACCCCATCTCCAGAGACAAATAATTAATACGTTTTCTGAATCAATAAGCCCTAATGAATTTTGAAGCTTTTGTACGAGTGGGGAGCCTAAAACAGGAGCAATCATGTGGTTGGGTTTATGTCCATAATAAGTGGGAAACAAGGAAAAGATAAGAGTCAACTGGTCCAACAATGTGTTGCAACTTGCAAGTGTATTGGGTAAATTCTAGTGGTGGTGATGATTAGTAAAACTACCACCCGCGCGTGACACAATAGAGTAGAATCTTCAGTTGTGTAAGATTTATGGCTCAACTTATTCGCCATTTCTTGCTAGCTTCTTCTAAATTTGTATGTACAACATAGAGAGATCGGGAAAGAGAAGACGGGTCAGTACTGGAGGCTTTGCTCCTATCTTTTGAGAAAGGGTACGTTTTTAATGATTTGTATTCTGTTTTTATATTTACATGTCAAACATCAATGCATGTATTCTAATATAATATTTTATTATATTTTTTACAAATATTAATCTCTTTTAACATCTTTCGTACGCATGTCAATACAATTTTAACATCACCTAAATATTCACAATTTTATCAAAATTTTATAAATTTCTTCCAAGACGAACGACACCTTAAATATGTTATGAAATGTTTTAATCCGACCGTGATAACTAGCCAAGAAAATTCATGGAATTGGCATTGTACAGACATAGTTGTCCATTCTAGGACATCACATCAACAACATCTATGGAGAATTCAAAGGATGTTCAGTTAGTGGGTATTTTGAGAATTTTTTGTATTTTGAGAATTTTTAGGTGATGTTAACTTTATTGGTTTGTGTGTTGTAGTTATTTTTAAGTAATGTTAAAAAATATGTTCGAATTGTGTATTCTCAAAATTCAAAAAATCTTAAAAATACAAAATAACCGAACAACCTCTTAGTATATTACTCCGCCAAAGAAAGGAAAAAGTGAAAATTAAAATACTCGGAATTGGACAGCTTTAGCAAATGGCATTTCACTGGGAAAAATGATCAGTTTGGAGTCATTTAGAAAATTGACATGGAATTACTTGGGGGTACTTTTCAAGGTCATTTTCACCTTATCCTTTGCTTAATGAACACGGTTTTAATGAACGCGGTTTCCCACTGCTAAGCTACTATACGCTCCATATATAAATCTCTTTTTGCTTTCTGGGACTGTGAGAGCTGAAAAGACAGTGGAATAAAGTATATTATCAAGTAATGCTTGAAGGGGCGGCTAAAACGGGTAAACAGGTGAGTCAATCTTAAGTTCCCTAATTAAAATGACTCTCTATTATAATTTTTTTATATTATAATAAAATTAAAAAATTTAAATTATGAAATGTCTATATTATAATAAAATTAAAATTAATAAGAATTAAATTTTTTCGAATAAAACTTAATTAAAGGTATATAAAATAAGAATATTTTAAAAATTTTGAAATTAAATTTTTTTTAAAAAGTTAAAAAAATAGAAATTAGCACTCCGCTTGAAATACTTAATGTCATAAAAATTATAAAAAATTATTTACAAACAACTATGTCTCAATATAAATTGAACATTTTAACAATTTTATTTATCGAAATTGATTTATTGAGTAAATTTGAATATAAAAATTTAATTAATAATTTTACATCTAAAAACACAAGAAGTAAATTATGATTTAGTTTTTTTTTTTTTACATTGTAATACATCATTTTTATGACTTGACCAAGGAACAAAATGTTTGAGCCGCCCCTTACTGCTGAAATCATTGAGGTTTGGTAATGACTAAAAGATACACTTGATGAAGAGTACAGAAAGTAGAGCCCACAACGATATCAAAGTTATTCGGAATAAAGCAGACCCCCAGATTTGATTTTTCTGTCAGGATTATGCACTAATTCACCGTCGCAATCAAGAAGAGAAATGGTATGGAGGACCTTATTTTCTCATGGATTATTAGTATAAGCTTTAATGTGTCTACAGCCTCAATCCCACTAGTGGGATCCTCCTCCCATACTCGTGTAAAACATGTTTGGGAATCAACAATTAATGTCTAATTTTATAAGAAGGTTATTCATCTTTCCATCAACTATTTTGCTCCTATGAATCAAAACCTTGTTGTCCAAAAACCAGGCAACTTCTCTTACATTTGAACTTCAGAAATTAAAATATATATTTTTTTGTTTTCTCTCAATACGTTTGTGGTTGGATTTTCAATTCCTACTCATTGTGGCAGACCTTTTGTTTTTTTGTTTTCTATCCAATTTGAGAACCTTTGAGAAAGATGAACAAAGATCAGGTATATGTACCAAGACATTTCTTAAGTATCAAAATATTGACCAGTCTTCCCCATCGAAAATTTTTAAATTTTTAATAGGCAGGTTTTGTGATACCCCGAATCCCACATGGAGTGGGAGAGGAGAATGAATGAGAGATGAGTTCTATAAGGGCCAAGTCCCACATTGGGACCTTACTAGGTTGAACTGGGCTTTATAATGATCCAGGGGACTTCAAAAGCAACCCTGACTAGTCATTTTGAGGTCAAAGCACAGATGTGGTTAGTGCTTGTCCTTGGGTCGTTACAAATGGTATCAGAGCGGTCCTAGTAACCACCAATGTGGGCTTGGTGGGCCTTGACGGGGACGTCAATGATTTAAGTGGGGGATATTGTGATATCCCGAATCCTACATGGAGTGAGAGAGGAGAATAAATGAGAGATGAGTTCTATAAGGGTCAAGTCCCACATTAGGACCTTACTAGGTTGAACTGGGCTTTATAATGATCCAAGAGACTTCAAAAGCAACCTTGACTAGTCATTTTGAAGTCAAAGCACAGATGTGGCTAGTGCTTGTCCTTGGGTCGTTACAAATGGTATCAGATGGGTCCTAGTAACCACCAATGTGGGCCTTGACGAGGACGTCAAGGGTTTATGAGGGGGAGATTGTGATACCCCGAATCCCACATGGAGTGGGAGAGGAGAATGAATGAGTGATTGGTTCTATAAGGGTCAAGTCCCACATTGGGACCTTACTAGGTTGAACTGAGCTTTATAATGATCCAAGGGGCTTCAAAAACAACCTTGACTAGTCATTTTGAAGTCAAAACACGGATGTGGCTAGTGCTTGTCCTTGGGTCGTTACAAATGGTATCGGAGCGGTCCTAGTAACCACCAATGTGGGCTTGGTGGGCCTTGACGAGGACGTCAAGGGTTTATGAGGGGGAGATTGTGATACCCCGAATCCCACATGGAGTGGGAGAGGAGAATGAATGAGAGATGAGTTCTATAAGGGCCAAGTCCCACATTGGGACCTTACTAGGTTGAACTGGGCTTTATAATGATCCAGGGGACTTCAAAAGCAACCCTGACTAGTCATTTTGAAGTCAAAGCACAGATGTGGCTAGTGCTTGTCCTTGGGTCGTTACAGGTTTTCCTCTGTATTTGAGGCCTCAGGACTCCTGGAGATCCATTTGAAGCCAAAGGTATTCATAGTCGGAACTTCCTGGCTATCCTTTGAGATTGTTATAACTTATAAGCAGACTCAACGAGAATGAATCAGCATTGATAAAAAAAGGGATTTATCACCAAGTCTCAGCAAAACACAAAACAAGATACAGAGGAATGGAAGTGGTTGCTGCAATCTTACTTCTGCATTCAGTTTTGAGGCAGTACAGACAGCTTCAACACAATACATTAGGCTAAGAAAACCTGCTAATTCGGAGTTAAACTGGTTTTCTTTACACATAATAGGGCACCATTTGGTTTTAACTGAATGTCCCACTTTAGCCCGATAATGTAGGCAATCAATGTCATCTCTAAGTTTTTGACAATACCAGAAAATGAAAATGGATTACATTCATATTTGGATCTCTTTCTGTGTAATCGATAACAAAAATGGACGTAATCTGATCTTTGCATAAGAAGATCATGCATCGATAAAGCTGCATTTAGTTCTCATCAACTCAGATGAAGTATATACAGATTGGTTGAGAAAAGAACCAAAGTCAGTTCCATTGGTGAAAATATATTTTATTCTTGTTTGAATGAATTTGTCTCCAGAAAAAAATGGACAAATCAACGACAACGGCTGCGTAGGTTATATTTTCTACCAGTCCAAGAGGTTAGATTCGAATTCTGTCCAATACCCTCTTCATTTGGGGACAAATAGTCAGGGTCCTTGAGATTGTCCGCCCCATCTGGTATTTCATTATCAATCCACTGAGACCAGTCTACGTCACCATCTGCATCCCATGACTTAACCTTGTTCATTAGATCGCATAGCATCTCATAATTCAACCTCTCAAAGTCCCTGCAAAATTGTTGAAGTCGCTTCCTTTAGATGCAGAAGCAAACCAATCAACATGAATTCATTCATACCAAGTTCTTTCACCTACCTGTATGTGCAAACGGCATGTAGTATCTGACTGGAAGCAAGAATCGCAAAGATTGACCTGACTAGATTGATCATCCAAGTTTGTTGCTCAATGTCATTTGTCATGAATCGAAGTATTGCAGATTCAATTAAGAATGTAATACATAGACCTGACACAAAAGATCATTGACACTCCAGCTCTTGTAAGCAAGCTATAAGCATTGACATATTTTAGAAGACAAAAGCGAATATACTTACCAACATAAAGCTGGGGTCTCACGCTGTATGTTGACTTTGTACTGGTGAGCATGTAGAGGATAAATATCGCTATAGAGTAAACAAAGCAAGCTTTGATTAATCTTGACTCAAGTAACAAGGCATTGTGCAAAGTGAACAGCTTATCTAAAGCTAGAAACATCGTTGCTTGCTTCTGTTCGAAAGCTTCCTGCATGATGTCAATAAATTTTCTGGATGAGAAACCAATTTGAGAACTTGCACAGTGCTGCATTATTTCAAAGATGCAAGTTCAAAGAAACAACAAACCTGAGCTCCCAATATTGAGTTTGAGTTTTCAGCCAGATGGTCATGGGCTCGTTGAAGCTGTTCCTGTCGCTGAAGAACCTCTTCTTGCTGCTCGTGGCCGAATTTAGCTACCTGTTGCAAGATGTCCCTGCAAATTTACAAGCAAAGGACACATAAAATAAAGCGTCCATGAAACAAATATAAAATTGAGTACATGGACCTCTTGCTGGTATTACCTGCTTTCTTCTAGTGCTTGAGACTGATATTTGGCCAGCGACTGAAGCCCCTGAAGCGCTTCAGATTGTCCCTCCAGAAGTTGCTTTTGCTTGTCTAAGGAGATTCCAGCTACCTTCCCAATATCATCAGCTTTGCCTTGGAGGCTTCTCATCTTTGTTTGCATTGATTCTCCGACTTTGCTTATCTTATTCTCTAGTTCAACAGTTTCATACTGTAAATTGTCGATCTCCTTTCCGAGGTTATTGTAGGAATCATGAATCGCCGTCATCCCTTCATCCAATTGTATCCTCATCCTGTCTTGCCCTCTCTGCAATTCTGATTGAGAAGCTGCAATCTTCTCAGATTGCTCCAAAACTACCTCTGACTGCATCAAGACTTCATTGATGTGATTGCTAACGTTCTCAGAAGTTTGAGCCACTTGATGCGTTTGTTGATCAATTCTAGTCAAAGAATCATGGATATCTTTTGAGCCCTGCAGCAAATGCTCTGATTTCTCTTCAATGTTTTCTAATTTTTCTTCCGCATAGTCAGCTGATTTTACCAAATGATTCACCAGTTTCTCTGTTTTTTGCCTGAAATAGGCAGACCTGCAAATTGAACAAAATCATATTTTAAATCAGATATTTGAATTTTCTTCTTCCTTCTTCCACGTCTCTTTGCGGCCTGACAACAAGAAGTCCATTCTCAGACTACAAAGATTCCACCCCGCCAACATAAGTAGCAAGTAGGCTAAAGCTCAACCAAGAATTATAGTAACCTATTTCAAGAAAATATAATAAATCAAATAAGAAAGCATAATGGACTTAACTGTAACTGATTGCAAATTGAATTGGTTTCCAGGAAGAATTGACGATATGTATGAATGGCATTGTTATCTAGTTTTTCGAGGCAGGCCTTCATGGGAGATGCAGCGTGGCATGAGGGAAAGGGGGTTCTTCCAGAATCCTTCTGAAAGCAATTGCTAAGATCCCAAGCGAATCTATTCCTCCTTTCATTGTCATCAGCATTGATCTCAGAGCACTTGGAAAAAAGTCCTTGATAAGCATCATGCCAACAGGATTTTACGCCTGTTAGTTTTCCTCTAGCATTATTAACCCTTTCTATTCCCTTCTCATCATTGAGGCCGTCTATAGAGAACTCAGCCACAACATGACCAGAAATACTTAGTCTCTCTGGAGGGTCCTCGCTAGACTGTTTCTTGTCAGTAAACCAAGACCATGACACTCCAGAATTTGACAGTGAGAGTAAGACCAACAGAGAAAGAAGAAGCTTGTATTGGCCCATCCTGATTTCTTCGCCGCGGAACTGCTGCTTCTTTGCTTGATCACCAATATTCTGGAAACTGCATCATATAGACCCAACCAAGTATATCATTAAGCTTCCAGTACCGCATAAAAGCATGCAAACTGTATGCATCTCTGTCATAAATTTTGAGTAATTAGATTTCAAGTGCTAGAAAAGGAAGCTCTATTCCATCCTGATAGGGAACAAATATTGTTTTATCAGGGAATCCCAAAAGATTAGAAGTAATTAATGCAGCATCCGTTACTATCATAATTCAGCTACAACATAATTAGAGAAAAGAGAAGGAACCAATAGAAAGGCAAAACTGTCCCTGATTATATTAGAATCTATGACCATCTCAGATTTCAGTCTCCAAGACATGTTATTCCTGCTGCATGAAGTTTCCTGGTTCCACTTAACTTCTAGCTAGGCAGTTTATGATTTGGTTTCAGAAAATTAGTCTCTGATACTTCCAATGGTTATCATGAGTAATTCCTATTTTACTTTTTTTTCACGAGAATTTCAACCCACTTATCTTAAACCTTGCAATATAAATAATTCGACCAATGATTTTCATGGCGTGGGATTTTGATGGACTTGCATGTAACCTGATAGATGTACGTAAATGATCAAAACCTGAAGTGCTGAACATATGTGTTATGAGTTCTAGTCTTTTAGATGACGCTTCTTTTACCTGTAGGCAGGGAGATTTTGATGAGAAGCCAAGAGGTACTCGGTACTCCCCAATATCGTAAGCGACTGCTGTACAAAGAACGTAGACGATTGCAAAGGAACGAACTTTAAGATTAGAAACAACAATAAAAAGAGAGAGAGAGTGGTGAACTGGCTGTTGATCTTTCAGGGCCAATTATCCTAGAAAGCGAATTGTTTTGGGTATTGGGAGAATGCAAAGTTGTAACTTCGACAGCAAGAAAGCTTTATATATATATAAAATTGATAAATTAGTGTTTAGAAACAGACCGACAATAGAAGCACAACCTTTCAACAATGGAAAAAATAGCACTTTTCTATTTTGAGAAACAGAGAAATCAATTTCCTTTCTGCAATAAGGATCCTGGTCCGAGGCGGTTTAAATTCCATCAGACACCACCGACTCTCTGTTTCCAATCAGTAACAGTTTACTAAATAAATAAACTTCTAAGTTTGTTGCAAGGGAAACGTAAAGGAAAAAGAGCAACACCCATTTGGAATTGGTCATCACGTTAGGAACATGAACTATGAGCCTTACTAAATAAGGAAGGAAAATCTTTTATTTGGGGTTCCTTTATTTCTTCTAAGATTTCCCTTTTTGTACATATGGTGCTACTCACAGACCCTCAGCCTCCTCCTTTCCCATTTAAGTGGGTCATATGACAGCTAATCCACAGATCAAAGAAGTGCGACCATAAGGAAAACTAGAATAGGTGTAAGGCTCTTTAACGTTGACTTTATGAATACGATGAGTTCTCATGTTGAATTTCATCTAAAAGGATTGTAGCCTTCTGTGTTTGAGGCTCATATATTTGGCTAGTTTTCTGTCGGTCCCGTCGGGAGACCGTGGACTTGAAGATCTTCGGGTTCTAGAAGGGACAGATTTAGATTTTCTCAAGTAAGATTTCTTTTATTAGAAACATGTTTAGATATTTTCAGTTCAGCATTAATATGCTAAGCATGGTTAGAAGTAGTAGATCTTTTAATTTTCTATTGCGCTTAGAGAATAATAGTTATTTCTCTGAGTAGATTAGATTATCTAGATTCCTGCCTTTATATATTTCTTTTGATATATCTACATGATCATATTTCCTTTGATAACCTTAATCACAAAAGCTTTTCTTTGAGATAGACAGTTTAGGATAGATTGTAAAATTCTTTGGAAATTTTATTGGTAATAGGTTTGGTGTTGATTGGAAGGACTTGTGAGGATTAGCTGTGTTCTTCGTACATGAACACAAGCACTCGGGTTACATAAAAGGTACAAACATTTTTACTCGTGAAATATAGCTTGCAGCAGCTTAAACAAGACTAAGCTTTGACAGTGCAAGCAGGAGGATTCTGCACGCCATCAATGTTGGGTGTGACATTAATGCATTCGGAGATAGCAGGGCCATCGTTTCCATGGTATGCAAGGTCTATGTCGCGAATCTGCACATTTTGACATGGCAGTGCCTTACTGCAATGAAGCTGGACTGCCTGCTTTGTTGAAGTGGTGCCTCGTATGTTTTCAAAGCTAACCTTGCTGATCTTAATCTTAGAAGGAATCTACAACCAAGGAAAACCGCGAAAGTTATGGTATTAGAGATATTCCTGGATTTTCCAACTCAAAAAAAGAAGGAGAAGGAGGTCTGTATGATGCAAGTACCTCTGCTTGGCATTGATTGTATGGGCAGTATACTTGATCTATGATGATAGGATTGGCAACGTTATCCATGGTAATGTTCTCAAAACGCATATGAGAGGCAGCGCCGTCGAAGGAATTTGGCCATGTTTTGATTCTGACTCCATTCATTGTCTTTGTAAGGGTGCAACCAATAACTTTGACTCCAACCACCGGTTCTTCCCCATCGTACTTACCGAGACTTCCTATGCTGATTCCATGGCCAGGTCCACAGCTCACTCCCTTGACAAGTATATCCTTGCTTCCATCACCAAGAGAGACACAGTCGTCTCCAGTTCCGATATGTGAATCGATTATCCGGATCCCGGTTGATCGTCCAATATGGATTCCATCAGTGTTGAGGCTATCTTCAGGCGCTGTGATGGTCACTCGCCTGAAGGTAACGTTTTGGCACCCCAAAACATTAATGTGGAACTGTTTGCTGTCCAATGACGTTATGTCGCGGATTTCTGAATTGGTGACGAAGTTTAGCCTCATGTTCTGTGCAATATTAAGAAATAATTAGGCACCACAAAGTCAAGTGCCAATCCTTTTGTCTGTCTGATATACTTCTTAACATGGAGCAAAATTATAAAGAACTTACGATGGGAAGCGGACTGCAGAATTTATTTTTGGAACAATCATTTTTTCCCCATGCTGTTTTTCCTTGGCCATCAAAAGTTCCACCACCTGACAAAGTTAATGAGTCGATACGTTCCAAAGTGACCCAACTAGCATCTTTGAAGAAACTGGGGTCTGCTGGGGCCTGTAAGGTGCCTTGAACCTGAACCTCAATATGACTCTTGCAAGGACCTTGTAAATTGGCTGCGCCTAGCCTGTATGTCCCAGCTGGAACCACAACTGTGCTTTTACTGGGAGATGCACAAGCAGCTTCCCAAGCCTTTCCCAAAGCCTAAGGACAAAATGAAGAACAATGAAGTTGATTTTAGCATAACAAGCACTTCCAGCATACATATTTTCCATCTTAAGTAGAACTTCAATGTGCATATATACCTGCGTGATATCCCCATTAGCCTGTGCTCCGTAGTTTCTCACATCAAAGACACCTGATTGGGCCCTGGCAGCGGATGTGAGAATCAAAAGCAATGATATTGTCGCAATATTCAACTTGAAACCCATTTTTGCTTTGAGCTAATACGAATTTATAAGTTGTCTTTGGGTCTAGATCAGACTGCTAGCTAGAGAATTCTGAAAACACCATTTTGGTTTAAGCTATTTATAGTGCAATAGATAAGCTCATCACCACTAAATGTACAAACTAATTGCTAACTACCTTTTATGTAATTTAACACAGAGGCTGCCAGGTTATACCAAATTCTGCACTATTATTAGCATTAATGTTGCTTTACTACCAGCTGCTGTTATTGTATTGGGAACAACTTGGCTGCTACCCGGTGAAAGAAGTGGTAGAGAGAAAAGGAAAAACATGTTAACTCGGTTGACTGTCTTAATTAAGTAAAGGCCGGAACGATATGCTGCTCTTATTGATCTGCAGAAAACAGAGAAAAACAGAGAAGTTGAGGGATGTTGCGAAAATATATTCAATGGTTTGTGGCATTCAGCTGCTCCAGAAAGTACACAAGGCATTTGGTGCATTTGTTAGGTAATTTCCTGTATGAAAAATGTGTTGGATTTTGAATGATCATTCGTCAAACTATTGCATGAATGATTAATCACGGATGCTCTCGTGAGGGTAAGAAATCCAAGAGATAAATCGACAAAAGGTTGTCAAAGAATGAACGAGATTGGATTGAATGAAATAAATCATTCAACACCCACTTAGAGTTTCCCTTGCAACACTTTGCTAAGCAGTATAATCTTATGAAAAGGTACCTCTTTTCGTACCAACACATAACTTAGGCAACCCCTCCATGGAAGTAATCACTATCCAAGAGGTATGTTTGAATATGAGCACCATTGTTATGGTGTGATCATCCCAAATCCCAAAAAAATGGACCGATGATAACCATGTAACTAAAATTATTACATGCATCCAGGCAAAAGTTAAAGCTTGAGTTGCAGTTTCTTTTACATTAGTCTTCTTTAAGATTCTATAGAGTTGGTAAGCTATATAGTCTACATATTGTAAACTCACTGTGTTTCCAGAACTCGAGGGGGATCATTCAGTTGAACCACATAGCAGTGAACAATATGATTATACGAATGAAGCCTTTTTGGCATTTGGGTTTCTATTTTTGTTTTCTGTCCACCAACATAATCCCCTAAAAGCCATGGTAGCATTCAGTTAGATGGTGGATGGGTTTAAGATTTGCACTGAATAAGGAAACATAGAGACGAAGGAATTTCCAAAAACATATGAATCGTGCTTTTACTGCACTAGGGGACAAACACCATGACTGAATATTAAGGTTGTACATTCGAATTTCTCAGAAATTAAACCTTGATGCACGCATGCCGTATATATTTCCATTATCAATAAGCAAAATAAAATAAAATAAATAACTCCAGCTCCTTTTTTATTCTGTTAAAATTGGCTTTTTTATTTTTTGGTGAACCTGATTAACCAAACTGGCCGTTGATAATGAAGGGCTAATTCCTTTGACATATATAAGGACACCTGTGTTGTTGCATAAGAATGCATGTTTATGGACATATAAATGTATATGCGTATATATATATATATATAATATGCTTTGAAAGAGTCAAGAAGAAAATATTGAGAAGTCATTGGAGTGAAGGTTTTGAAACAAATAAACTGATAGATATGTTTAAATTAAATCGACAGCTAACTCCCGCAGTTCAAGGACTTAATAACAAACATGTTTTATGAACTCGTTGCTTGAAGAAAGCTTTCTCAGAAACCTAGGCTGCTTCGACTTCCGGTGATTAGGCTCACAGCCAAAAGATTACAGTCTTAGCAAGATCACTAGGACAGATCGATGATATCTAAACCCATGGGCCTCTTAACACTCAATCATCAGCCATCAGGTTTGCCACCTTTGCAATTCACTGGTGCATGCATCTATTACTCCTGATTCATAAACGACGACAGGCTTCCAAATAGTAAAGAGCGTAGAGAAATACGATGCCCAAATCCACTGGAACAATCGATTCTCAAATAGTGTAACAAAGTCACACTAGCCCAAGGACTCACAACCAAAATAGAAGAGATCAAACTAAAAGAAGAAACACACTTTTTATTGAAGAAAGGAGATAATACAACTTGGATAGGACCACACTTACAATATATGAAAAGTGTTGGAGACAAAACTAGGACACTCTCTCTTTTGTGGGTTTAGGTGGGATATGATGGAATGAAAGCTTGAGAGGTAGGCTAGGGTAAATATAGGACTTGGGGAGAGGATCTAGATACTTCTCATGAAATTCCAAGAAGATAAATGTGACTTATCACATGACCAAGGAGGAATTTCGAATTTAGTCAAGAAGGTGAGATGAATGTGCATGGGGAGATGAATGTTTGCATAGGAGAAGTGAAAGGTTGCAATGGTTGGGTGGAAGGGTGTGAGAGAGTGACCAAATACATCTAACAATGGGTCAACACACAAAAACATAAATGCCTCACTACAATTCTCAAAAAGAAAACTCTAGAAAATACACTTTAAAATTTAATAAAGAGTAACACAAATGAAGAAGTACATCCCTTGTCTGGTTAAGGAAACCGCTGAAACGACCCACCATCTTTTCGAACCAGAAATATTGGAGACATAAACGACCGTCGTGTGCCTTTTCTTGGCCATAAACAATAAGCAGAAAGTTCACCCGTTCTCAGGTCCAATCAACGATATCAGAAGAGAATCAAGAGATGTTCTTTTTCCAACGACATCTTTACAATGCATAACATCCCAACATTAAGCTTTGTCTATACTGTCGTGTGAACTGTGAACTCCTGAGATCGTTGGGCCATTTTGGTTGGGTCCCGCAAATCTTTGTCTTCTTGATCCAGCCGGACGTTGCTCGTCGTTTAAGAAAGCATACGCAATATTTCACGTGTATTTTTAAATTAAGGGAAATAGCTTAGTCCCCTCATATTTACCGGATAAAATTAGATTTCCCTTTTTAAGTTTCAATTTTTCTGCTCCTGAAGTTGTAAAAAATATTAAATATGGTCGCCTCCTGATCAATTTGATGATAAGTTAAATAAGACGAAACGTTAGTCTCCGATCAATTTGACAAGTTAAATCAATATAGATGGATAGAAATTAATGTCTCTCTAAAATAAAATTAGATCATACAAAGTTAAAAATTAGGGGTAAAGTCATAGTTAGCCCCATAAGTATGAACAAAAATCAAATTAATACCCCTAATTATCATTTCGGCGATTTGAGACCCGTAACTTTTGAAAATCATCAATTCTAGCCCTCGACTAAATTAGCCGTTAAATTCGACGGAAACTCATGCAAAATGATCAAAATGCACCTCCAAGACTAAATTTTAAAAAATAAATACAAATAATACAAACTTAATAAATAAATTAAAAAATAAATATATTATTAAAATAGAGTTTCAATAGTTTTATTTTTTAAAAATATTACTTTAAAAAAATCATTTTATATTTGTAATGAGTTTTTTAGTAATTTTATCTTGGAGGGGCATTTCTGTCAGATTTAACTGCTAATTTAGACGGTTGCTAGAATTGATGATTTTTAAAAGTTATGAATCTCAAATCGCTGAATTGATAATTAGGAGTACCGATTTGATTTTTGCTCGTACATACTAACTATGATTCTACCCCTAAAAATTAATTAAAATAGCATTTAACGTTTTAACATTTGTTATTATATTACTTTTTATTTTTTTAACTTCCTCAATTTGTCAATAGTTTTGTCTTGGAGGGACATTATTTTAATCATTTTTGGTGCGGACATGCAACTTGAGGGATACTTAGAATATTTTACTCATTAAACATCATATATTATGATATGTTTCCCCTCAGATTAATTAACGTGTAATGGGGTACTTTGATTTTACTCCATAAATATCGATCAATGTTTCCCTTCAGATTAACATTTAATGGGTACGTACTTTCATTTTACTCCATAAATATAGAGCATGCTATGATGTTTTTCCATGGATTAATGTGTAAACTGCCCAGTAGTGATTAGGGGACGTGGTTGAAAATTAACATTTTGCTGCTGCAGAACATGAGATCAGGATAAACATGATATGATATAACAGACAGCTTCATTAATAATCCGCAAATTCCATCCGCAAATTTTGTGTACAACCGAATATCAGTAAAACATTGAAAAGGCCAACAGGCTACAACGTCCCATGCCAGAAGTATACAAAAAAAATTTGCATGAAATGGATATTCCTACTCTTTATCATCAAATTTCTGCTAGTTGCCCTTATTGTTGGCTAAACCAAAGCATGCATCCTCTCACAGTAAACGGATCGACGCATGCAGTTGAGCTGTTTTCAGCGCAGTATAAAGCGCATCTACTAATTATTATTTCTGACTTGAGTATTTTATTCAAGCTTAGGTCGGTGGAGGCCGGCTTGGCACTTGGTTTTACGTTGTTTTCAATGACAAGGAGGAGGGTTAATCGTGCCGGAAAACTGGGGTTTTACATTATGGCATACCGCTTGAACTTCTGATCCCGAAGTGGACTTGAGGTTGATGTTATAAAGAGATACATTCTCGCAGGGGACGCCCTTACTACAAGCAAGCTTCACAGCTTCTGAACCTGCAGAAGTTCCTTGAATGTTCTTGAAGGTAACACCGCTGATCTTAATCTTAGAGGGAACCTACAAGCAGGAAAACCCACCAAAAATATCATATAAGTTTTTTTCTTCTTCTGTTCATCATGAACATTGAATACGTACGAATCTGGTAATAACAAAAAAATTCCACATGAAAATATTCTTACCTGTGCTTTGCACTGACCGTATGGGCAGTACTCTTGATCTATGAGGATAGGATTTTGGACATTGGTCATGGTGATACTCTCGAAGTGCAAATTGCTTGCAATGCCAGAAGAAGGGCTTGAAGGCCATGTTTTGATCCTTACGCCATTCTGTGTGTTGTTGAAGGTGCAACCTATCACCTTGATTCCACGCACAGGCTCCTCATTCTTATACCTCCCGAGGCTTCCAATGCTTATGCCATGGCCAGGTCCACAAGTTACTTTCGTGATAGTAACATTTTCGCTTCCATCACCAATGGAGATACAATCGTCACCGGTTCTAATTTTCGCATCAGTAATGGTGATCCCAGACGAGCGTCCCATGTGGATTCCGTCAGTGTTGGGACTGGTTTCAGGTGCAGTGATAGTCAAGCGTTGCATCGTGAGGCCCTTACAACCCAACAAGTTCATGTGGTAACTTTTACTGTCCAGTGAGGTTACGTCCCGGATCACTGAATTTGTGAGGAAGTCGAACCTAATATTCTGTTCATTTTGAACCAACGCGTACAGTGTTAAAAAATTCGGCATAATTAGTATGTAATTAATATCCATAAAGTCACAGTTGATAACGTAAAACGCCAAGATTGAAATCTTACTGTGGGAAGTTCTCCGCAGCTGCCGCTTCGGTCACATCCATGATCTTTCCATGTCTTCTCTCCATTGCCATCGAAAACTCCACCGCCTGAGAGAGTGAACTGGTCGATATGCAGAAAAGTGATCCATGCTTCCTTTAACCGGCCAGGGTCTGATGGAGCCTGTACGGTGCCCGAAACCTGAAGTTCAATAGGGCCTTTGCAAGGACCTTCAAAAGTCACCTTGCTTAACCAGTAATTCCCTTTTGGAACGACAATTTTATTTGAACCTTCGGCTGCGCATGCCTCTTTCCAAGCGTCTGTCAAGGCCTAAAGACAGTAACCAAAAACACAAACGAGAGTTATAGCATGCTGATCATGAACAATATTTCTGACAGACCCGTATTTTATGCAACATATATAATTCAAATTGCACTGCTGCATGCATGCAGCAGCTAGCACACCTTGGCGATATCTTTGTTGGTCTTTGCGTTATATAATTTCGTCACATCAAAGGTTTTGGAGTCAGCAATATTGGCGATGGATGCCAACAAAAACAGCGAGGATATCAGAGCGACACTGAATTTCAAAGCCATAATTTGGTTCCAATCTTACTTTTCTCGATCCTTTGCTTAATTCCTTGTTTTGTGATCTGTATCACTTTGTAATAATCCTTTGGCTAACAAGCTATTTATACTGCAACTCATGGAAACCTCAAGACTATTAATGAAACTGTCAACTGATTGTTACCTAATTTTATGCAAGGCCTCTAAGAAGTTGTAAGGTTGGAGTTCAACTTCCGTCCTATTATTAGGCTTCAAGCTGTCATTTGCCTGAAATTTGTTCCTTTCATTTTCTCACTGATCACACAAAAATTTGCTATTTGTTAGGGAGAAGTGGCATCAATGGCGGACGCAGGGGTATCAAACCCGTGCGTTCGCTACCCATGGCTTGGCCAAAAAAAAATTTTACACTTGTTTTTTTATTTTTTTTCTTTTTCTTCATAAATTAATTAGGTTCGATACCCATTGAGTCCAGGTCTGATACCCATTAAGTTCAGACCAACTAGACTTAATGGGTATCAGATCTAAAACAATTTTTTTCTACACATTGATTTTGCTCCTAGTGCTACATAATAACTGAGGCAAATATACAGTTGTTATGATTTTTTGTTTTGCATCAATTACAAGTTCTTCAATGGAGGGGTAACTTCCTGCCATCTTGCTAAATTTATGTTAGTAAAAAATTATTTACTTTTTGCTCCTATTTTTTCACAATCAAGACCATTTTATTTCTTTCTCCCTAAGTTGATTTGTTTCTTCATTTTTATTAGAGACCTCGAAAAATGTTGTGTTTGTTTAGGATTCTTGTATAAGTCAAACCAAAGTTCTGACCACTTTTGGGATATGTTTATCTAATGAACTCTTTTACTAAATCTTGTTTATCCTGAAAATTTTATTTTTATTATTCAGAGTCTGATTTGCCATAAATTGTTGCTTTGTGTGTGGAGGTTGCTTTGAAGAATGTGAATATCTTTCAATTTCAAATCCATAGAACCTAGAGAGTAAATTACAAATGCATCCCCAGTAACCTTTTGTCAAAATAAAAAAATGGAAAAAAAAGACAGATCTCAGTTGTGGTAGTAACCAAAAATGTAAGAACGACAACCTCTAGTGGCATCAAGACCTCAACCATCAGAATCATTTGTAATTTGTTCTAAAATTTTAGAATTAAGTAGGGAATTAACTTAAATTAGATCATCAAAAGTGATTTGCGTAATAGGATGAGAGATAACTGGATGAATGTTTGCATGTTAGTGTACATCGAGCAAGAAGTTTTTAAAACTATTGAGAACAAAACCATTTTGCAACATTTTTAGAAGATGCAAACTCGTAGCATCCAATTGTCACCTTTCAGTCGCAGTATATATTACGGTATATGTATTCAAATATTTTTAATACTTTTAGTCCTTAATTTTCGACATTATAACTCTAAGATAATGTTTTGCATTACGAAGGAAATTTTTTTTGTCATTTCACCTTTAAAGTTCGACACCCATGAATTTTAATCCTGGTTCTGCCACTGAGTGGCATGGCCTATAAAGAATATGATCCGGTCATGATGAGGTCAAATATATATATATAATGGAAAATAATTATCTGTCTAATTAAATTATAGGAAAAATATATTTTTCACCCACAAACTACGTTTTGCACTTTGCACCTTAAACTACCAATTTTGATATATTACATCCTTTAACTACTAATTTTTGACACTTTGCACCTTTTTTCAAATTTTGAGACTAAAATGACGATAATGCCCTTGATTCATTTTGTATATAGTAAAGATATTGTTGTCAATGTATTAATTTCTCAAGGGTATTATTATCAAATGAAGGTTGCTGAGTGTTTAATATTAGTAGATGGAGGGTGTAATGTGTCAAAATTGGTAGTTTAGGGTACAAAGTGTCTAACATTGTTAGTTTGAGGGTGCAATGTCTTAAAGATGAAGTTTGGGGTGCAATATGTCACTACCCCGGTAGTTTGTGGGTGAAAATATATTTTCCCCTAAATTATATCATGTCATTTAGATAGAGATAAACACACTTTTTCATGCATGTTGTCCGAAATTTTACCTGATCCGATACGAGCGTGGTTATATTTGGGTTGTACTAAAAATTACAAATGAGTATTATTATGTACCTACTTGAGGAATATTAGAAAACCAAAAAGAGTTGACTACCTAAATTCTTCATGATCAGGTTTTGGGCTCTTTCTAAAAAAAGGTCTTTAGTCGTTCAAAGTACAATCGTTCAAAAGGCTCGACATGTCGATCTATATATATAGTCCAATAATATTACAACACGATGTCATTTAAAATGTTATAAGATATACTTTAAGACTTGCCACGTCACCTAGGAAAACCCATGTCAAACTACATTAAGTAAAATCATAAGAAATAAAGGGTTAACAATTAAAATAATTTGAAAATTTTAATTATTTAAAAAAAATAAAAGAAAATTCAGAAAAGTGACAAATAAGAAGAAATTTCTTTTAAAAATACAAATTAATTATTATTTTAAAATAAAAACTTCAACTAAAGAAATTAAAAACTGAAAATTAAAAGGAATCAATTAAAAATAAAATAAAAATTACAAACTAAAAAGAAAGAAAGATTAATTAGAGGATTAAAAATTAAATAAAACATGACTTAAAACTTTTTAAAAATTAATTAATTAAGACCCGCACCACCCTTGGGCAGTGGCTGACATTGTATATATTCTCCAAGCTGCAGTGTTCACTTTTGCAACATATATAATATTAGCACTCTATATATATATTAGCCGTCTGATTAATTAAATGTGCTCCTTAATTAAGTGTACGTACGATGATCAATATTTAGCTTTAATGTTTGAGATATGTTGACTTGGACTATGTTAGCTAGCCGGACTTGATCCGGTATGATCACAGGCTTACTTCATTCCGAATTTGAATGAATGAAGTTCATCCCCTTCATCCTTAATTATGGGTTAAATACACTTTGCACTCCTTATGTTTAGCGGCGTTGACACATTGCATCCCAATGTTTTATTTTTGAAATATTGAGCTCATGCATTGTGTTATCTCTCCCAACAATTTGCACCCCAGAGTTAAATTTTGTCATCAAATTAGACCGTAAACGTTTACACGTGTCTCTCATGTGACATCATTCCTTGTCAGATTATTGTATTGACCTTGAATCTCAAATAAATCACAATTAAATTAGCTTTAAACAAGTCATAATTTTCACATATTGAGTTTTGAAGCTCATTTAATCGTGACTTGTTTGTCAAGGGTAATACGATAATTTGACAGAGACTAAGGTCACATGAGAGGCACATGTAAATAATTATCATTTAATTTGATGCCAAAATTTACTCCGGGGTGCAAATTATTGGGGGAGATAACATAATGAGCTCAATGTCTCAAAAATATAACATTAAGGTGCAATGTGTCAACACCCCAAAACATAAGGGGTGCAAAGTGTATTTAACCCTTAATTTATTTATTGTTCCCATGTTCATCATGTTCATGAAATTCATCTTTACAATTCATGAATCATTTCTTTAAGAGATAAATACACTACTTTGTGCCCAACCCGGCCCCCTTCAAATATGAAATTTTTTATTTTCACTTTACACCTCAATTAACTAATATTACTTTTATCCCTTTGTATCTACCAACTGTTGATTTCAGACACTTTTCATGCACCATTTAAAAAATAATAATTTGTCAGTTTGAACAAGAAATTATTTTTTAGAGTGTGAAATGGAAATTTTTTATCTCCATACCTCCTCATTATTACTTATGGACAAATTTGTTCGGAAACATAGCTCTTTTAAAGCGGCATTCTCCCAACTTGACTCAAGCTTTAATTGGATTACATATATATGGAATTCTCTCCTAAAATATATGTTTTTTGATAATAATATTTCTGTGAGTACAAAATCCTCATTTCAAAGGTTAAAAGAAGTTGTAAAGTATCTGAAATCAATAGTTGGTGGTTTAAAAGGAGCTGAAGAAAGCCTTTGCCTTAATTAAATTTTTCTTTTTAAATTAATTCATGATCAAAAGCCTCACATATATAGTAGACATACAATATTATATGCAGTACCAAATTGCAAAGTGGGCACAGTAATTTAATGAAACTAAGCACTATCAAGTGTAGGGACTGCTCGTGTTTATCATGAATAAAAGAAGGTCTGCATTCATCGAAAAGGTTCTTATTTTCTCTGGATGGGTAATAGTTCTGATCCCATCCAAATTGCAAACCACAAAACATTACTGACAAATTACATTAATAGCGATTCACCACAAAGCTCATCATGCATGCAAGCATGAAGGGGGTGCAAATGACACTTTCCTAATTCCTATGCATTATTATTCTAGCTGGGTAGCATGCATATAACAGCTGCTTTGATTCCAAATGACGTACGACGATTGATCATTTTAAGAAGTTCGTCGTCTTGGCACAAGCAGGAGGGATCAGTGTGCCAGAAACAGCGGGCCTCACATTTGCACATTCAGACGTAGCGGGGCCATCCTTCCCATTGTACTTCAAGTCAATGTTGCTTAACTTCACATTCTGGCAGGGCAGGCTTTTGCTGCATGAAAGCTTCACAGCGACCTTGGTTGCGGATGTGCCTCGAATGCTCCTGAAGCTGACATCGCTAATCTTAACGCGTGAAGGAACCTATAATTAAATTCAAAAAAGAAACCATACACGAAATCAATCAAATGAAACATATTAATGATCTGAGGCCACACCAGTACGTAGTACTCTAGTGGCCAAATTCTGCAGTTGTCAACATTTTCGTGAGGTAGATATATTTACCTTTGCTAGGCATTTACCATAGGGGCAATACTGTTGGTCTATGAGAACAGGAGTGCCAACATTGTTCATCACAAGATCCTCAAAAAACATGTCGGAGGCCACACCATTGGGAGAAGCTGGCCATGTTTTGATCCTAACACCGAACATTGTATTGGTGAAGGTACAAGTTCTCACTGTAACTCCTTTTACGGGCTGTTCATTGTTGTACTTTCCCAGGCTTCCAACACTAATGCCGTGGCCTGGTCCACAGGTCACCTTTTGAATTGTTATTTGTTCGTTTCCATCGCCGAGAGAGACACAGTCGTCCCCTGTTTTTATGGCTGCGCCAGTAATGTTGATCCCATTTGACCGGCCAACATGAATCCCATCAGTATTTAAGCTTTGTGCAGGCGCAGTGATGGTAAGCTGTTGAAATTTCACGTTTCTGCAGTTCTGTACGTTCAGGTGAAACAACTTGCTGTTCAGCGACGATATATCTTGAATGTACGAATTGGTGACCTGTCTGAATTCCAAATTCTGCGCGTACGTAATATCAAAGTCAATACCCGGCCGTACGTTATAACAGGAAAAGATTAACCAAAACGCCGCTCAAGCAAAGACTGAAAAACTGTTTAATTTAACTGCAACTTCAAAGAAGAAATTATTAAAATTAGAGCGCAAGCGCAAGGCACAAGATCAGTAATAATGGAGACAATGGCATTGGCACATACTATTGGCAGCGTACATTTCCCAGTTTTCGCACAATCATTCTTCGACCACATCGCAGGTGTTCCTTGACCATCAAAACTTCCTCCTCCTGAGACCGTCAACCTGTCAATGTCTTGGAAAGAGATCCAAGTAGACTGCGACTTGAACACGTTGAGGTCTACTGGAGCCAGTACGTTTCCTTGAACCTGAAACCTGACGGGTGCCTTGCAGGGTCCCTTAAACATTGTCGGACCGACCATGTACTTCCCCTTTGGTATCAAAAGACTGCTAGGATTCGGGGATGCGCATACCTCCTTCCAAGCACTAGTGAATGCCTAAAGATCAAGCGCAAAACTTCAGAAGTTAGAAGCAGCTAGCTAGCAGCACCACCAAATGAATACATTCTGAACATATATATTTAATTAATTGTAATGCATGAGTAGATTTGTTTACCCGGCTATCATCTGACTTGCCATCAGCCTTTGCTCCAAAATTTTTGACGTTGAACTCTGTACCTTTGGCTTCTTTGAGAACGGCAAGAATGAATACGAGGGATAATGTTGCTCTTGCGAGAAATTTTGAATCCATGGTGGCTAGCTTTTTTGTTTCACTACTCCTCTATACTTTGTAACTTCTTTTAGCTTTGAAATTAATGTCAAGCCTGAGACAATTAATAGTTACCTTGCGAGGGGCTAATTTATAGTGAACTAGAGGTTGCTCAACGCCACAAGATCAACTTCAATCTAATATTAGTTTTGTCTCTAATTTCTTTGACGTCAGTACCATATATGTTTCTGGTCAAATTATGATCCTCCGATTCTATGGGTCACAATGCATAGCATAACTTGCCTACTTACCAGGCTCTTTTGTCTCTGACCAGTCACTTGTACGATTGCACTTAATTGCCTCCCTAGGATGTTTGGATAGGGAAAATTTTCAACTTTTTAAAATATTTTTAAAAAAAAAAAAATCAAAATTTTTACCACCAAACATCAGAATCTCAATATTCACACAAATCTCAATAATCTTTTAGTCTGAATTGATATATACTTATATAAAATAAAAATTTACATACTATATATACAAATTTTCACCTCATACAATGTAACTGCTAAATTAACTTGAAGCCACATAATGTAGTTGATATATATATACTTCTTTAAATTAAAATTACAGGCTCCACTCCCAAACAACCCCTCTGTTATTATTAACCATCAAGTTATCAATCTTAGCAATCGTCTTCTTTTATACATAATTCTGATCCCCTACTTTCACATACACGCAAACAACTATGACCCCCCCCCCCCTCTTTCTTTTTCTGTTCAAAGACATCAAGTATATTTTAATTAACAAGATGGGTCCTCTCCATTTGAATTAATCCACGATTCTCAAATGTTCTCTACAGCTGAAAGCAATTTGTACAAATGGGAAATAATTGATGTTACAGTTTGGAAGATCGAATAGTTACAACCTCATTTCTTCTGGGTGATTAATGAGTTCTGCAACTTCGACGACTGTTTTGGTGCTTTAATGTACGTATTAGTAGCAGTCACCGACATGAACTATGTTAAGCTTGCTCCGGTAACATGGCAGGCCGGAACGAGAAATCTGTCGACACATAAGGAAAACTGAGACAAAGTAATGGCGTCACATAATTGTTCCACGTGTGTAGATTACCTGTTGGTTCAGACATCCTTAAGATAAGTAGGATATTGACGCCTCTTCCCCAGCTACAAGTACTTCAAAACGACGTTCTGTTCTCAGTGGCAGACTTGATTCTGCTGATGAAATCATCAAGCATCATTGTCCCCAGCTCTCCACCAAACCTAGATCTAACAGTGACAGTTTGCATTTCAACTTCCTTTGGGCCCACAACAGCCATCAACGGGATTTTCTGCTTCTCTGCATTTCTAATGAGTTTTGGCAAACGCTCGCCATGGCACACTTCTACTCGAATGCCGTTTGCTTTCAATTTGTTCCTCACCTCATTGCAGTATTCAAGCTGTGAAAAAGACATGGAACTAATATATTTAGCACTTGCTTCAAAGCTTGTCCATTTAGCCAGACTAAATAAGTCGGCCCTTTCTTAAAATGCATAAAAACTAATGCACAATTTTCCTTATCTCGAATGGAACAACCTGAAAAATTAATCGTCACTGGATTAAGGGGACAATTATTTCTTATTCTAAAAATTGGAAGCACTAGTCAGTAAATTCTATGCATACCTGGATGTCTGTGACTGGCAAAACTCGAGCTTGGATAGGAGAAAGCCATAGTGGAAAATCCCCCACGTAATGTTCTATGAGAACTCCAAAGAATCGCTCCAAGGATCCAAGCACTGCTCTGTGGATCATAATGGGCCGCTTCTTTTCTGAGTTTGAGTCAACATATGTCATGTCAAATCGCTGTGGTAAATTGAAATCAACCTGCAAAGTCGCAAAACAAAAGAGATATAAATTAACCAATAGATGTTGTCTATAAAATTCCAAAAGATAATTTAGCCATAACGAATCATCTTATGAAACCACTGGAAGTTTGGGGAGTGCACAGGGAGAGAGGTGGTACAGACAGCCTAGCAGTTCCAATCTATGGGCATATTTGACAATTTTGAGTTTAGAAATTGCCTGTATGGTTGAGCACTGCCACTTCCTCCCTAGAGCATCCTCAATTTTAAGATCAATCTTTGGGCCATAGAAGGCACCACCACCTTCATCAAGCTCATAGCTCCACCCTTTATCATCCAAAGCATCTCTAAGGGCAGATGTCGCTTTCTCCCATATATCATCACCTCCAACAGCTTTCTCTGGCCTTGTAGAGAGATTCACTTCATACTTGTGAAAACCAAATTGCAGTAGCATTTCTTCGGTAAGATCTAGGACACCTCTGATTTCATCTTTGATTTGGTCCTCTAAGCAAAAGATGTGTGCATCGTCCTGCAAAAGACGATGATATATGGGAGAAAAATTATATATATATCATCCTATGCTATTGTCACTGTATACAATATAACACCCTGACAGTGACGGATAACATACCTGGGTGAAACCTCTAACCCGGAAAAGGCCATGTAAGCTCCCAGATAATTCATACCGATATACTGTTCCCAACTCTGCAACCCTAATAGGGAAATCTCGATAAGAATTAAGCTTCCTTTTGTACAAAAGAATATGGTAAGGGCAATTCATTGGTCGAAGTTGATAAAGCTCTTCTTCAATATTCATCTGATCATACATATTCTCCCTGTAGAAGTCCAAATGACCACTGATCTTCCAAAGATCTGCCCTGGCCACATGTGGAGTATACAACAGATCATAACCACGTTCAATGTGTATTTTCTTCCACGAATCTTCTATTATGTTCCTTACAATAGCACCCTTTGGATGCCAGAACACTAAACCACCACCAGCTTCTTCCTGTGTAATTGTAGCCAATAAGCTAAGGTGGACTACAAGATTCCTACTGTGCATCAATAGCAATATTCTAACCAAATCAGATTACATAGAAACGCTAACGAATCGCAGTGTAGGACAGTTCCAGTACATTTTGCCATGAGTACCTGTATAGAGAACAGATCAAGATCTTGGCCAAGGCGTCTGTGATCCCGGCGTTTAGCCTCCTCTTTGAAGTGAAGGTATGCTTTCAATTGTTCTTCATCCTCCCATGCTGTCCCATAGATCCTCTGCAGCATTGGTTTCTTTTCATCCCCTCTCCAGTAAGCACCAGCAACAGATTCCAGTTCAACAGCTTTCCTGTCAATATTCCCAGTGGTTTCAACATGAGGCCCAGCACAAAGATCCCACCATTCATTACCTGAAAATAATGTAGAATAACAAAATGCAGTAAGACTTTAGGCAACTTCAACTCCAGCTGCAGGATAGTTCAAGTAGAATCAAACTGCACGAGGACACCTATTCCCCCCCCCCCTTTGTTTTGGCAAATTAAAAGAAGTTACACATTAACAAGCTAAGTAAGCCAAGGAATCCTGAACAGAAACTAACCAGATAATAAAGCCGAAAAAATTGCAACTTGTTGCTTAAACCTCTAGGAAAAAGGGAATGGCAGTACTATATAAATACTCTTAACACTACTCACCTTGTGTAAGGCTAAATCCTAAGCCCAACATGTGGAACTTTAATCTTGAACAGGACAGAAAGAGAACACAAATTCGAGCTCATGACCACCTCTACTCCAATGCCAGTGTAATTAATACATGTTTCAGAAGCCTAAGCTAATAAGAAAAAGATAGGTATCCTAGTAATAGCAAAGAGAGAAATGAAGTTGAAGAACCAGGAATAGAACAAAGACACCATCTCATTCGGTGAATAAATTGAGTGAGACGAGATCCGTTGTCACCAGTTAAGATGATGTCGTCAACATAAAGCAAAAGGACGGCCAGTAGAGGAATGGTGAAGAAATATGGAGGTATCTGCAACACTCTGATGAAAGCCGCTTTGGAGAAGATAGGTACTGAACAGTTGAAAGAATGCCAATTGTGCTTGACGAAGACCAACAATGGCCTTATGAAATCGACAAAGATGAGTAGGCTTAGAAGGATCAACAAATCCAGGAGGTTGTTGCATGTATACCTCTTAAAGCAAAAGACCATGGAGGAAGAAATTTTTCAAGTCAAGTTGATGAATGGGCCAATTTCATGAGATGGCAACTGCTAGAACTGGATTAAGTAGTCCGGAACATCAGAAAATAGGATTTCCTAAGGGGATATACCATGAATATCCTTATGGCATTCTGTTTATGAGATAGACGGCAGTGGTATATGCTTCCAATCAGATTTGCTTTAATGCCAACAGAAGCAAAGAGGACGGTTGAATTGTAAGACTGAAGACATATATGCATACTACCACAGTGAAGGATTCACTCTCCAGTTCCTTCCTAAGCTAAAATATAAAACACTTTGTTTTTCTGTCATTCTTTCACAGTGAGTGACAACAGACAACAACCAATAAAATCATCACACACCTGCTCCCTCTGATTTTCTTTCCCCACATTTCTCTACCCATATCCATCTTCACAATGATCTAACCCTTGGACACTGTCAATTGCAATGAGAAAGTAGAAGATTACACAAGTAAAAATAAAAAAATAAATTCCCAAGAAGATAGTTCCCTGCCAATAGAATGGACTTTATTGGACCCTTCAAAAACTCTCAACCAACAAATGAGTAGAGACAAAAGAGCCATTGCCCCCTGCCTCCCTCCCCCTCTCTTCTTAAACAACCTATATCCTCCACACTAAATTGGCATTTGAAGATTATCCAAGTACTCAGTCAAGTTCCTCAATTCCTCAATATATGAGTATATCACGTTAAAAGAGACAAGATTTATAACTAAAAGGAAACAGCAGATTGTGTGAACATATCAAATTTCCGAAATGCTATACTAATTAAGTTACTAGCTCAAGAGACTTGCTTATTTTTCGTCTAACCGTTGTTGGTCACTCAACATGATGCTACTCTGGTTCTAGCATTTCACACCTTGATGATTTTTTGCTGACCCACAAAGTCTAGAAGGTACTTCCAGAAACCCCTTGGTGTCAATGACAAAAGGATCAACATATGAAGGTGGAGAGAAGTACAGGAGAGGAAGAGAGATACTTCCGGATATAAGAAAGGTTCAGAAAAACCTAAAGCTGCAGAAAAGGTAATATTACATAAAGAGAGCTCTGCACTCCTACAACTCTCCAAAAGGACAATCTAGCAACATACTTCAAGAAAATAAAAATATCTGGGAAACAAGGTTCAAAAGCTGCTAGAAGTCATACCAATATGATAGATGGTAATGGAATCCTCCTTAATACTTTCCAAAATCTCCATTTTGTAAGGTTCATTGATAGCCATTATTCTCCTCTGAGCTTCATCTCTAGAAACTTCTTCCCTTATAAGTGGTAAATTTCTAGCAATGATCCGATCCTACAGATGATGTAAGGAATAAATTCGGAACCCTGAAACTATAGGCTGATAAATAGTTGCAAAAGCTTGTAATCTGCCATTCTAAAAACTCATAAGGGAGAGGAAAAACACATTAAAAGAAAATGAAAGGTAAACAAGAAAACGGTACAGATGGAATGAGTATGCTAATGTGCTTACCATCTCCTTCTTGATTCTCTTCAAGTCTTTATCAGTCAATGGCTCCATATCAAAGTCATAATAAAACCCATTGTCTATCCATGGTCCAATAGTCACTTTCGCATCCGGATAGAGTTTTTGAACAGCCATTGCCATTACATGAGCGCACTACATTGATGCATATATACTACTCAGTCCCAAAAAAGAAAAAAATTCATTTAAAAGGGAAAAAAAGAAAGAAAGAAAGAAGAAGCTCTAGTCCTACTTGATGATTCTATACAATATTACTTAAGTTGAAGACCAAAGTAAGGATGTGGACCAAAAGTGAACTAATATAGTTCATGGTGATTAATTCTAAGACTAAGTGAACTGAAAAAGGATAGAATTTAACATTTTAACGCGTTTTGAGTATCCAAATAAGAAAGTTCATTTGGTTTAGGTAACATTTTGTCACATAAAACTGGAACAAAAAGCCATTGAAAACAAAAGGCAGAAAAGTAAGAATCCCCGGCTGAAAAAATAGACGCAATCACCCAAAAAACATGAAAGAAACTGGAACAAGCGCATGCGCTGTAACGGTATTATACGTAACCGTGTGGCGAATTCTGAGTAGCTTTCCGGAGGAATCGTTGGTTGGAAGGACGAGTTTCTCGGTTTTCTCATTCAGGTTCGTTGTCTTCGTTTCTATTCTGTCGTTTTGGAGTATAGCAGTCTCAGAGGAATCCGCGGCTATAGCCGAAGCCTTAGCGTGCATCTTCTTCTTCTTCATGTTCTTGTAGAGACAAAAGATGGGAATGGAAACGAGGGGTTTTGCGAAGTGGGAGACGGAGGGTTTTAGAAGAGGAGTGGACAGGAAGGAGTTGGACGCGGCCATGGCCACTCTCTGGAGAATGAACATTGGCTATGTGGCTCTCTCGGAATCTCTTCGAGGGCTCTGGCTTTGTAGCGGGAGTGCTCACTCGGACAGAGGATGGGCGAAGTTGTTTATGTGGTGGAGGTTTTGTGGTCAACTTGTCAGCGTGACAACAATCAACTAGGCCCTAAATGGAGCAATTTAAGATAACAATAATGATATCTTTACAAATTTACTCTATAATTTTTTTTCCCTGGTATTTACCTATTTGGATTCTAAGAGGATGTTCAGTTAGTGTGTATTTTAAGAATTTTTTATGTTTTGAGAATTTTTAAGTGATGTTAACTTTATTGGTATGCGTGCTGTATTTATTTTTAAGTGATGTTAAAAAACATGTTTGATTTTTTTATTCTCAGGATTCAAAAAATTCTGAAAATACAAAATAATCGAACAAGCTCTAAATTTTGACCTATTTAATAAATAATCCTTTATTTTTTTAATTAATCATAAAGATTCTTGTGTTTGTAATTTTTATTAAACAAATCTTTTCATTAAACTTCTATCTATAAAGTTAATTATTTACACTTCAATCATAAATTGACACTTATAATCCTATTTTTTTAAAAATAATACAAACTAAATTATTTTAAAAAATAAAAAATTAAGAAAAAAAATTTTAAAAAAATTATAAGTCACATAATTTTAGTTTTGAGTGACACTTGTCAACTTATGATTGAAAACCGATATGTGAATAGTTAACTTTGAGAATTGAATTTTAAGAGAATATTTTTTTTTTTGACAAAAATTACAAATCCAAGGGCTTCTATAATCAATTTGAAAACCGAAAAACGATTTGTTAAAAGAAATCAAAATTTAAAGACAAACGAGAAATGATTGAGGTTCTTATTGGGTTCTTCCTAGATTCTTCTGGGAAGAATCTGACGGCTCAAGATTTATTTTAGAAGTGAGTCCTACACACCCAGAGATCCTGAGCCGTCAGATTTTTCCCAGAAGAACATGAGAATAACTTAAGAAGAACCCCAATCATTTCTCAAGACAAAATGGATAATTATTTTTTTTATAAAACCAATGTAATTTGATTTTTATCATAAACTTTCTTTTTTCTAATTTTGTTCTTTTCCAAAAAAAAAATTGTAACCATCAGGGAGCTACTATGCCTGTTATAACTAGCTTCGTAGGCTAACTCCCCTTCGGTGGATGCCTCCATGTGTGCTATTAAGTCAGGGACTTGGCTAGCAACAAGGTGACTCGAACACACGTTCAAGAGCTTTTATACAGGTCTTGTGACCTAAATTTTGCTACTCCGGAGGCCCACTAAACTAGGCCTGCGACAATATTGTTCTTGCAACTTGTTTGTGGCCCAAACTTTGCAACTCATGCTTTGAAGTAGCACATGCTTTAACAATTTTGACAGTAAAATACTCCTACACAACCCTGTTTGCTTTGGTTTGGCATGATTTGGGTTTGCGAATACCTATCCAAAACACACACACCTTCTTTTTTCATCCAAAACACACCTTACCTCCTGGCCTAAACCCAAATAGAAGTAGCTTAAGGTTGTTTAACAGAACATCAAATTGGCAAAGAACGAAGCCTGCTTCATTTCTAAAATGGTCTTCAGATTTACCTCAAAAGTATTATGTTCTAAAGATCTCCTTGTTGTTTGACTTAAAACTCAACTGAAATCCAGCAGCCAAGGGAGAAGCAAATCCATGTTTTTTTAATGCTTTTACCTATTCAGAACAGGGCAGATGGCCTTTCCACATTTCCAGGCTCTACTGGTTTTTTTTTTTCCTTTCTTTTTCCTTCGGACGGAAGGCTCTCATTCCCATTGTAGAAGCGCACAGGAACAAAAAACAATGAATCAAAGTAGACAATCTGGAAAGAAAAATATAGAACATGAAGTTCATGTATATACTGCAATAAATTACACAATCAGTGTCCAAACAACAACCTACTTTAGTAAATGAAAGTAATAAGCCCTATCAAATAGCTCAAAAAACAAAAGAAAAGTTCTCCAAAATATATAGGGGACATGAGAACATCCAATTTCCTCACTCAGGATGTAAAACTCCACAAAACTAGTGAGGCGTCTGAGGAAGCACAAGGCCCTGTCATTAGCATCTGCAAACTACGCCCCCTGGTCTGTTCTGGCGGCATAGGCATTAGTCCCATTCACTCCATTCCCATAGGAAGAATGCTTCCCTGCGCCAGTTTTTTTCCTTTTGATAACAATGAACCAAGTGAAAGCTTCCAACAGAGCTGCATTGATGCCCAAGAAAATCAGAATTCCAGTATATATCTTCTTCCACTTCTTCTCAGGATCCAAGATGTCAAACCCTTTAAAGATGTTTACAATGCTTAGGATGATCACAGTGTATCCCACAGAATGGTGGTAGATGTTCCAATAGAGCCTGTACTTGTGATCCTTCTTTGGCCTCAAAAGCAGAGCAAACAACTGCAACCATGAAGAACACTAACCGTAAGAAAACTACCAGAGACAGATATTAAAATAACATGGTAAGACAACATTTGACTCTCCTACTGGATTGGGAAAATGATATCTTATTGTCCATTGATTCTTACTAGTTTATATGCTCGCTCGTAGAGAAGTTTAGACAAATTTCTTCATACTAAAACCTCACACGGTATGACACTTACTAGTTTGAATGATCAAAGGTCAATAGTATCAACCCATAAGCGAGTGAATTAGTGAATATGAACGACATAAGGGAGGTACCTGAAGCGTCCCAAGGGCGAAAAGCACAATTCCGATGTTCCTATGTGTACTGTACGTAACGCCAGAGGAGTCGCTGCCCAGTTTTATGCCAGTTGCCCATCCAGCAACTCCAACAATATAGGCAGAAGTTTGGCAAGCAATATGTAGGTAAAACCACGCAGGGTCTGCTGACTTGAACACCTTTAGGTACCTGGCAATCATGGCTCCCAAAGGCATCAGAGTTCCCCAACTAACTGCGTTTAGTACTCCATGGACCTGAAAGTATTCAATCCCAGTACAGAAACAATTAGGCTCGGTTTCTTGGTAAACTTTTTCTATAAGCAAAAATATATCACAAAAACAAAACTGTGTCCGTTTTATTGAGCATGTGAAAATGAGTAGATCTATGTCAGTATTTGATAATTATTTGATAAGGAAAAGAATCCTACATATTTCAGCTAGGAGCAGAAACAGGGCCAAAGAGGTTACAAATTGAAAAATCAAAAATATTTGCTTCTGCCTAAATCGCATCACAAAGATTCTCTATCCATTCAAAATTACTAAGGATTTTTCTCTTTTAAGCAATAAAATTGGTGTCAATCTTACAAGACCCGCTAAGACAAACTAGAAAAACAACATTTAATTAAGCAAAAAGGACAGAAAATAGAGCAAATATTATGAGATAATTGCCACTTACATTCCTTTTCCGAAGCCTTGAATTAGCTGCACTTCCTCCTGAAGTTGTTGTGGCTTGGTCATTAAGAAAATTGACGGTGCCTACTGATTTCATATTAGCTGCACTTGTACTGGTGTCATGACTAGCAGGAAGACCCCCACTCAGAGGACCTTCTTGCCAAACTTGGTTCACCGTTGTTGACATGCCATTAAGGCTCAACGTTGCAAATATGGTCATCTCATTGCTATTCTCAAACGTTGCGCTGAGACCCGACACCGCAAAGCTCAAAGTGCCCTCTGCCAACGTGGTTACATATGCAGTTACTGGGGATGTGTATGCATGCATGGCTCCGCTGGAGTTTTGATACGCCACAAGGGCTTGCGACCCTACCATCTGTAGTCCTGAAGGGTTGATGGCCCAAGCAATCCAACTCGAAGTTGTGGCTCCAGTGCGTCTAAACGCAATTTCAACTTGGTTGGTTGAATTGTCATAGTTCCAGTGAAGGAATGAGCTCAAAACTGGAAGGTCCTGGCATGAGCTGTAAACCTTGTTGCTAGAGAAAGTATTGCTCTTGCAGGTTTGAGCAAACGATGAGGCACATAGAGAGAACAGGACACAACAAAACAACAAAGCTGTCAAGGATTTTCCCATGGTAACGAATACCAATTGGAAGACTTTTTGAGGTTAAAAGGAAAACAAGTTCTGAAGTTTCTGGGCTATGCTCCAGATGGTACTGAAATTGTTTCCAAAGGTATTTTCCTCTGTTCTGGATCTCAAAGCTGTGTGTGTATCTAAAAGGTGTGGAGGTAAGAGAGGAAGGAAAAGGGTATTAAATATAGCTGGAAGAGTTGGAGTTGTTTGACTAGTTGGGTTCAGAACGTTTCCTCTTGTCTATTTGTATGGCCGATAGTCCAATATGAAGAAATTTTGATAAAATTAAAGGGAAATAGACTGAAAAGATCTTGCCTTGTGACGGGGATCGTAGAAGAAGTCATGGAGATTTATAATAAACTTTTTGGAGAAGTCTTCTCTCCATTGCCGCGGTCTTCAAGACCAACCACTTCCTTTGTCCACACCTACTCTTATGGGAGCCTTACAAGTTTCCAAGAAACCCGTCCTTTATTCTCAGCATATGGAATAGCCAAGCAAAGCCCACTAAGAAAACACCCAAATAGAAGCATCTACGCCAGAGGTTGAATCAGCAATGAGCCAATACACAAGAAAAGTCTCCGGAAATGGAGGTGGCACCTACCACGGAAAAAGAAAACAATTTACGTCCAATCCAATAATGGTTAAAAAGAAAAGGGTGCTTGATTAGAAAAACCAAAGTTGGAATTTATTGTCAAATTGACGTACGGTATTCATTTAAGGATCAAATAATCAATCATATATAGCTATTTAAACTCTGTTTTTCTTAAACTTAGATAAATTAATCTCGATTACGCAAGAGTAGCAGCCAACCTTGGCCAAGCCAAGCATACTATACGTACCAGTTGATGTGATTCCTGATCCTACGACAGAAAACGCGTTGACAGAGTCAAACTTTGTTGTCTGTCAATTTCATTTCCCACCATGGAAATGGAAATGGGCAGTGTTTTTCCATTGACCAGACCTTGCATACGACGTAAAACGCCCACCTTGGCCAGATCCACACGCCTTCCCTGTCAAAATATCTTAAAGCGTGTCTTTAGGTTCCGACGTTGCCGTCGATCCAACGGTAGGTTCCTCAGTCAACACGTTGAATGTATTGTTTGGATTTAGCACCTACGGCGAAGGTTGAATTTTGTTTTGTTTTTTTTTAGACAAATGGGAATGCGGTGCCGTCAGTCCAAGGAGGGAAGGGGATTCTCTCTCTAGAATCGGTTTTTTTTTAATGTATTGTTCTCTTCTCTTGGGCAAAGTTTGAAATTGAAAGTTAACTTGCGACATGTTAAATTTAAGAAATTTGGTTGAATTTTAAGAATAGTGTAAATATTTAGGTGATGTTTATGTTTTATTGGTATACGTGTAAAAATTATATTAATGTGTAAAAAGATAATATTGAATTGTATTGATATGAGTATAAGAGTAATGTTAGGAGTATAAATTTAAAAAGTTGAATTCAAATTCTAGAATTTTTAGCCAAACGAACCTGCCCTGATTGGAGAAAGACAAAGACTCTTAGTCATATGCTGGAAATTTTTTAAAAAAGATTTAACTATAATCAAAACTACCTATAATCATTTTCAAAACATACATACGTATGTATATATTAATTATTAAGTCGGTCCAGTAAGAAACTAATACCCTAAAAATTAAGGAAATTTAACATTAATCTAAAATCTGCAGCTAATTGTCTGTTTCTTTCTTGGATAAGAAAATAACTTTTTGGGCGAACGCAATTTTTTTATATCAAAGAGTAGCGGAGTTATATATATTACTCGTCTAATAAATATTTATAAGTACAACGTGTAAGTTGGGGAAGGAACCCACGTGCTGTTCACGTGAGACTAAGAATTGAGTACACCGTACATGCTACGTATTACTTGTATCTGAAGTTCAAGATTGGTGCCTGGCAAATTAGCAATTACGGAACCAATTTATTAAGCAATGTTTGGATGACACAAAATTTTTTAAAATTTTTTTTATAATCATTTTTTTTCACCAATCATATTCACAAAAAAATATACCCAACCTTCAAAAAAATAATAATTTCACTGCTGACCCAAACATATAAAAAGCTGAGCAGTGAGAAAATGTTAAAAAAACTGAAACAAAGAACCCAAAGTACAGATATGAACCGAAAGAAATAAAGAACCTTTTTGCCCGTACTGAACCAACAATAATAATTAAAGTTTTAATTTTTTTTTTTCATTTCCGGCTTGAAATATCTTATGTCTTTTTCAATGTTCAAATGGTTGATATTTCCCCAAATCAACATCCATCCATTTTAAATTAAAAGAATATGTGGCAAATACCATGAGCCAATAAGAATTATTAGATTTAAATTTAAGACCATCAAATTAAAACATATATTTTATATATTTTTTTATTATTTAAAAGGCTATCCCCATGCTTTCATTTCGGGCTTGATGTCGGCAGAAAACTGAAGGAACACCTTTATAATATAGAGAGCACAAGAGTATTTGATTTTGATATAGTAAGCATAAGCAATGAGGAACCCTTATTTTATAGGGACAAATTTGCAGGCAGGAATTAGGCCGGACTCGATGATATGTTTGTGTAGTTGGTGGCGGCAAATGCACCGCAGCCTATACAATAAACTACTCCCCTTTTATTTAAGAAATGCCTGACAAGTGACAGCTATGGGTAATCAATTAGGACACGTACCCAATCTATTTGGATAGGTCACAGCTTCATATGAAAACCACTATTAAGGAGAGATGAATATAAATAAGCTCAAAAGATCTTTCTTTTCTTCTTCTTTTTTTTCTTCTCAATTTTTCTCCTTTTTCCATTTACAAAATCCAGCAAATGAAATCAAAGATGTCCCTCTCAGGCTGTGTGTCAATATCTTGATATGAAGTATGATTGCACAAATCTCAGTTCAATTTTTCTATAGCCCCATATTTATGCTGACGAGCAGATGACTGCATACATATCAAACGAGTGCTAAGCTACAAAATAGACAAAAGCAAAACTTGGTGGGTATCCAGGAGAATCTACAACGAATGCGTGAAGAACTCCTCTTCTGCTTAAACCCTAAAGAAAAAAAGTGCTGATTTTCGGTGGAAAAAGTGTGGGGTCGTAGCCATCCCACCTGATTATTGACCAACCCACTTCATAACCCATGCTAGCTAATCCATTAGACAGCACTAACCCAAATCGCCTTCGACGGGACACCATTGTGGCTTAATGGCAATTTACCAAACTCCAGTTAATGTTGCTCATGTAAAATTAATGTTGTTCATGTAAAATTTCAGACAACATAAACTTTATAATAGAGTCTACTTGTTGTGTCTATCTCTCTCTAAATTGCATAATGCAATTCAGACAGAAAATTGTAGAAGATCGTGGTCCCACTAAAAGACAGTACTAGTCTTGCAAAACTCAACTACCAATGACCTTTTTTTGCAGATAATTGTAGGATTTGCCATGTCATATCAAGGATTCATAATGTCAACATAGACAACCTAAGTATTTTGGATGGGAAGATGAAATTAACTGGCGCAACAAAAAAAGATGCCTGAACAGTTCCAGAACTACTATTATCATTACTCTTTAGAATTGACAGATTAAATTGTTGATCCAATTATCATCCAGCCAAATTCCCAAATTGTCTCACATTCTAGGCCTGTAGCAATCTTTCTAGAATCCAACCTCGCAACAATCTGGGAACCTAACATAAACCCATCCAGTTGGAGTACTTGAAAGATTCAACTATCTCCACCCAACTTTTCCGTTACTGCAGATCACTGTCTTCCTTCCATGCCTTACAAGTCAGTTTTTCTTTTTCTTTTTTCTCGTGTTACCATTTTTCTTGCAAGCCTTATCATCTTTTGACTTTCGACACAAATGTTTCACCAAAACTCAAGTCTTTATCATACCACCAAACCCCCATGTCATATTAAGCTAAGAGTGTTGTAGGTAACCTAAAAAATTGCTGATAATTCCTTGTTGGTTCATCAAACCATGCATATTTTGTGGACTAGGCTTTGTTGTTGAATTGGTATGATGTTGGGAAAGAACTGTTACGTGATAGGAGACAAGTAGGATCAAGAAAAGATCATCATGCAGAAATGAAGAAAAATTCTCATGGACGACTACGCTGCAATTTATATTTAAGCCCATGCTGAAGTTACACCAATTCAACGTAATTTAAACCAATCAACCACTCCTGACTTGCCCAGCACAACCATCCCCTATATAAAGGCCTTGTCACTCCCTTTGATCTCCTTACAGCTGGTTACTTTCCTTCTTCCCAGTACTTCTTTTTCCCATTAAAGATTCTGCTCCAATCTTAGGCTGATTAGTGAAAGCTATTCTCTCATCAACACTGCCAAAGATTCAGTTTTAAAGCTCCCATAAAAATTCTCCGTACATTCAAAAATTGTTGCTACCATCTCGGCACTAAAAGTGGTTTTCATTCAACAATTGGCTACACTTAACGAAAATCCTTTTAGTCCTAAAGCCCCGCGAAGCCCTTAGATTGTGATTCACATATGGCGGTAACCTCAACATCCATGCTGATAGTTTCCATCGTCATCTGTCTAGTCTACAGTTCCTCCGCTCAGACCTGCTCAAACTACACGTTTTCAACTAACCAAGTATTCAACTCCTGCGTCACCCTTCCAGTACTACAGGCCCATCTGCACCGGAACTACATTCCATCCACTAGAAAGCGTGGAGATTGCTTATAGGGCAACTCAAACTTCGACAGGATGGATTGCATGGGCAATCAATCCGACTGGAACAGGCATGGTTGGATCACAGGCTATTGTTGCTTTTCAGAAGTCTGAAGGGCGTATGAGAGCTTATACAACAGCAATAACCAGTTACAGACCTTCAATGCAAACAGGTCCACTCAGCTTTCAGATTTCAAACATCTCCGCAACATATGCTGATAATGAAATGGTTATTTTTGCTGTTGTGGGCCCGCTAAACAATGGAACTACCGCTAATCATGTCTGGCAAGCTGGCAGTTCAGTCGCCAACGATATCCCACAGATGCATCCAACATCGGGAGCCAACATACAATCAATGGGTAAAATGGATTTTCTTTCTCAGTAGAAAAAAAATAGTACACTTTCGAATGTCCCTCAACTTTTTCAACTGCCTCAACAAGTATATCGACTTTGGTCCTTCCTTCAGTCATTGATTTCGCAGACTATTCACCTAAATTGCAAGTTTTCATATGGTTGTCGTTGTAGAATTTGCAGATGTAAGATTCTACAGTAAATTTAATCATCCCGTAGCCATTCTACAACATCTCACCATCAACTAATTGCAGATATCCTTACACTGACACTACACATTCTTCAAATAATTTATAAGCCGTGTATCCAAGATACCATCTGTCCCAATAGGAAAAAGAATGTAAGGGCCAAAGAACAGGAAATTATAAACTAGAGGTAATTATCCATCAAAGATTTGTTACTTAATTCATAATCTCTACATCCAATTAAGCCACCATTTAACAAGATGATTAGTCTGAACATATTTACAGTCCAAAACATCCTCAAACACTGACAGAAGAGCTTATTTTAATAACGATAAATCAAATGTGAAACCATGTTAGGGCTATGTATGTGCAACAACATTAAACAGCAAATGCAGCAGCTCCTCCTGTTTGGTCTTTGTTACTTGCAACTCCAAAGTCACCTGCCAATTAAGGAACAAATATATTAAAATGGCAGACATCCTTCGTGACAAAGCTATGGAATATGGTGTTCCTATAGATGATATTCTTACCTCTTTAAAGATTTCACTACGATAAGTCTCTTCGAATCCCTACACCAACACAAGCGTATTTAGGTAACCATACAGAGGGACAAAGTATAGTGCACGTGTTATCTGCTGTCCACAAACAAGAAAAAAGGCAGGTGGGAGTAGGGAGGGACAATATGGTAATGGAGGTCATCTATAGGCAACTATGTGTACCATTTTACCTGCTCGCAAGAGTATGGAATATCGAATCTAATGAATGTCTAGATATTCCATGAACATGCAGAGGTGAAACTCAATGCATCAGAGAGAGAGGGTGAGAGAGAGAGAGAGAGACCAATTTCTGGAACAAGGTAAGAGAAGCTCCATTTGACTCTCCGATTTTAGCGCGGAAAATGCGGATCCCCAAGTTCTCAACTGCAAATGCCATCATTATCAAGACAGATTCCTTTCCAAGTCCTTTCCCCCCGACTATGCTAGCAAGAGGAAAATGATATGAAATAAGATTGAGAGTAACTCCATTGCTAGTACAGATAGTTACAAAGCTTTTCTACCTTTTCTAAAAGGCAAACGCATTTGCAAGTCCACACAAATTCAAAAAGAAAACAAAGAAGCATTCGAGCCAGATGTGCAGACAGTGGATAAATTCACGACAGTAGATGCACAATTATATCAGTTACTAAATCATCCAGTCTGGGTTAAAGAAGAAGGGTTAAACCAAAGCAGAAACAGATATACTCCGAATGATATTTTGGACCCTGCATATTTGGCACAAAGGGTCCTGCCACCATAGCAGATTCTGGTCCGCCATTGAGTTATATCTTCTATGAACATAAGACCACAATCAAAAAGACTTGGATGACATCTTGTTCGAAAACCTTGGGTACTTGACTCAATAATAAAATAAAATAGCAATAATGGTCATAAAATCTGATACGAATAGTGAAAATCATCTACAGAAGTTGATGGCAACATAAAGGAGCATGTCTTTTCTGTTAATTCTCTTCCTGTTGCACCATGTCCAATCTTTACACTAGACCAGAAGTTTATATGTTTGCAAAGGACATAGAAACGGGTTGAAAGTAGGGTGGTGGGTGGGGGGCTGGAGATGGCCATCTTGAGGCACAACATGCACCACTGGCAAGAACTGAGAGGGACCCCGATTGGGAGTTGGAGGATTGTTACATGTTTGGGATGACTTTATATAAGCTTAGAGGCATCTCCACCTGGAAAGCCAGTTTTCCAGGATGTGAATCTCCAAGCCTTATGTGGGTTCGTTACAAATGGTATCAAAGCCAGTTGTGGACTCCTATTCTACCCCACCGCCTAGGCGTGGCCATCTATGGATCCGGTGTTAGCATGACTTCAGCTCCCTCACATCTGTCTCCAGCTCATAATGACACATCAAAGGAAAGAAATAGACAAACGCTCCAGCCAAAGATGATGCACTTCTCGTAGGATTCAAATCTCATTGCAGCAACGAAGGAAAGTCTGACAAGGAGGGAAAGTTGACTACACTAGGTATAAGGAAATGGAAATCAATTCCATTCGACAATTACCTTGTACAATCCCATGACTCACGGGCTTTTATTTCTTTTTTTGTTCCTGTTGTATATAATTACTCTATCATCTTATGTATTGTAAGCACTTTCAACTACTCATTTTATTCAAACCTACAAATTCTTTCTTGGTATCAAAGCCTTACGCTCACGCTCTTCTACACTTACAATGGCTGACTCTCCCTCTCACGTTTCCAGCACTGCCAACCCCTCCACCCAGACCCAAAACACCCCACCTCAGTCCACTTCATTTACCTTCTCAAACATCACCCAACTCATCTATGTGAAACTCGATGGAAATAACTATCTGCTATGGTTGTCCCAATTCCTTCCTGTTTTAAGGATCAATGATCTGCTTGTTATAGTTGATGGTTCAGAACTATGCCCACCCAATTTCATTCTTGGCACTACAGGAGAAGAAAGTGATTCTCTTAATCAAGAATATATTCTTTGGAATAATAAAGATCAATATCTCCTCAGTTGGCTCAATGCCACTTTGTCAGAAAATGTTCTTTCCACTGTTTATGGAATGAACACATCAAAGCAAGTTTGGTCATCTCTAGCCAGCCGCTTTGCCTCTCAATCTCGGTCTCGAGTTACCCAATTGAAGCGACAGTTACAAACACTTCATCAAGGTACCAAGTCCTGCTCAAAGTACCTTCAGACTGCCAAAACATGGGCTGATCAATTAGCCGTTGTGGGCAAACATATAGATGATGAAGATTTGATCTCCTTCATCATTAATGGTTTGAACTCTTCATTCAACACCTTTGTTATTGCATTCTCTTTTGCCACTCGTGATAAAGCCTTCACATTTGATGACTTTCAAGCCGAGATCCTTAACCAAGAAATACTTTTAAGTCATCAACAACAGACTACCCAATCTGATACGAGTAGTTTTGCTCTCCTTGCTCCGAAATATGGGAATCAAAATTCTGGACATAAAAACTCTTACCGAAAACCAAAATCTCAGCCACAAAAATTCTCCTCTAGGCCTCCTCTACAGAAGCCACACTCTGGTGCTTCCTCCCAGCAATTTGGTGACTCCTCAAAGCCCTCCAATTCCTCTAATGGCTTACCTGGCCAGAGTCCTCGATCTCCTTGCCAAATTTGTGGGCGAAACAATCACTGTGCACTTGATTGTTTCCATGGAATGGACTATGCTTACCAAGGAAGGCATCCTCCTACACAGTTAGCAACAATGGTTGCACAGACCAATGCAGAACATGAGGCGCAAACTTGGTTCGCAGATAGTGGAGCAAACAACCATGTGACACCTGACTTAGAAAATTTGGCAGATCAATAAGCCTTCTAAGGACCCGATTCTGTAGCAGTTGGTAATGGGGAAAGGCTTCAAATTGCTCATACTGGTTCCTCCTCTTCCATTCTTCTCATTCTAAATTTCATTTGAGCCATATATTACATTGTCCCTCTGCATCAACTAATTTACTGTCCATCCAAAGATTCTGCAGAGACAATGATTGTTACTTTCAATTAACAGCTTCTCATTTCTTTGTGAGGACATGCAGACAGGAGCCCTGCTATTCCAAGGTAGGAGTGAAAATGGCCTGTCTTATCCAGCTCCAAAGAGACTTCATCAACAATAAATCTCGGGGTTATTCAGTAGCCTTTCTAGGAGTTAAAAATTCTTTTTTGGGTTGGCACTCTAGATTAGGACATCCATCCAGTGTTATTATATAATCTGTAATAAAATCACAGCATTTACCAATTTCCAATGCTGACAGCAATAAAATTGTGTTTTGTGAATCCTGCCAATTAGGCAAGAGTAAAAAGCAACCATTTTCTAGCTCTACCCAAGTTACCTATAGTCCTCTCGAACTCATTCACTCAGATGTATGGACCGCACCAATTCCTTCTGGTAGTGGATGTCAATATTATGTGGCATTCATCGAAGATTTCTCGAGATTTACATGGATCTTTCCTTTGCATAGAAAATCATGTCTTTGAGAGTTTTGTCAAATTCAAATGAATTGCAGAAAATCTTCTCTCCACAAAGATTAAGCAATTTCAATCTGATGGAGGGGAATATACCTCAAAACAATTCAGTGCATTCCTTACACATCAAGGAATTTAACATCGCAAATCATGCCCCCACACATCAGAATAGAACGGCCTAGCAGAACGCAAACTAAGACATATTCTCGAAGTAGGCCTCACTCTCTTAGCACAATCTCGATTACCCTAGAAATTTTGGGTATGTGCCTTTACTACAACGGTTTACTTAATCAATCGCCTTCTTACACCTGTGTTAAAACACTTGAGTCCATTTCAAAAATTATTTGGCTCAGAACTTGATTACTCTCATCTCCCCTTCGCCCCTACACTGCTCACAAACTTGAGTATCGTACTAAGCCATTCATTTTCCTTGGGTATAGCTCAGGCCACAAAGGATATCAGTGTTTGGACTCCTCGTCAAACAAAGTCTACATTTCGAGACACGTAATTTTTGATAAAGCTTCATTTCCTGGACTAGTGGCCCCAACCTCCTCTCTACCTTCCAATATTGGGGCTCCACATGTCTCGCAGGTACTTCTTCCTTCATTCAACTTAAATAAGGCCATCCACTCCACCCACCATCGATTCTGAACCTGCAAATTCTGCCTCTACAACCACTTCACCCACCATCGATTCTTCCACAATACTCCCCGCGTCTCCCAATGACCTCCCGCCACCTATTCCTTCACATGTTGCACCTACCCCTAACAGCCCATACATGGACTCCTCTCCCATGGTATCTCTCCCCATACAAATCAAAGGCCATCCACTCACCCCATGATTACTCGCTCTAAAACTGATTCTCTTCGTCCCAAAGTCTTCCCAGATTATACATCATTTTATTCAACACGTTAACCCCTTCTTGCTCTCTCATATGTTCTTC